>CM065390.1:13980000-14602500 GCA_033060915.1 Euryodendron excelsum | reverse complement strand
CATGGTGGTATGAAATGTCTGTTTTATTAGCCACTTCTGTTGTCACATTCGTGAAAGACCTCTTTCCTTGCTACCCAGTTATACAGTTGTATTCTATGGTCTTCATGGTGAATGAAAGCGTTTGAGTTGGCCCCTGTTCCTGGCTGTACTTGAGCAAGTAGTTTTGCTGGGTAAGCTTTCATTTCTTATCTTTACAGCCTGGCTTGGAACATTTGGGTTGTGGGGGGAAGGGGGGAAAAGAAAGGAAAATAAAAAAAATAAAAAAAAAAGGAAAGAAGAGAGAGAAAAAGAGCGAGAGTGCGTGCTTTTGATCCCTCCTTTCCCTTTTTTGCCTTTGCCTCTGCCTCCTTTTCTCTTTCCTTTCTCTAGGTAGAATTTTTCTTTCCCTCCCTCCCCAAGTTCCAAACAGGCTATTAGAGTACCAAGCCCGGTTTAGATTCATGGGAAAGTTGGAAGTAGCACGGAAGCGAGAAGTTTTCTGCTCTGTTACTTTTTTCTGGGTCAGAGAACACAAGGTTGAAGTTCTTATTGCCGAGAACAATATGAGAAGAGGGTTTTTTCATTGTAATTATAAAACTTTCAACAATAAATACATTTTTCCTCACCAATTTTTTCTTGAAACTTGGGCGTTATGTTTGAATATTTGATTTGTGGAAAGAAAATAAAATAAAAGATAAATCAGAAAATATAAGAAAATAAAATGAAGTAAAATAAGCTAATATTATTTATTTTTTATTAGGTTAGAAAAATGAGGAGGAAATAAATGAGTATTTATCAAAATAATTTATTTATTATTTAATTACTTATAAAAAATAAATATTTATAAATATATTCCTTTCTCTTAAATCTTATCAAATCAACATTGAAACAGAGGATAATGTTTCGATTTTGATTGTACCTCTCAAAATTGTGGTAGCCTCAAAAGCAACTAAACATACGTCACTTCCTTATTGTATAAGTCGCCATGATAAAAGCACTTCAAAATTCGATAGCCAATTGGTGCATCTTACTTATAATTTAACAATATCAATCCGACAGGAAAACAAAAAAACACAAGATCAACAACGCTTCTTCCGCTTGGTGGAAATGATAACTTCAAGCATTATCCATTATGACATTTTGGAATGTTAGTTAAGTACCCTCTGTTATTTTATTGTATTTTATTATAGGATTTTTAAACTTTGATTGACTATTCTCTTGACCTTGTACAGGTTACAATTTACAAAAATTTCATAAGTTTTGTGCATTATATAAATGATAGCTGATCATAAAGTAGCATGAGAAGATATCGAACTACAGAGTTCATGCTTTAACATGAACTGAGCCACTCATAGTAGATATTATTTTATTTTTCTTTAATACATGTTGTAGGTTAAATAAACTTCGGCCCAATCCATAAGGGCAGGCCTAATTTAAATCAAACAGCTTTTTTGAGTTGAGGACAACCCAGTTCAGAAGGGCGAGTCTGACTTATATTAAATAGTCCAAACACCATTATAAGTGAAGCCCTAATAGTTGAAAGCAGCCCAATCCTGTAAGACTTATACAGCCTATAATATTGGGACGATCATGACGGATATCAGAGCATTTAATGCTCTGGCATCAGTATTTAATGCGAAGGAGATGCACCAGACACACGCATGACTCACGTTCTGTTAGTCAAATTCAAGCATAGTGATAAAGGTTAATCCCTGTCCGATCAACCAACTTTACCCGTCCCGAGCCTACAAGATAGATCAGGATTACCGAAGTAGACTGGACAAAGAACACTACACTATAAACATTGAAACCTCATATAGACAATTGATTTCTAAGCATTCACTGTCTGTATTTTCATTCAATCCTCGATTAAGATTGCTAACTTGACCGTTGGAGCATGATCGGCCCAAAGAGGGTTGACCCATTTTAACTCATTTGTCTCCTTGTAGCTAGTTGGAGCTTATTGATATTGGTTCGAGTGATTGGCCAAACTTTCTCAAAAATCCTACCTGCAATTGGCGTTGTCTGTGGGAAGGTCCAAGCAAACATGAATACCAGCTTCTCAAGGAAAAGATAAGCCCACTCTATCGGATGAGGGAACGAAACCCTCCCTCCAGTAAGGATAATACCAACTCGGTTGACCGCCAAACTACTTCGGAAAGAAGCAACCGAGGTCGGCCAAGGAAGTCGGAGACCCAGTCTCCTATTGGGAGCCATCGAGAAGCGCGAGATGAGTTACAGAGGGACCCATACTACGTAAGGGGACCAACCTTCGTGGAAACCACCACCGGGACCCGGGCCCTTCATTCTCGAGTGGACGTGTGCCCAGTGATCATTTACTTTATGCTGCAAAGCGGGAACTTCGACAACATGACAAGGAGATTGCCAGACTTACTTCCCAAGTCAGGGCAATGAGGGACGCAATCTTCAGAAAAGATGACCGGGTCAGAGGAGGATCGTCAAGCCATCACAAAAATAAGAGGAGTCGGAATCCCAGAAGTAGAAGCTTAATGCTGGTGCACGATGTTAGGAGCCATGCTTCCAATACCGACTACTATAATGAAAGACGATAAGATTGGCACCATAGGAGAAGCCAGACACCACAGGACGGGGATCGGCTTAAAACCGATCGGCAGCAGAAGGAATGGGAGAGGTGGCTAAATGAGAAACTTGATAGTAGATAGCGGCTCCCCAAAGCACATACTACCCAGAACATGGTCAGTAGAGCCTTGGATCAAATAGCGTCTACACCTTTCACAGAGGAGATTGAGTGCTGCCAACCTTCGAGAAAGTTTGCCCCACCGAAGTTCACACCATATGACGGAACGACTGATCCAATCAGTCACGTCCGGCACTACAAGTAGATGATGGCACTCTGGAGAGGAGATCAATCCTTGATGTGTCGAGTTTTCCCATCTAGCCCGGGAGAGGTGGCCCTGCAATGGTTCGACAAGTTACCGTCCAAATCAATATCAAACTGAAGGTAGCTTGCAGAACTATTCACTACTCCTTTCATAGCCAACAGCAAACAGCTTGGGGAGGTAAACTTCCTACTTACCTTACAGAAGAATGATGGAGAAGGATTACGGGTGTATGCGAGGCGCTACTAGGAGGCCTATAATGAGATTGACGAGTGCAGCGAGCAGCTGGCTGTTACTCAATTTAAGATCGGCTTGCCAAGAGAGCACTGCCTACGACAGTCCTTGATGAAGAAACCGGCCCTCCCAGTGTAGGAGTTAATGTCAAGAATTTAGCGATATGTGAGATTGGAAGAAAATGTACCACAGCTCAAGCCTGAGAAGGTCAGTGGTATCGTTGAGAAGAAGAATGGATGGGACGCAAAGAAGCTTTGGTGGGAAGACAACAACAACTAGGGCAAGAAGGAAAATAATGGGGTCTATACTGTCTTTGAAGACCCTGTTTACAAAATTTTGCCCCAAATTTGCGACAATTCGTTCTTCAAATGGCCCCCTAAGTTAGGAGGAGACCTCGTAGCCCAAGACCAAAGGAAGTTTTGCTCTTATCATAAGGAGAAGCAGCACCATACGAAAAATTGCCAACATCTCAAAAGCCACCTCGAAGATCTGGCAAAAGCTGGTCACCTTGATCAGTATATTGACAAAAAGAAGACAAAACGGAAGGCCGAGTAGCCAAGGCTAGAGGCCCCCCCACAGAAAGAAGACATAGCCAAACCAATTCAAGTGATCAATGTGTTGCATGGATCAGCAAAATCAGAACATATTGACTGATATAGATACCGAGCTAATATACAAAAGGCCATGCACTTAAGGAAGGTGATGCAGATAGGCCATCCGCCTAAGAAAGTCAAGGTCAGCGATGATACCACGGCCATAACTTTTACTGATGAGGACCTCATGGGAGTTCAGACCCCCCACAATGACGCACTGGTCGCGACTTTACAAAAAGCAGGTTGTGACGTGAACAGGTTGCTCATTGACCAGGGGAGCTCCTTCGAGGTTATGTACTACGACTTATTCAAGAAGTTGGAGCTGAAGGATGCCGACCTTTAAACCTCACTCAATCTATTGATTAGGTTCAGTTCCAACCCAGTTTGGCCGCTTGGGAAGGTAACTATCCCTGTAACTGCGGGTGGAATTACTCTACAGATTGAATTCATGGTGGTCAACGTACCATCCCCATATAATGCAAACATGGGCCTAACGTGGTTACATCTCATGAAGGCTATTCTATCTTCCTACCACCAGCTGATTCGATTCTCATCCCTATAGGGGGTGTAAGAGATACGAGGGGACCAAGTGGCTGCTAAGCAATGCTTTCTTACGGCAAGTGTGACAAAAGCGAAAACTAGTAAAGTGCAGATGATGGAGCTTCATGAGGATATGCCCATGATTGATGACATTGGGCAGATACCAAAAAAGAAAGTCGTCGAAGACCTGAAGAAAAACCACATAGATAGGCAGAAGGAAAAGTACTTTATGATCAGTGCATCCCTATCCAGGACTGAAGAAAATTCCTTGATCGAGCTTCTGACAAGTTATATGGAGATCTTTACTTGGACTCCCTGTGATATGTCGAGGATCGATGTAGAGGTTACTTGCCACAGATTAAGTGTAGACCCACAGTGCCAACCTGTGGTCTAGAACGGCAGGAGAGCAGCCACACAACATGTGGATGCTATCATAGAAAAAGTTGAAAGGCTCATTGATGCAGGTGTGATTAGAGAAGTCCACTATCCACATTGGGTGTCAAACACAGTTGTTGTGAAAAAGAAGGACGGCAAGTGGAGAGTTTATGTTGACTTCACCGATTTAAACAAGGCATGCCCCAAGGACCCTTTTCCTCTGCCCAAGATTGACCAACTGGTAGATGTAACGGCTGATTTTGAAAGAATAAGCTTCCTGAATGCTTATCGTGGGTATCACCAGATCCCACTCCATGAGGATGACCAAGAGAAGACCGCCTTCATAACTCCAAGGGGCATCTTCTGCTACAAAGTAATGCCCTTTGGACTCAATAACGCTGATGCCATCTATCAGCTTTTGGTCACTAAGATGTTCAAAGATCATATCGGTATTACCGTGGAAGTTTACATCGATGACATGGTGGTAAAAAATAAGCTCGACATCCACCATTTGGATAACCTGACGGTGATATTCAACATTCTAAAGCAGTACAAAATGAGGCTTAAGGCCTCTAAGTGTGTGTTCAGGGTTAGCTCAAGGAAGTTCTTGGGATTCTTGGTTTCACACCGGGGTATTGAGGTGGACCGGCAACAAGTCAGTGCTATTGAGAATGTCCAAGCTCCAAGGAATATTAAAGAAGTACAAGGAACGCTTGCGACGGCCCTAAAGTCAGGCTTGAAGAAAACAATCCATGTGAAGATGCTAGCTTGTCCTAGCATATTTCAAGAAGAGGATCAAGCCCTAGCAATTGACAGTTGGGATCATCTTGGATGAACCTAATCAGCACTTATCTGGACAGGGACAAACTCCCCGAAGATAATAATGAAGCCAAACGGATTAGGCATAAAGCCCTCAGATACTAGCTGTTACCAACCAAGGAACTCTACCGATGATTTTTCACAAGTCCCTACTTGCACTATGTTCACCCAGAAAAAGTGCCGAATATCCTGTTTGAAATCCATGAAGAGATCTGTGGAAGTTATGTCGGTGGGAGATCTGTGGCTTACGGAGCTATCTCACAAGGTTATTGGTGGCCTTATATGCAAAAGTATGCGGCCCAATACGTGCTGAAATGTGAAAAGTGCCAAAGGTATTCCCCAATTATACATTAGCCAGCTGAGGATCTAACAACTATAACCAGCCCTTGGCCTTTTGCCCAGTAGGGGCTGGATATTGTTGGGCCCTTGCCCCGAGCTCCAGGGAATAAAAGGTTTCTCATTGTACCGATAGACTATTTCACTAAGTGGGTGGAGATAGAGACCTTGTCAACCATCAGAGAGATCGACGCCAAAAAGTTTGCCTGGAGAAATATAATAATGAGGTTTGGCATACCTCGTGCACTTATCTCAGACAATGGCTCCCAATTCGATGGCAATATGTTTAGGTTATTTTGCGAAGAACTTGGAATTAGGAATTACTATTCAACACAGGCCTATCCACAATGCAATGGGCAGGCCAAAATTTCAAACAAGACTATGCTGAACGGGATCAAAAAGCTGTTAGAAAGGGCTAAAGAGAAATGGGTGGAGGAACTTCCCAGCGTCCTATGGTCCTATAGAACCACCCCGAGAAGATCTACTGGTGAAACCCCCTTCTCTTTGGCCTACGGGGTGGAAGCAGTTATACACTTGGAGGTGGGGTTACCAACGATTAGATCAGCAACGTTTAATACTGGACTTAACATCCGAACTCTGGCCAGAGATTTGGATCTTGCCAAAGAAAATAGGAAAGCTGCCTTGATTAGACTCACCGGATATCAGCAACAGTTAAGTTGCTCCTACAACAAATAGGTTCGTCCAAGAACCTTTGTACCAGGAGACTTAGTGTTGCAGAAAGTATTGGGTGTAACAAAGAACCTAGCAGATGGCAAGCTCGGCCCCAACTGGGAGGGTCCTTACCGAGTGGTGTCCCAGGTTGGCGTGGGGGTATACCGACGGGAAACTGTTGAAGATGGAAGACAGCTACCCCGACCTTGGAACGCCAACAACTTGAAGAAGTTTTACCAGTAGAACTGACTCTTCTATAATTTAACAACTCAGCAATGTCTAGTCCTTCTGAAGCTTCATGTGATCAATAAGAATTTGAAGTCATTTGAACAAATCCATTTGTCTAATGCTACTTCAAAACACAAAGCACTTAAGGAAGAAGAAACTAAGCGTAAAAAATTGGTCCTGGACCATTTATGGCCAGGTCGATCAATGAAGGTCATAAAACCAAGTGTAAAAACTTGGTCATGTCCAAGTTGGGCAGGTCGGTCAATGAAGATCACAAAAAACTAAGTGTAAAAACTTGATCCTGGACCATTTATGGCCAAGTCGACCAATGAAGGTCATAAAAACTAAGTGTAAAAACTTGGTCTTGTCCAAGTTGGGTAGGTCAGCTAATGAAGATCACAAAAAACCAAGTGTAAAAACTTGGTCCTGGACCATATGGCCAGGTCGACCAATAAAGGTTATAAAAACCAAGTGTAAAAATTTAGTCCTGTCCAAGTTGGGCAGGTCGGCCAATGAAGGTCACAAAAAATCAACTCTAAAAACTTGGTCCTGGACCATTTATGGCCAAGTCGGCCAATGAAAGTTATAAAAACCAAGTGTAAAAACTTGGTCTTTTCTAAGATTGGGTATGTTGGCTACGCAAAAGCCACAACTTTCCTAAACAATGCTTATAACCAAGACTCGCCTTGGTCCTACCTAAAGTCAAGAAGGTTGGCAGAAACAGGCTTCAAAATCAAAGGATAAGTATCTTGACTCAACTCTACCCAAGTCTGGTAGGATTAGCCTGGTAAGGGGCCACAATTTATAAATTAAAGCATTCATTTTCTTAGCTAAAACCAATTTTTTGCCAAAGTTTGGCAGCTCGGCGAGCGAATGAAAAGCAGCTTGGCGAGCGAATGAAAAACTTTTTCCTAACTTATCCAGAATATTTTGTCTTTGGCAAGTTGGCCCAAGTGTTTGCATTATAGATTGACTATCTATAAAAGAAAATGCACATAAAAGACAACAAGTGGAAAAAATATTCATTCATAAAAAAATCAAAATTACAAAATTATGTTTACAAAAGCAACAGAGAAGGCCCTAAGGCAGCTCAATGGCTGGAGGTTTGGTAAGGGGCAGGTCAACCGGAGGTAATTCGGTGGTTGGTGGCAGATCGGATATAGGTAGCTCGGCAGGATTGACTTTGTTAACTACCCCAATTTCAGGGCCAGTGTTCGCCCCTCCGCCTTAAGTGTCAACGTCCTCTTCATCCTCGGACTCTAACTCGGCATCAGCCTAAGCAGGTATCTCCGTCCAAAGGGAGGAAGATATGTCCAACTTTGACTTTCTTAGAGCCGACGTCCAGCCATCTTGGAAGGGGCCTTCATCAATTTTCTACACTTGGACCTCGTATTGATCCCCAGCGTCTTCAAAGCCCTTAGTGTACTGAGCCTCGCCATCCTTCTTCAGCCTCTCCACCTTTAATAGAGACTCAGCTAGAGCAGTCTTCGCTTCGGATGCTAACTTCTCAACTTCGGCCAGTTTAGCTCTCAGATCGGCAGCCTCTGCCTTAGCTTCATCAAAGTCTTTCTTCTTCTGTTAGTAGCAGGCTTGTGTCTTTTCAAGAAGGACCTGCTAATCCTGAAATGCCCTGTGGAAGCTCCTGACCTCAAGATCTCTCGTATGAAAACTGGGCTTCAGCCGCTCATGATGCGTCAGCAGGTTGTTGTGTCGATTTTGCAAAGTGCCGAATCGATGCAAGATCTCCAAGCCCTGGATTATTCCCTACATAGGAGAAACAATGACAAAAATTAAATAGGAAGCGCAACAGAAGATTCGAACCAGAAAGAAAGATGGGAAAAGATCTCTTATCACTAACGACGAATGGACGACGCCTGCCAGCAAGTCCCCATCGTCAATTTCGCTAAACTCTTTGACAACTTTAGGTGGCACTATGGCTTGAAGAGCCCCAATAGCCATGCGGGCACAGTTGAGGATTGAATCCTGGACGATTATGGCCCGACTAGCAACCTTCGGAGCTATGAACTCTTCGGGCATTGGCTCATCTATTTTGCCTTTGTCCTTTGGGTCAGTCTCTGCCGACACAGAAGGAGTAGTAGCAAACTCCACCGTTTTTGTCTGAGCGGCCTCTTTCTCGACGGTTTTCACTAGCCTCCTATTCTTCGCTCTTTCTTGGGGTTATGGAGTTTCGTTTAGTTCAACCACCTCAGGGATGGCAGGAGCTTTGGTGCTGGGTTGCGCAGCAGGAGGAGGAGGAATGCTAGTGTCATCAACAGAAGTTGTGGTGGTAGTAGAGGACGAAGCCACCCCTTTCTTCTTCTTAAAGACCCTTCCTCCCAATGTCAGTGACAGATCGTGCACTTTGGGGGCCATGTTTCCTTCAATGATGGTAGTTATAGGCACAATAGCAAAAGCGGTAGGGGGCGGGGGCGGCAATTCCGGGTACTCACCGATCTCGTGCAGACTTCCTTTTACCTTCTACATTGCGAGAATTAGGACAGCAACTTCATATATCACTGTGAAGAACTGATATTGAACTGGGTATCCCAGCAAAACATGAGCAGCTCGCCCGATCCTGACTAATGCTCATTCACCCTTGTACGCCTAGACAATGCCTAAAGCGTTCAGATCCACCATAGCAGTTTAGTATCCTTGTCCTTGACGCCGAAATTGGCTGCAAAGTAGAAATAAGAGGGTGACGAGTTAGAAATAGATGAAATTTCAAATAGGTAAAGAGAAGAAGCTTATACCAGATCGGGAAATAAGAGATCGACCTATTTTCTTTAGGACCCTGGGGCATCAAGATGGTAGGGCTAATTCCATTGGGACATTCCCAATCTCCCAAGGGTCACTCACCCTAAGTATAATATCTTCAATCCCTTTTCCCGAGCTTGAAAGAAACTGAACCAACTCTCTGGGGCCAGTCCTAGCCCTAAAATAGTATCTATGCTGGTCTGACCGGATAGTGTTCACCTCTATTATAGAGTAGCAGTAGTTGAACTCCTAAAGCCCTAGGTTCAGACCCAACCTTTTGTTCAACTCAATTACCCGCATCACTATCCTATACCCATTAGGTGTAAGTTGGATTGGAGTGATCTCGTAGTGATTGAGAACTTCTGTCAGAAGGGGATGAGTGGGGAAGCAGAGTCTTCTCTCAATAATCACCACAAGAGGGAAGGGAGTACCCTCTTCCGTCACTAC
The DNA here is from genome assembly GCA_033060915.1 of Euryodendron excelsum. NCBI lineage: Eukaryota > Viridiplantae > Streptophyta > Magnoliopsida > Ericales > Pentaphylacaceae > Euryodendron > Euryodendron excelsum. Next base: position 14,592,662 of record CM065390.1, on the reverse strand, counting down.
CCAACCATCGTCTCTAGGGCCGATTAACCTAATATCTACACCTGCTGGAAAATCATATCGGGCCTTAAACGCCGCAATACTATCGGCGGATACAAACATGTTCCTAAGACGAGAACTCATTACGAATTAAGGGTATAGGGTTTACTCACCGGAAAAGCAAGAGAGAGGAGAAAAAGAATGACTTACAGTATGACAATCTTCACGAAAGAAACATATGCAAAATTGGAGAGTTTTCTGCGTTCAATGTTTGATCGAAACCCCTTCCATTTGCAAAGAATGTCTAAGCGACAACAACAGGTTTTGGGCTACTCAATGGTCACGTTGCATTAAACTGCCTCTGACAGCTGACGTTAGAGCAATGATGCACCAGCCCCAGCTTCTTACCAATGGGCACTAGGGCTGAGGGACAATTGTGAGTTAAATAAACTCCGGCCCAATCCATAATGGCAGGCCTAACTTAAATCAAACAGCTTTCTTGGGCTGAGGGCAGCCAAGTTCACTAGGGCGAGCTTGACTTATATTAAATAGTCCAGACAACGTTATAAGTGAAGCCCAAATAATTGAAAGTAGCCCAATCCCGCAAGACTTATACAGCCCGTAATATTGGGGTGATCATGAGGGATATCAGAGCATTTAATGCTCTAGCATCAGCATTTAATGCGGAGGAGAAGCACCAGACACACGCATGGCTCATGTCTAGTCAGTCGAACTCGAGCATGTTGATAAAGGTTAATCCTTGTCCGATCAACCAACTTTAGCCGGCACGAGCCTACAAGATAGGTCATGATTACCGAAATAGACCGAACATAGAGCACTACACTATAAACACTGAAACCTCAAAGAGTAAGATATGGTCAATTGATTTCTAAGCATTCACTGTTTGTATTTTTATTAGATCATCGGTTAAGATTGCTAACTTGATTGTCGGAGTGTGATCGGCCCAAAGAGGATCGACCTATTCTAACTCCTTTATCTTCCTGCGGTTAGTTGGAGTTTATTAATATTGGTTCGAGTGATCGGTCAGGTCTTCCCATAAATCCCACCTACACATGTCAAGCTCCCCTCGAATAGCTGATCTCCCTTGGCTTTCCCCCTCTCCCTTTTACATGAAAAAAAAAATTGCACTAGTAAAATTTATCATTGGATTTTCCAACTGAGTGATTAAATAAGTATGAAGTTTTGGTTTATAGGACGCGAGAGGATATCAACACCATGTTATGACATATTATGAGGGTGTTTGGATGTGATTTTTTTAACAGCTTATGGTTTAAATTTATGACTTTTTAAAATTATATTTGTCTCCACACTAAGAAAAATAGCTTTTTTAAACATAATTTAAACTTGAAAAAATCATTTAAAAAAATGACTTTTTAAAATAGCTTATGACTTATAAGTTGCTTGTCCAAACACTCCCTGTAATACTAATGGGTGGGGGCACACATGTGTGTCTATTACTCTCACTAATTTTATTAACTTTAAAATCTCACTAATCACCCCACTAATTCACTAATTAAAAAAATTTATTTAAATTATAATTTTATTTCAAAAAAGGCTTCACACAAAATTTTAGTATTTGCTTTATAATAGTATAGAAGATAATGAAAGGTATGATAAGTTAAAAAAAAAAGTAGGCATTTTAGTTAAGTTTGTATGTTACAAATAAACATCTTAAAATTAAAATAGATGCCGATTTAGTTCAAAATTTAGGCTAAAGATCATTTTCACTTTTAAAATCCAAGATACAAATTTCATGTAATTCAACGCAGTATAAGGGAACTTCAATATTACAGAAATAAAATAAAATAATGCAATGCAAAAGAAGACACAAATTAAGTGTTTTCTCGAAGAAAATGATTAGGAAAAAAAAAGGAAAAAATATCAAATTCAAAATCAGGGGCAGCACTGTAAAATAACAGATATTATTAACCCCTGCGGCTGGTACCGGACTAGCATTATTACACCCATCCTCTACTACCCGACCGATATTTCGTTCTTTTTTCTCTCTCAAAAGGTATCGAACACCATCATCATCCTCCGACTTGAGAGAGAGAGAGAGAAGAGAGGAGAGAGAGAGAGAGAAATAGCATTGTGAGCTGAGAAACACCGCAACAACATGGACGACTATACTCGAGAGATGATGGACCTGAAAACCCTCGTCACTCGAACCCTAGAAAAGAAGGGCGTCCTCGCCAAGATCCGGGTATGCTCCCCGTTAATTTTTCTCTCTTCATTTTCCCTAATCGATCTTCGTCATTTGCGTTCAAATCTCTAGAATTGCTGTAATTTATATGTATGCGTGTATGCATGATATTATATGAGTGTAATGGGACTCAAAAGGGTAGAATATAGATAAATCTGGTGTTGATATAAATTATACAATATAGGTATATATATGTATATGTATATGATGTTGTAATTGGAGAAACATTTTATTGGTTTGATTTATTGTTGCTGTTCATCTAGTGCTCAATATATATTTTCTTCTAACTTCACTTGTTATAATGCTTTGAGCTTGTTATTGTTAATAGGAGATAACTAGGAGTCATTAAGGCTTAAGAGCACTTTACATGCTAGGGTTGCTATTACTACCATTTTTTACTCCTTAATTCCTGTCAAGAAAAAGAAGGCCTTTGTAGGATCTGTCTTTTATAGGTTACAATGTGATGAGTAATGAATTTTGATGACTGCAGTTAAGAAAAATGTACAATGAAAAACTGTTTGGATGTTAGGAGCATAAACTTACTGTTTCGGTGTACTGACATTGTAATATTTCTTGGAGTACTGAATGCAACATTACCTTGGAGTGGGAGTGTACTGCTCTTTTGATTGCAAATCAGGGCACTTAGTATGATGCTCAGAATGATGGGAAGGAACTTAGAGAGAGAGTTGCATTCTTGTTTTGACTTGTTTGTGCGTTGGAATGGAATATCAGCCTGAGTAAATGCTAAACAAATGCCTCAACTTATTCATATAGCAGACTGCTATTTGCTTGATACGAGAATTTAAAATTGATCTGTTTGATAATAATCCGGTTCTCAGTCTTCCTGCAAACCTGTTGGAGCAGTTATTTCAATCAATATTTGGTTGATGCATTTTGTATAGGCTGAACTTAGAGCAAGTGTATTTGAGGCAATTGAAGAAGAAGATAGGGCAGTGGAAAAGGAAGATGGTTTGCCTCCTGCACTATTGGGTAGCTGCAATGACCGTGCAAAACAACTTCATGCTTCTCCTTCAGGTTCCTCTTCAAATTTTTTTGTCTTCTCATGACTTTGAAACTGTTGGATGCTAATGCTTTATATGGGTAATACACTTTTACCATATTAGAATTTAGAGTCACTGTAGCAAGTTTCAAGTAATATGATGTTCTAATGTTTCTTTATGGTATTTTTTTTTTCCAAAGGTGTTTATGTTTTATTAGTTTAAGGAAAATGGCATTTGTTGCAAAATTTTCTGTATTGTGATTAAAAGTTAGCTCCAACATGCTACTTAGAAGCTATTAATGTCATTTTATTTATTGACAGGAAAAGGTGGTGGGACATTTAAATCTTTAGCTTATTGTGCCATGAACCAATTTAATATAGACTCAAAAGTTTGGAAAAGGTAGAAGCATTTAAAAGAAAGGATGGATTGGCCACAAATTCCATTGAAGGTGGAGTTCATTTTCAATTGCATTTTGTGCAGTGAAGAATATAGCAATTGATTTGGAGTGGTTAGTCACTCTCTTATTGTGCCCTATGTTACTTGGAAGGTGGATCATTCCGATACGTGGAACAAAAACAGGAACATGGTACATCACAAATTCTAAAATGCGGTACGATACAGGTAGACATGTTTAGATTAGACTATTAGAATGTAAGGTATATCTAGAGCAAATTGCGAGTAACAATTAGATGTCCAATGAAATATAACCTATTTCTTTGAAATTAATGGTGCAAAATATATTTCTAGGAGCGTTATGGCATTTTTTTTTTACATTTTCCTGTCAAAACTCCACCCTCCCTAGATTTTATATTTGATTTTTTTCCCCTTCTTAGACAACCTTTAAGCAAATAAAGAGGGATCGCTTTGGATTGCTAAGTTTACTGTTTTGGAACGAAGTGTGCCATGTTTCAAAACGTGCATTTCAATACGTAAATTGCTAGGTTATTAGCGTTTCTTGGTAACACAGATCCTGCCAAATGATACATGGGTTTAATGCCTCAACCTTTTATGTCAGATCTCAGATGGACTTGGGCATAGTCTTAGTGTGGCTAGTTATTGGCACTGCTTGAACCCCAAATCTTATGGTACAACAACTGTGCTTGAAATTCATTCAAAAGATGTTGAAAGGGATGCGGACATATCGTTTATTACAATTTTTTTTTAAATAAAGGAGTATGAATTTGTTATTTCCTCTAAATTAGGTGGGAGGTTGTGAAAAGGAGGCTTTCTATCTGTCTCTATTGCGAGACCTAGACATCCTTCTTTGCTATCAAATCTAAGGTTCTTGCATCATCATAAGTAAAAGATTGGCGTGGCTGATTTTGATACGTGACTGTTATCATGTCATATCAACACAGGCACCTGCGGGAAACATTAGATTCCATGTACCACGGGATATATAGTGAACCTTACAGATTATATTTGACCATCTTAAGATTTACATAGTCACACAAAAATCAAGTCAATGAGTTTGAGCTGAATTAGCAAAGCTTGGTTATGTAACTTGTATGTTGGCATGATTTTGAATCTACCCCCATTCACAGGTTCAGAAGAAAAAATTGTCTTGGGATCAAGTTATCTTTTGATAACACATATGTGCACTGGTGTCCTAACTAGGACTTGAACCCTATGCCTTTGCGGTTGCATTAGATAAATATTCAAAAGCTAATTGCTGGAGGTAAAATTCTCATGAGTACAATTTTGACCCGAAATTAGCCATGCGAAACTTGACTTAACACTTCTATTCTGTTGCCTTGGAATGGGAGGTCCAGGCAACGGAAAGTCCACTAATTCTAATTCTTCTCCTGTGCTTACACTTGGGTTTTATATAAGTTTTCACTTACTCTACCAACCTAAAAATGACAAAATCTTTTCACTGTTTAACATTGCAAGGTTTTTACCCCAATTCTTCAAGAAAATGTTTTGGCTCAATTTTGACCTGTTCTAGATTTGAATCAGTTAACATTTCTGAATCTTTGGAAATATTAACTAGGGGATTCGTGTTAACTCCATAGTTTAATTTTCACGCTTCGTTGTTACTCAGAACTGGAGGATTTTATGAGCTTGTCTCCCTGCCCTACCAACCTTAAATAAAAAGACTTTCAACTACTGCAAAACCCTACAAATGTATAGACGGATACTAATATTGTAACTGCTTTGTAAGAGATCTATTTGATTATTGGAAAACTCATTTGAGACTTATGTACCTTTTGGCAGGCTTTTTTTGTGCTTTTGAAAGAGGTTAAAAATTTAATGTGATCGTAATCGTATATTATGTCTTACTTTATAATCTCTATTCTGTCTTACCTTTCTTGTTTTGCACTTTATGTGGTAAATGCAGGAAGGTTGCTAACTGCACTGATATGTGAATACTTGGACTGGGCACAACTAGGCCACACATCAAAAGTTTATCTTCCAGAGTGTAATTTGGTAATCTTGTATTTTCCAATAATGTTGTCGATTTTATTACAGTAATTCTTTTATGTGTTTAGTCACCTTTTAACTTTTGTGGTTATGGTTTTGTAATCTTTTAACTTTAATTGCAGCAAAAGGACTTCTGGAAAACCGAGTTAAAAGAATTCAGTGGCAAGAATGGATATGATCTTAACAGGAATGGAGATAGTGCCCCTTTGCTTTTGGATGTTCTTGAAGGATTCTTGAAGTATGAGGTGTGATATTAACTCACATTCTGGATACTAGAAGTGTCCATGCTTCTTAGCTTGGCATTAAATATTAAATTTTAGCTGAATGCCACACACACACACACACACACACACACACACACACAGATGGAAAAAAAAAAAAAAGAGAAAGAAACTTATCTACCAACTTTTGGTAATTGCTGTATGATGCTTTTGTTTGTGTGAGTTGCATAAGTATTAGGCTTTTGACTTTTTACTGAAAATCACAATTGAAAGCTAGTAAAGAAGAAAAAAACTAATTTAAAAAACGGATAAAAAAAGCTTATCCAAACGAGAGTTTAGCTTTTATTATATATTGCTATGACTGGGCATTCCGTGATGTTTTTGATGTGCATTTCGATATTCTTACACAAATTTCTCTTTTTGGAAAGCACGGACACAATCATGAGAAAAAGCTGTTTAGCATATGTACAAATAATTTTTTTTAAAGAAAACGGAAGGCAAAACAAATCAGAGCTGCTTCTCTCTCTCTCTCTCTCCATTATAATTTTCACATTTTCTTGCTTTCTTTGTAATCTAGAAAAATAATTGCATTTTTAGGTAAAAAGAAATGGTCCAAGTGCATATTATGTGTGAGATTATTGTCAACAAACAATGTATACCATATCTTTACCAAGACATTCAAAATTTCATTACCTTATGTTTGGTTCTCACTCTAAGTAAAGATTTTTCTAAATGTTTAAAATGTGTGTGGTCACAGAGTATAACAATTACGGTTTACTCTATCAAGCTGGATTCATTTAGATATATGTAGTCCCATACTTGGTTCCATGATGCTTTGATTTTCATGTTGTTATATATAGTTTTTTGATGACAAGTCTGAATCAATATTCTTCTTTGATAAGTAGTTCTGATTTTGCAGAATTTATCCCAAACAAGGGTTACTGGAAGGAGATTAATCAATTCGGAAACTGAGTCCTTGTCCAATTTAGATTCACGGAACACTAGAAGACCTTCATCATCATCTGTTGCTGGGGGCTTACCTCCACTTGGAAGGTGCTTGAGAAGCTTAAATGTTCATTTTTTTTTTATTTTTTTGTCTCTCTCTTTCATTTTGTTTTTCTTCATTGACATGCTTAAATTTGTGCTTATGGTAGGCCGGTTCCTCTTTCCCAGGCATCTGGTGAGTTGTCAAGCTTTTTGGCATTTTGTATCTGATTATGGTTCCCGAATACTTTAACAGACTTTTTTGTGCATTCAGATAGGAGAGGAGGATCCTCCATGTCTGGCTATAGGAAAGATGAATACAGTTGGAGATATGATAGTGATGAACTTCCAGAGGATGTAATTCGTGCTTCAGCTGCTTTGGAAAACCTTCAGTTGGATAGAAAAGCTCGGAGTCTAACCAGTTCTTGGAGGTTTGTTTTACAACCCCTTTAATGAAATCTTCATTTAGTTTCCATTTGGTGTTTGGCAAAAGTATATTTGGGGAATGGGACTACCCAACTTCAGTTATTGCTTTCAACAAGCAAGTATTCTGATGGCTATTGGACACCACAGCGAGATGTTTGTTAGTAACAAGTCCCTCACTCATCACTCTAGATTTGTGGTTTGGAGTGGAGACATTGACAAGACAACAATATCTTTCTTCTTGAATTGAAACCTTTCACTTTATATATTAGCTTCCTTCCTATTAAGCATTGGTCAACTCACTTACTGTTTGAAGCCTGAGGAGTCTGATGTGGATTTTTATGCTCTTTTGTAGTCAGTGAGAGTGGATAAATTGAAGTACATGTAACACATGTTGGGAGGGTTTAGGCTTGACAAGAGAAACTTATTGATTTGTGCATTTAACTTGCTAGTGAAGGTTTTGGTCAGAGATGAAGGAATTGGATTGCAGTGGTCTTTCTTATGAACTCTATACCTTTGTCAAGTGTAGCTTCTAGCTATCTTAGTGCTTTAAGAGAGGATAGGCCATAGATCATCTTTCCTGTGCCTGTTCAATTTGATATTTTAGATTTTTGGAGCGGTCTCACTATTATGTCTTAACCTCTAAATTTGGTTGGAGATTTTTGGTTGTGGAAGAACTAGTTGAGGTGCTGCGTATACATTTTGCTGATGAAGTCACTTGTTACAGAACAAGAATCTGCAACTGTTTGTTGAACGTTCTTTTTTCCTTTGTCTACCAGGCAAAGCTGATAGAACTAAAATTGAATCTCTAGTATTCTGGAATTGTGGTAGGGTTGAAAGCTGACATTGGTGGAAGCATGTTGCTGTTAATTAGGCAATGCATTGCTTCTTAAGTAATCAGCTAATGGCTTTGGGTTCTAATTTTGAAGCCTGACTTGTTTGACCTGATTGTTATGAAGTTATTAAATGTCTTGGAGTTAGGGTCATTTTACCTTGGGTTCTTACTCCCTTTCTGACATTTCACTTGACTGAAATGCTCTTTGAATGCATCCAAGGTTGCAAAGAGGATTGAGAAACTTGAGAAAGACAAACCTTTTCCTGGGTTGGGTAAAGAAGATGGAGTCGATGTTTAGGCTGTGATTTTAAATTTCATTTAGGAGTGTGTCTTGGGAATTGGCGATGTGGTTTCTAGTGATATAGCTTTGGTTTTTCCGTGGAGTTTCATTGGAGGCATAATATCTCAGCAGAATGTGATGCAGATTCCATTTAAATAAATTGTAGAATGGGTTGAGCTCTGTCTTCAGATTTCCCTCTCCTTTTTAAGGTTGGATATTTCTTCTGTATCCAACAATTCAGTCTCTGAGACCTAAAAAAAGTATGGTTTCTTGCAAATCCTTTCCTGGATCTATTTGTGACAATGCCTCTCTGTATTTCCACGCTTTGCCTAGGAGTGAGTCTCTCAAAGGATCCGGCAAAGTTAAAACCTTGGCCTTCTTAGACTCTCTTTAAAGTAACCACATAGTAATATGCTCAATTAAAAATGTAGAAACTTCCTTTTGTATCTCATGTGTGTACTTGTCAGGTCCCTTATTGTCTTTAGAGTAGAAAATTCATTTTTTCAGACCCAAATTTTGTATTTTTCTTGCAAATTCTTCTCTATTTTTTTTTTTTTTGCTCTGAAAATTCTTCCTCTCTATTAGGCCTTTAGAAGATGTTATTGTGGGCTAAAAAATGCTTCCCCTCTAATTTTTTTTTGTGTGCTCTGAAAATTCTTCTTCTCTATTAGGTCCATCAGAAGTTGATATTTTAGGATGTGTGTGGAAATTCAGAGAGGAGGCAGATTAGTCTCTGAAAGGTGACCACACAATATTGTCTGTGTATGTTTTAAAAAGGTGGGTCAATGTGGTGACTACTTTCATGGGCCTCCAATGAGGTTTTGTCCTTGGCAGGATTGTTTGAACTGTCTTCAGGCTTGTTTTCCTTTTTCTATTTCCCTTTTGATGGAGTTTGGTGGAGTGGCGGTAGGCAGTTAAGAGAATATTATTTTCATGGTTCAAATGATGGAGTTTGGTGGAGCGGCGGTAGGCAGTTAAGAGAATATTATTTTCAGTAAGTGGTTCAAATAAAGGGTCACGTGGGGAAGTTTTCAAGTACTTAATGGTGATGATCCCTTCTATTTATGTGCTTGTTTCCTGTTGTAATTCCAATCTTCCTTCTTGTTGAGGGGAGCTTTCCTCCAACTTGTCTGTCTTGTCATAGTGTATGCAGTTTGCTGTTGAGAAAAAGCAACCACATTTACTCCCACTATCTTCACAACGATCTAAATAAGCTTAATAGTCAGTCAATGAGATTTGTTTCATTAATCTTGTCCTTGCTTTAGAGCCTGTCGTGCTTTTCTGTTCCTCTATGTTCTTGTGTGTGTGCGCCTCTCTTCCTTGTTGTTTCTTTGGTTTTTGTTTTTTTTTTTTTTTGTTGTGGGTTGGGGGGGTTGAAAATATTGATTTCTTAGTGACTACACATTCAACAGATATTTCTGTTTGTCAAAGTAAAGATGGCTACCTTAAATAATGGTAAGAATCCTAACATCTGTTACTTTGACACTTCAACTCAGTGGCCCTCGTATGCATGATGAAGTAAAATAGATGTATACTTAGCTTGCAAATGCTCGTGGCATTTAACCAGTTTGTTAGATGAACCAACAGGTGGTCGGCGGTTAAGTCTGTGAGAGTCGGATCTGACTATTTGATCCTCTTACAATGATCACCATCATTAGAACGTGTATGTGTGGTCACTGTAGCACCATAATTCCTTTTCTTTTTGACTATTGGCATCTCTTAGGCATCAATACCGTTGCATTTTATTGAGAACTCTCATCTCAACTATATTTTGCCGAACTTGGGTGCAGGCATGCTGGTGATGGAATCACCGAGGATGACGGCAGGGCAGACCATATGTAGCCGAATCACATTTGAATTACCGCACGTTGTACTTCAACTCTATATTTTATTCATCATCCATCAGATGAGTTGCTGTCATCAAATGGGAGGGTAGTGATGTTATCGTTAGATTATTTTAAACATTGTGCATCTTGTGTTTTTAGTGAGTATTTTTTTTTTCTTTTGCTTTTTCTTTTTCATTGAGGTGTTTGTGAAATTTCAAATGTTGTACCTGTGTTCATGTCTTGATGGTCCTAAAATAACAAATGTGTGTTGCTAGATGGTAGTATGTGGTATGAGGTGACGGTGGCGTGGCAATAGCCTTGTCAAATGAGGTATTAAGAAGGGTTTATTATAACTACAAGCGGAAACATAAATATTAGAATTTTTTGGCATTTCTGGTTTGTTGTCTAAGTTGTGTTTCGATGCGGATTATCTGGGGTGAAAGAAATGGAAGAACTATTCAAGAGTAGCTGCCTTTGCATAGACGAGCACTTTTTATTTTTACCCATACTAAATGGTTGGATTATTATGTGGGGTATTTCCTAGCTTGAGCCAATTTGTTGATTTAGTTGATTCTGTTGACATGTAAGCAAGGCTTGTGGAACAAAGTACAAACAACTAGGGGTGGCTCAGTCTGTCTCTAAGAGGTGGTTCTTTTCTTCCCTTTTCATAGTGGAGTTTTAATTTGAAAAAAACGTGGAATTTGCACTTGAAACAGAGAAAATATTTTAAAAATACAATAGTAACCCCTATTTTTAGGCTTGATATTATACCCAAATCTAGATACAAGTCGTTGGATTAGGCATTGTATAATAATTATAAAGTTAATTTTGCTATACTAGAAAAGATTTCACTGCAAAATTTAGAGTCTGTTTGGAGCATGGCGTGGGGTGGGTCCTTTTCTTTTTTGGTTCTACCAAAGGCAATGAAAATGAGAGAAAAAAGAAAGAAAAAATTTTAAATCTCTATCTCACATCTTCATTTCAATTTTTTTTTATCTTTTTTACAAAACAAAAAAAAGAAGATAAATTATTTTTTTTCTATTTTTTTTTGTCCTTTTCCTTCCCTTCTCTCTCTCAAGTTCCAAACAGGCTGTTAATTGGATCTGATCGCATACGTTGATCGGGTCGTTTGATCGGACGGTCGTATTTTAAACTAATTTTCTTCTTATACTCATCTTAGTATTAAAGGAAGATGCAATCAAAAGGAGAGCTCACCACAAGTCGTGAGCTTAACATCATGATAGCCACGCCCCAACCCAAGCACGTGGTTTTTGTATGCCTGTTTTGCGGGAGAACGACCCTTGGATGCATACATCGTGGCTCCATTCAATTCAGGCGTCAAAGCCCTTTATTTTGCGCACAACACACTCTCTCTCTCTAGAGTTCCAACGGAAACAAAGAAAAAAATACAACGAGACTTTTAACACTCCAAATCACAGAAGCAATACTCTCTCTAGAAATCCCAGCTTTGCTCCTCCATGGCGGTCTTGAACCGGCTTCTAAGACCGAGAAGGTCGACCTTCTCTTCCGTTCCGAATAAACTTCGGAGCTTATCTTTGTCTTTGAATTCCGGAATTGACCTTGGAGGAGCGCCGTCTTCTCTGAACCACGAGCCTCTACCTCTCCTTCGACACCCCAAGGACAGGAATGTCCAGTGGGTATTCCTCGGCTGCCCTGGCGTCGGGAAAGGTACCTACGCCAGTCGCCTCTCTAGCCTCCTCGGCGTCCCTCACATCTCCACCGGCGATCTCGTCCGCGAAGAACTTTCATCACGCGGTCCCCTTGCCTCTGAGGTTCGTTATACGTATATACACGTTGTTTCGATGTTGAATTGGGTTCGTTGAATTTGAAAATTTAGGATTTTACCCATTGTAATGAGATCTCTCTGTGTTCCTCACGTTTCAGTTAGACAAGTGGTCATTTTAGCCAAATGTTTTGCCTTTTGGGGATGATTCCGATTTAGTGGTTTCCTTTTTTTGAAGTTGAATGGGTTTGAAGCAGAAAAATAGTGCAAACCTGAGTTATAATTTGCTGATTTCAGCCACAGGAGAAATGTATTGTGCAAGTGAAATTTGTCCTTTTGCGAGTATGTTCTTCACTGTTTGGCTACTGAGAAAGTGTGAAAGAGGAATGGAAAGCAGAAATTTCATTCCCCTTCCTCTCCTCTTTTCTTTTAATACTATTTACGCTATAGGACTTAGTGGAACAAAGGTTTCCAACTGATTGGGCATAACAGAGTGCACCAATTTGAATTATAGAGTTGAATTTATCATTTCTTAGGTAACAAACTTGATTGAAATACTAATCCTCGGTTCATTGTTTTTCCATTTATTGTTGCTTTCCGTTTTAGAAGGTGAATGAGATTTGGTGATGCCAGAACATTAGTAGGCCTGTTTCAGTAACTAGTCCTATGGTCCTATGGTCCTATGGTTTTCAAAGATTTGCACTAAAACTGGGAGGACCTTTTCAGTTCCTTGTACTATTTTAAGTGGCTTTCTTATGCATGAATATTACTTAATAGGTGGCTTTGGCTGTCCTGAGCAGAAGCCTGTCTCTGGGTTGTTGGGCTTCATTCTCTGCATTCGTCTTTTTAAAAATTGGCGGGTGGATACCACCTGTTGCATTTCCATAGCTAAATACCAAATGAATGGAAACCTATGGTTTAGATGAGTGTTGGAGTTTATTTGATCAATTTAGGGAAATAGGATTTGTAGAGCCCAGTTGGTTAAGATAGTCTATCTATTAGAGCTGAACTGATGGGTCTTTTATTGTTGTTTTCCATATTTGGCCCTAATGATCTATCATATCTAAGTACTAACTACTAACTGTGAATGAGATTCCATGGTGGAGCGCTTTATTGTCATCTTTGGCTGTTTGACACTTGCCAGCCAAAGATCTAGTTATGCCACACTTTGAGACCTGCCTCCTCCAATTCATCCACTATTTCCTCTTTATAGAATTAATTTTTCGAATTAGATGGACTGATGGATCTTTCACTTGTATTTTTTCAAATATAATTATGCGCAATTTAACTATGATGCGGAGCATCAGATAATGGAGCTCAAATAAATGAGGCTATCAATGAAATTATACATGAGTACACTCAATAACCATGAACTCAATTCATCTCTGAAAGCCCTTACTTTATTTGTCTATAGTTGTGTATGTTGTCAGCTAAAAGTCTTCTAGCCTATGTTACCTGTACTTGGGTATGGGTTGTCGGGTGCGGGTACGTGTCAAAGTTTTGGATTCATCTAATTGTCATGTCCAAGGATACTAAGACACGTCTAGATTTCATACTTCTTAAATACTTCTTTTGCTGTTTTAAGGTAAAATAGTATTTACAAACTAAAGTATAGTATTTCATGCATAAAATGGAAGTCTTATGCTTAGTCTTATAGTAAACTTAATTTCTTATACATACTTGTTATTTAAATGTCCAACTAGCCATATTGGACACATATTTCATACCCTTACCTGAGTGTCGAGTGTCTAACATAGGTATTTTACAAATTTAGAAGAGTCTAAGTAATATAGTTCTAGCAATTTGTCTTTGCAATTAGATTTGCAAATTGTATGGAACATTGAGTTGTTTACTAGGGATATCTATTATGTTTGTGTACTCAATGGAGTTGTTGAACAAAATAAGCTTCACTAATTCTTAGATATAAAATATTTAGTGGTTAACCATGAACCCAGCATCTCAGTAAACTTTATGCCTTTTCTCTTGGATGCAATCTTCAGTTTGTGGGGTCCAGTGCTTCTATGAGTTTGTTATCATTATATTATAGAATTGAGCTTATAATATAGATGAAATATGTCAGATCTGCTAATGATCTTTGCTTTATCTTTTTCCCTATTTGAATAAGTTGTCTATGCAAATAATGGAGCCTCTAAATGAAATAATGATTTGCTAACAATGGTATGTTTGAGTTTACTGGCTAATTGGCTAAACTCAGCCTAAGAAACTCTTTATCCATTTTTCAAGGATCAGCAAAGTAATTCCTCCATTTCCACTCTACTCTATTTAATACAAAGATGAGACAGTTGTAAACTCAAAAGTTGAACCAAACTGCATCTGAACTATGGCAAGCTGGTAGCTGACTATTGAATGTCTTCTAAGCGATGTGGAATTGGAACTCATAAATTGACATCTGATGGTAATTTCTGTATTGTGCAATTGAAATCAAGTTTTGACCATGCAAGTGGAGCATAAAGTAAATTCTCCATACCCGAAGTTCATCATTGCATTTCCTCCCCAGCTTGTTAGTCGATGCAACTATTTGTGAAGGAGAACTTTGAAAACCGTTGTCAGTAGTAGGGATTTGTGTTCCCAAGGCATATATTTGGGACCTCTGCTGTTGCCTCAAACTGTACGCTAGGATATGATATCCAGGTCACATGTTGGTTGTTGTACAGTGTAGAGGTTATCATAAAAGAATGGTATTACAGTTGGATATCTGAGTTGAATTTTTCAGCTCTAAAAGGAATGGTCTCGATTTTTATGTCTGAAAGCAAGGGTGTGACATGTTAAAGCATCTTAACAGCCTGTTTGGAACTTGGGGGAGGGAAGGGAAGGGAAGGGAAAATACTATTTGCTTTTCCTTTCTTGTTTGGTTTTGCAAAGAAAATGGAGGGAAAGTAGAGAGAAAGAGAGATTAATTTAAAAAATTTCCCTCCCTTTTTCTTTTCATTCCCCCTCTTGGTAGAATCAATGAGGGAAGGGAAAGCAAATAGCGATTTTCCCTTCTCTTTCCCAAGTTCCAAACAGGCTATAAAAGTTCTCTGGATGGTGCTAGTTCATTGTTTGGATCCAAAGATGATATGCTCAGTGCAGGAATAAAATGTTGGTACAAATTGCTCTTGTTACTCTGGGTCCCGGAAGATAATATGCTCATGGAGGTTTCTTAGTGTTTCTGGTCTAAATAATTGCAGTATCCTTCTATAAAGAAAAATTATGCCAGATTCCTTGGTAATGTCTTTCAAAGGAGTAAAACCGATTATGTTTTTCACATAGCAGTTTAATGACTTTCAATGAGATCTGATGTATTGCATCTGTTTTGTATTTAATGTACAATATGTTGGTGCCATTTTTTGGGATGGAAAATGCTATTTTTTCAGAAAATTTGTACAGAAAATCCTACCAGAATGATGTGGCGGTGACATTATTGTAATTAAGAGCCATTATAATGGGTGTTTTATTTGAGGTGAATGACTCTTATCCAACCACATCATTACAGTGGTAAATTTTGTATCAATTTTTCGTTTGTATAGCATTACCCTTTTGGGATTGTAGAGTAACCTTGCAAGTTATCTCTGTAAGTGTTCTCTCTCTTCATTAGGTACCCATGATAAGTTTTGTGCTCTCTTCATTAGGTACCGATGATAAGTTTTGTGCTGAATTTACTTTAGTTACATGCTTAATTATAGTGTATCTATTTTCAAGTTCCATACCTTTCATGCATGTGGGACTTTTTGCATCTTAAGTCTCTTTAATCAAAATGCATTTACTTATTCAAAACAGGGGGAGAAGGGGCTAAATTGTGCTACAGAAGAAAATTAATATGTAGCTTTGTAGTTGCACTTACTATATCATTATTCTCTCAGATCAATTGGTCTATGTAGACTATTTTTCTGTGTCTTTTATTTTTGGTTCTTTTTATTTTGCAGCTTGCAGAGATTGTTAACCAAGGGAAATTGGTTTCAGATGAAATTATAATAAGTTTATTGTCCAAGCGTCTTGAAGCTGGAGAAACTAAGGGTGAATCAGGATTTATTCTGGACGGTTTCCCTCGAACTATAAGGCAGGCAGTGAGTGCTCTTTTTCCTCCTTTTCTAACAATCATTGACGTGCTAAAACTTAAATCTGGCTGATTGGCACTCTTTGAGTTGACTATTGGTGCTAAATAAAATTTTCTTTCTTCTTTGTTCAAAAGTAAAATCCACTAAAGGTGCCAAGAGTAGGCAAAACCATGTCAACATGAAGTATACTGTTTCTAAAACAATTAAGTTCCATTAGCAAAAGGCAAAACTCCTAAAATTCTACAAAATGATTAGAAGTCCTAAAGTAGGAAATAGAAAAGGAAAGGGATTGGCAATATTTGGACGAGATAACTGTGGGAATGGGTTGTCTTTTTTACCCCCCATAGAGCAGGCTATCCTATGCCTTTAGAAGCTTGAAGGGGCTTGCTCATGGAAAACATATAAAGTAGCTAGATGTCTTAAGTTTATAACGGTTGATATGATGATGTCTTGGGATGTTAAGGGATCCGATCATCTTCTGGGATCCATTTTCTCTTTTATCTTTTCAAAATTAAAAAAATTGTGGGATCAATGTTACTAGCCTAGAATTTCTGATTTATATTGATACTGCTGTATGCTGATTGAAAATGCATTTTGCAATGAATCCATTAAAAAATATCATTTTGTTTTCATTGCTGAAAATACAATTGTTTATTCTTACTAGTTACTAACATTGTGGAAGAGGTAACATTGTAAGTCGCAGGTTAATTAAGTTAAACTTTTGGTAGGTCTACAATCAACTGGTAGTAAAAGAACTGGAAAGATTAAAAAGATGAGGGAGCAAATACAGGGTAGGAATCACTGATAAATCTTATGTCCCATAAAGTTATCAATGACCTTGTATAATCATATGTAATACTTTTATTACAAAAGAAAATAATATGTAATATTTTTGTGAAAAGGCTAGAATAATTAGCAATTATATAGGTTTCCATTCTCTTAAATTCCTCCTCTGGCTGGAACATATGTCTTACTCATGCCATCTGGCTACACATTTTACTAAGCCAACTCTTGCCCAGAACTTTACTTAATTATGAATTCTCTGTTAAAATGGTGTAAACCTGAATATGCTTTTTTTTTTCATGAAATTATAGAGTTGCTTGCAAAGTATTAGGGTGAACCCAGGATTTTGGTTTTTTTTTTTTGGGGGGGGGGGGGGAAGAAGAATTATTTCTTTTGTTGATAAGAGGATTAAGGAAAATATTTTAAGTTTTGGGGGATCAATACACTATATAATATTCTAAATATTCAAAAATTTACAAAGGTAAAGGGAAATTTATCATTTTTTTTGGGGGGGGGGGGGGGGGTCAATACACTATATTATATATAAAATATTCAAAAATTCATAGGATAACTTTGGGAGGGCCGTGGCCCCCACCCGGGGCCCCTCCATCTGCCACTGGCTGGTACTGCAACTCTGCGTTCCAATTTTCTGTTGACTGAGCCACTATCATTAGCCTTTATCTATTTCCTTTTTTCTTTTTCTTTTTCTTTTTGTGGGTACATTAGAGGGACAAAGCCCAGGAGGAGGAGAGGGTGAATCAACTCATGACTCTTATCTATTTCCTTTGTTTTAGCACATCTTATACAAATTAAGAAACTCATCACTAGTTTTTTTTTGTTTTTTTTTTTGCTTTTCACTTTTTATGTATTCATATTTATTCACAAATTCCAAGAATTTTTTTTATGTACCTGTGCCCAACATGTGGAGGATTGTGTCCCTATATTCTAAAATTTAGAGATCCAAAAGATGTTACTCACCCCCACCCATACGTAAGACGTTTATAGTCCATAATGCTTAGTTGAGGAGTACCAATTTTTTGTTGTAATATTCTTCAGTTCCATGTTGTTTTATATCACTTTTAGAATTTTATCCTTCTCTGTTATTTTGAGACAAGACACTTAGAATGTTGTATTCTTCTGTGTCCTGCTCATTCCTTTTGGGCTTTGGTTATTTTCAGGAAATTTTAGAGGGAGTGACAAACATTGACTTGGTAGTCAATTTGAAGCTTCGGGAAGAAGCATTGCTTGCAAAGTGCCTTGGAAGAAGGATTTGCAGTGAGTGTGGAGGGAATTATAACGTCGCCTGCATTGACATCAAGGGTGAGGATGGAAGCCCTGGGATGTACATGGCGCCACTTCTTCCCCCACCTCATTGTGCTTCAAAACTTGTAACACGGTCTGATGACATTGAAGAAGTTGTAAAGGAACGACTTCGAGTATACAATGAAATGGTAACACTCCATCTTCTCAGAATGTCTATTTTATTGATCTTTGTCCATGGAATTAAAGGGCATAATTTTGTATGAATTTGTTCTTATATAGTTAGTTTTTGCAATTCTAAATTACAATACAAAATTGAGCAATAAAACACTAATTGCTAGACCCGGATTATAAATGTCGCACTATTGACATTTTTACTATTAGTGACCTTCTCTGATATTCCACAAGTGATTATTAATCATGGCTATTATCATTAATAATCCATACCAATGTAGTGATTTGAGAGAGAGAGAGAGAGAGAGAGAGAGAGAGACGTTTTGGATGGATTGAAAAGGTGGTTGGCCACTGATGGCTGCAGAGAAGGTGGTGGCCAGAATTTATGGACTGAATTTGGGTTGACTTTTTCCCAAAAGAGAAGTTGGTTTTTAAATATTTTTTAGAACTCTGAAATTGATTGTGTGTACATTTGATGGTTTGGTACGGTGTGTCAGTGGTAATAGTTGGTGGTGGTGAGTAGCAGTGGCTGGTGATACAAACAGTGGGCAGAGGTAATTGTGAGCATTAGCAGCATTTTAGTTACATAAGAAGGGAAAGAGCGAGGATAAAACACATTATATTACAATAATGGAAACATTGTTTTTAAAGGAGTAAGAGAGTAAAATTCATATTCCATTAACAACGGTTAATAGACAACTCTGAGGTTGTTGTGGTTGTTAGAAACCTATTGGGTAAGAGGGGAAAGGGTCAAGGATTTACCTGGTATGAGATATCACATTGTTTGAGGAACCTTAGATTTTGTCGGAGTAAAGGATTGTTAACAAGGGCTTCTACTGCGTTATTTGATTCCTATCCAAGACTTGAATCATTTGATGATGCCGTGTGAATCGCTAGAAACATGTGAAGTATATGACTAACCTAATAACAAGAGTTTTGTAAGTGGACTAGAGCAAGCTACTATAAGACAAATGATCTTCTTTCTAAAGATATTTGATTCAAAATAATTATATGTCCAAAGTCCAATATTGAAATAATTTCAGAGATTCCATCCCAAATAATGTTATTATTAGTAGGGGCGGATTCAGGATATTCCTCCAGTGGGGGCGAAATTTATATAGAATCATACATAAAATTCTTTTTGAAGCGTGAAAATTTTTGGCTTCTTAAAAGCAAAAAGAAAAAAAAAAAAGTCCTACCAAACAGACCTAAGGATGTCAAAAAGGAGGGGGTTGTGCCTTTACATCCCTTAACAAAATTATGATTATTTATAAATTAAAAGGTGACTCCATATTTTCTGCACAACTTCAAAATTTTATTTTACAAATAGCCTCTACGACTTTCATATTTTGAAAATAATGCTTGATAACCTCATTTGGCATGCTATTGAAAATATATATCCTATTATATACAACCAATCTATCATTCATCTACTTATCATCTATTCCGGTTGTAAAGCCTATTCTTTGTAAATTTTCATAGAAAAAAAAAACTTTTTCTATGATTGCAATCACGACAAATAAAATTAGTGTCAAAACTAGAAGATCCATAAATACTTAAGAGTTTGAAATTCCAAGAGAAATTTTGAGTGTTTGGGTCACAACTCATGAGTCATTGATAGATAGAATGAAAATGTTAAAATTTATAAATTTGAAATTTTTTCTAGAGTAGACAAATAAAATATTGAAAGTATGCATAATAATATTTTAATTTAATATTAGGATGGAAGGTTGTGTTTGTGTTATTTACTTAGCTAAATGATGAGGGATTAATAAAATTCAGCTAAAAAAAATGCAGGTGTTAGTAAATCTTTGTCTTTTGCCTACAAGTTAGTCAATTTAGTGGGGGCAGAGGTAAATGTTAGTAAATTCAGCAAGGACAACACACTATATTTACAACCTAAGGTAAAATAAATATACATAAAAAATTTTAAAAAATAGTGAAAGTTGTCAGATCACTTGGGGCAACTGCCCCACTCGTCCCGTGGTGCATCCACCAATTTATTAGTCATGCTTCTTCTGTATACTATGCATGTTTAGGGCTTGCAGACTCTTTTGACACATATGGTGAACTCTTATTAATTCCGACCCTTTTGGCACATGTCAATATTAAAATTTGAAGTTCTTGTTTCTTTGCTATTTCTGAGTCTCTTTTCATAGACTTTCTAATTTGGTGGTAACATATAGAAGCATTTACCTGATCACTGCCTCAATGGAACACCACTATTACACTGGGTAAAAGGAGCTTGTCGGATTGGAAAGACCCCGTAATTGGGCACCATATATATCATTATATAGCACTATAGCAGGCTCAATGGTGTCTCTTGCCTAAATTAGAACATGTTCCTTAGACCTGAAAATTAGGGCTAGCAAAGCTATTGAATCTGTAATAAAACTGCAACTAGTGCTGGTGGTTGTGGTTCATAAATTGACATGTGCTAACAAAATGTTTTGTACCTGCAGAGCCGACCGGTGGAGGAGTTCTACCGCAGTCGTGGGAAGTTGTTGGAGTTCGATCTTCCAGGGGGAATTCCAGAATCCTGGCCCAAACTGCTTCAAGCTTTGAATCTGGATAATCACGAGGACACCAAATCTGCAGCAGCGTAGCTTCTTGTGGTGTTGTAATATATTCCTATGGTAAGTTGATCATTCTTTGCATGTTTTGTAAGTGCATGCTTATTAATTTTGGACAAAAAGAACAAATTCTATTATTATTGTGCAATAAAATCTTGGAAGATTCCTGAACTATATTTGGGAGGGTAGGCTGGTAGCTCCCTTTCAGGCCTTGGAGCTGTCTGGGATGGTGGTTGTATGCTTGGAGAGGAGCTGTGAAATAACTGTATGTATGACATGTAATGTCTCTCATTCTTTTCCAGGAAAAAAAGAAAAGAAAAAGAAGTAATGGCTGATAAACATTTCATTTATGTATTCTCATGCATCTGTTCAGTTTTGATACACCTCAGTGTAACAGAAGTTTTACACAAGTGGAAAGACAATCATGCTAAATGAGAATGGAAATCAGAAATCTTGTAAAGTAACCATCCGTTGTGGTTATTTTTTATTATAAATATTCTAATTAAATCTCTTTGGGGCATTAAAAGTACCTTTTTTATTTAAATTTAGTGCTCTACATCTGAAGAAATCTTAATGGATAACAATAAGAGATCCAAAACCATGTAGTTCAAAAAATATGAAATTGTAGGTTAACCTTCAACTATGATACTATTAAACAGACTTTGTATGTTGTTTAACAGAATCAGGACAATATTCAAACCGCTTGTGTAAAAAAATTTATTTACACTAATTGTGCATAGAAATAAACCCAAATTAAAATATACTAATGTAAATTTTCAAATCAGTAGGGAACTCATTGAACTCACGAAAATTCGGTAATGTCTAAATGCTCAATTTTGTTAGGCATATTCTTTTTATTGCTACATTCCTTTAAAAGTTTTAGGTACTTAGAAAATTGAATTGAATCCTCTTTATATGGAAGGATTTATGGAGGTGTTGGAGGGATACAACCCAGTTGAGTATATGCATAATATTGGATACGAGAGTTATGTACCGTCCTAGGAGTTTGAAACTTGATAACAAAAGGAGAATTCTATGGTACCGTGTGTCTGTGATGGTTTTCACGATATCACTATCTGTGCAATCTCAGCCTTTGAACTGAAAACCTGAAAAAAATTGATCATTGGATGGAAATATTTGAAAAATCGAGATAGTTTTGTAAAAAAGCAGTTATACAAATGTGATCTTAATATTAGCCGCAATTACCGCAAACGAGTAGTATCATAATGTGGTTATATTTTATTATAGCCGTTGTTACTTTGACCAGTTATTTTGAGCAATAATTGTGATCAGTCTAAATAATAACTCTAATGAGTTCGAGTAATAAGGGCCCTCATGGTACCGGTATGGGTAGCGGAGTCGTTCTCGGTAACAAAATTCTCCAAAGCCAATAGTTCCACATCTTTTTGGAAATAATGATGTGATTTTCAACTCAACCTGCTGGCAAAAAGGGCAATACAGATCAGGCTTGTGCATTTTTGAATTTTACCATTGTATATGTATATATAAGGGATGGGCTATCCTCTCCAAAAGAAGACTGGAGATAAAGGATAGGCCCCCATTGGAGATTCAAATTAAAAGCAGGCACAGGAACAAAAGAGCAGGAACTGCACTTTTTGGCTTTTGTATCAAATTGGTGATCAGGTCCAAAGATTGGGGAGGAGTAGAGGAGTATAAATGAAACCTAGGCCACAAGAAGGGTATAAAGTGCAAAAGGGGAAAAGTTTAAAAGGAAAATACAGCAATTGTGAAACTCAGAGCTTCCAAGGTCATTTTCACTACCCTTTTCGACTTTTGGTCAGAATCAATGGATGTGAAGCCAAAAAAATGGAAGTCCACGAAAACAAGAAAAAGAAATAGAAGATGCAAAAGTTGTGGTGAAGAAACTGGCATTTGTATAGAGGTATACCATGTTTTAGGTGTCAACAATGAGGAGTGAGTTTTTGCCCAAAAAAACTGCATAACATTATGTGACAATCCAGGCC
This sequence comes from Euryodendron excelsum, assembly GCA_033060915.1. Lineage (NCBI taxonomy): Eukaryota > Viridiplantae > Streptophyta > Magnoliopsida > Ericales > Pentaphylacaceae > Euryodendron > Euryodendron excelsum. The sequence goes on along the minus strand of CM065390.1, from coordinate 14,569,891 downwards.
TTTAAGAGATTTACCTCTTGTAAATCTTCTAGTTCTAAAGTGAATAGTCAGTCTTTAACTAAACTAGAGAGGAGATTAGTTGACTTGACTCTTTTTTGTAATAAATTTGAAATAACTCCTTTAGCATCATCATGTAATTCACGCATAGCAAGTCACTTAAATCATTTTACCTATATTGTGTAACATCTAATACCAATTTCTTTCATTTGGAATCTATGAATCAAAATGCAACATTGCGAGAACATAGCCTTATTACTACCATTGTATGTGATAATTTTTTTTACTGGAGTTAGGTCCTCTTCATATTTAATCTTTCACACACTTCCATATAACTTCTCTCAAGGTGCCAAAGTGTATAAAACTGTAATCTAACATATTATTATCAACTCTCAAATGCAACCTAAGTGGCGGTGGGTTATTTGCACCATTAGGACAATTTTGGGTCTAGATCGACATTGAAAGTGGAATGAAAAACCCGTATTTGATGGAAAACGGCCCAACGAGTCAAACTTACAACTATTGTTGTGCCATACATTGCTTTTTCGCCAAATTTCACCCTTTAGGCTTTCAAAATGAAAATTTATCACTTTAGAAATTTTTTGAATTACTTGTAACTTTGTCTAAGAATTTTCAATTTTGTTGCCAGTTACTTTAGAGAGTCGTTTTAGGCATCTAGTATCTAAATTTGGGCTTAACTTTTCATATTCTCTTTATTTTCATTAATTGCATTCTAATTAGGTCTAGGATCAAGTTTCCCCTACAAATGAGACGTAAGAGCTCTACCTTCATTGTTATAAAATAAAAATAAAAAAACTCTACCTTGCGTCATCATCTAAATATAATCTCAGTTATCCTTTTTTTTTTTAAGCAAAAGTTTCTAAGTATCACACATGGAGATTCATTATATGAAGTAGCATGAAAGATTAAAGTTTGGAGGGAAAATTATCCAATAATCCATAGTAATCTTCACACCACATAAGTTGTCTATTTATATGATATTGTGTTTATTTTTAGAGAGAGACATCATGATGGTAGAAATTATAGAAATTAACATAGCTGAATAACGAAAAAAAATTTCAAAATAACTGTCACAACAAATCATGATGCATACGTGGTGTGACAGTTTATTTAGTTGATGCCATGTGTCTATTATTTTAGAGAGAAATAACACTATGTGAGAAATTATGGCATTACAAATGGGTAAGTTTTTAAATTTAAAATTCCCACCATAAGAAAAGATCACAAGTTTTACAATTGGAATAAAATATCCCACTACGTAAGAGTTACATATGATGTAGTGTGATGGGCGCCCTTGTATAGCTTCTTCTAACGAGAAAGGTTTTAAATTTTAAAAATTCTGCCATAAAAAAGTTACAAGTAGCACTGTTTGAGTGAAATGTCATAATATGTAAGTCAAATAATGTGGCATTTGTGATAGAAAAATTTTCAGTGCTTTTAAAAGCACCACATGTTATTTCTTTTCTACTAGCATAATGTGGGTCTCCCACCTGTAAGTGGAGAAAATTATCCAATGTAACGGTCAAGACTGTATCATTATGTTTTTGTGATGTGATAGTTTATTAATGTAATGTTATATGTAGAGAAAAATAATACTTTTTAAGATATTACAGTTATTATCTTAGATGTATGATGATTTTTTAAATTTAAAAATTTTTGCCATGTAAATAATATCACACGTATCACAATTTAAATGAAACATTATACTACGTAAGCATAATGATGTGATGTAACAATCATTCTGTATAATTACTACTGTTTTGGCATAATTTTCCGTCTGTAGGAGCCAAATCATTTTCTATATAGATATTTTCCGTATAACGTGGACAAACCCTGGGCTGGGAGGCACTCACGAAAATGACAAAAACTTTAAATGGGCCACTCTCTTTATTCCACCTGCAGCCCACCACCGTTAATACGACATGCAAACACTGTCCAGTAGCCCAAAAAATAAAAAAAAGACCTTTAACTGAGCCTACAACGCGCCACGTGTCCATATCGGATCCAAATGGATTACCCCAGATCCGGCTCAAACTATTCAGCTTCCGGCTTTAGATTTTGCTCCACGTCACCGAACTCAATCCTACGTGGCACCATTCAGCACCCTCCAAACCTCACAGTGTCCACGTCAGCAGCGTCGGCCAATATAAAAATATCTTCTCAGACATATCTGTCTATATTTATCTTTATCTCTCTCTCTCTCTCTCTCCTTTTGCTTCCTCGTTTCTCAACCAGTAAAAGAAAACATGTCAAACCCTAGAAATGCTTCGAATCTGTCTCTGGGTTTCAATTTTTGCGTTCAAATCATTCTATTTTTTGGGCAAATTTGTGTCTCCGATTTGACGAATTGGTCGATTTTCGTGGACTGAGCTGTACAGAACAGTGAGAGCTCTGTTCTTCATCAATGAAGTTTATGGGGTAATTCAACGTGGTATACAGTTCTTTTTATTTTATTTAAATTTTCTAGGAAATTGGAAGTCATTTAAAAGTAAATCTTTCAGGGACTTCAGTTCTCCTGGTGAAGTTTTTGATTTTGTTTCTTTCAAGAAACATCCAAAGGCCACTTCTCTCTGATGCTATGTTTGGTTGCTGAGAAATTTTTCGAAAGTTAAAGAAAAGTGTGAATTTTTTGGTGTTTTATTTTTTATTTACTGAGACTTATAGTAAATAATTATATTAGTTTTTGTCATCTTCTCGAAACTTGAAGCATTTTGTTTAGTTGTCTAAACGAGCCAAAAGTGGGTGGAAAATTCATGGAAGATTATGATTTTCTATTGTACAATGCAATTGAATGTAAATATATGGGATTATCAAAGATATTATCCTGGAATGTTTGAATTTTTTCATAAATGATAGGGTTTATTGGATCGTCAATGGGTTGTCTGCTATCTTGCACTGGTTTCATTAAGGAAAGAGCAAGGTCTTCCATTATTTCTGGTTTGTAATGGTTTATCACAAGAGCAGTATAATAATAGAATATTTCTATGTTTGTTAGCCAAATAGGGCTATTTGTTGCACTGGTTAGCGTCTGGATAATCTGGAATGCGACGTGGCATACCCGAAAGCCCTAAGAAATGCATAGGAAAGAAGGTCGGATTAACCCCGAAAAAAGTGATCCAAAAATGGATTTGACCTAAAGTTTCAGGGTATGTCCGACCAAAGATTTTACATACCCAAAGGGTTTGGATATCTTGATTTGCCTGTTGTAATGCCCTAGTGACAAAGGAAAAAGGTGGCGTATTTGTTCTTTTATTTACTTTTCCTTTTTTTTTTTCTTTTTTTCTTTTCACATTTTTATTAGGGTCATATTTGTAGTGAACATAATGGTTGTGCTTTATAGGTAGCTTCTCATATTGGAATTTGTACATTTCTCTGTTGCAGAATCTGATGAAGACTGAGTTGGTTTTTATTGACGTGGGTTTCCTAAATAGAAGTTTTATTACCAACTAAATCTAGTCCCTTATTCATCATTGTTCTTTTTTAATCTGATTGATGAGGAGTGTGGGGGTGAACATTAATAGTCCCGCAACCAAAGGGTTGGCGGAATCAAATCAACATATACGGGCTGCACAAAATGGAGTTATGGGTGAGGGGCAGGGCATTTCTGAAGAAGATGAGTCCAGGATTAATGAGGATGCTGAAGATGCAAACTGTGTGCGCAAGGAGTCGGTCCGGGCCCAGGCTGTTCAGCAGATGTCGCAGCAGCAGGCTCAAGGACCAGTGGTTCATTGGGAAAGGTTTCTTCCTCTTCGGTCGCTTAAGGTTCTGCTGGTGGAAAATGATGATTCTACTCGCCATGTTGTCAGTGCATTGCTTCGAAATTGCAGCTATGAAGGTCAGTCTCTCTTTGTTACTTATTATGTTCTATATAGTTGATCTTGATTGCGAAGTTAATGTCTTTATCATGTGTAAGAGTGGGCTATTTTATCTTATATGTGCCAGGTTGTTGACATGGTGCATTCGTGCTACTGAAGTTACAATGTTTTGTTAATAAAATCTCTGCCTTTTAGATTCATTTCACTATCTTTGGCTGAATTATATAATTCCTTCATTAGTGAGATTGTTATTGCGATATCCTTTTGGAATGTCTTCCTTATTAACTCAATGTTTCTTTCGTCATTTGTTGCAGGGAATTGTTATTCTTTTTGATGTAGCTTTTCTTAATATAATAATCCAAATTAAATTTACTGTTGGCACTTTCATTATTAATACTATTATGTAGTAGGATAGCCTGGTTATCCTTGCATTATCAATGAAGCTATGGCCACACATATACTTCAGAGAAATGCCGGATGACATGTTATTGTTTTTATACGAAGGAGGTCGAGCAATGCTAACAGTATCCAACAACACAATTTTTTGCTCCATTCAAACAACATGAAACTATGCTTTTGTTAAGGTTGTTCAATTGTCCAATGAAATATGTAATCGTGCCAATTTGGTCTGCCATAAATTTTGTGAGGTATTCAGTTTGCAGCTACAAAAAAATTAAGACAATTTCTGCAATTATTAGTGAACTACTAACTTTTGACGAAGTTATTCCTTTATTTCAGTGAACTGATTAAGCAATCCCAAATACAGTGATTCAAGAAAACAAAAAGGAAGTGGCAGAATATATTTCCATGGATACTTGACACGCTCTTATGCTCTATCGGGATTGGCTACATTAGTTTTTCCAGCGCTTCTTGCACTATATTCTCAATTGGTGGATTCTCATAAGTTGGATAATAACTCCATCCACCTTCCCCGTAGTCTCACATATATGTTTGTCTCCCTCTTGATCCTTGAGAACTATTGTATTGGGTCTACAACATGTGTATAGTCTCGGAAGAATGTATACGGCCATGGACCAAGGATACACACAATATGAACACTTGCGGCAAACAAATCTAGACGTGGCATGGCAGGGACACAACAAATTAATGTGTGTATTTATGTATACATGAGAACACTTATATATATATATATATTATACATATCTAAAAATAGTTATAAAAATACAAACATAAATATGATAATAACTGTGGGGCTAATAAGAGCCAAGTTCAAGACCAGGAGAAAACTAACCCAGTGAGGTTGGTCCATGGATGCTGACCTGTTGGATTAGGCCCATGCCAATCAAAAGCAAGTACCCAAGGGGGCTAGCCTATGGATCTTAATCTAAAAGGTATTAGGACTAATGAAGTTCATAAAACAAATCCTATTCCTAAGTAAATTAGGATAAATAAAAAAAAAGTCCAATACATTAAACTGACTCAATCAATGAAGATTCCTAAGAGAAAAGTAATTCTAACTCTCAAAGGGAACATGGCATTCTGAAACCTATAAATACCTCATGACTAAAGGTGTAAGTACGTTCATTTGAGTTTTAGCTTTTTATATTTTATTCAATTCATTGTGATTAAGTTTGCTAACTTAATCATCGGAGTGCCTTCGGTTCAAAGAAGGTCGAGTCATTTTCATCGTCTCCTTCTCTTGCAGATTGTTTGTGCTTGTCAATTCGGTTTGATAGTTCAACTAGGCCTTTCTAAAAATTTCACTTATAATTGGCACCGTCTGTGAGAAGGACTATACAATAATGAGTACCGGCTATCTCGGAGGAGGAGTCAATCCCACCGACAGGAAACTAGAAAATAGCCATGACGTCCGTAGTCAGGACGACACTCACTAGTTAAGTTGTCATGACAATGATTTTGTGCGAACTGCGGGAGGATGTTTTATTAAATTGGAGATACAATTCCCTTGAGGCAACTAGCTGGAAGGACAAGAGGGTTTAGGACGAGTTTCGCAGGATGTTTGAAATTCAAACCGCTGAAGAAACTAGGAACTTGAATCTAGCACCATTCAGTGGCTGCATACCTAGTAATTTATCGTTCCGAACAACTGAGCAGGAGCTTTGGCAGCGGGAGGAAGAGATCGCACAGCTCAGGTCAACAATTGAAGCCATGAGTGAAGCGATTGCCAGATGAGATGGACGAGTACCTGATAGATCCCCTGATCGGCGGCAGAGAAGGAGGACGAATTTAAGAAACACGAGCCCCCCCAGTCGCACGCGTAACAAGGAGCTACACTTTCAGTACATGACACTACATGGACCGACGGGAATATCGACAGTCTCGAAGAAATCAGACACAACAAGAGATCTGGTAAGGGTCGAGCTAGAGCAATAGAATTGGGACAAGTGGTTGAATGATTGGCTAGACAATCGGGATAAATACCATAAGGGACGAACAACCTAGGATATAGTCAAAAGAGCTCTGGACCAAATTGTTTCTACTCCCTTCACAGAAGAGATTGAGACCTGTTGACCTCTCAGGAAATTCGTCCCACCAAAGTTTACTCCTTATGATGGGAAGTTAAATTTCATTACCCATGCTCGGCATTACAAACAGATGATAACACTATAGAGTTATAACAATTCACTTATATGTCGAGTTTTCTCTTCAAGCTTGGGAGAGGTGGCTTTACGATGATTGGACAAGCTGCAGTCTAGATCAGTATTAAGGCAATTTCTTATGAAGAAGCAAGTCGGATACAAGACCTGATGTTAAGGATTGAACAGTATTCATGGGTGGAAGAAGATGTAGCATAGTCGATACAAGAGAAGATCGGCGAGAAAACTGAAAAGAAAGATGGGCGTGAAAGCATGAAGTCCAGACATGAGGAGAACATCAACAATTGGGGTAAAAAGGCGATAGAAGGGATTAACATAGTCTTCAAGGACTCAATTTACAAGATTTTGCCCTAAATACGAGACAAACCCTTCTTTAAATAGCCTCCAAAGTTGGGAGGAGACCTCGCCGTCCGAGACCAGAGAAAGTTTTATTCTTATCATAGGAAGAAGGGGCATCAGATGGAGAATTGCAAAAATTTTAAGAATCACTTGGAGGAATTGGCAAAGACAGGATATCTTGACCAATACATTAACCGGGAGAAGACGAAGTGAGAGGCAGAGCAGACAAAGTAGGAAAGCAAGAAGTCATTCCACAGAAGGAAGTCAGAACAGAATCTATTCGAGTAATCAATGTCCTCCATGGATCGACAAATCAGCAACAGTAGACTCACACAGATAACAGACGAAGATCCAGAAAGCAGCACACCTTAGAAAAGTAATGCAGTTAGAAGTTTAAAAAAAATAAAGGCAAAGGTCAGCAGTAGTATTGAGACCATAATCTTCACAGATAATGACTTGGGGGGGTGCAACTGTCATACAAAGACACGTTGGTGGTAATGCTACGATTGGGGAATTGTGATGTAAAAAGGCTGCTAGTTGATCAGGAAAGTTCATTCGAAGTCATGTACTGCGATCTCTTTAAAAAGCTGGGACCAAAAGATTTCGATTTTCAACCATTTTTGAACCCCATGATCGGATTCAGGTCGGACTCGGTCTGGCCACTGAGAAAGGTAACTATTCCAGTTACTGCAGGAGAGATCACTATTCAGACATAGTTCATGGTGGTTAATGTGCATTTCCTTTGCAATACAATCGTGGGTTGGACATAGTTGCACTTCATGAAGGCCATATCTTTGTCCTATCATCAGCTGATCTATTTTCTGACTCTAGGAGTAGAAGAGATAAGAGGAGACTAAGTAGCAGCTAAACAGTGTTTCTTGACGGCATGCGCCACAAAAGAAAAAACGGGTAAGGTTTAGATGATGGAACTCTACGAGGACATGTCCACGATTGATGATGTTGGGTTGTTTCCAAAAAACAAAGTTATTGAGGACCTGAATATGGTTTATATAGATTAGCATGACGAGAAAAAATACTTTGTTCTCAGCACCTCGCTGTCCAAATCTGAGGAGAAATATTTGATTAATCTATTGACAGAGTACGTTGAAATATTTACTTGGACACCTTATGACATGTCGGGAATTGACTCAGATGTAGCTTGTCATAGACTTAGTGTAGACCCACAATGCCGACCTGTGGTTCAAAAGGGGAGAAGGACAGGTACTCAATATGTGGATGCAAGAATCGAAGAGGTTGACAAACTCCTTGTAGCAAGGGCAATAAGGAAAGTTTTTTACCCACACTGACTGTCCAACACAATGGTGGTCAAAAAGAAAAACGGCAAGTGGAGGGTTTGTGTTGACTTTACCTACTTAAAAAAAGCATGCCCCAAGCACCCTTTCTCTTTTTAAAAAATCGACCAGCTCGTGGATTCAACAACTAGATTTAAGAAGAAGAGTTTTATAAATGCTTATTGCAGGTACTACCAGATCCTGCTCCATGAAGATGATTAAGAAAAAATTACCTTCATCACTGCAAGGGGCATCTTTTATTACAAAGTTATGCCATTTGGTTTGAAGAACGTAGGTGCCACTTATCAAAGATTGATCACTAAAATATTTAAGCAACACATCGGTAGCATTGTCGAAATATATATTGATGATATGGTGGTCAAAAGTAAGGTCGGTAGATTACACTTAGGTGATCTAAAGGAAATGTTTAACATCCTCAAAAACTATAACATGAGGTTGAATGTCTTTAAATGTGTGTTCGGGGTAAGCTCTGAGAAATTTTTTGAATTTTTAGTTACACACCGAGGAACTGAAGCGGATTCACATCAAATAAGCGCAATTCTAAATATCCTAACCCCAAGGCATGTCAAAGAAGTCCAAAAATTGATTGAAATGGCATCGGCTTTCAATCGGTTCATCAACCAATCTTCAGATAAGTGCCGGCTATTCTTTTAACTTCTAAAAAAATAGGAGCAGTTCAACTAGAGTCCTGATTGTGACTAGACCCTTGCCGACCTGAAGAAATATTTGACCTAACCACCACTATTTTTTAAGTCACTCAAACATAAAGAGCTCTACCTCTATCTAGTAATATTAGACTACGCAATAAGCGTTGTCTTATTTCGTTAGTAAAATAGGCAGCAGAGGCCAGTTTATTACGTCAGCTAAACTCTTCTTGGAGTGGAGAGCAGGTATTTGCCATTGGAAAAACTGGTCCTAACATTAGTAATGGTGTCACGTAAGTTGTTGTACTACTTCAAGGTCCATACTATTAACGTTCTTATGGACCATCAGCTTAAGTCACTCCTTAGAAGAGTAGATTTCTCAAAAAGACTAGCAAAATGAGTGGTGGAGCTGGGAGAGTTTGACATCAAATTTTAACTCAGGTCAGAATGAAAGGTCAGCTATTTGCTGATTTTATTGCTAAATTTTTTATTGAATTGCCCCAAGAAGCTCTTCAGACACTTAATGCCGATCAATCAAATCACAACTCCCTTAGAATTATGGGAGATTGATGATCATTGGAAATTCTTTGTCGACAGAGCGTCCAACGACAGGGCGGTAGGATCGAGCATAGTCCTAATCACTCCAAACGGCATGACACTAGAGTAGGTTATAAAGTTGGAGTTTATCACTTCGAATAACGAGTCAGAATACGAGGTTTTGCTCGTCGGCCTGCGCCGAGTTATAGAGCTTAAGATTGTCGAGATAGTCATCTATTCAGATTCCTAGTTGATAGTTAACCAGATCATGAGTGAGTATGTTCTAAAAAAACTATAGAATGGCGTAATACCTGGCAAAAGCAAGAGAGCTGTTCGGCAAATTCAGTAAATAAAAGCTCCATCAGATCATCCACGGCGGCAACACTCATGTTGATACCTTGGTAAAACTGATAGCGGCCCTAAAGTCAGGATTGAAGAGAACAATTTATGTGGAGACATTGCCTAGCTCAAACATATTTCAAAAAGAAGTACAAGCTTTGGCTATCGAGCAATTAAGGCCATTCTGGATAGACCCGATCATCTCTTTCCTCGATAGAGATGAGCTGTCGAAAGACATGAACGAGGCTAGAAGAATTAAGCACAAGTCATTAAAGTACTGGCTATCACTCGACAAGGAACTATATAGATAATCATTCACTGGTTCCTATTTGCATTATGTTCACTCGGTCAAAGTGCAGGACATCTTGTTTAAAATTTATGAAGATATCTGTGGTAGTTATGTTGGCGGAAGATCTCTAGCCCATCGAGCTATTTCACAAAACTATTGGTGGGTCCTATATACAGAAAAACGCCACCTAGTATGTTCTAAAATATGAAAAGTGTCAGAAATTGTCGTCGATAATTCACTAGCCTGCCGAAGACCTCACAACTATTATCAGCCCATGGCCTTTTGCATAATGAGAGTTGGACATAGTTGGATCGATGCTCCGAACTCCGGGGGATAAGCAATTTCTTTTAGTGGCAATTAATTATTTTACCAAGTGGGTGGAAGCAAAACTTTTATCGACTATCAGAGAAGTTGACGCTAAGAGGTTTGCATGGAGGAATATCATTATAAGATTCGAAATACCTCGTGCATTGGATTCAGACAACAGCACTCAGTCTGACGGCAACATGTTCAGAGGATTCTGTAATGGGGTTTGGATCAGAAATTATTATTCGACATCGGCCTGTCCGCAATGCAATGGGCAAGTCGAGATATTAAACAAAACCATGTTGAATGGAACAAAAAAAAATGCTAAAAAAGTCGAGGGAAGATGAGTAGAAGAGCTGCCTAGTGTCTTATGGTTTTACAAAATTACTTTAAGAAAATCTACCAGAGAAACTCTTTTTTCAATGGCGTACAAAGTGGGGGCAGTAATACCCTTGGAGGTCGGATTTTGAACAATTAGATCGGCAACATTTGACATCAGCCTTAACAATCAAACTTTGAAGAAGGATCTCGACTTTATTGAAGAAAAGAGAGAGGTTGCTCTATTCAAATTTACTGGATATCATTAGCAGCTTAGCCGACCCTACAACAAGCGAGTCCAACCAAAAGCTTTCGTTCTTGGTGACTTAGCGTTAAGAAAAGTATTGAGGGCAACTAATAATTCAGCAGAGGGGAAGCTCGGCCCAAACTGGAAAGATTCTTACAGAGTTGCGTCTCAGGTCAGTGTGAGGGCATACCGGTTGAAAACTATCGAAGAAAGGCGACAACTACCTCGACCTTGGAACGCTAACAATCTTAGAAAATTATATTAGTATGAGTGTTTCTCAAATGATGTAATGATCTATGATAATCTATTATTATACATTGTTTTTTTTTTCAAAAGTTGCAAGTGATTCAGCAAATCAACGGACAAGCATAAAAAGGAGATAAACATAAAAAATCAAGTGTAAAAATTTGGTCCTGTCTAACTTATTGGTAGGTCGGCCAATGAAGGCCACAAAAAATGAAGTGTAAAAACTTGGTCCTGTCCAACTTGTTGGCAAGTCAGCCAATGAAGGTCATAAAAAGACCAAGTATAAAAACTTGGTCATGACTAACTTGTTAGCAAGTCGGCCAATGAAGGCTATAAAAAAAAATCAAGTGCAAAAACTTGATTCTGTCCAACTTGCTGGTGGGTTGGCCAATGAACGTTATAAAAAATAAAGTATAAAAATTTAGTTTTGTCCAAAAAATTGGGAAGGTCGGTCAATGAAGGCCTTGGTCAAAGAAGGCAAAACAGAATAAAAATTCAAGTTATAATTGTATGGTTTTACTAGGAAGCAAGAAACATCAATACCAGAATCAACTAAAATAGTAAAATCCGTATCTGTATTTATTCAAAGCAAAATACTTTACAAAGCCTTCGCAAAAAGATAATCATTTTAACAGAAAATTAAAGAAAATGCTAAACCACAACGCCTTTAGCAGGTTTTGAGCAGGGTTAATAGAGTCGGAAACAGTAGGTTCAGTTTCATCCGTCTTGGAGACATTAACTTCAGTCGTTTCGGATACACTTGTAGCAGGAATCGTCGGAGTGGCCGTACCTTTAGTTGTCTTGGAGGTATCTTCAGCACTACCCCCTAGGGTAATCTCGAAGTAGCTCTAAATATTCCTCAAGAGGTTGGAAGAACTCTCAACTTTCATTTATTTTAGAGTCTCGTGTTAGCCTTCAATGAATATCGAATGCGAAATATCAACCATCTGAAAAGCAAAATCATCGCCCTCTCCTCGGCCTCGGACTTGGTCTTTGTAAGGTCGGCTTTGAGTCATTCAATTTTGGCCTTTGACTTAAACAAGTCTATCGAGAGTATGGTTTTGTCGGCCTCCAGCTTTGAGATTTCGTCATCCCTTTTGATCAGATCGATTGTAACCTAGTTCAGGGTAATTTTTGCCTTTTCATCTTTCTTTGCGGCGGTCAGTTGGGCTTTTTTTGTCTCAATCCACTCCCCCTTCAGCTTGGCATGCTCTTCAATGAGATTGTTGTGCTCTTCGAATAGAACTCAAAAACGTTGCATGGCCTCTAAAGAATAGAGAGAGCCCTGGAAGTAAAACAGATTTAACAGATCAGTACATAACCAATAAAAGTCACTACTAAAAGTAAATTCATGAAGGAACTTACCGGCAAGGATTCGTGGAAGACTCCTAGGAAGACTGATAAGTCATCATTATTCTCTAACAAGTTAATATCAACTTACTGGAGGTTACTTTCAATCACCCCTATAGCTACGTCAACCGACCTGATCCAGGACTCGTCTGGCCGTTTATGACGGCTACCAACGACGGGTCTTACAACTACGAAGTCGGCGTTATCAGATATGACACTGCTACTAGGATGGAGATCTGTCGACACAATTCTGGCTTTCCTCGTTGCAGGCTTAACCAGTGTGTCCCCCGTCTTTGGCTTTTTCTTCGATGACCTCGTCTCCCTCCGTTGTTTTTCGGGTTCAAATGAGCCGACCTCTTCAACGGAGGTAGAGGGAATGGCCTTTGCTACTTCAGCCTCCGACTTTTCTGACTTCTTTAGTTTTTTTGTTGCCTTCTGCAGCACCATCTTCCTTAGGTTCATCTTATCAGAAGTGTCTGAATCTGAGGACGGAAGATACACTAGTCACCGCTTCCGCCCAATCTTAGCTATACCTCAGCGATCAGGTACTGTGTATGGAGTAGAAATTGACGTCGATTCAGATGAACTTGACCGCTCAGAGGATATATCGTGGACCGGATGATCTACGATATCAAAAGGATTGGCCGCTGCGTTAGTAATGATTGGGAGTAATTCAAATGACGCCCAATTTGGGAAGCCAACTCCTGAGGTCACTGGGACGGCATTTTCAATGACTCGAGTCTTCAAACTTCCCACTGGTGGCAGCGTTTCTGAAGGTAGGTCGGCAATAGTCACCCGATGGTTGAGGAATACGCGTTCGATTGTAATCCCTACTGGAATTTTAACGAACTCACTAGCTGCACCCTCCTCCGATAGCTTGGCAATATACCTGCCGGCATCCCAAATGAGACGGTGGAAGTAGAAACTCGGAGTGGATAGTTCAGCAAAATATGAGGGGTCCTAGCAGTATCCGAAGTCGACCAGAGCCTCTATAGTTCAGAACCTTATTCAAATCGCTCAAGTTGACACCCGACGTCTTCCACCTATTGCTCTTCTTATCAAATGCCGAATAAATCAAAACGAGGCAAGCTAGACATGTACAAGTCAATACACATGAAAAGTAAGAGGTCGGCATCAACCTAATTCTCTGAGGGTTCTACGGCATCGACTCAATGACATTTGGTCAGTAGGAAGGTTGCTAAATTTTTAGAGGCTAGAGACCCAGATTCTGACGTCATCTACACCCTTACCTGAAGATGGGAGACACTTTACTATTTTCCTACTCTTGTCGGTTGTCCTAAGATAAACTTTTTAACTATCACGCCCGATTTTACACAGAGTATAATAGAAGTCAAGCTTTGCAAGTCTTAGGTTAACCTTTAAGATTCGGTTCAGTTTAAGCATCCCCATGACAATCTTATAAGTATTCGAGCTTACTTGGGCAGGAAATACATCGTGGTGTTGAAGAAATTTTACAAGAAAAAGCGTAAAGGAAGGGAAACTTAACGCCACCCTCTACGATGATAATCACGAGGAAGGGCATTCTCTTTTTGGTTTCTTCTATCCTATATTCATCAGGGTCAACCAACTCAATGCTGATTTGGTTGGAAATGTTATATCTAGACTTAAAGGTAGTAACAGCCATCGGACTGTTCACATGTTTTCTAAGGTGAGCTGCTATCAAGGGACGACTAAGGAAGAGTGGGGCGGAAAAGAAGAAATCAAAGGTTCAAAGAACTTATAGTATTAGGGTAGGATCCGTTCTCTCTATCTCTCACCAGGAGTCTCAAGTCAGGTTCAAATGTTGAGGATGAATAAAAATACGTCCAATTTATAGTGAGTCATGCCGTCGGTTCAGTTGTGGCAATCATGACGGTCGACCCAACCGTCACCTCTGGATCCCATTCGATGCACCCTTTTAATTGTAGGGTCGGTGCGGAACGTCCACGTGGTGCGAAGCGACGGGAAGGCTAAAGGACAAGCTTTAAATGTAAATCTTAGCCCTTGCTCTCTTTGATAGTCCAAAAAAGGTGGAAGGGTTAGGGGGCAATTGTGGGCCCAATAAGAGCTAAGCCTAAGACTAGGAGAAGACCAACCCAGTGAGGTCGGCCTATGGATGCCGACCTGTCGGACTAAGCCCATGCCGATCATAGGCTAAGATCCAAAGAGGCTAATCCATGGATCTTAATTTAAAACGTATTAGGACTAATGAAATTCATAATATAAATTCTATTCCTAAGTAAATTAGGACAAATAAAAGATAAGTTCAATATATTAAATCGACTCAATCAATAAAGATTCCTAATAAGAAAGTGACTTCAATTTTCAAAGGAAACATGACATTCTGAAATATATAAATACTCTCATGCACTAAAGGTGTAAGATACGTTCACTTGTGTTCTACTTTTCTATATTTTATTCGATTCATTGTGATTAAACTTGCTAACTTAATTATTAGAGTGCTTACGGCCCAAAGAAGGTCGAGTCATTCTCGTTGTCTTCTTCTCTTGCCGACTGTTCGTGCTCGTTGATTCGGTTTGAGAGTTTAACTAGGCCTTCCTAAAAATTTCACTTACAATAACATCTTTATTTTTTACATTATGATACGTTTATATTTTATTCTATAAATAGTAAGAGATTTTTTCCACATTCTATATATTGATTGTGGATAAAAAAAATCTTAATATTTATTGGAAAAAAACTATATTCGCAAACACATTGGAATTTTTAGGCAAGGCCTAAAGGAGGATAAATTACTAGGTATAAATATACAAAATTTTGGTTTTAATTATTGGCTCCCAAGTTATTTGTTAAAATTTGTAATGTGTTTTATGTGTATAAGCTGTGGACATGTTTGTCTGCCAAGTATTTAGTTTTAAACTAAAATGTAATAAGACACATTTGAAGTCTTTAGATGCATGTCCAACACATGTCAATGTATCCAATGATTGTCAATGTCCGACACGAACACAACACATTCTTAGAAGTGTTTATGCTTCTCAGTGTATGATTGTTTTCTATGAAAATTAAGGTTAAAAGCGTGAAGGAGAGAATTTCTTGACCTCATTCTTCATAGTTATTCAAATATATGCTCTTTTAGAAAACCTTACATTTGTTTTGCAACACTTTGAGGGACTTCAATTATTTTTAAGTACTATTGGGTATTGTAGTTCTTGCAAAGCTGAACCAAGTAAAAATTTGCGAGTTTTGCCTTATCCTTGCCTTCAAAGATATATACTCTTTTTTAAGGATGAAGAATTATGTGAATTCCATCTTGTGCCAATCACCACTCTTGAAACTTATGCTCTCATGTCCACAAATTGAGTTATAATGTACATATACTTATTTGATCTCGCCCCTCATCGTCATTGCAACTATTGTGATTGTGATGGTTATATTTAAGGAGCATTGCTTTCTCGAAACCCATGTGAAGTTGGGTTCAAACCTTATGCTAACAGGAGGGTTAGGCCTTAGAGGTCGGGCTCCCTATCAATAATGTCACCGTCACGTGCTCATATGAAGATAGAAGGACAAACGACTCGCTGTCCTTGGCCAAACAAGTTAGAGGTAAGGACCACAATGCCAGACTACTCAGAGATGGTTGGGTGTTCGGCATTCGGCTAATGTGTTGCAGAGGTGGTTAGGTTTTTGTCACAGGTTAAGTGTTTTTGTCTTAATTTGAGTGAGTTCTAATGGAGGTCTATCCTCTATCTAAGACCAACTCTATGTTCTAATCCACGTGTCTTAGCACCTGCTCGAATGCCATGGACTCGGGACCCTATTAATGTGGTGCCAACTCCAAGGGAGTTCCTAGGCTGCATCAAGGTGCTTTATAGTGTCTATCAGAGATGGTCTTGACTTTGGAAATAACACCAATGGGTTGTGCTGGAGATAAGGGAGGCACGCTCGAATAAAGGGTACCTTGGCTGAGATAAGTGGTACAAAGTGTGCAGCTACAAATTGAAGAAGAAGCTTGGATGAAGGTTACCTCGGTTGAGCCAAAGGGATGCCGCCTTGAGTGTAATTTGGGCAAGCGGACGGGGATGCATCTAGAGTGTTTCTTAGAGCTTAAGCTTAAGGTTAAGGCACCATGTGCGTTATCTTGAACTAATGATGTGTAATCTCGGGGGAGAGCATGTGGAGGTATATCAATGGTCCATGTGTCACCTTACGAGGTTGACACATGAGATTAAGCCCTTGGAGATGAGATGATTTGGTGATGAGATGGTAATTACTTGGGGTAGCATATAAGAAAAGTGGACATGTGTACCTACACCATCTCTTCCAGCATAAAATCATTGCTCATGTTTAGATACAAAGAGGGATAAGTTGAGAGGAGAGACTTGGAGAGAGTTAGACCTAAAATAAGTGAAGTCATAGGATGGTTTGATTCAATAATGATCTACTACTATATATTACACACATATACATATATTATATTATATTTTTTTTATAAGTAGGTGTATTACAAAACGAGACCAGCACGAAGGGAGTGTCACCCTTACATCAAGAAATCAGAAAGGCCATAGCCACTTATGCAAAAAGATTACTCACAAAACTCCACAAAGTCTATAAATTGGTTTAGGAAAGGATCTACACCTTCCTTCAACCAACTATACAATAAGGTCATAAATTTACTTCTAATCTGCACAAAAAAAGTTTCAATTCTTTCAAAGTTTCTATTGTTCCGTTCACACCAAATACACCGCATCAAAGCTAAAGGCACCACGAGCCAAGCCTTTTTTTTTCTCCTTCCAACTCTCGCACCCCTCCACAAGCCCAAAAGATTAGCCACATGCTTGGGAAAAACCCACTTAAGATATCTAATGATGTTTAGTTCATGTATAAAAGAAAACACTTCTAGGTTTTCATTCAAACTTGTAGCTCCTCTCTCTCTCTTGCTCCCTCTCTATATATTCCCTCAATTACTGATTTAATAATTTTTAGAGATTATTTTATTTTTGAGTTCCAAATAGTTTTGCAGAGATGTTATCAAAAGGCTAGGACATGTAAGTATATGTCTAGGATCAATTGATTCTCTGTTATTGCCCTCCTTTATTAGTTTGGCTGGGGATACACATAAATTTGGAGTTTGATTTCTTGTACATTTTCCTGATGAAGTGTCTCTCTGTTTCTTCTCGAATCAAGTCAAAATTTCAAATCGAAGGTCCTACTTTTATTATATCTTGATTCAAACTAAAGCAAGATTAATTCATCCGATTATTTGATTGGATAACTTATTAACAGTATTATTAGGATTCACCTTATCCTTGTTTGTGCTTAACCTACTTACACAAGCCTATTCCTGTTTAGGGAAGGATCTACACCTCCCTTAAACCAAGTTCAACTATACAGTAAGGTCATAAATCTACTTTTAATCTGCACAAAAGAAGTTTCAATTCCTTCAAAGTTTCTATTGTTCCGTTCGCACCAAATACACCATATCAAAGCTAAAGGCGCCACTAGCCAAGCCTTTTTCTTTCTCCTTCCAACTCTCGCACCTCTCCACGAGCCCAGAAGATTAGGCACATGCTTGGGAAAAACCCAATGAATGATGTGCTGAAAACACACTTAAGATATCTAATGATGTTTAGTTCATGTATAAAAGAGAACACTTCTAGGTTTTCATTTAAACTTGTAGTACGTCTCTCTCTCGCTCTCTCTCTCTAGGTACATAGATATATTCCCTTTATCACTGATCTAATATTTTTTAGAGATTATTTTATTTTTGAGTTCCAAATAGTTTTGTAGAGGTGAAATGCACAAACTTACTACTCAACCAGCTAAAAACTACCATGAACCAACTTGTCTATCAAATACCCCTTATACCACCACTTGATATTTCCAATGTGATCAACCAACATAAAGAATGAGTCAAATGAAACTAAGTAAACACAATACTATATGTACTTCTATCAAACTAATTACCAATGCAGACCTTAAATGAAAGGTTTCATACATGTTCTTGTTTCACAGCCCAATAACAATCAGTAGCTCACACATGGTGGCAAAGCATGAGCCTTAGAGGCTCATTGTAGAGGCATTTGTATTTCCTACATTGTACGGCTAGTTCATAGGACTGTATAGTACAGCCAGATTCAGGCCTCTAATGCTTCAGCTTTTCCATCTGGTTTTGTTTCAACACGTTAAGGTTTGGAAGGATCTTTGCTTTGATACAAACAAAGAGAAAATGAAGAGGAAGGGTTGAGAGAGCTACACCTGGAAGCCAGCTCCTCCACGTGTATTACTAGAGACTGCCAGTAAATTACGTGTTTGCTGCTTACTAAAAAATACTCTCAACAATGCTTGCATAGCAAGATTGATGGGCCCTTCATTAAAAAGAGGCTCAATTTTGGTGTAACTTCGCCGGAGTAGTTGATAGATTTTCTCAATAAAGTAATGCGTTAAGCAAGCTTGGATGTGTGATTCAAAATAGTAACTTATGGTGAAAAGTGAGGTGTCTTTTGAAGTAGTGCGAGTATCATATAGGTTATTTGACCATCCACAAAATGAATTAAACATAAAAAAAATACATAACAAACTTAGAAAGGTGTGAAGCAGAGAGGATAAGGAGAAACAAAAAGTAAAAGTTTGAATGGGTTTGTTAATTGAAATCAATCCATTTGAATGCGTGTTAATTGTATGGTGTAGAACTTTTTAGCTTATTTATTTAATCAACCTGAGAAGGATATGTGCAGAACAAGAGTGAAAAAAAAAAAAATCACGACAAAAGATGAAAAGAAACACCAAATAGATATGGAGTATTGAAGTCAATATTTGTTTAGTTTACTATGTGCTGTGTGAACAGTTTTGAATTTACCCTCTGTTTGATTTTCAACTTTTAGCATGAGCTCACGTCCTTGCTGATGATTGAATATATCTGTTGAGTATTGTACCTTAAGATTTATCTTTTCTTTTACTCATTGGAGGTGTTATGTACATTTTTTTTCATTTTAGTTTGTAGGTGGTTGTAAGTTGACGTCTCTATGAATAATCTTTTCCTTAGGGTTATGGGTTTTAAGGTTTGTAAATTATAAACCTATTTCTTTTATATTCTAATATTTTGCTTTATGTATTAAAATATGTATTCTCAAATCTTGACTATCTTATCATTTTTTTTTCTCTTCCTCTATTTTCTTTTTTCCCCCCAATGACCCTAATATTGATTTGATTTTGGCAGTCACTGCTGTAGCCACTGGGCTCGAAGCATGGAAAATCTTGGAAGATTTAACCATTCACATTGATCTTGTTCTAACGGAGTTAGTCATGCCTTGTTTATCAGGCATTGGTCTCCTAAGAAAGATTATGAACCACAAAACTGGCAAGAATATTCCTGTGATTAGTGAGTATATTCATCTTCTTTCTTCTATTGGAAATTCAATGTACAAGTAGCACCCCTTTTCCTGAAAATTTAATTCATTGATACTTTCAACTGCTACATCTGATGAGTTTTGTGTGCAGTGATGTCATCTAATGATTCTATGGGTATAGTCTTTAAGTGTTTGTCGAAAGGTGCAGTTGACTTTTTAGTGAAGCCTATTCGAAAGAATGAACTCAAAAACCTCTGGCAGCATGTTTGGAGGAAATCCCACATTGTGAGTTAATATAGTTATTCCAATTCATATGTGAATGTTTTATTGACCAGTTTTGGACTTCAAACGGGTTAGTTCAGTTGTGGCATGTAAATTTTAGTGAGCATTATTTGTCACCATGAAAAGCGGGCATTTGTTTCTGGTTGAAAGTCACATATTTGGACTAGATTTGAACTAAGGATATGTTTCAGATCTCTCTGCTACTTTTTGCTCAGCTTTTCTGTATTCGTTATTTATATATCATATTTATACCCCAGTGCACACAGTTTTGTTATTCTGTTGTGCATTAACTTCTCATCCTTTCATCAGCCTAGTGATAGTGATAGTGGAAGTGAAAGTGGTATACGGACTCAAAAATCTATGAAGTCAAAAAGTGTTGAAGGGTCTGACAATAACACTGGCAGCAATGATGAGGACGATAATGCAAGCATTGGTTTGAATTTTAGGGATGGAAGTGACAATGGCAGTGGCACTCAGGTACTATTTGATTGTTTCAAAGGACATGGCAATAGTTGTCTTAACATTTTTGCTGATCTTTTGCTACATGCATCATGCATGTATACCTACAATATATATGATTCAGCTTAGCAATAATGGTAGTCTATGTAAAAGATTCATTATTATTTATTTGCTTTATCTTCAATTTTCTGTACTTTGATGTCTTGATGAAAAATATGGTTGCCCCAATAGAACTTTTGAGCTTGATGTCTTGATGAATAGTACATTATTCTAGTGTAAAGTAGACTGCTCATTTTACTCGTATAGTACTTGAAAAAGCTAAGTGCGAATCTGGTGATAAAAATTAAGTACCCCCAGGTTTTAAATGGACAGATAAAACCAATCATCAAAAGAAAAGGATGATGAGAGGGTGACTATGGCAATTTTGAAATCACTCCGTTAAGGTATTCAACCTTCCTCTTCTCCAGGGAAAACCTGATGGACCATCAAGTAGTTTGATTGTAGTTAAGGGAAATATATAGGCTTAGAAACTTGCCAAGGCATTCTTAAATTCTGCAGGAAATCATGTCTACTACACTAAGATAAATCTACATCAGACTCAACATTGACACAGGTCTTGTGAATATTAATTAATTATAGAGTACTTCCTACCATCTTATCAAGCAGCATTATTAGCTATATTGGCGAGTCAAAGATTTGAGTGAGACCAAAGTTATGGATAGCAACATCCCTATGTAAACACAAGCACAAAAGGTGTTCTAATGAGAGATGAAATGGTGAGACATACAGTCTCCATTTTAGGTAGTGCTTCATCTTCCATTTGCTGCCATTTTTTTGGAGGATTGGACTCACTTCAAATGTTGCGTTGTATTCTCATTTACTTTGGGATAGTGTTGACCTCCAAATTGGTTGGGTTTATGTGACTAAAATGTCCTAGTACATAGCAGTTTCTTCTTACCCTTACCCTGAAGTGGTGGCACATGCCTAGCTTATACACTGCATTATGAACAGAAACAATAGTTCCTTACAGAGGACATGAGCAACTTGGTTGTCCATTTTCCAAATAATAGATTGGTTTGCTCTTAGCTTTTACATAGTAAATGAGCTTTTGCTTTAATATGTTCTGCTTCTTCTTGTTGAACTTAGCTATGCTCATAACTGATGATTGTCTTAATTCATAGAAGTTCACATACTCCATGTGCTCTTTTTTTTAAGCCAAACCATGACTGAATCTACTTTTCCAAGACAACAAAAATTGTCCCTATGAATTTATCTAGGTATGCTGTCTTTTATAGATCCTGAAAATTAACATCCATAAATGCGTCCACTTTCACATGTTGATACTTAAAATTCTAGATACACTTTCAAAGGGATGCCTTTAGATGTTCTACAACTTGAAAAAACGTGACTCAAACAAGTTGATGAACTAACTAATGACACAAAACATGTAACATAAGACCTATAAAAAAAGCAGCTCAGCACATGAGGTTCCTGTCATTCTAGGGTCTAGGGAGAGTTAGAATGTATACAGTCTTTAACTCCACGTGTGGAGAAGCTATTTGCGTGTTTCGAACCTGTGAAGCCAAAGTCACAATAGAGCAACCTTACCACCACACTAAGGCTGGTGGTTGAGCAACCTTACTTGTCCTATTACTATTTATTCTCCTTTAACAACATATTGTAGTTGTAATTGGGCAAGTGCTAGACATATAAAATAACCATATGATATCTAATGACTAACCAAATTTTTCAGTTGAATTCATTTGTCATCTCTCAACTTTGTTGAATTCCTTTATCATCTCTCAACTTCTTATCTAAGTGAACACCTTGATTTCAGATTCTTGATTTTTCACTTAGAAAAGTCCTCCTTTGAGAGCAATTTCCGGTTAACCTAATTCCATCCATTTAATTAAGGTTATAGTCTATTCACCTTAATGTTTGATGAAGACACTAAGTTCTGCGGGTCTTTATTGTACCCAATCATATCCGAGGCTCCACTAACCTTTTTTGAACCAAGGCTCCACTAACCTTTTTTGAACCAAGTCAAGAAAACAAGATTTAGATTCAAGTCATCTTGGTACTGGAGGGAAATCCAAATGTCTCTAGGATAAGTTGCTCTATATCTCTCTTAAGTTATCATCAAACTAACAGTATACTAAGAAAACCGATGTCAATATAATTATTTTGTTCCTCTAGGATAGGTGTGCACAAGAGACCCGGATAATCCAAGAACCGAACCGAACCGAACCGAACCGAACCGAACTGAACTGAATCCGACCACCACGGTTCGATGAAATAAATAAAACAGGAGGAGTCTTTGGAACAATAATTGGTATCTTTATTACATTAGCTAAAACTTATTTGTTCTTGTTCAACAAGATGGACTTTACCAAGATTGAGAATGGAGGAATTAAAGTATTCCTAGAGGCATTGGTGGCAGATTGATATTTCACCTCTCAATCGGGTGGGGGGTTGGGTCTCCTTGATTCATGATGGCTATACAAGATTGAGAAGTGGAATCAGTTAACATGCTTAAAAGTCTCCAGGGCTGCTCCGTTAGGGTAGGAGTGGAGGACACTACTTGGAAGGTTCAAGGTGGTGTAGAGGTGAAGACTAAAGTAGCCATTTTTGCTTGAACAATTGCCCATGGAGCTATTTTAAATATAGATAATTTGAGAAAGAGAGGCAAATTCCTTCAAAAGTGCACAAAGAAAAGTGCGGATCATCTATTATTCCAATGCCTTCCTGCTACAAATTCGAGTCGACTCTACTCTATGAAAATCTGTTCCGGTTATTCGCAGCAAGGAACAAAATTTTCATTTGTTTTCATCGAAACGGCCGAAACGTTTTCGTTTCGTAAAAGACCGAAACGAAACACTAGTGGAATAATGAAATACTACTATTTTCATCAAAACAACTAGAATATAGAAAAATACATCAAAATGCAATGCTATATGCTAAAACAATAAGTTGCGTCAACCCGAATTTAAAACTTTTTATAGATGTTGTATAATTTTTATTGAGAAAAATATAAAATATTATATTTTAATATTTGTCACTTTTCAAATGTTTCCGAAACATCCGAAACATTTCCGAAATATTTCTGTTTCTGAGCCAACTGAAACGACCTCTCGAAACAAAATTTTGATCCTTGATTCGCAGTCCTGCCGAATTCCTACCAAAATAACTAGTCCAGAATCATCTCTACCTCTTTGGAGCTGTGTTATTCTGTGTACAGACTTCGAAGTTGCTTGGGTGATGCCTCAATCAGTCAAGGTCTTGTTTGCTACTTAGAGTGGGTGTCTCCTAGGGGTCAAGCATCTAAGGCCTAGAAGACTATCCCCCTTGGCTTGATGTGGTGTATTTGGAGGGAGAGGAACAAAAGGTCCTTTGATGGTGAGGAGAGCTCTATTTTGAGATTGAAGGGGGTGGTTCTAGCTTACGTCATTCTTGTGGTTGAGGGAAGAGTTACCTTCTTTTTTAAAACTCTTTGGAAGAGTTTTGGGGGTGATTGTATATTCCTATGTGTATATAAGGATTTTATGTAGTTACATGGTTGTTTTGTTTTGTTTTTTTTATCTATACTCCATGTGTACAAGGCTGTGCCGTATTTTTGGCACTGTCTATTATATTTTTACTTGTCATTAATGAAAGGAGGTAAAGTGCCAAAAAGTGGCTGAGAAAGGGCTGTAGACATAGCTTCAATTTCTTCAAATCTGACACAGAGAGCCTCATCTTTCCTTACATAGGCTGCAGCAAGTTCAAACAATATCTGGCCCTTGGATCCTCTAGTCTTAGCCTCCACTGACTTATGGAAAAGAAAGTTTACTATACTAAAATACACGTGTAAAACAATTTAAAACAATATGTAGCAGCAGTTCCTGAATCTCAATGGACTCCCAACTACGTCAAGCCTTATATGAGACGTCTTTAGGTTGATTTGGATGCTCCCAGCTATCCAAAAACTTGCTGGATATTGCATCTGGGCTGGATGCATCAGTCTCACTGAACTCAACCTCAAGTTGTTTATGCCCTTATCTGCTAAGGCTCCCACATACGAAATCAGGTGATTGGCACTAAACACATCGAACTTATGAGCATGACTTGGCAACTTCAGCACACAGCTGTGGTCATTGATCTGCTTCACTACCTCACATGGGCCAAATATTCAATCTCTTAACTGGTTACAAACAACAGCTGAAATTTTTCCGTTGGGAGTCAAAACCACAATCGCCCTTGTCAAACACATTTCTCTGGCTACACGTATCAACTGTAGCTTTATACTTGACATTGTTGGCCTCAATATGTTGGTGAACTAGTTCATGAATGGGCTTCAGGCCTTCGTGTAATCTGCCATATCTTAGCCTTCACTTAGCTTTCTATAGCTGTTATAGGAGTCAAGTCAATAATGCTGTCGAAGCAGGATCTGAACAGCATTTCAAAGGGACTGTTCCGTGTCATGCCACTGCTTGTGCTGTTCTAGGCAATTTCAGCAAGTGAAGCACCATATCCATTGTCTGCCTCCTTGTCATCTAAGCATTGCAAAATGTGATTCAAGCTTCTATCTATAGAAAGCCTCTATTTGACCTTGAATATGGGGATGAATGACGTACTGAAACAACTCTGCAGCTGTTTGCCTCACAGGCCTCCAAATAGCGCCCAAGAAACTTGGTGTCACTATAAAAAAGAGGAGTGACAAACACCAGGCAATCTTAAACTTCCTTAAAGAGGATATTGGCAATATTGGTGTCATCAATGTTCTTTTTTTTTTTTTTTTATTTGTGATTCGTAAAAGTTTAAGGTGAGGGGAGGCTACCCCAGTCCAAGGTCAGGGCAAGCCGCAGGACTCTATGAGGACTTACATTGGACTTACAGATCACCCTACCAAAGGGGACTGCTGGTAGCAAGAATCGAACCTAGGCTTCTTCAAGTGAAGTGCCCAATCTTTACCAACTCAACCAAACCCTGTTGGCTCATCTATATTCTGCCACATAAATGAGACATCTTTAAAAATCTATCCAAAAGCCCATACTTTTTTTTTGTTTTTTTGATAAGAGCTCATACATTTGTGTGGCAATGGTGATATGTTTTCTGCATACACATGTATGCATTTTAGCACACGTAACAAATACACTCGTGTGTGTACAATTTTGTACTATGCATATGCATAGCAAAAGAACATTGAATTAACATTTGCTTCACATTGTCAGATACCCATTTCTGGCACTAGCCATGGAGATTGAAGCCAATTTAAACTACTGAATGAACTATTTATCTTCTTTTATTGAAGAGTTCTTGGACAAAAAGGGCGGTAGAAGTTGACAGCCCCCAACCCATGTCACCGTGGGATCAATTTGCAGATCCCCCTGATAGCACTTGTGCCCAGGTGATCCTTTCAAGGGCTGAAGCATTTAGCAACAACTGGGTGCCCACAACTGCTACAAGGGATTACCATGGACTGGATGATGAGTATGGTATGCATGGCCCTATCCACAGCAACCCCAGCTGCCCACCTTACTGGTCTTTTATCTGTCTTCTTAGTTCCCTTCATTTTCTTTTCTTTAAAATAACCCTGCTGTGTTTCACTCCCCAGGTAATGTTGCAACCGGCATAGACTTGGAGATAGGGGTCCCTAGAAATCCAGATTTACAGCCAGAAATCCAAGGCAAAAAAGTCTCGGCTGTTGTAGCAGGGACTAGCAAGGAAAAATTTTCTGATTTAGAATCAAAAAAAGATGGCAAGAAATTAGAGAAAGAAAAACTGGAGCTCAACAGTGAGCCTCCAAATGGGGATATGAGGAAAGAAGCTGTCAATCTCATTGGTGCCATGACCTACTGTACTAATCCTCAGATGGAAACTGCAGCCATTGAAGTTCCAAATGACATCTCCAAGACAAACATCAAAGACAAGGCCGTCTATGACACTAAGGAAATACCTTTACTTGAGCTCAGTTTGAAGAGACTCAGAGACATTGCAGAAATTGGGTCTAGTACCCAAGAGCAAAAGGTTTTGAGACATTCAGACCTCTCAGCCTTCTCAAGGTATGTGAACTAAAAACCTACAGAAATTGACATCTTACCTCTATTCAAAACCCAGAACGTGAATAGTAATTTATAATAATTTGAGGCTCACTACTATGCAGGTATAACACCACTTCAACTGGTAATCAGGCTCCAACACGGAATGTTGGCAGCTGTTCTCCACTTGATAATGGTTCAGACGCTGCAAAAATAGAATCAACGCATAATCTACAATCTAATTCAAATGTTACCGCTAATCAGCGTTCCAATGGCAGTAGTAATGACAATGACATGGGCTCCACCACTAATAACACTTTTACCAGGCCAGCAGCTTTCAGTGATAAGCCAATGTCCAAATGTGCCGTCAATATTCATCCCTGCCCTGTCTTTCAACCAGTTCAAAGTGGCCATGCATCTTCCCTTCCGTCTGTGATACTGAGTAAGGCCAATGTGGCAACAGTGAAAACAGCCTTGGCACAAGCAAGGGACATGCAACCACAGGTCCCAGTTCAGCACCACCATCATCATTACCACCACCATCACCATCATGTCCACAACATGCAGCAGCAACAGCAGCAGTTGGCCAAGCATGATGATTTGTCTTTGAGGACATTGGCTGTAGCAGCTCCACATTCTGGGCCATCCAATTTGTCGAGCATGCTAATTGAAGGCAATGCTGCAAATTACAGTTTGAATGGGAGTGCCTCCGGAAGTAACAATGGCAGCAATGGGCGAAATGGTAGCTATGGCCAACATGGTAGCAACACTGCTGTAATTACTGAAGGAATGAACATGGCAAGTGATAATGCGGTG
This sequence comes from Euryodendron excelsum, assembly GCA_033060915.1. Classification (NCBI taxonomy): domain Eukaryota; kingdom Viridiplantae; phylum Streptophyta; class Magnoliopsida; order Ericales; family Pentaphylacaceae; genus Euryodendron; species Euryodendron excelsum. Next base: position 14,542,667 of record CM065390.1, on the reverse strand, counting down.
GCTGGAAAATGCAAAGCTGCTGGTGGTGGTGGAAGTGGAAGCGGTAGTGGGAGTGGGCTAGATCAAAACCATTTTGCACAGAGAGAGGTAGCTTTGAACAAATTCCGCCAGAAGAGGAAAGAGAGGTGCTTCGGGAAAAAGGTACCTGGTATTTGATTGTGTTTTGACATTTACTGAGAAACAGCATTTCTCATCAGTCATCATACTATACTTTAAAAAGAGTTCTAACTACAAATTTCCCAGCATGGGGACTTTATTTGATTCGTGTGGCATTTCAATAAGCTTCCATATATTATATACTTGCACATTCTTGGATGAAGACCCAGATGGAAATACATCAATCTAAGAAAATTATAGTGTTCACTTAGTAAAGGTGATTTGGGCAGTCCACACGTATGACTGTCCTCAGACAAAACAAATTCATATAAATGAAGGAGTGCTTTATTTAATTATTATCTGTTCTATGCATTCCAGAAAAATGGGCTGAGTTACTTTTCCTTACCATCATTCGCAGGTGCGCTACCACAGCAGGAAGAGATTGGCAGAACAGAGACCACGTGTTCGAGGACAATTTGTGCGATATGAAAACAACAGCAACGATAAAGATTGCTAACCCAGCCCTTCGGCCTGAAGGTGAATGTGGAATGTGTACATGAAGATTAGCTTTAATTGCATAGTTATTGGTGTAGCATTTAGATTCCAAAAGGGTGGATATTGAGGTGAAGTGAGAAAATTCTAATTGGTAGAACTATGGGATTAAAGACCAAATCCATTATGTGAGTGAGACTCTTCAAAGACACCTTGGACTGTATATTATCTAGTCACTACTACTACTACTGCTCAGAAGGCGGTAACCGCCAAAGGTAGCCTTCTTTCATAAAGTTCTTCGATTTGGAGTGCTGTGTTGTTGCTCAGACCCGGTTTCTGCGAATAATAGATTTGTTCTGCCTTTTTTTTTTCTTACCTTTGTATATGGTATTTGGATCCTATCTGTTCTAATTTTCTTGAACTCTTTGATTGGTTTTGGATTTGTATTAGAGTTGCTTAGCCAAATGAACAAGACAATGGCAAGTGTCACCGGAAGCCAGGGTGATTCCTCACCCTGCCTGAACAGCCCTTACAGCCCTGAGTTCTGATAAAAACAGAAGCCAAGAATGAGCTTCAGCCCCCCGGCCAACTACCTTGATCAAATGACACAGATGTGAAGGCGTTTGTAGATCATCACAAAAGGATCGTGATACTAGCAATTCAGAAAGGTAAAAACTGGACTCAAATGCTAAACTGTGCAGAATATCAGAAAGAGAGAGAGAGAGTTTAAACTCACGACCAAAGCTTGGGTATGATTAGCTCAGAACTGCACTATAGCGTTCGGAGATTGGCCTTGGGGGTCGAACCCATGACCAGCCAACCAGGAGTCGAATCGAATCTGATTATGCTGCTGCAGCTGCAAGATGAGAGTTCCAATTGGTGGAAATTCAGAAGCAAAACAAGGCATTGATGGCGAAAGGTAAAAAGCACTTAGCATTGGAAGAAAAACAATGTAGTAGATCCAAGTGGCCTGTCAAAAGGAAAAACTTACCACGTGCCTTTGTACACGATCCATGTTAGTTAATTTTTAATGGCTTCAAGCTCCTTTGAAAGGGAGAGGCGCCTACCTACCACCAAAATAGGAAACTCGGGCGGGCCTGATCCGTTATCCGCTTAATTCTTCGGCAGAGTCGGCAGACACTAGGAGAAAACACCAACATACCCTATTTAACACGTGTGGATAAGAGTTCACGTGTCCTAACCATAATTAAATATAACAACTGTTCTTGCGGTCATCATCCTGGCCAAAATAACCACTTATTTTCGATTAGAAAAAAAAATCACTTATTGTGATTAACGTGACTTTTTTTTTTTTTAAATATTCTTATGATTGTCCTGTGATTAAAAAATAAATATTTTATCTGTAAAATGAACGAACCATGACATATGAGGTGAATTGATAAGAATGCGCTTGTAAAGATTAATCTTTTATTGACATATAACGGTTCATTTTAAAAAGAGAAAATAATAAAAATACTTTTATAACACAATTGCAATTATTTCTAATGATTTCTGTTCATTTTTTCAAATAGGTCCAAAACACGAAAAACTTTTAAACTACATAGGGGTCATGTGATTTTCACTCATAATTACTCCTTTTTCTATTTTTAACTATTCTATAGATTCGCTTACAAGTTTATAGCTTTTTACTTTTGTATCGATTTTTTATTTTTTGATAAAAAAATCAAAAGCATAACTTAAAACTCATACAAGAAGTAAAATATTAAATATTTTTGAGAAAACTAGTAAAGGCAAAAAAAAAAAAGAGCAAAGAAAAAACTGATCCAAATGTGGCAGTGATCAAATTAATAATCGACAAGGACTTACTGCAGATGGGTCAGCTTTTTGGACAGAATCGACAGGTAGAAAATTGAGAAGTCATGTCTCAAAATAAAAATAGAAAGTTTGAAAATCTCTATCCCCATCCCCTGACACCCCACTCCCTGATATGACCATTAAATTTTTTTTATTTTCTTATTTTGCCCATAACCTTACTCTTTTATTTTAAGATTGCCATCAAGTTCAATTATTTTGATAATATTTTTTTCTTTTACTCCCACCTCTCAAATTTTAATTAAAAAAATTTTATCAAAAATTTTTAATTTCTTTTTACTCTCACCTACTAAATTTTTATATAAATAAAATTGTTATGATCAAATTTTATAATTTCTTTTACTCCCACCTCCCAATTTTTTTATTAAAAAAAAATTTAATCAAAAATTTTAAATTTCTTTTTACTCTCACCTCCTCGATTTTTATATAAATAAATTTTTTATGATCAAATTTTATAATTTCTTTTACTCCCACCTCCCGGTTTTTATAAAAGAAAGAAATTTTGATCAAAATTTGTTAAATTTCTCTCTATTTATAAAATTTAATGTAAAACTAATTAATATAATTTTTATAAAAAAAATACTTAAGTAAAATAATTTAGATTTGTTTCTTAAGACTATCCTTGGGAATTAATAATACATTTTTTACTAGTTTGATTTGTCATAAAAACACATACAAAAAATAATAACTTTTAACATATCAATATAGTGGTAAATTCAACAATACATAAAAACAGAATTTCTAATTAATGTCTCCACCGAACTCTCCTCCGGGGGCACCCGGTCCTCCACCCATTATTTCTGACCACAAATTCATTCGTACTATATAATTATCAACCCATCCCCTAGCTTCGGTTGATACATGTTGTCGCCACCACATTGGAGTACGTGGTACTGGGTAATGAGGGCGTAAGAAAACTTGGACGAAGTGGTTGCCGTCAACACGAGCAATAGCTATTTCCCAACGCTCGTGGACCGGAACTGGGGGGGATCTCAACGGTAAGTGAGTAAAACAACCCGAATGATATGTGTCAAACGTGTGCAATACAAGGTTGTACCTTGATGCAATGACAACTCCCAAAGCCATAGAGTCCATCCAATATGCCTCTGGTGCTGTAGGCTGGAACCAAATAAGTGAATGTAGAAGAGTGTTTGCATAATTATGCTCTGGATAAAGCACATCGTATAAGTTCATGTTTTGCTGAATCTCTTCAATCAGGTCCATCCGTACCCGTGCCCAATCATCTTCGGCATACCCGACTTGCGCAACTATCGCCCTGAATCCACAATGACCATCAGCTCGGACGTCAACAGTGTAACTAATAAAATCTTGATAAGCCTCAGGCAATTGTTGGATGAAGGGATCCAAGACGGGTGGAGCTAGAGTTTGAGTGTTGCGAATTCTCGAGGTTGCAGTCGGTTGAGTGACCGGTGCATCTGGAGTTGAGTTAGATGCCCCCCTAGATCCTGAAGTAGATACTTCTAGAATACTCTTTATGCGGCGTCTACTTTGTTCATCTCTACCTGCAGGTCGACCTTTGTGTTCCGTGTTGTACACTGGGGCTCGAACTGTACTATGAGATGGATCTGTCATATCGATGATCCTGTTTATCATATTATCTCGCGTAGATGGATCCATCCCCTGTAACAGTTCAAGAACCTCAGATGTCCTGTCAGATCGTGGTCCATCATCATTAGAGCGGTCTGCATGCATACATAACCTAGTCCAATGAGTATTAATATCTGTCAGCGGAATTGGAATACAAAGCGAACGGTAATTAGCAAGGTCGTGCAAGCACGGCACTCCGTGCGTTACTTTGATTATACAGTCGCAATAGCCGGCCATGAATGGGGAGGCAGTATCAGTGTATTGTAGCTGTTCATCGATCAACTCCAACGCCTCTAATGAAATTCGACATATTATGCCACTGAAAATGTAGTCATCCATTTGTTTGTGGCGTGGAATGTTGAGAGATCTCTCGAACGACTTCTGAATGTTGCCAAACTGAATTCTCAACATCTTGTGAATTTTCGCAAACGATGTATCTAGCGATGACATGGTGTTCCCCAGATATAGCTTTAGCCTGGCATGGGCAGACTCTGCCCTATAATAGAAAAGTGCACTGTGTTTAAATCAAAAAGTTATAAAAAGTAGTTTGCAATGAAATCATGATACCTTTGACTTGAATTGCTTCCAAGGTACATGAAAGTATTTATCCACGCCGCTACGAACCGCTCTTTGTATGGCCTTAACCATGTCTCCCATAGGTATTTTGTTGCATGCGGGTAGGATTTAAACTCTCCGAGAAGGGTGTGCCACTTCTGTTGGTAAGACTCTGGTGTTGATGACATAATTAGCGAGTGCCATGACATGAGAAATCGTTTCATCTCCGGACCAAGAATAGGGCTGCAGTACTTCACCACGTTCTGGTTTATGTGCCAGATACAAAGGATGTGACGTGCTGCGGGGAAACATGTATCAATGGCCTTCATAAGCGCCAAATCCCTATCTGAAACGAACACCGATGGCATCAATGCTCCCTTTTCAAGCATCAAGTTCTTCAAGGTACCTAAGGCCCATGTCAACCGATCTGACTTTTCATTAGCAAGATATGCGAATATAAATGAGTATGTTCGTAGTGTGGATGTGATACCCACAACCTCCAACAATGGTATGCGATACTCATTGGTCTTGTATGTTGCATCAATTATCAGCACAGTGGGAAAATTGATATATAGCTCCAGGCTTTTAGGATGAACCCAGAGAATATCTGTAATTTCGTTTGTCTCTGGATTTGTCATAAAAGTATGGAGGTATTTTTTGCTAATTAATTGATCCAAAACATGCTGGATAGGATTTAGACCGCCACGTTTGACTTCTTTGTGTTTATAGATGGTGTTGTAAACGCTCTGAATTCCTGTGGTGTTTGAAGGGTCTCTTTCTTTCAGGACACTGAGAATTTCTCAAGGTTTGGTACTGTCAGCCATCTCGAGCACAAATTGTTTCTCTACTGGTTTGAGCCTTGACGGGTACTCGTGACCATCAAGATATTCTGCAGTTTCATGGTTATGAAAACCGCATTTAACCAGTAAACCCCACATGACACCATCTGGAGGTATTGGTAAACCTCGCAGCTCAAATGGGCAATCGCATTTTCTTGTTCCAGTATTTCTTTGCAAGGATTGCCCTTCAAAAAGATGCCGTGGCGGTTCGTACTTTCCTCCTCTTTCACAACCAAGAATGCACTTCGGGAGCTTGCCGCCTTTTAAATTAGCAGACCTTTTGATAACAATCACGATGCCATTTTGTCGACCAATCCTCCGCACCCAATCTAACATTTCGTCTCTATTTTCAAAAATCTGTCAATAAAAAATAACAAATATGCATAAGTACAACGTTATTGGGTTTACTTTTAATAAATTGATAGTATGATGAAACAACAATAGTCTGATGAAATAAAAAATAACAAATGCTTGCCTGATCAGTGGTAAATTCAGGTGTATAGTCACGACCTCGGTGGGAGACGCTTTCTACACTTGGAAGATCACTCTCAACTGCCCAACTATCTGAAAATGAGTCAGCCATTATGCTCTATCTTGATATAAATTGAAGGAGTGATAGTAGAGGAAGTGAAGGAATGAAGAAGATGAGAAAATCTGGAGAAATGTTTTTCATATAAATAGAGGGAGGCATATCCAAATAGAAAATCTTATCCGAACAGAAAATCTTATCAGAAAATCTTATCCAAACAGGAAATCTTATTAGAAAATCTTATCCAAACAAAAAATCTTATCCGAACAGAAAATCTATCCGAACAAAAAATCTTATCAGAAAATCTTATCCGGACAGAAAATCTTATCAGAACAAAAAATCTCTTCTAAACAAAAAATCTTATCCGAACATAAAATCTCTGAGATTCCTTGACAATCCTACTCACTGATGTGACCCATATTTTTTTTGTTCTTTTCCTATTTTTAAAAAAAAATCAAATTAATCAAAACAAAATAAAAATAAAATAACAAATAAAAAATAATAAAGTCTTGCTTGATCAGTAATAAATTCAGGTGTATAGAAAGAGACATATTCGAATAGAAAATCTTATCCGAACAGAAAATCTCTGATATCATATTCCTGATAATCCCACTCACTGATGTGACCTCTATTTTTTTTTTTGTTCTTTTTTTTAAAAACAATTCAAATTAATCAAAATAAAATAAAAATAAAACAATTAATAAAAAATAACAAATATTTGTCTGATGTGATCCCTATTTTTTTATTTTTTAAAAAAATTAAATTAATCAAAATAAAATAAAAATAAAACAATTAATATATGTTTATCTATAAAAACAAACAAAATACTATTACTTTGCATCAATAAAGCACATGGGGACAAAATCGGACATCCAAATATTTTTTCCGTCCCATCAGCTCACCCCCCGTGTCAGGGGGGGGGTGGGAGTAATAGTTCTCAGAAAGTTTCTGCACGTTGAAAGATGCAAAGAGCTTTGGTCCAGTGAAAACAGTAGCACCCTCTATCAATCTCTCTCTTTCCACATATAGATAATAACAGGTGCACACCTAGGCTGGGCCTCGGCTTTGGGAATTGAATTCATTGCACAATCAATGACACTTTTCACCCTCAGTTACAACACAAAAAAATGTAAACAAAAGCAATGAAATCATGCCATGAAATGCCAAGTGATCTCACAGTATGATTCTCCCCAGAACTCAAATGAATGATTTGTCTTCACAGAAAATATCTGTATCCAATCCACATAAGGGGATGAACAACAGCACATTACATGGATTCTTCAGTAGCTAATACCGAGTATTCCCAAGATTTAACAATATTCTTCAAAAGGAAGCTCTACTCAAAACCTCTAGCACGCCTCATAAAACTTAAATTCAACCCAACAAAAGTACACTTGTCAAATGAACTCTCCTGCTCCACTCGAAACCGGGGGAGCCTTTAAATAAACAATTTCTACGGTAGAGACGGCATACATAACCCAAGAAGAAAAACCATTACAATCAAATTGGGCTCATGACCATTTGCTCTTAAGCTATACATTTCTCTTTCTTCTCATTTTATCATAGGATGGCTGCTAATAATGAACTGCAGTTTACATGCATAACATTTTTAACATTCCATAAAAGAAGGGGAGGGGGAGATTTGCATGTCTACAATTCAATTTTCCGGGATATCTGATTCCGTATCTCTTCAAGTTCGGCTCCCTGGATAGAAGTATTCAGCACTATTTTCCCTGACCCTGAAGTGGAAATTACATATCTTGTTCCGCAAGCTCCACAGCCCATCGCAAATTCCCTTATTCATTACTGTCACCTAATTATAATAAATTAAAAAACAAAAACATCAGGAGACAAAGCCACTTAGAGAAAAGGTAACACCAATTTTAACAATGTATGCCATCTTATCATTTGACAAGAAAAAAGGGTATCACCTTAGAAGCTACGTTATTACTTAAAAAGTGAATGAGAATGCATATTTTAAATTGGACTTGTTAAGGGAAATGATCTTAACATAAAAAAATCAACACAATGACAACACAAGCTGGAGTACAAAAGAAACAAATTGGACATTTATTAATGAAAACTGTGATCACTTTATGAATCATGATCTGCATTCTCCTACAATGGTCAATCAATAAATAAAATGGCGAAAGACAATTCCAAACCCAGCAGTATAAACATTCTTTGCCTATTCTATTATCAATTCAACCCCCCCCCCAAATGCAGGGATCAAAACCTGACATTCTAATATTTTAATAGTTCTGTCTAATTTGCTCAACTAATTGGCTGGTAGCACAGAACATCCAGGGCCGTTGTGTCCGTGTTTAAAATCAAGACAGTTCAACACCTCAACATGTCTAAGATATGCAGCAAACATGTACAAAATTTATCGACGGTTCTTGATATCTCAGAAAAGAGTGGTATGTAAAAGAAATTCTTGAACAGCTAACGCACAATGGCCGTGCAGGGGCACAATTATTTTCATTTCATTCTTTACAAGTAAACATTGATTAGAAATCTAAATTGTAAAGAAAATAAACGTAATGAGGACTTCTGTGTAAAAGCTTTGGTAAATTCCCAAATGAGAAAAAACAGAAGTGAGATCACACCAAAAAGGGACTAGAAGGAAAAAGACATAAAGTGGTATTATTTCACATTTGCAACCACTGACGGTGTAGATACATAAATGTTCATCTGAAGTGTTATCACTTGTCAGCACCATGTTAATCCTAAATTTTAACAATTTGTTGTGCTGTTGAGTCCATATTGTGTCAAGTCATATCCTTGTCCATGCAACGTAGCTAAGTGATTAGATTTTTACAAGTTAATCTACGAATATTACTTTTTTCCCATTTAAAAATAGTAACTGTTTCTTCTACTTCTATAAAGCAGTAAAATCAGAACAGTTGCATATACCATAAGAACAATGCAATTTAGGTATCACTACAATACAATGTTACCTGTCCATGCACATCAGTTGCCAAACCAGTGACCAAAGGTTCTGCCTTTACGATAACTTCTGCAAGGTACTCCATTTGTAAAATAAGGGTAGGTCTCTCCGTGCTTGAATAGATATCCTTGTGATTAAGAACAACTAGTGAACAACCCTGCAAAAAAAAAAAAAAAAAAAACAAAGCAAATTTTCAAAAAAGTGCAAGCTCAACTAGGAAGCACAGACACTCCGTTGGAAGCACAGACACTCCGTTGGAAGAGCCGTACCTGTGTCGGACATCAACACTTGTAGGACACTCATGCACATGTGTCAGACACTTCATTTTACGTGTCTAATTTTTTATTTATTTATTTTTACATCGGACATTCTATGGACACGGCTTGGACACTCACACTCGTATCCCATTTTGGACGCTTTGGGAACACGGCGGGAGCTCAAGTATAAATTTTAAAATTAATTGTTTGATCGAAGAAAAAGAAGAAGAAAAACAAGCATATTACTTATATTGATGGTTAATTTGTTAACTATTCTTTATGATTTTTATATTAGATGATGATAGATGGCTGATGAAATGTGATGATATTTTAATGTTTTCGATAGTTTATGATTTTATTTTTTGTTGTTAATGTGCTTTTTTACTTTATTATTTTTAATGGAATGTAAGTAACTAATTTTAAATGATTTGCTACCGATTAAGCAAATATGTTATTTTATTTATTTTAATTGGTGTTATCTTGTATATTTTTCATTTTCTTTGTAAAATATTTATATATATGACATATAAAAAATATATTCTTTTACTGTATCCTTACCGTGTCGTGTCTTATATTTTTTTAAAATTGCATGTCGGTGTGTCCGACACTCGTGTCCGTGTCTGTGCTTCTCAGATGCTCAAGGAAACAATTGAAAGAGCAAAATGAAGAAGACAAAACCAAGTTAATAATTAACAGTGTCTTACAAATTCAGTTGTTAAAGTCTGGCAGTAATGCAAAAAGTCTAAGACATGATTTGAAGAGCCATTAGCAGCCACCTCCACAAGGGAGATATCGTCAACCATAACAGTGATGCTCCTGTTGCCACCAGCTAACGCACTAATCTCCACAGCTTTCTGGATTTTTCCATACAACTCAAGAAGTCCGCCTTTGCAGCTATTTCCTCCATCTCCATCTGACAGTGAATCGGGAAAAGTGAAATTTGGATATTAGACTGATCCGCTCATCAAAAGTTCCCTCACATTTTCATCATATATCCAATTGGAATTCTTCCTTTTAAGAAACAAATTTAACCTCTGCAAGTTGAAGAAAAGATCACCAACTGCATGGAATTGGATGGCTTTGTGAGATTCAAAATGATTTGTCCCAACAATTCCACAGTAGAAACCACAATGGCAGAGGGTGCTACTTATGTAACAATACAAACACAAATGCAGAACATGTTGTTGGAGCCTCAAACACTGTTCAATGTACACATCCTGAGCTAAGATAGGTACTTTCTCATTCCCACTGATTCTCCACGAGTGAATTTTCCAAATAGTCAAGAAATTAAGTCTATCTGAATCTGGGCAGATAAAAGAAGCGGGATAAGGTTTTGAAGGAACTATGTTTACCTGATTCTCACCTGGACATTCCAATGTAAGCATATCGAGGAAAAGGAATCTTTTATTATCCCTTTGAGCAACTAAGTTGCAACCCTGTTACATCAACAACACCAGATATTAGATTCACTAAAGAAAAACAATTCCATATATTAACTAAATGTATTGCTAATTTCACAGAACTCCGAACACTAAAAATTTTTTTGGAGACCACAAGATTAATCAGACATCAATGCACATTAATTGGAATTTTCCAATTTCTATTTGGTAGAGGAGGATACTAGTGTCGTCAAAATAATCCAAGGCATGTTTGCAACATTTATTGATTTCAAGATCTTAATTAGATTAAATTTATATAATGCTGGCAATTTTCTTTGAGTCACACACAGATGCATGCACAGTGTAATGCATTATAATTGAACAACTTCTTTGATGTAAAAATAAAGATAACATTCATATCAACTAAAGCTACAGACACAACAGAAGCTTGGTCTCTACCAGTAAAATATCTTACAACAAAAAAGGTCTCTACTAAATGCTAAAAAATTTAAACATCTACACATTTTTACAGAAGTTTTAGTTCACTCTGATAGTGACAGTCAAGTGCAGATGACCCAGGTTATAACCTATAAGATGGGGAGCAGCATTATCCAAATATAAGAATACAAAATTTCCACAAGATATGCCAATACGATTAACAACCCAAATCAGCTTAATCCTGGATTCAACAGTCGAAACAAGTGCATGAGCAGATCCATATGTACACGCACAACAACTGAAACAAGTGCACAAGCAGATGCATATGTACACAGGTGTGCCCACAAACAATCAATTTTCTACTGAAAAATCCTTCCTATCATAATCCTTCAAAGTCTCCAAATCCAACATTCCACACCAACAGCAATTCCTAACACTCATATGTCCACAAGTGTGAGATAGCCACAGAATTTCTAATACAAATATTCCCTTGCTTCACAGAGATGGAGAAACTTGGTGGCCCAAAAACTGCAATGTCTTTGGAGCAGGCAATATTGAGAATCAAATTCCCCAACACCCAATTTCAACGACATCATTGACTCGAGTTTAGAATCACTTGAAAACTATAATCAACAGGTAACAGCCCGACACAGCTAAACATAGTGACCATATACATATACCACTCCGACTCAGGAAATATGATTTTTATTGAGTGTCCTTTTCCAACATTTCTTTAAATATAACTAACAAAATAGATGCCTTGATTCCTAATCAAAGATTCAATTTCACTCAACACTATTACTCAATCAATAGGGACTGTACACACAAAATTCTATGTCTAAAATAATGAGACAGAAAATCGTAGACGGCGTGTTCTTCTCCAATTTGTGCGAAGAAGATGACTGAACAAGAAAGTTCTTCAACGCTTTTGATGCTTGATCTGCAAAGCTCTATCTTGCTTGTTGTACACAAAAATCTTGTCTTCTCCTTTGAAGGGTCATCCCTTATTTATAGTTGAGGGTGGAGAGAATCTTGATAAGCTTGAATTTTCTTATGATAATTATATTTATTTAATTTTAAGAAATAATAATCAATAAGAATATTTATGGACACGTGTCCAACTTTAATCGGAAAAAATATGTCTTCTTCCTTATGGGGCCCACGAGAACAAATGGCACAATTTGATTAGCTTAACCTTGTCATCTTAAAAACTGCATCATTTTGACACATTACGATATGTCATCCGCCCATCCTTGCAAGCTTTGATAGTGATCCACAAAGACATGTGGCACTATTTGATCTATCAGAATTTATGAGTTTATATGACACTTGGGGATTTATGACTGGCCAAAATTTGAATGTCTACAGGGACATTTACAATAATTTACACAAAATTACAAAACACCCAACAAAAAAAAAAATGAAGTAAGGGCCTGTTTGGTTGGAATCAGTTCATTTACAAATTAGATAAAATAGCTTTGCTTGGCTGCATAAAAATGAGACAAGGAAAAAATTCAAAAAATTTACTCTGGTAATGAAAGTGTACACTTGGTCATTTTGCAAAAACATAATTTTTTTTTTTTTGAAAAGTCAATATTTTTTAAAAATGAGAAATTCCAAGTCGGAAATTTTGAATAAATTAATTTAAAGTTGAATAACTCAATTCGTGCAACCAAAAAACGAACCCTAACAAAATCAACAGAAACGCAACCCAAAAGAAAAAAATGATACAATTTGTTCAATAAAGCACAATGATAAAAAAAAAAAAAAATTGTTACCATTTTTCGGAGAATGCGATCGTAGTGAGAAAAGGGTTGAGCGAAGGCGGCGAAGATGACGATGTCGGAGGAGTGAGCAGAGAGAGCGCGCTTAATGAGGTGGTGAAGAACGAATGCGCCGCTGGTCTCGACGCAGTCCTCGATAAGGACGACTCGACCGATCCGACTCACAGACGGTTTGGTTTGGCCGTCGTCGAGACCTAGTGCTTCGTCGAGCAGGTTCGAAGATTGATCCATGACATCAGTTGATTAGGGTTTAGGGTTTTGACTTTTGGAAGGGACAAAGTTTAACGGTTTTGATTTCGAACACTTGCGAGGTTTATTTTACACTTTCATATTCTCCAACCCAACGGCACGTGCGGCACACGTGAGATACACTATACAGCCCCTTGGGAAAGAAAGGGAGAGGAAAGTATTTTCCTCCCCTTGCCCGTTTGTTCCCATTACTAAACCAAAACCGGAAACATTAGAAATTGATATCTATAAAGTATTGATACAAACAAGATGATGAAAATAATTTCAAAAAAAATGAGAAGTAAAGAAAATTTTGAAAATATGGGTAACTATACTTTATCCAAGTGATTTCAGTGAATGATTTAAAAGTGAATATATAATCTTTTATAATTTGAATATAATTACAAAATATACAATATCATCACAAGTCACGTGAAATTAAAAAAAACGTCTTTCAGCTCTTTATTTTGTATAAAAAACAAAAAATTTCTTTTAATAGTTAATTTTCACTAGAGGATGATGAAAGTGCTATTCTAGCACGCTCATAACTAGTCTAATAATTTTTATTCATTTCATAATTATGTCCAAAATATAAAATTATGTAATTTTTGTCAAAACTACAAAACGATAAAATATAATTCAATAAAAACTTATCCTTAGAAATTTACATAAACGTTAAAAAGTAAAAATGGCCCACGGCCCAAGCGTGCCATAGGGGCTTGGGGTTAGGTTTGTAAACTCATCCTAGCCCTACGAATTGGTAAATTGGGCCGGCCCAATTTTTGGCACAAACTAAAACAATAAACATCAAAAGGGCTTATGCGTTAGTTTCTTCAAAAGAGTCGACCTTATACAAATTAAAAAGAGGGCCTTGTATAGATTTATTTTTTTTAATACTTAAAATGGATATATAAATAGATTACTCGAAGTTTCCACGTATCCGTTAAGTAGCATTATCCTGCAGTATTCATTGTCATTTGTAGATATGTCCAATTCTAATGCAAGTAAAAAGACTAGAATTAAGCAACTGTGCACTTGAGGTTCTGTGGAGTATGTGAAGCCTACCAATGACTATCATAACTCAAACCCAAATATTACCACCTGCGAAACCGAGTTTAACCGGCTCAAAATCGTCGACAGACCCGATCCTTTCGAATTATCCCGAATAACACAAATATAAAAAAAAAAAAGTAAGCACAAAAGTTTCCAAAATGAACGCATATGCAAAAGCAACTAAACCATTATTATTAATCTCGTATCGTACCAACCATAAAACGATACTAATAAAGATGAGTTTTGTATTGATCAATGTATCAGTTAATACCGGTCGATATTGACTAATACTAGATTTATCAGATGATATTAGACTTTGTATAATTTATTTTAAAATAATTTAATTTTATTATATTTTAATGATGAATGTCTAGAGCTTATGTTTGACATATACTAGACAATAATATATCTTTTAAGTAATTTTAAATATATATTTGACTTGAATAACATATTTATGTTATATTAAAATGATTTAAAGTTGAATAATATTTGTTAAAAATAATGTCAAATTTTATAATATTTTATAAAAAAATATTTTTTTATAAGTATATAATATTTATATTAATAAATATAAAATAATATTTAATATTATACTAATATTAATATATACCATACCAACAATAAAAATAATATATTAACTGATATGAAATTAACAACTATAACCGAGCCAATCAAATTGATGGTGGCATTTATTTGATTTCTCAAGTTGGCTTGTACGTTCTTTTCTTCACCAGATTACAAGCTGGTCAACCAATCAAAGCATTTATAGCTTCCCTAAAAATTCTGAAAGAATTGTGGGACCCACTTGCTTGCCAAAAAAATAAAAAAAAGTGGGACCCAATCCCCTATATGCGAATATGCCGATCTTATATGGGAATGTAGCTCCCTAGATTCCCTCTGGTAAACCTACGGTTGCCGAATGTTGTTACAAAAGACAATAAATTAGAGCTTTTTGTTTTTGTCTTTATATACCTTTTACGAAAAAGTAAATATATAAAAAATAACTCAATAATTTGAAAAATTATAACATATTCTGTATTTTGAATCAGGGACTATAAATTTACTATTGCTTCAAAACATCGATTCTTTTGAAATAGATATATATAAAAGTACAAAAATAGTTTTAGCTTGATATAATAATCATGTATTCCGTTTTTAAATTAGTGATAGAATAGGATAATCTTATTGCTGTTTTAATATTTGTTTTTTTTAAATAAACATATAAAAATATAAGTTATATTTTTTTAAATGTACTAGTAAATATGATATAGTGTATTGTTAAATGCTAAATATGCAATTTTTTACCAAAAAAAAAGCTCTTTCAATGCCTTGGTTAGACCGCCAACTTCGAGAGGATACGTCGTTTGCCATAATTTGTATGCTAATTTTTAAGGAATTACTATAAAAGTTATAGAATAATAAATTTTAGGAAAAAAGTAAGATAAAATTAGTTAAAAATTTTACACTATGAAAAGCACTTAGGCAAAGCCTATAGTTGGGGCCACCTTTTTTTGTACCTGGAGAGTTGAGAGTCTACAATCCTCAATAACCAAAAAAAAAAAAAAGAAAAAAGAAAGAGAAATAAAGTATTTAGTCCAATAATAGGATGAGAAGACAGGTATGCACATGCATTGCCTCAAAATGTTTTCTTTCACCTCTTTCATTTTTCCTCTGTTTTTTTTTCTTTATTTATTAATATTAATACTAGAAAATTTATTTTTATTGTTATTTGCTTGTATCTTGACTTATTTTATTAAAAATATAAGGTCGAAATATATTTTGTTTCTTGTATTAATAAGTGTTACATGCATGAACCATAATTAACTAATATAAGCAATATCGACGATGACCGAAAATCAAATTTAGTGGGTTAAGGTTATGATTTTTAAAGTAAGCATGCCAGCTAAAAATAATAATAACAAAAATTAATACAACTAAAAAAGAAAAATGAAATAAAAAAATTCAAATTTCTTTTAATGTGGATTATTCCAATCATAAATCAGAAAACATATGGAAAATTTGGGGTTGTTTTATAATATATGAATACTCCAAGGGCACTGAAGGGCTGAAGCAGAAAAATAAAAATAGAAAATATAACCAATAGCAAAAAGATATATACGGGAGATTGAGAGTCTTCTGTCTGAATTTCTCTATATATGAAGAGAGAGAAGCCTCACTCTCTCTACAGTGCTGGTTTAGAGATAGATACAGAGCCAGAAAATCATGGGTTGCTTCCTCTGCACGGGCAAAACAAGCAAAAATGCAAAGCAGCGGCAGGTAAAGGAGCCTGATGATCAGATCCCATCAATTTCAGGTACTTATATAAGAACACGAATGGACAAAATTATAAAAAAAATTATGAACGTTGTTGTCCAATCTTGTTGTGCTTATACCCATTACTACTATTTTCTCCTAACACAAAATTCCTAATTTTTTTTTTTTTATCTATCTTTGAGATTTGTTCGAATCATTCTCTTGGGATGTGCATTGTTGCTGTGATTTGCTTTTATTTTGGGCGGAAACTTTTTAATGAAATGCTTTTCAGAGTTGTCTGATTTTGTTTTTCCAATTATCAATGGTGCATGACTTGTTATTGGATGTTCCAAAATGGGTTTGTATGCCATTCAAATGTTGCCAAAAATTTAGGACTTCGTGGGTGTTCTCAAATTGTTTCTATGAGAATTTTTAATCGTTGGTCTGAAATCCCAGTCCATGTAAACTAACTGTGTTTAATCGTCCCAAGTTCCATTAATTTAAAATCCATAGACTTCTTACCTAAATTATAACCTTAATGTTATCTTAAGTGAAGGATTAGCCAGGTGTTATTTTTCTTTTGGTCATATAGGAGTCAAATTTAGTTTAGTTCTCATGTGAAGTGTTTAAATGAAGGGCATTTTGTCTTATCAATTTAAATAAGATTGCCTAAAAGAGTTTATTAGAATTCCGAATTTCACCTCTTTTTGTAACTTTCTGTGGTTCGTACATGCCCCCATAATGCATGAACGATGTGGATGTGAACAATACTAGGTAGCAATAATGCAGGATGGATTTTGTATTTTTTCCTGCATGATTGGAAGAATCCAAGCTAAAGTCCTACAGCAGTGTCCATTTTGTCTTTTGCAATTTTTGTTTGTTTTCTAAGTTTTAATGTTGTTGGTTATCCTTCATCCCCTTTTAAGAGAAGTAAGTTGGAAATCACCTTTCGGATTGCTGTAGTTTTTTTGTCGTTATCTGGGTTCCTACTACAGATACTTTTGGTTATTTCCTGGTTACTTTTTTTTTCCTCTTCAATTTCAGAAAAATTGAAGGTGAGTCCTTTGTTGGATGTAAAGAAGGAAGCTTCTAAGGATGGAGGATCTGGTCACATAGCATCACACACTTTCACATTTCATGAATTAGCAGCTGCAACCAAGAACTTCAGGGCTGAATGTCTTCTAGGCGAAGGAGGTTTTGGCAGAGTTTATAAAGGGCGATTGGAGAGTACCAATCAGGTTTTGCTACATTTATTTGTTTTTCAGTTGTACAAAATTTAAATGAAATTGTGGCTTCTACATGGCTATTCAGAAACATATTTTTATGCTTGGTCTTTGTTGTACAGTTGTACTGAAATTTTGGTGGACTTTTCTCCTTCACTAAGGAACTTCTTTTTAGATTTTTAGAGAATTAGAATATAATGTGTTTTTGTTACATATGAATTGATCATGGTTGCTGTAAATTACTTTGTTCTGAAATCTGAACATGTTTATTAAAGATGACACTTGCTTGGATAAACGATTTATGCATATGGAAAAGACAATTTGCTGGAAAGGGCATGCGTTTGTTTAGTTCCTAATAACATCACCTTTTCTTAAGTTTTTGTTATTAAGCCTTTTGAAATGAGAAGAAACAATACAGTTGTCCTCCTTTGAGATTCCAGTATTGCCGGAGATGATTTTGAAGTTGTTGATGACAGTCTCTGTTGTTATGAGGTTGGAGACAAAGCACAATGTGCTTTTAAAATATTCTGTCACAAATAATCTTAGGACTGATATGATAGAATCAAATAGAAGGTGCTTTATTTTTTTTACATGTGTCCAAGCCTTCCTCCGACTACCCTCGAGCTCGTGTAGGGCTGCCATCCACAAGAACCATGTGGATATCCTCTGTCCCATAGAGGGTTGGCATTGTCGGGAAATTAACTGTGTTTCCCTGAAATAGCCATGTATCTATATGTTGTCCTTTGAATGGGCAAACTGTAATAGCTTTCTACCTAGATGACAAAGTTTACAATTTGCAGTGTCACTGTCCCATATGATTATACCTGTTTTTACTATTTATTGGTTTTCCAAAAAAGACAAATCTACTTAGGAGAAATAACTTTCACTAAGCCCGATTTCTCTCTTGGCTTTAATTATTTTACTATGTGCATATCCATTCTGTTCTCATTTCCCTCTTTATGGGGTTGCATATTGATATTTCACTGCTAGACTCTGTGGAGTGGAATTTTAACCGTACACAGTAAGCTTGTGGTAATACCTCAACCTGCTATATTTTGTCTTTGCAGATTGTGGCTATCAAGCAACTTGATCGCAATGGGTTGCAAGGGAACAGAGAATTCCTTGTTGAAGTATTAATGTTAAGCTTACTTCACCACACGAACTTGGTTAACTTGATTGGATACTGTGCTGATGGAGATCAAAGACTTTTGGTTTACGAATACATGTCATTGGGATCATTGGAAGACCATCTACATGGTAGATACATTAACAGACTTAATCATTTAATGTCAAAAAACAGTGCTTCTTAAGGCCTCAAAAATGCCCTAGTGCTTGCATCTAGCATGCAAGTTAAAGTTCAAAAGCAGCTGAAGAGGTTATCACAGCCTAAAAGAAAAAGGAAAATCCTGATTGGATCAGGATTGTATTATACTCTTTCAATACTTGTTTTGAATAGCTTTACCATATTCTTTACACGCTATTCTTTCTTACTTATTCTGGAATAATTTTCAAGAATTTTTTTGAATAGATCAATATTGTCTCCCCGCAAAACCCCCCACCACCACAAATTTTTGACACTGATATCTCCATGCATTTAATAGAGTCCATGTAGCATGAGACTCGGGTGCTAGATGCTTCCTTTGCTGTTTTATTGTTGTGTGTTATTTTGATGAACTTTTAATGTGGTTTTTATTACAAAGGATTATATTTTGCTATTTTGACATGCTTACATATGTCCAGACCTTCCACCTGATAAAAAACGACTTGACTGGAACACAAGAATGAGAATAGCTGCTGGTGCTGCAAAGGGCTTGGAGTATTTGCATGACAAAGCAAACCCCCCTGTCATATACCGCGATTTAAAATGCTCAAATATATTACTTGATGAAGGGTATCATCCCAAACTGTCTGATTTTGGTTTGGCCAAGTTGGGTCCTGTTGGGGATAATACCCATGTATCCACTAGAGTGATGGGAACCTATGGATATTGTGCTCCAGAATATGCGATGACAGGTCAGCTGACGTTAAAGTCAGACGTTTATAGCTTCGGGGTTGTTCTTCTTGAAATCATCACTGGGAGAAAAGCAATTGACAATTCGAGAGCTGCTGAGGAACACAATCTGGTTTCATGGGTAAGAGACCTTGTTGTCTTCTCTTTTTACATACTTGTCACTGAAATAATCTTTAGTTGCTTCTCCATCTTTAATTATTTGATTGCTTCCTCCAAGCCACAAGAAATCAATGTTGGGAGTTGGTGACATATTTAACTCTTATCGAATTTAGTTGGCAGATCCTTTGATTCCTCTGTATACTAAACTGTTTGTGGATTGAGTGATCTTGGTGACCATGCTGACCAGTTTATTTGTTTACAATATACTGCTTCCTTAGAATGAAGAGAAGTACAGTTTCCTTTGCTTAATTATAGATCATTATGGATCTGATGTAAAAGTTGTCTATGTTGAGCAGGCACGGCCATTGTTCAAGGATAGAAGGAAATTATCACAGATGGCTGACCCGATGCTCCAGGGCCAATATCCAGTGAGGGGCATGTATCAAGCTCTTGCTATTGCTGCAATGTGTGTCCAGGAGCAGCCAAACATGAGGCCCCTCATAGCAGATGTTGTTACAGCTCTAACTTATCTTGCTTCCCAAAGACACAACCCTGAAACCCGGCCAGTCCAAAGTGCCCGCTCAGGCTCTTCCACTCCTAGACATGGAAGAGAACGGTAATGGTGGCAGTGAACCCGAGAAGAGATCAAACCAGAAAGACTAATTTGAGACCATTAAATCATGGAAGCCCATGATTATATTGCTTTGAATTACTAGCTGTGCCGATGAAGTATGATTATCTTATTAGGGTGGATATATTTTGGCGATATAATGGTCAGGACTATTGGAACATCAATGGCTGCTGCTTATCAAATTTTGCAGCACTCCGGATACCTGTTTCCAGACCATAAACTGTTCATTGTAACTGAATATTATTCTTTCTTATATATATTTTTTCCATTATATCCTTCCCTCTTTCCCTTTCTGTCACCACCTTTTTTTTCAAATGTACAATTGTGCTTGAGCTTGGGGGGTTCTTGTATTTCAATGCCTCTTATATAGAAAAAAAAAAAAAAAATCAACAGCTATACTGCTTAATGGTTATAACAATTTTGGTGAGATGTTTTGCTCTTCCCTTTTTTTAGTTAATCTTGCTTTTGGTCTCTGCAGTGTTCATGCATGTGTTTGGGTCTAAAGAAAGTCTCTAGTAGGCATCCAAAATATGCCATACACCATTGAATTCCTTTCAGAAATTTATCTGCATTTTGAGTATCAGAATAATTTTCTTTGGCGCGCACAATCATCCGAATATCATGTGGATTAAGTCTGGAAAAAGTATGAACTATATTTATATGCCACCTCTCATACATACTGCACGAAGTAACTTGCTGCTAAAGGACATATGATTTATCTTCAGCTCTTTGAAATAACTATTCCCTCTTTCAGCCTATTTTTTTATTTTCATTATTTCATCCCAGCAAAGAATTAACGGTACCAGTATGTCACCAACATCAGTTGAGAAATTTTCTGACAGGAGAGACCATTTCACTAATGTTTTTTCAGATTAGGAAAACAATATTCTTCCTCATCAAACAGCTACCTTATTAAGAAATAAAAACTTTCAAGGAAGATGGAGCAATGCAAGAAACTGAAGAATTGATTGTACAGTTAATTAATAACCGTGAATCCCGGTTTCCATCTTTACATTTTTCTTCTCCCCGACACTATTATTATCACTAGTTAATGAACAAACAAACAATAAATGGAAATGAGCTTCTATAGGGGAATACAGAAGAAAACTAAATCCATGCTGCTCCCCAAACTACATCAATACTTAAGGAAATTTCCCCAATCTGACAGCAGAAGCGAATCCCAGGTAGAAAAAGAATGGAATCTATAAGGGACCTATAACTTTTAACTTTTGAATCTGTTACTGTTTCTCCTGCACTTGATGGCCATTAGTGTCTTTCTGTTGGGCACTTGGACTCTGTCCCTCACCAGTAGACTTGCCATCAGTTGGCTCCTCAGCATTAGTGGGCTTCCCCTGTTGCATTTTATGAACAATGGTAGTTCATCAAGAAATGCCCGACTAGAAATGGAGAAGGAAAAACAAAAGAAGAAAACAATTACATAATTGGTACATTAAATGAGAGTTTCAACCATCATTTACCCGTGCAATGCTCAAAAGGTTAAATTAATCCTCAAGTGGTGTGTTAACCACAACCTAAACGAGTCATAAATGGTAAATTACACCTTTAGGGCTCATTCAATTGAGTGAAACCTATTTATTGCAACCTTCAAAAGTATAGTTTACAATACCATAATCCAACTTTCAAATACATGACAAAACAGTGTGTAGCAGAAATGTATCTCCAACAGAAGTAAAATATGTATAGGTTACGTAGGGCTTTATTATACATAGCACATTGATGCCTTGACTCATAATTTTACATAGAAAAAAACGTGCATTATATATATGTATAGGCATATATCTTTGCTAAAACTCCATAATTCTGTAACAAGATTTTCATTTTTATTGAATGGTAAAGGCATGGAGTAGTATTAAGGAATGAATTATTCTTCTAGGGAGAAAAAAAAAAAGAGGAATGAATATTTCATAAAGCTTTACTTGACAAGTGAGTTGGTTATGAACTTATTTGAATTGTTTTTCAACAATGTTGCTGTTGGTGGTGGTGCTGCTGCTGGCAATAAGCCTGAAGCATATTGTTCATTAGCATGCAGGTTAACTAAAATTACATTAATTAGGAGACACATGCCAAGTTCAGGTGAGTTAGAGGCTGAATTCATCTAATCTTCAACACTTCCGGGACACGCTATATTGTCTTTGAGTGTTCATCTTCTCTGCATCAAAGCCCCAGACCAAACTTACACTTTTGTTATTATTATAACTTGCTAGACGTGTATTCCACTAATTTACATTATCCACGTAAAATGGGAATAATTTAAAAAGGTATCCTGATCTTCCTTAGTGTAAGTAGTTGGATGAGACTACAAAATGAGTCTTGGAGACATACCCCGTACCTTTGACTGTCATGCCAGGTTTGCACAGGCATTCCATACATTTAAACATCCATGTAAAATAGAATCAAACTATGATAACAAACTTCTCAGAAGGCAGAACTACCATTCCTTGTGGGAAACTTCTTCTCAATTTTTTATGGACGAGATGATAACTAGTCAGCTTCACATGGCACTTAGCTTTAAAATCTGAAACATCCTCATTTATCCGCCCTCAACAATTTTGCTCGCAGGTCCACTATACTCTATTATTTGTAGGGTGTAAACAAGCTCAAGCCCCGCCGCACACTCAACAGCTCAGTTGGGGCTTGCTAAAACTCATACTGATGGGTGAACGCATCTTGATCTCGTTCTCAATTTGGTCGGCCATGTTCAACCTCAACTTGTAAATGGGAGGAAAAATCAAGCTTGGCTTGGCTTGGCTTGAATATATACAAAATTTGGCATTCCTAAGAGGCCATTTAGTTTTTGCAATTTAATATGGGGCATGTTTGTCAGCTAGCTTAATCAAAGGAGACCATTTTCATCTTTCAGATTATGTTGGGTGACATTGCACATCAAAGAAAGATTTAAATTGTCAATTTGTTATGTCATGCTAGCGTGCTGCAGACTAATGCAGCTTTTAACAAAGTTATTGGGGAACTTTTCCAAAGCATCTTGGCTGTGACACACTACACAATGAGCCCACATTCCAAGCTCATGCTCGACTCCTCAGCATACTTCATATCTTTTATTGGTGGAAAAAGAAATGCATGTTAACTACATATACAGAACCAACTGATAGCTGGCCCAGACTATACCATATCTCAAAGTGTCCCCCCTAAATTACAGTGGTTATTGCACTAGTCCCAGTATGAAATAATAATCATCATTGAATTTAAGTCAAGAATCAATATAACAGCTAACCTTGTTCCTGTCACGCCAACCAAGTCCAAATGGTCTAGATAGCAAACCAATCTTTCTCATGGGCAGGTCTTGTTTGGGCTCTTGATTGCTCTGCATTAGTGAAGAATCTTGCAGCAGAGATCTACAAACCACACTTACATTTATTACAAAAAATAATCACAACAACAGAAGATCAAGAGAAAATATGGAAAGAAAATTACTGTGCAGTATCATGTTTCTGGAGTCACTAACATGGGTAGTGAATTCAAGAAAATAAAACAAAATATAGCATAGGGATAAGTCTTGTCAAATGAACATAGGAAGTTGTATCCATGCATAAAAATGACTACATACCGTGGAGATGGTAGTGCTTTAATTTGGCCAGATTGGTACTGTAAGGTAGCCTCCAACATTGACTCTGCCATTACCGCCCTCTTCTCCATTGCAGCCAGGGTAGCAGTCACCTCTTCATATTTTTCCTGCATGAATAGAGTTGTTTTAGCAGAATATTTGCTATCGAGGCGAAGAAACTTTATGGACCTGAAATTCCAAGGTTGTACAATCAGATGCCGACAAAGCTACAGAATCTACCAAACCATCAGAAGTAGTTACAACTTGATGCAAAACTCTTGCGCACATTTCACATAAATGGATTTAAAAGGAGGACAAGATAATTATGATGATTATGTAACCAGGGAAATGATGAACAAAGAAAAGAAGAATAAAGGAAAATGTAAGATGGAGAGGTCAGTTATCCAGGATACAAGCTAAAGCAAAAAATTCAAACTTGATTCCAAATTCCATGCTCTCCAATAAACCCAAATTATAGGAATCAAAGACTTATTTCAAAACCCCACTAACAGAAAGGGAATCGTTACTCAGTTTCTAAATTTTTTTTTCTCTTTTCCTTTTTCTTTCGTGGGGTAAGTGAAGGCAGGTTATAACTCATTAAAGTGCTATTATGACCTCTGGCGGAAAGTCAAAGGTTGTGCATCTGTAGCCTTGAACCTCCGACTTACTAACATGAAGTTTCACCAAGAAACCAACCTTGTACTATTGACCTACAAGGCTCAAGCTGGATACCTTCCATTTTATTCTCCAAGACCATGATATAACAAAAGATTTTTCTTTGATAAGTACTACAATCAAAGAATTATTTAGGAGCTCTAAGCAAAATTAGGCACTGTTCTAATTATTCCCTATCCCGTCTTCTATGTTGGGCTACAGCCCTTTGTAGGGTTCTCCCTAAGGTAGCAGCAGCTATGCTCTTTGAGGACTTTCAAACATATCAAAAGGTCCAGTTGTTTCTTGTTCCTTTTTAAAATTTTTTATATGATATTCTTGTACTCTGCGCTCTTTGCTCAGAGTTAAAGAGTTACTAGATGCCAAAGTCAGGCATTCAAGCAAACTGGGCGGAAGTGGAACTTTTAAGTTTTGAACCAATGTTTATCCAATAGCTTGCTTCAAGTTGAGGCTGTTGTAGGCTAAAGCCTAAAACAGTTTTGACCCAAAGTGCATAAAGATATAAAAGAAAATTAGCAAACCAGAAGCCTTCGTACCTATATAGGAGCTGAGTTTAAATATATTAGTAATTCCTTTAATACACTCCAATATTGTGCCATGGCACCTGTATGAATGCCCTCTGAACAAGGTTTAAAGAGATTATCAGGAAAACATACATTATCACTACGAAAGATCCTCTCGGGCAGGGAATAATACCTAAGATGGCAGTAAGATGCTAGGTAAACTTCAACAGGAAATTAGGCAATAATTCAAATATCCTCTTGAAACATTATCACTACGAAACATTAGCACTAAAAAATATCCTCTTGAACAAAGGAATGTCCCTCAACTCTATACATCTAGCTGAAAAGATTTAAATTCAAATATAGGAATCATACGATATATATTCATTAAGACGGCATAAACATGACTTACACAAACCAGAATCATGGGACTGATATTTAATGGTAATACTTTACAAGATGAGCATCATGTCACATGAAGGAAAATGTTTTAAGGAATGTAAGATTGATTTGGTAGAAAGTTTATTGGAAAAGTTCAATCAAAACTAGATGTTGACACTACATATCATACTTAAAAATGTTAAATGAAATGATTTTGCAACAAATAAAAGGAGTGCAAAAGAGCTTCAATGCACTAGGGGTGGACATGGGCTGGGTTCAGGCTGGGCCTATGGGCCTATACTAAATGAAAATGCAGTATGTAACGGCACGAGCCGAGACTGGCCCAGCCCGCCCAAATAATTTGTCCCAAGCCCGGCCCTAAGAAGCTATACAAGGCCTGAGCCCACCCATTATCGTTTAAACCAAACAGAAGTTGTTTGGTAGTCACAATGGCAAAGGCATTCACTCTTATAGGAGTGGTCTAGTGTTCAACCTTGTGAGCTTCTCTTTAAGAAGACTTAAATTATTTATTTTCCTTCCTTAAACACAAAAAAATGACAGAATGTATGTATAACTAACACGTAACATATGTGTATATAACAAATTCTCGGGCTGGCCCACAAATGCTATTCCCAAGTGTGGCCCACAAAACGCATTGGGCCTCAAAATCCTGCCCAGCCCAATTATTGTAGGCCAGTGGGCCGATGGCCACCCCTAGTAGAGTACACTAGGAGGCCCAGACACCTCATTAACCAAACAAATTAAAAGAAGACAAAATAGTTTATATTCACATACTTGCTTTGTTTAACTTGTGATATTCGTGATACACCAATATCACAAATGTGAGAAACTTCCCTGGCAAGAACATATTTTTTTCACTAATTTGTACAAGTTGTATATAATGTAATAACCACCCAACTTGATAGTAAATCATACCAAAAAGATTAAAAAAAAAAACATTAAGCAGTAAATAAAACCTGAAGCACTTGAGCAGCATATCTCTGAGCTGCTGCATCTTGCTCGGCAAATCTGCGAGCATCTTCTGTTACCCTTTGTTCTCGCTCCACCCTCATCAAAACCTATAAAATAAGTCATAATGCAGACACTGTCATAAATCTATATCAACATAAGAGAGAATATACCATTCTTTCAAGTATTTAATCATTGAACATAAAGCAACACAAAACCTGAAGCATGACATTTTCTTGTTCCTGCTTATCGGCAAGGGCCTGCCGAAGCTCAGCAATCTCTTGCTCCAATTGCTCAACCTGAAGCATATAAGCAGATAGTCAACATGCAAATTACTTAGTTTAACACTTTAAACTACGGAGAAGAACAAACGGACCTCAGCCAATAAACAAGCATCTCGTTTAAGCAATTTCTAATAATTACACCAAACAATTTTAGCAGATTTGAGCAGAGAAAGGTGAAAGCTTTGGCAGGAGATTTGTTCCTTTCTTCTTTGATTCAAAAAACCACAATATGATGAGAAAAAAGAAAACGAGATACACTACAAAGAAGGTAAGGAATTTTTACTGAAATTCAATGAGATCTGGAAAAATAATTAAAATTAATACTTCAAACATTTAGAATTCGGGCATAAAATTAAAAATTGGGAAAATTAGGATTCAGATTAACTTTCTGAGTTAGCTGAAAGCATGTATCTTAGAAAAACCATGACAACGGTGCACGTAAACTTTAAACAATCATATATCATTTATAAAAAAGAGAGGGAAAGAGACGGTGACAGTTGCATCTTAAGTCTAGAACATCCAGCACAGGCTTGTTATAACATGGCAGACTGACAGGAAGAAGGACAGTACATTGCAAGAAAGCTGCCACATCTCTTAATTGAATAAAAGAACATAATTATATTAAATATATCAGTAAAATCAGGTCTATATGCAAAATGTTAAAATAGAGATATATCTTTTTTCCTTGGACAACAATGGGCTACAGCCTCTAAAACAACTGATTTCTTCAAACACATGCAAGCACGCACACAAACAGATGGTCTGCGTTTAGAACTCTATGCCACTTTGTAGTATAGCAAGCAAATATAAACTCACAATAACGAACGCCATATTTCTGATTAAAAGAAAGAAAACAGAAGGAGAAACAGCCACGCAGAAAGGAGCTTTTGATATACCTTTGCACTCAATTGCCGCCGGTTATCCTGCTTGACCATCTCCATCAATGCTGTCTCCAACTCCTCAGCTCTGGACAAGAAAAATGACCCCAAAAAAAAAAAGTAAACACTGTCGGCTGTAATAAATAATAATGTGGAAGCTCCAAAGTCATCTCTGGACTATAAATTAGAGAACTTTGTCAGAAAGGAAATTCAAAAAGCTCCAATAGCAACTGTCATCTATGATAAGTTAAAATTTTTCCAGTTAAAATACATTATACACCTGGCAATCATGTCTGAGCATCCATGTTTACTATAATTGGACATAAAATTCCCTTATCGTGTAACTTTTGTGACATGATTGCTCCAAAATGAGTGAAGTGCCCATTCTTGGAGTAGGTAGCTTTTATTTATTTTTTACTAATGTCAAAAACTGACATGGGAATTAGTTGAATTTGTTGCATTCACGCCTACCCATGCCAACTAACATACCTGATTTCATGGAACGTAGCCAACACTCAATAGTCTTAGTAGTTGCAGAAATAAGCATGTGTTCCTTGTTGAACCCATGCCAAAGTTGTGAATCTTCTAAGGATATCAAAAGATAAGGGAAAAGAACAGAAAAGAGAGGGAAAAAAATAAAGAAAAATGACTCTAGGTGTTGACAAAGTTATAAACTCGCAAGCTTTTATCTGGGATGCTTTGTTAGGATCGCTTGATGTCACAATTGTTAGGAGATTTTTCTAATCTAGGCGCTTGCACACCACATCACCTTCTACTGGAAGTCTAAATAAGCCCCTCACCCAATCGAACACCTCCACATCCTATCATCATCTCCCATTCTACAATCTATCAACTTTTAAGTAATGTCCATTATTCAAAGGAGACCAAGTTCCAAAGGCAAAAGCTGTAAGGTTTCCAACCTCACAAATTTTCCCGTAAAAAACTAAACCTATATAGTAAGCCAGAATAACTAACCCTCAAAAGTCATAGCTCATTAGTCTTGTCACCAAACATCAGACATGAAGCAAAAAGGTTTCATGCCTACTGACTAAATACCTTCACCTCTCAGCAGTTGGCCTCTATGCCAAAAGGTGATAGATTTGTCTATGATGTTCAGTCTGCAAGAAGTCACTTTGCTGATGGAATAAGAAAGAAGAGTAAAATATGTTGGATTTGTGGATAAAGAACTACCAGTCCCTTATAAAAAAAAATACTAGTGACTGCAGCCTTGGTGTTTCTGGAGGGAGGAGAGAACGGAAGGAAAGCAGAGGGAATGTAGTTGTTTTACCCTAGAAAGCACGGACACCCCGTTTAGGGTGCAGAATGCATGTCGGACACACATACTCCTCGGACACGTGTCAGACATGCCAATTATATTTTTATTAATATTTTTTTTAACGGACGCGTCCCGGACACATTTTTGGACACGGCGGGGTTGAAATGTTACAATTAAAAGTATTAGATAGAGTCGAATTCATAAATTTTAAAACTTTAAGACACCAAAACATAAAACAACCATATCCAATTCTTCAAATCCTTTACTTGTTAGTTATTGCATTATAATTGTGAACTCGTTTAGTTGTTGCCATCTTATTTTTGGTGATTTATGGATGTTACATTCCTATACATAGTAAACAAAAAAAATAAAAATATCTTTCTTGCCGTATCGCCGACGTGTCCGTGTCCTCTTTTCTTTTTTAAATGCCATGTCCCGTATCCGTACTCGTGTCCATATCTATGCTTCTTAGGTTTTACCTTAAGGCAAATCTTCTTGACCCTCACATTGATCCTTAAAAACTGAAATTGTTAGCAGGTTGATCTTAAGGGATTTTGAAATAGGTTGATGGAAGAAAAGAAATATCTGAAGAGATTAAGAACTTCCCATGAGATCTTTGCAGTCACACCCCGTAAGACTCCAGCGGATTTGAAAAGGCAATTTTTCCTTTTCTCTTTCTTAAAAATATCTTTCATATCCACAAACACAACAGCACCACCACCACCACCACCCCCCCCCCCCCCCCCCCCAAAAAGCAAAACAAAAAAAAGGTCCTCTACAGGAAAAAAATTTTAAGCACATTATTATCTATCAAAAAAAGACACCATCACCGTTATTAATAATACACTATTATTGTTATTAATATTACTAATACTCTAAAATGGCCACATACAACCTGAGGTTACAAGAGGACCTATAGCACACTTCAAGCTCGAAATGCTGCTCTGTTTTTTTTTTTTTTAAAGTAAAATATATTCAAGAAAGGCATAAAAAAAAAAGGACAGCACCGGGGTAGAAAGAAAAAGAAGACAAAGAACACGAAAGCCACCTATACCAAAAAAAAAAAAAAAAAACTCAAAACTCAAAGGTGTACTTTTCAACCTAAAAAAGGATTTCTTGACCCAGTGAAAGATCTTCAATTCCGTTCTCTCCAATATATCTAGACAAGGCATAGGTGGATTAAAAGCCAAATCTTCTTTCTCCTCTTCCAACAGACAAAGACCATCATACAACAATATCCTAAATTCAACCCAACCTATTTCCCAATTGTTTTCTACATCAAGTCTTGCAAGCAACATGGAGATGATAATCTATATATAGGTCAAGTAAAGGAGTATGGAGAGACAAATGTCCATGTCCAACAAAAAATAAAGAAGCACTATTGTGTAGTATAATTTTAGATTAAAGAGTTAGATAACAGCACACCATTATTCAATATAATAACCTGAGAACTGCAGATCGATTTTCCTCTAGCAACTTGCACAATTCAACCTTCAACCACACCACCTGGACACAGTTTGTACGTGAAAACAATAGAGTAAGATACTGTAGTGATTGCAAGTTTAAACCATTAGATTAACTGCAGTTATACCTATAATATGACAAAAGATTATAGTTACATGGAAAAAATCTAAACTACAAGAGAAGTTTGCAGAGTATGATATCCTATGTCCTTTCCCTTATTCTAGAGAGCATTTGTCTTTAACACAAGAATCAATTTTAACCCATAAATATTGGTGTCATACCCAATAAGTCAAGTAAAAATTTAGGTTATTGGAGGCGTAGTTCTCTTCACAATAGACCAAATTGAGGCAAATCAGTTGCATCTACAAAGACCTTCCAGACTGTCTATATTAATACTATTACTGACCACCCAAGCTGAGCATGAGTTAAACTTCTCAATTGAAAATTTGAAAAGCACTGTAGTGTTAATTTAACCCAATTCTGGCAATTGTAGAATGACAATCAAGCAACCCTATCCGTTTTGTCTCTCACAAGCTGAAGCTTTATGTCCAACCTACTCTCCCCTACATCATTGTGCAGATGACAATTGTGAATACTGTAAGCATTTGAGAGCACACACGAAATAACTATAGATTTTTACATTACAGCAGTAACTAAGCAGAATTGCAGTCATCTGAAAAGGGTGTTAATGGTTAACTTCAAAACTTTCTGGAAGGAAAAGCCAAAAAAATACACTTTAAACTTTGGAGAGAACATTATATTAAGCTACCTGTTCATGAAGATCTGGGACAGAATCTATCTCCACATCCCCAGTCAGGCTCATAAGGAATTTATCCACATTTGCAGACCCAGACTCTGCATGAGATATATCACCATTTGTCTGTGTCTGATCTGATATATTAGTTTCTATCATCATTGATCCAGGATCATGCTTGAAACTATATAGCTTAGATGCCAGGCCCTTGGAATCCCTCCAAGCTCGAAGTCCTTTCAATCTTTCCTCCACTGCAGCTCTTACAGCTGGTCGATGTTTATTTCTCAATCCTTGTAATCTAACTTCATTTACATTTTGGTAACCCATGCAAGCTGTCAAGACAAGTTGACTACTATCAAATGTTGAGCCAGCCAATGACTGCAGCAAAGTAACTGCGTCGCCAGCATCCTTGGTTGTCACCAATGCAGGTCCTACATGAAACTGAACAAAATTAAGTTTCACTCCATAACATAGCATTCGTAGTAATAAATTCACATGGACATACCCTTTTTAAATAAATGAAAATTATTAAATTTAGAAACTTTTACCCAGTACCATATAATTCCATCAAGGCAAGTGCTGTTCTGAATAGCATCACACGATTTCCTTCAAAAAGAAGCACATCCCAGAGTCTAAGAACTGAAGTCAAGAGAAACCCATCAGATTGCAGGCCAACTTATGACTAAGAAACAATAAATGCCAATCAGGAGAATAAGTACACAAAGATGATCCAGATGGGCAAATTATTGGAAAACTACGCAGATAAAATTTTATCTGCATTGTCAAACAAGAATCAGATTTGAACTATGCATGATGAAACATACAGCCTCACCACTTTCCCATGGAAGCATATTCATGAAAATCGAGAGAAACCAGGGTCCAGTAACCCATGCCACCTGCACTCCAAGGTAATCCAGATGATTGACTGCAACGGCCGGATTAGGATAAATAAGAAACCAGATACAATGTTTTATTTAAAGAAAAAAGTTGTAATAAGAACAAATAAGAAGAAGAAACAAACCCAATTTGGGAAATCTCTCGCGCACCAACTCCTCAAAAACAAGTTGGTCAACCTGACAGAGCAAAAGAAAAAAAAAAGGTAAATCTCAATCGTTGTGCTCCACCCACCTGCTATTACCCATTTATATGCCTTACTCAACTGTGCTCACACATCCAATTTAAAGAGAGGAAATGTGTAATAAAAAAGAAAAGAAAAGAAAAATGAACATGACAAAACAAATGACTAGCAAAAACCAAGGAAGAAAAAAAGCACACCTGAGATTCTATCATTTCCTCTGAATAATATCCATCAAAGTAGTCATCAAGAATGCCCGTTAAAGTCCTGTATATTATACCAAAATTTAAGTAGCCATATAGCCTCATATTTTGTTATAATGAAAATTAAAGGCTAAAGAAGCAGCAGAGGCCGATGACATTGTACCATGTATTCTTCCATGAAATAAATGGAAAAAGTAAAAAAAGTAAGTCATGCTACTGACTTATGAAATCTAGAGTATAAGCTAAAATCCATTCAATTCTGGAAGGAAAAATTTTGAATAAGTTCTTAAACACACCAAAAGGCATTTTCCTCTGACATCAAAAGCAGTAGTAAGCCTGCAAAGAAATTCATGGCCTGCACAGTTTGAATGCAACAAAACAGACAAAGCTAGAATATCAGTACCGCAGAAAGACAACTAATTTCAATTATTGGGAAAACCACAGTAAAAATAGAAATTTTGCACATACTGCAGACTAAGAAGAAAAAATGCCAGCAAAAATAAAAGTTCTTGCACATAGAAGCAGATAGAACTCCTGGCTAATGGAAATAATAATTTTCACTTTACTGTTCAATTTGCTGCTAAATTAATTGCGATGCAGCATGCAGCACAAAATTTTGTAATGCTTCATATATAGCTAGAAATTCAGAAGGCTAAATAATGGGGCTTGAGCAAAACAATTCAAGTAGATTTGACCAAAGGACAAGCAGAAAAACTAGCTGTTAATGGGTGATGGAACAAGGATGGGAGGTAATTAATTTTATTGGCCTCAAACAATCTCCTCCTATTTGGCAAATTCACTGTCATTGTGGTTATTGTAAGTATACTCTCTATGGTGTCTCTTTGTATTGTTGAGTGGACTCCCAGATAAAAAATGGTGCTGTCCATGAATGGGCTCGGTTGGCATAAAGGCATTTTCAGGACAGCTTCAAGAGCATGAGCTTCCAATTTCCATTTAGAATGCACTCACTGAAGATTGTTCCTCTATCATCCCCAGCAAGGGTAGCTTAATTATGTTGTCGTATAGCCTTTTATGCCTTGTTTTCCTTTGTATTTTTGTTTTCTTTTTGTTTTGGTCTGTCAGGCGACACAAGAAGGAAGAGAGACAGAGAGAGAGATAAGTTCATTCTGCAATTTTACATACAGTATCTTCTAAATAAGTGTCCCATAATTTCTTAATAAAAATCCTAAGAACTGGCACCAACCCATAAAACTATTATCTTTACCACCCATTAGGCCAGGAGTCAATCACTTTATAACTTATAAGGATATGAGAGAGGATTGAGTGACTTTCTCAACTGTCATCCCTCTCTCACTCCCCATGGTTATAACAAGGCCAATCAAAATCTGACACTCAACTGTCACAATACCATTGCATATGAAACTCACATATTAACAAGCCAACCAAATTCTCGGAGCAAATTTTACCGTTGTGCTTTGAAAACTATAGGTACATGTGTCCAACTCTCCAACGTACCAGAACACTTAGGTGCTCACTGCCTCCCTCTCCATACACTTGGTCCCGCGTGGCTGCCTGTCAAGGTGACGCGTGGACTAAGGTAACTTCACCTATCGAGGATAGCACGAATACCGCCTCCTTTGAGGTAGGGCCCCTCACGCTAGGCACCTCCTAACACAGCCTCAGAACCTCTCCATCAAGTGCCCTCTCCTTTGGGCCACCTCTCCATACTTGGCCTGAAGCACTTCCCTCAATAGGACCAAGAGAGTCCCCTCCCGAGGGCACCTTGCTATTAACTCACGCTCGGCACCTCCTAGCACGGCCATAGAATCTATCCGCCAAGCAACCTCTCCTTTGGATCATTCCTCTACACTTAGCCATAATTCTCTATAAGAGCATCCTCATAACTTAGGTTGGTAGCAGGACCTAGGGACCCCTTCGGGGTCACCCTCACGTGGAACCATCAGGAGACAAGTGGATTGGAGGTTAGAGTTAAAAGTCGAGGAGCCTCGGCCCCTCAACCAGTCTTAGAAAGAGAGAGATCTCCATCAAATCATACCATCAGAGCAAGACGACAAATGCATTTAATGAAAGCTGATCGCTAACATCTAGTCGAATCCCTGCCACCTCTGAGGGGATCTCAGCATAGAGTTAACATTTGAATATCGACTTTCGGGAGACCAACTATCAGGCCTGAACACTTGCAAGTTGCAGGTCGAGGAGCCAATCACCGACGGCCTCCCTTGCCAATATAAAGGGCAAGCCTTCCCTCAACAAATAGACACAACATTAATACAAGAACACTACTTGAACGATCAAGAATCTCTCCACAAGCCTCTCTAACTCCCTTAGGATACTGCCACTCTCTCTCTCCTCCTAGGACCACCTCAACTCTCTCTCCTCCACCTCCGGTGGTCCTCCGCCTAGACAGCGCCTACTATAACTTACCAAAGGGTCTTCCTCTACCAGGTTTGGCCAATCATCCCTCTACCCTTCACACAAAAACTAAATTAGATTCTAACCCTCAATGTATTGCAAATGATAAACAAAATTCCAACTTCAGTGGTTGTGAAGCAGTCCATTTAAAGTTCTGTGCTGGCATTAATAATGTAACACACAGATTTGATGCTCAATTAGAAAAGTTGTGTATATGCTTACAACACCATGGAAAGCTTTACCTGAAAACCATTTCTAGCATATAAAGTCACAATTCTATAGCTAATAAGATAAAATTTAGCATTGACTCGGTCAGTGCCAGAATATTTTCAGTGCGAAAAAAAAAAAAAAATCTAGAGCTTAGCTGTCACTAGTAAGAAATTTGATGGAATCAAAAGACACAAAAGTTAGTAAACCATAAATTTTGGTTAGACTTATAATTGGCAGTGTCAGATGTTACTAGTGAATATGACTTCAACATATAGAGATTTTGCCAGTACAATGGTTCCTCTGAAATGATTGAAGTTTAACCCAAAAGGCAAGCTTACAACAAAGTCAGGATTCTGAATGCCACATTAGTCTTGGTCACTTTGTATAGCAGAACTGCTCGATATAGCACTATGTAGAGTTGAATGGTATAAATTGTACACCTGAAGATACACTAACTACAGAGAATTGAAGTGACATAAAATTCGTAGAATTGATTGCAGCTAATTCCACCTCTTGGCCCATATAGTTCACCTCATACATTAAATGTCAACTTTTAGAAGACTGAGCACATAAATTCTTCAAAACCCAGATACCTGACAGTACCCAACAGAGGGGTTATGTCGAGCATATGCTGTTAGCAAACGCCTCAAAGCATTTCTACCATCCTCATCCAGAGCAGGATGACCTGGGAAAGTTCGAGGCAAGTCCTGCACGTAAGAAATAATAAAAATAAGTTGGGAAACTTGGATTGGAAAGGCAATAAAAATAAAGCTAACAACTGACAAAATTAATGTAGTTCAAAGCTCATATGTAGTTACCTTCTCAATCTGCCCTTTCCATTTTTCAGGTACACATACAGAGTCTGTATTTGACCCCTTAATAATGTTGTTCGATTGCAATCTTAATCGTTCCACACTGTCACTAGGATTAGTTTCTGCACCTAGCAAATCTTGATAATACGTCTCCACCCGACGAGCCCGCACACCCACAAAGGCTTGCCAAAGCTGTAATTGAGAGTGTAAATCATATATGAAGCTTATGCATTGAGAAATGAGTTAAATGAAAATCAAAGAACCCAACAATGAATTGTACCTCTCCCCTCAGAGCCATAGGCACTCCCCCATGAACAAGACACTCCAACTCTTCTTTCGATGGCAATAAAGATTCAGGAGGGGCCACATCAGCAGCAGTACTAGACGCAGGGGCACTCACACTGTCACCAGAAGGGACATCTTGAGTTGGATCTGATCTCTCCACATCATAAAACTCCTCTTCAGAGTCCTCTTCTAATGCTCCTTTTGCAGATTTAACCTCTTCAACAGGAGGAAGAGGGTTTCCAATTCCACTATCATGCTCATTTTTTGATAAATTGCTCTTATTCTTCACTCGAATACTCATCATATCCTCAATGGCACGAAGGGATGGTCTAATCTCAGTCCATATTTGGACCCTATGAGTTTTTGTCTCAGTTGCCACTGGCACACCCTCCTTTTTGACATCTTCAGTTGAAGCATCGGAACCTGGCTTCTTGTCACTTAAATAGTCTCCTTCTGTGCCTTTCTCTGAAAAAATGTTTTCTTCCTGCTCAGTGGCTTCCACATGTAATGCCTTTTTATCTTCCTCTAAAGATAACTCGTTTACAGGCAATTGTACAGACTCTGCTTGTCGCTCCAGAAAGTTATTCCACCTATCTGATCTTTCCTCTTCTTCCTCCTAAAAGTATATCACACAGTACAAGCCATATTTTATTATCTTTGGAATAATTTTTTTACTAAAACTCCATTTAGCTGCTGAAAAAGCATAACGGAGGAGGGGGGCGAGGGGATAAAAAAAAAAATTCTGAGTGCACTCTGCTTAATAGACCTACTGGCCTTGTTCGAGTTTTTCATATTCAAGAAGCAAAAAACAACATATAATATAATAGAGAAAACTCTTTTACTTTCTTTTTTTTTTCTCTCTTCAGATTTTCTCAGCAACCAAACAGAGTGTTTGTGTTGGAAATAAGAAAAAGGAAGAAAACAAAAAACCTTGTATATATTAGCATATTCGTGGTATCTTTGTACATGCTGAGGTCTCACAGCAAACCCATAAGCATCCCTGCACACACCAATTTCTATTAAGTTACTACATTCAATACCCATTTTCATTCAGATCACTCCATGGTAAATCCACCAGCAAGTTCTCAATCACATAACAAATCAACAAAACTCAGGATTATGTCAATTCAGTATTACAAAATCTTAATATGCTAAACAAATTATACAGCGTGCTCAATGCACAATGCTACTCACTCTACCTGCCATCAGCCTCCAAAGGTCACTGACTTGGATTGGACAACAACATACTCCAAACAGACCTTAATTCTACTGATCATCACACTCAGCATCGTATCAGCGCATACCCAAATTACTAAACCTCAAACCACATTTCACACCCGAAAGAAAAACTGAACCCATACTACATACATACTTTAACCCTTAATATTAAGTCTAGTTGTTAACATAAACCCACAGGATCCATTTGGATGAGTGGATTTGAAATGAAGAGATTTGAGGTTAAACCTTTATAAAGTTGTAGGAAGGTTACCTGTTGGCAGTACATTAATATTTTCAAAGTGCAGGATTAAATAGTGATAGAAGAGATGTATTTTGCTAACATCCATGTACAAGTATAATCATTCCCGGAAGGATTACAAATAACTATATTCACTAAGTTATTTTAAATCCATCAATCAAAAGCTCTCAAATCCATTCTTGAAATCTAAATCTAAAATACTTCGTTGAATTAAAGTCTATATTCCGTGAACGATTGATGCCAAATCTAACATTTCTAGTCCATAATCCAGATGCAGCCTTAATATATACAAGAAGAGATATACACTGCCGAACACAAAATAAGACTCAATTTACCTGCCATCGGCCACCAAAGATCGCCAACTCGGATTGGCCAACAACATATTCTACACAGACCCTCAATCCTACCGTCCATCGCACTCAGCATTGTCTCAGTGCTGCATACTCTAATTACTAAACTCCACACCACATTTCACACTCTAAAGCAAAATTGATCTCCCCTCCCTTCCCTTCAGCCGCCCCCCCCCCCCCCCCCCCCCCCCCCCAACAATACATTAATTAAAACCTTAATTTAACCCCAGAAACCAAGAACAAGTCAAAACAAAATCAACCCACACCCAACCAAAAGCGGGACAAAAATTTTTCATCGAAACCGTAGTAACAGTCCGATCTTGCACTTCAGCAAAATCAATATTATCAAGAAAAACAAACAAATCAAAGAACGTAGTCAAAACACTCCACCATCCCAAGTCAAAAATGCTGAATTGGCCACAACAGAGTACCGATCGGTTTATACATGTCATCATAGCGACAGCAATACACATAGAGAAGATTTGAAAAGGGATCGAAGAGAGAAATGACAAAAACCCTAGAAACATGGAGACGCATGGAGAGATAGGGAGAGGGGATGGTTAGGATACCTCTTGTGCTCGAAAGAGATTAGATGAGGGCTCAGTACTGCCGTTGCTGCAGCGGATGCTACCTTGGAATTCATTTTCGGACTTGGATTTGGTATTTGAGATCGACGGTGGACAAGATTGGAAGACGGATCTCTCTTCGGAGCTTCCCTTGATTTTCTGCAACTAAATTGGTCTGTGCAAGTGAGAGAGAGAGAGAGAGCTACATCTATGGCTTTGCTTTGTTGGTACTGTAACTACTAACTACTATAGCCGCTATGCTCGAATATTATCGAAAGAGAGAGAGAGATGCAAGTCACATGCAACGTTGCGAGTTTACCGTCACGTTACAACGTGCCGATTGCTTAACACAGAGTTCGAAGAGAGAGAGAGAGAGAGAGAGAGAGAGAGAGATCACATCTATGGCTTTTGCCTTGCATTTTTAAGTGGGACCCAACTAAATGGTACAACTCGAAGCAGCTCAGATAAATAAAGAATTTTATTAAAATGACAAAATTTGGTATCAACTTTTTTACTGATTTTATTCAATTTTTAGCTTTTTTATGAAATTTTATTAACTAACGTCGATTTTCTACCTTAGTCTTTTGATTTTTTTTTTTTTACCGAAAACTAAAACTAAAAACTACTAAAAATTCAAATGGAAAAAAGACCCATAGAAAAAAATAAAAAAACTTGATTGAAAATATTGTTAAATTTATTAACTACAGAAGTTACTATTATTTTAGCAAATAGGCCCAATCAAAAGTTTTTCGGAATAATTAACCTGCATAAATGAATTTGGACAAGTAAAATTTTCAAATTAACCCAAGTATGTAGTATATTTTTTTTGACAAACACCAAATGAACAGTGAAATTGATAAAAATTTAATTTGAGTTATAAATTAAATTGAAATTCAAGTCCTTTTATGACATTTATTTAAACAAATTCTCACAACATAAGCCACATTAACTCTCCACCTTCCATTGCTTTCACCTTCTGGGACATACGAAATGAGTAGAGCTAAGGCCCCAAACACATGGGACCACCAACAATAAGTGGTCTTCTTAAAAGGGCTTACAAGGTTAGAAAATGTTGTCATGATTGCTAATTTGACCACCCAAGAGATTAGGAAGTGAAGAGCCTTTGAAAAAATTGTTGATTATTGCTGGCTTTGAAGAATATCAGGCCATCACTTTCAATATATTTGTCTAAATTTGAAACCTCTTCATGAAGTTTTTTTCTAATCATTACAGTTTTAATGAAGATTAATTAAGTTGTTTTTTTTTTCTTTGTTTACAGGTGGGAGATAAAGAAAAGGACAAAAGACCTTGTAAAAGGAGATGAGAGGTGAGATGAACTCACAATCTAGGAGTATTTACTAGTTGAATCGGATTGGGGAGTCATCTATTGATTGATCCGATCTTATTGGGTTGAAAAATTTTAAAATCATAATCGACTCATAATGTGATTGAGTTGGGTCGGGTTGAATTCAAATTGAATAAAAAAATTAAATTTTAGTATAAAAATATTGAGTTGGTCAGATCGGATAGAGAAATAAAGTATCGAACTGAATATAATAAAATTGGTTGAAATTCATCCGCTATCCATTCATATCATCGTCGAGTTGTGTCGGACGGGTTCGGTTGACAGATCACATATGAGACGTGGGTCAAGTCGTGGATGAAGGCACTTCTAGTTACTGGGCCAATGCCACCCCTCATCATCGAGTAATTAATTTGTTGAAACGACAAAATGTCCAAATACTACCATAGGTCTGTGGCTCCTATTTCTGTCTTGGTTCATGGGACAAAATTGAGATTATACCCATTTGAGATTTTAATTTTAAACAATTGTCATTTAGGTACTTTGGATCCTAAGATACCTTACTCCATCAAGGCCAAGAATGTGGCCAGGAATAGAGGGAGGGTTCGAGGGGAGGCAATTACCCTATAATTTTTTGAAAAATTTGGTTGTAAAGTTATGATATACACTTAAAATTAATAAACGTCATGTTTTTAAGCTAGCAACTGAAAAATCTCAATATATAATTTCCATAGAAGTATTTCATCTTTAAAAAATAATAATGACCCTATATTTTATCTTAAACTAGTTTCCAATTCGCATCAATTAAAAATTAATTGAAAAAACTAGTTTAAGAAAGCTTATCCAAAATAAATCTTAAAAACAATCAGGAGCAAAAAAAAGTTTTATATGTTTTTGCAGCTAGCCTTCATCGATCAAAAGCAAAATTGAACTTTTAGTTTACAGGACAATAGGAAACTTAAGTTTCGAAAGCACTTTTTTTTTACCAAAAACCTCCCCTTTATTGAAATATTTTTTTTTTGTTGTGCTCATAGATTCTAATATATAGCTTAAAAAAAAAACTAACAGTCAGATAACAAACATATAATAAGGTAATGTTTGTTTTAGGGATGAGATAATGAAATAAGGAATAATAATCCGTTAAAT
The DNA here is from genome assembly GCA_033060915.1 of Euryodendron excelsum. Taxonomy (NCBI): domain Eukaryota; kingdom Viridiplantae; phylum Streptophyta; class Magnoliopsida; order Ericales; family Pentaphylacaceae; genus Euryodendron; species Euryodendron excelsum. Next base: position 14,501,824 of record CM065390.1, on the reverse strand, counting down.
ATCAGGATTTCAAATTCAGTCGAGGATAATTTTGTAATTTAATCTGTAAATTTATATCCCTAAATTGTTTATAATATCCCACGATTATTTAATTCAATGTATAAGAATGAAAGGTTCTGCCGAAAGTGCTTATGGCGACCCTCTTTATTGCAAGATACAGAATCTAAAAGGCTGGATCCCTCTGACTAGTTAAACCCAACAAAAAGGTACAAGATATACAAGTACAAACACGATAGCACATATTTTTAAATTTTACTTTCGATCAAAAAAGCTGAGAATTTAAAAGTTCGCAAAAAAAGCTTCTCCGCTTAAAGGACAATAAAACAACAAAGCCTCTTGAAATCACTTTTTTACCAAACACTTGCCCTTGCATCCAAATAAAAGTTTATTTTAGTGCTTCTGGCTTCGAACTTATAGCTTGACAGCTTGTTTGGAACTTGTAGAAGAGAAGTAATTTTTTTTTTGGCTGGGTCAGAGGATAAAAAAAAATGAGAAGGGCGACTAGCATAACAACTTTCATTGAGCGTGACTGTTTTCACCTGTTATAAAATATTCGATTTGAATTATAATTACTAATTTGAGAAGGACAAATTCGTCATCACAGTCCTATTAAAGTACAAGTGATATTCAGTCTCTTCTCAACAGTATCTGATTTACACAATTAATACTGTAAATGGGTACGTGACCATTAAAAGAAGATTGAAGTTCTAAGCCCATCTACTAAAACTAACTTAACTACCACCTTAATAGTAATTTTTGTCATTTTCTTATTTGATGTTGCTTAAGAGAGAATGGAAATAAAAACAGAAGGAAAAAAATATTCACTCTCCCTCTTTCTCTCTCTTATTTTTCTTTTTTTTTTTCATTTTATTTACAAAATTAAATAGAAAAAAAATTTTCATTTATTTTTTTTTGCCTTCCTTTCTTTTTCACTCCCCAACCTCCAAACAGCCTCTAAAACTATTCAACGATAATTTACAGGTTAACGTCATGGGTCCCTGGAGTTTTTTTTTTTTTATATCCCGCTTCGTGCTTGCGCACCAAGCGTACAACATTTTCAACGAAAGGCACCTAGTACAAGAGATGCTAAGCGCACCCAAGGAGGCACGTAGCCTGTTTGGAACTTAGAAAAGAGAGGAGAAAGAAATCTCGAGAAAAAAAAAAAGGAAAATAAGTTTTTCTTTTTTATTTGATTTAAAAAAAATAAACAAAAAAATAGAGATAAAAAAAGAAATTAATTTAATTTATTTTTAATTTTATCTTTCTCTTTCTTTTTATTTCTACGTTACGTAAAATCAAAAAGAAAATGAAAGGAAGGAGTGGAAAAAACAAGAGAATGGATCCCCTCCCCTTAAGTTTCAAACAGGCTGTAAAGATCTCTAGGCAGGAGTGACGGAGAGAGAGAGAGAGACAGAGCCCATCCATGTGTTTCTGCATCGTCTAAAAATTCTCAAATTTTGGCTGGAAACCGTTCTCAGTAAATTATACAATGGTCACCCCACTCGCATCTCTGCTAACATAAGCTTCCCGCAACATCTTTGCTAACCTAAGCCCCGTGCAATTTTCACCATGCCAGGCCTCAAACTTTCCATGGTCGCCTCTGTTTACGCCAAACCCTATAAATGGGTGCGTACAATAACCCCCACCCCCACAACCACCACTTTCACCACCGTAATAGCCAGGCCCCAGTCATCGGCGGCTCTGAATAGCTACCAAGAAGGAATACCGGTGGCGCGGGCACCCGGCTGGGGGACACCCCTCAGCCTCCCGGCGCACGGGAAGGTCCCGTATAGGAAGTTAGGGTTTCGTGGTCAGAAAATTTTCTATTCTTCCGAAGACAAGGAAGGAGTAGGATCTGGTGCTCCAGTGACGGACATTGGTCCCGAGAACAAAAGCGATCACTGGTCGCCGGAGGAGATGCCGCAGGCGGCGTACAACCACTACTACGGCCAACAACAACAACCAGCTCCACCACCAGAACAGCATCAACAACAGTCTGCAAAATTGCTTACATTGCCCACTATATTAACCATTGGCCGCGTCGCTGCCGTTCCGCTTCTCATCGGCAGTACGTTTGACTATCCGTTCTTGATTTTCTATTTTTATACTTTTGGATCCGTTTGACTGTTTGGATAAATTTTCCAATTTCATTTTTCATGGTAAAGATTGATTTCAGGTCTAGGGGTGTTTTTGTTTGTGTGAATCTGATTGAAGAGAACTTATAAATTCGTTTCAACTAGTTTTTCGTTTTCGAAAGTTCCAATTTTGCTAAGGGTATTGCCAATTCGTATATGTTTTGTTCACATTGTTCTCCCAAATTCTATTGGCAATGTCTATATTTATTTATTTTTAGCTTAGTGTCTGCTGTCTAGATTTTTTTATATTTTGTTTCTTGGGAGTTGATCCACTTGAGTTGGACTCCACTAGACACACAGAGGTTAAGCTAGTAATCTGAATTTAGTTTTTTGGATGCATTTTATTTTCAAGGGATCTTTATTTAGGGGTTGGGTTCAACAGTTTCCTGTTAAAGATTTAATTTTCAAGTTTATTATCCTGAACATTATGCAACTTAAGTTTGGCAGATGTTCTGTTAGGCTGTGGATTGAATATGTTTTCTTGGTTTTTCATGGTTATGCAAACTTATGATTTTGATATCTATGTTGTATCTGTCTCTTCCTATATATATACACACACACACATATAGGTATATATTGGTTCTGCATCCTCTTCAATATACTTCAGTTTTGTCTATTAAAAAAAAAACATGTTGGTTCTGCAGAAAGATTGGATTCATTGGAATGTCAATTACTTAACATAAAAAAGAAAAATATCGAAATGTTAACTTTTTGTCACACTGGGACAAAACTATGTGGCTATGCTAAATTGAGGGAGAAGATTGCTAATGTTGACCTCATAGTCGTAGAAGATGTGTTTAATGTAAATCTGTTATATCATGACTATATCCTTGATGCTGTTTTAGTTACAGTAACATGATTCTATAATTTGTAGCTAATTTGTGTTGCACGCTTTGTCGTGCAAGTAGTCCCCCCCCCCCCCCCCCCCCCCCCTCCTCCCCCTCTTCCCCTCCTCTTACTTATGATATTGTTGCATGGTTGGCGTTCTCTCTCTCCGGCTTTGTATCTGAACTATGTGCATTAATCTCTGAAACTCTTGAATAGCTCTACATTATAATGGCCATAGCAGACATTTGATGAGACTAACATACAGTTCTCCTTTGGAATAGCTTTTTACATGGATAGTAGATGGGGAACAACTGCTACAACCAGTATTTTCATTGTTGCAGCAATTACAGATTGGCTTGATGGGTACATTGCTCGGAAGGTATGCAATTCCTTGGTCTTTCAAACTCTGAGCAAGAATTGGTGGGACTATTATTTTATGTGTGTGTGTGGGTGTGGGTGTGTATATGCTACAAGCTTATCAGTCCTGAATGCTTTACTGTGCTCCAGATGAAGTTAGGAAGTGCATTTGGTGCATTTTTAGATCCAGTGGCTGATAAGGTACACACGCCCTTCTTCTGTATATTTCATGAGTTGTTGGTTTGAACTGGTTGAGTTTATGAAGGCATTCTGGACTTACAGGAGAAACAAAGATTCTACCTTTTACTATCATGTAAGAGCTCTTTATGTGATTATCATGATTACCAAATGCAGCTTATGGTTGCTGCCACCTTGGTCTTGCTGTGTACCAGACCTTTGGAAGTTGCTACATTTGGACAGGTGCCGTGGCTACTGACTGTACCTGCAATTGCAATAATTGGTAGAGAGGTGAGTACCTGCCCTTTACTGGGTTCTTATGGATCTAGAGTAATCATTGCATGCAACTGTGTGAGTACTTAAGGTCAGACAAGGTCACATCTGTATGTCTCTTCAATATTTTGTGACCTTTCATCTGTTTCTTCCTCTTTGTAGCCATTCTGTTCACGGTGAAATCTCTTTTCTTTAAAAACGATTGATCTTTTTTGATTTTACTTATTTGATAATTAGAAGATAAGCACATATATAAGTAGAAATGTGTTAGAGGGAGAAATATTTTCAGTCATACTGAAGAGGTACGGTTTAAGTGAAATTTTTTCCCATAGTGTGATATGTAAGTTGCTTGGCGTCATCTCAAATATACCCCAGCTGCAATGTTCTGTTCCTTGGCTTCTTGTGCTTCGGGACTGGTAATGTTCTGTTATTTTTTCTTTTCTTTTTTTAAAGTTCAATTCTGGCTTGCATTATGCATCCACCGTTTTCAGTTTTGAAATGCTTGACTGGGATGCCACTTGTTGGGGTTGTCAATGCAGCTCTGAGAACCTTTAGATGCGGATCTGAGCTGGTCATCCTTGTCCCATTTCTTTTCGGTTATGCTATTTATAGCTATGTATCTGTATTTAGATTAAGCTTTTTGGTTTGGAAGCATTCATTGAACCCACATTCGGAAGTTTTTTACTTTTTTTGTTTTATGTTTTTATTATCACTAGCATTTTGCTCACATGACATGTTTGTTATTGCTTGCATTACTGTATGCGTTTGTGTTCATATTTTGTTTTATTTTATGGATTAATGAGTGTTTTGATCTAGATCTCTTCTTACAAATCAACTTTCGACCTAATTGCAGATAACTATGTCTGCAGTTAGAGAATGGGCTGCTTCTCAAAATAGTAGACTTTCAGAGGTTTGCGATTGCTTCATTACCTTTCTACCACCTACCCCTTCTCTGTGCGGACAATAATAGCTTCTAGCTTTGGTTAATGAGAACTTTGATAAACATTTTCAGGCTGTTGCTGTCAATAATTTGGGGAAGTGGAAAACAGCCACACAGATGACTGCACTAACCATCCTCCTGGCAACCAGAGACAGCAGGTTAGACTCTGGCTCTTCTTTGATACGGGATGCTTGTTTTCTATCCTGGTTAAGATAACAAGAACATTTTTTTTTCCAAACTTGTGTTTAATCAATTTTTCATTTGACTCTTCTTTTCTATTATTCCTCTCTCTCACTCTCTATTTTCTCAATTTTACAGTCTTTCAAGGGCAGACACTCTAGTAGCTTCTGGTGTTGTTTTGCTTTATATCTCAGCAGGGCTTGCTGTGTGGTCACTAGTAGTGTATATGAGGAAAATATGGAAAGTGTTACTGAAGTAGCATTCTTGGCCTTCAACTTTGGTTAGGCCGTTAGGGTTTCATTCATCACTGAGGGGCTCTATCAGATGGTTTGTTAGGTACCTGGTATAGTTACGGTACCATATTAACAACTGATCACTGCCTGGTATAGTTACAGTACCATATTAACAACTGATCACTGCCTATTAACAGAGAATTTCATAGAGTGGATAGAGAAGGAAGCTACTTAGAGGAGTTCTTGCATTTGTTACATTCCTTCAAAATCAGTTTGGAAGAATCAGTTTCACAGTCGAGCCTTGGGGCTGTTCTAGTGTCTTTTGAATCTCACAATCTTCAGGTTGATTTGTTTTACCGAGGAATAACCAAACATAAACAAACAATGGTCAATTTCCTTTTTCTTTTTTATTTGTTCATTATTTTCCTTAAGAATGCTGTTGAGTTGAAGACCAAGCTGGAGGATGCTGGATCTTCAATGCATTAGGCGGACTGCATAACAGAAGTCATTTTGTTCACTTCAATGTAGTTGTTATTGTAGTCTTGTAAGGAGACTCGTATTTGATGTTAGGAAATGTTTACAGAATGATTAAATAGACGTTCGGATTATTTTTTCAAAAGACACGGTGGTATATAAATTTCAGGTCTACATTCCTGTACAGAATGTGATTTAATGATCCCGCGTCAGGTTTTTTTGCAGCTAAACAAGTTCCTTTCCAGATATGGCTGTGGTGAAAAATAGTTTCACGATTAACCTATTGCATCGATTTTTGATCTGCGATTTCTATTATGCTGAAACATCTAGATTGCATGAGTGGTGGAGTTGAACACATGCCAGGTTTATATATAGCTAGACAAACATTCAGATATAGGGACTCAGGTTCGATTGACGCATGGTATTTGCAGTTGAAGTATTTGTCTTGTGCTTCAGTTTTCTCAGCATAGCTCAAGCACCCACAGTGAAAAATAAGAATAAAACATAGTCATTGAAGAGCAATACAGTAGTAAGAAATTCTAGGAATGGAGAACTTGAATTAGTTTGATGTCAGTTTCTTGAGAATACAAATACAGAAAAAGTCCATCTGTTTCTGGTGTGTGTTACACGGTACTTTCCATCAGGGTTTAGAACTTTTTGTTTATTATTTTATTTTTGCCCTTATCCCTCTGTTAAAAGGGTAAATTTGTTTGAACTCAATGAAGAGAAGAGCTTGCATTTCTGCCACTGCAAATGATCAATAGAAAAGCAGTGACCTACTGGTCAATTGTCATATTCCAATACTTTAAACTTCCAAGTTGAGATTAAACTGGGAGCTTCCCAAAAGAAATTAATGTTTGAAAGTTGTGAAGAGGTTAAGGGCATGTTTGGCATTGTCTCATTGTTCTCATTACGTTTTCGCTTTCTGACTTTCATGAGTTCGGAAATAAAAACAATGGGAAGTTTGAAAACACCATCATTTTTATGTTGATTACCGTTTCGTATAAATTCGATGTTTTGGGAACTCAGAAAGCAGTGTTAAATTGTTTATTGAACGCAGAAAAAAAAGTTTTTATTTTCTTTTGGCAGCAACGGAGGACTTCGATATTACAGATTGGAACAGATAAGAAATACAGAAAATAGAGTTTTGAAGGTATAGCAGACTACAGAAGGAGATATACATAGCACTACATTAATGCTGTGTTTGGAACCCAAATTTATTAAGAAAAAAAGCAAAGGGAAAGCAAAAGATTAAGGAAAATATAACAAAAATATGTTTTCATTTTATTCTCTTTTTTCTCATTTTCCCTTACCTTTTCCTTTGTTTTTCTTTTGATAAATTTTGATTCCAAACACAGCATAAAGGTCTGCAGCGGCAAGTTAATGATCTTTATTCCTTAATCTATCAACCTCACCTTCTAGAGCTATCTCCTTCTTTGAGGCACTTCTCTCCTACCCTTCCCTCTCCTAAATCCTTCTACTTTCATAATGCCATAGATCCCTGCTCAGTCCCTCCCTTGTCCATATTTCTTCTTAGGCTGAAAGTGAAAGATTCTACTGACATGAAGAGTTTCACTTCCACTCTTCTTCTCAATAGAATAATAATCTGAAATAAATCAATTATTCTCATTGCAATTGCATCTTATTCTTCCATATATATGGCTACTACTCACCTCCCACCCCACCGAGACAACAACAAAAAACTAAAATACGAAATAATATGCTCAATCTGCACTACTAAGTAAAGAGTTGATAGATAATATCAGAGCTAGAAAAGAAACGGGGTGCTAGTAGAGATTACAAAGTTTTTGTTCTGTAGTTCATGCTGCATCATACCAAACAATCAGGCGGCCTGAAAGAAAGGGAAGTTCATACAGATGAAATGGCAGACACCTTCAGAGAGTATTTCAGAACTAAAGCATCAAAGTAGGGAAGAGAATTTGACATTAAAGAATTGCAGAACAGTTCGAAAGAGACATCAAACGCACGTGTCATTATCTGGAAATAACTTAAGCAGCCACCCAAATATGGATCATGTGGTTGGGTTCACAACAAAATCCCAATTATTTGATCATAATGTCTAATATCTGAAACAATAACCTCATCTCAAAAGACTCGACTGAGTAATCCCGTACCTGTTCTAAAATGGTAGTTTTTACGGTTTCATGTGCCAATCAGGGGACAGTTTCCCAAGGCATCCCCTGGCTCAATCATCAACTCTACCATGGGATTCCAGTGGAATTATGGGAAAACTCCTATCCAAAAAGCATCAGCTATACATAAAATTACTTTTATCTTTTTCTCATAAAAGAATAAAATGACCAAAAAAGAGAAAAAAAAAAATCTCAATACAGAAAGGGCAATGGGTTTTAGTTAATACGTGTTAAAAACCTCTTAAACTAAGTATTGGCATCTGCAGAAACACCTCCGCTTCCTCTGATTGAAAGCATAGGCCCCCGGCAGGAACTGTGACTAATCAGATGGTAGTCCAGAAACAAAACTATAACCGTGATATCATCATGAAAATGTCTTCTCACCCCTCGATCAATCTTTTTCAGGTCTGAGTACCTCATTTCCCTTTTCTTTGCTGCTTCCTTAAGTGCAGCTTTGATGAGTTTCCTAGCAATACCCTGTACCGAAATGTAAATATAAGTGTATTTTCAAGCAACTTCAAGTAATAAACCCAGAATTTATAATACTATGCAAATAAAATAAACCTTTTCACCATGCACTGCCGAGGTAATTTTTAGGAACGACCTGCATTTTGATATTATTCGGAAAACAGTTTTGGGGTTGCAAGAAATGTTTTTGGCTAAATACGTACACCAATAACCACACAATTGTCTGTAGTTTTTCACCTAAAAGTCAGGAATATAAAGATTCTACGTCTTTTTCCATCAAGAATGTTTTATAAAACTCTTTGACCCCCAAATTTGGAGTATCCTACTTTCATGCAGTTCACAAGGTTCAACAAGCAATTGATATTTCACGATCAAGCGTTTGTAGTAGAGGTCCTTATATATGGGATTAACAATCGAAATATGGTTGAAAAGAAAAAATCTCTATTTGATAGGGCTTCTTGCTATACCTATGAATTCCATTGGACCCAGAAATGATACATTGGAAGACTCCTTTGGGCCTTCCAATATCAATAGGTTGATTGTAAGACTCCTGTATCTTCCAAAAGGAAAAGAGATCTCTGAGAGTTGTTTCCTGAATCCATAAGAGAGTACTTGGGTTCTCCCAATAACTAAAAAGTGTAGCATGCCTATAGGACATAAAAAGAGTAGCTAATAGCAATAAAAATCATTGTTTCTTATTGATTAGAATTTAGAGGCACAAGCATCACAATGGTGGCCTACATATATGTGAAAGAAACTAAAAGATATAAGTAGAAATCTTACATTACGTGGACAAAGGTGGACAATGTTAACTGCCTCTTGATTGGTAAGATGCTCCCACAGACCATCTGATGCAAATATAAGGAATTGATCTTCTGGGTAGAGTTTCTGCACTAGTATTGATGGTTCAGCTTTTAGGATTGGCTTGTCAAAGGGTTCTGGCAGTCTAAACTTTGACAGTAGAGGTTCTCTGTTAAACTCTGCCTTCTTCAAATAGGCATCACCAAGGGATCTTGAAACCTGCAAAAATTAGACAACTCCGTTAGCATAGTAAAACGATGGCAATTTCTTGACAAAGTTCTCTGTGTTTTTTGAAAGAAACACTGAATCATTGTGCATAATCAAAATTCTTGAATAATTCACCAAAAATAAAAAATAGGATATATATTATTACATAAAGAGAATAATATAAATTTTACCACAGGGAATCTCCCCAAAACTCATTCCTGGGGTCATCAGAGCTTTTTTTTTTTTTTTGTTTAAATTCTGATAAGTAAAACCTGGGTTCATCCGAGTGTACCGGTAGTATTTGCGCTTAATGCTCAAATTTTAAAAAGTCCAAGATATATAGTCCAACTTTGAGTTCCTGCAGTAGTTGTGTTTGCTCATGGAGTCCACAAAAAGAATTTCTCCCAATCAAATGTGAGGATGGTGAAAGATGTATTTTTCAGAACATGGCAAAACAAAGTTTCTTTATTAATCAAACATTCATGAAAAAAGTAAAAAGAAGAATAAAGGAAATAAAAATGATTATTTGTCTAAAATTTCAAAACATAAATTTGTGAAAAAATAAACCAAGAATCACCTGGATAATACCCTTTACACGCCAAACTTTGTGCTTTAACACAACAATCTGTGGGTCATCCGGATGCAACAAGCGCAACTCCTCTCTTACAGATTCCAAATTGGCATTGTGTTCAGATGATAATTGAACAGCCTTAATCTCTTTGACTGCCTTTTCCAGTCTTCCCAACACCACCCGAGAATCTCCTGCATTTGCAATATATAGCAGTCCACTACAAATTAAACCCACCAAACAACATGACCCCACAGAAGCAATTTGTGGTGTACTTAGCCACTGCTTCTTTACAACAGAAAGGAACTCCTCTTCTGTTGCCAAAAATGCTCTGTTTATAACATCCTCTGACATTTGCTGATTCTCTGATGTGAATTCTGCACCACGAACAGCTATCAACTCAGTAACATTTACATTAGCCATTCCAGGATTATAATTTTAAAAAAAAATTACGAGACAGAGAGAGGGGAAAATCCCAAAAATCAAGGAGGCAAGTTAGCTCTTCGTTCTTCTTCTTCTCTTCTTCTTTTTTTTCCGATGCAATCATATTGACAAATTCTTCCAATTTCCAGAAAGCCTTGAATGATACTCAACTTTTCATCAACATGGCAGAATGTATGATTCAATAGTTTAAATACGTGCTCCTTAACTATACTGCATGACTTTCTAATTACACACCTACTTTCCCTTTTCTCTTATAAGCATTGATGTTACCACGGTAACAGTCTTATTAAATATTCCTCAACTTGTACACACTAATCACAAATTCTCCCCTAAACCAAAATTACCCTATGAAGCTAGAATATGAGTGATATAACTTATAAGGCAGTTGACCAGATTGGCATAGTAAAGACTAACCATTGTGCCAATGTATAGAAAATGGATTACAAGAAATAGTGTAGTCAGCATAAAGAAAATTATTATGAATTCTCCTCAACCAAAAAAATTGCAAAAATTTCACAGTAAATGAGCAAACTAATAGAATGCTAGTGGTGTGTATCATACTAGAAGCTGACTAGATTGTTATAATGGAAAGTAATCAAATGCCCAATAACAATCGTGTATAGAAATAAAAATGTACAGTAACTATAATTGCATTGGATAAGGATAATTTATTCACAGAATTGACAAAAACATAGCAAGCAGAACAGAATCATACTCTTGATATTGTCGAAAAGGTGATTGTTAATGAACCGAGCAGCTTCTGCACCTCCATGGCCATCATAAACTCCGACGAATGTCCCTTGAGGGCCCCACTCAAGAGAACTCATTGGTCCTGACTCAAGTTGGCTTTGATCTTCCAATATATTATTAGCTTGTATTACTGCCATTGAAAATTCCCCATTAACATGGTGCCCTGAATCTCTGTACCACGACAATCCATCAACCTGGCCACCTGCATCCCCGGCTTTACCACTACTTTCGCCTTCATTACGGACAGAAGGCTTCCAACAAGGGGATACAATTTGCTTCAATCTAGTTGTCACCATCCCTCCTCTAATATTATCAACCAAACGACCCAATCAAATTATTCATCAAATCAATATTGAACCAAATACCCAACCCTAGTTTACTCCTAATTCGTCTTCACTTTCCAAACCCCCATCACGATTTCCAAAATGTAACTTAACATCATTAACTTCAGTAACCATTAATCTGTACATACACAGAACAACAACCCAATCAATAGCTGTGTGTAAAAATTGCATCAGTGCAATGCATGAAACAATATATAGCAGTTAATGGGTATCTGTAAAAACATTGCATTACATGGAATATTGAGACATAAATCAAACACAATTGGCAAATACCGTATACATACATATATATGCATACACATATATAGGGGGAGAGATTTCTGACATACCTTGGACAGCCGTTTGTATGAGACCTATCAATTGTTGTGACAGCTGAAATACCCACATATTACTTGATTGTTTAGACAAGTTGGTTTTTATGTCTGAAACAAAAATTGTCAGAATGTTGACAAGGGTAAATCTATGGAGATAGAAAGAAAAAGATTGTGGGGTTTGTAATTGTTTTTTTGTATTTCTTGGTTCTGAAGAAAGAAGAAGAGATTATTCATGGAAACCTGTGATTGTCTGAATTGGCTGCTTGTTTGGCAGCCCTTCCCTGTGGGTTTGGGTTTTCAATTTTTGTTTTTCTAATCTGTGTATTTATATATAGATTTATATTTGCTTTGGGCGAGGTTTTGACCTTGACAAGCAAAAACAAACCATCCTTTTAGGCAACTTTTACTCATCTCTCTGTCTCCATAATTAGAAAAGAACCATTCCTTTTCTAAATTTACACTAGCCTTTTGCCTTTTTCTTCAAACCTCCCCCGATTCTCTTTCCTTCTTCTTTTTCTTCATTCACATTTTCTTTTCTTTTCTTTTTTCTGTCTTTTTTCTTGTTTGGTGCCATTGTTCATAAGGCCATGGGCCGATGGCCTACTACGCCCGCCATCATTAATAAGATTTAAAATTTTTTTTAGCCCCAATCATGTTGTATGGGTGGGCTTGAGAGTTTTGCTTAATGCCTAACCTAGTCTTGCCCAATTCAAAACATATGTAGAACATATGTAGAATATATTTTATCCTCAGTATTTAAATTTTATGTTATTTAACTTTTGAGAATATAAGTATTTATTAAAAAAAATAGTTACAAAATTAAAACACTTAATTTTTAACCAATAAAAAACACAAAATATTTTAATTAACCTATCATTTATATTCTATTTGTGACATAAACTTTTATTTTTAAAAAAATTGGTTAAATGGGTGGCTTTGGACAATTAATGTTATTTTGGGCGGCAATTTAATTATAATTGCTGTGTACATATTATTTAGTGTAGGCCCAGCTCAAGCCGACACAATTAGCCATATATGCACTCCTAATTGTTCATAACCAAAAAACAAAAAGTGTGAGTCAAGCCCTAAAAGGTTAGCTCACCTATAGTTGCCATAAATGGAAACAGAAGTATAAAACAAAAAAATAAGACATTTATAATAAATATATATTAAAAATTCTAAAAAAATATATATATATATATATATAATGTTTAGACCACTATTATGAAGTAAAATACTCATACTACACAATATTTGTATATTTTTGTTAAAAAAATAATGCATTATTAAATAATAAGATTTGAAAGCATAAAAAATATTATAAACTATGAGAAATGAGTTTCTAGAGTGTTTTCACAATACTTTTAAAGAGTTTCTGATAAGTCTTTTTAAATTATGTTAGAGTTTCTTTAAACTATGTCCAAACACCTCTTAAGTTGGTCTAAACGGACTCTTAAATTAAAGATATACAAATAAGAGAATCACAAAAAAAATACATATAAGTAGATAACGCTTTCTTGCTTTTATGTACATATAAGGTTGATGTACCAACAAAAAAAATTAATTCATAGGGACTTTTTTAAGTAATAATGAATTCGAAGGTGTCCTATTGTTTCTTTCCTTTTGAATGCTATATTTTTATATACGAGGATTTCATAGGAAACGTTTTTGAGACGTTATAGAAACTCTTGACATAGTTTAAAAAAAAAATTCATACAGTCTTCAAAAATATTATTGTGAAAAATTCTCTACAAGCATGCGTCTTTTAATTTATAGTATTTTTTGTTTTCTCAAATTTTGTTTTTTTAATACTAATATCTAATTGTTCTAATAAGTTTTTGTAAATATTATGTAGTATTATTATTTAATTAATCATGAAAGTATTACCATATTTTATATTGTTATTTTTAAGGTTTTTAATAATTTTCTTTATAAATATTCTATTTAATTTTACATCACCAAGCATTTTCGTAGCTCATAATATTTTTAAGCTAGATTTGTATATCGTTTCTGTTTCTCATAGTAATAACTATGTATGCAACCAGAACGGCTTGAGAACCAACCTTATGAGTATAACATTAGGAATATTATTTGTTTTCAATATTATGTCCATTGTAAATTTTTTGGGATGGACGGGGTGTTTGCATGGGTTTCTTTATTGTACTTTAAAAAGTATAAATTGTAATTCTTAATTATAAGTTATTGTTCATAATTATGTACATATTAGTTATTATTTTAATAAAATATTAGTTTTTTTTTATATTTTTCTATTTTGTGCAAATTTAAATCTAAAACCTAATAAAATGAAGTCGACGTGCACACACACATTAATTCAAATGTTAATTTGATGTAATATATATATTATATATATATATATATATATTTGTGTGTGTGTGTTAGTAGGTATAATATATTATATATATACATATATTAGTGAGTGTATATTATATTATATAGATATATGTGTGTGTATTTGGGTGAATAATAAAACACGTGCAAATGAATACAAATGAGCAAATGGCCAACAAAGACAAGCAAAGCAAAAGTAGATAATGAATTGAAACTTTGGGACATGCGTTAATGTTATCAGCAATGAGCAAAGAGTTAAAAAAAATAAGGCTCCACTTTTTAAAACCTATAAATTGAAGAGTTCCAACAGAGAGAAAGAGAGCAGAAAGTTCAAGAGCAGTTGTAGAGAGTTTCTTCAATTTATTTTTTATCTAGATTTCAGTTAATTTTTTGTTTCAGTATTTTCTTTACTGTTATTCTGCTATAATAAATTCTTTTATTTATGAAGTCATTTTCTTTAAAGCAAGTCTTTTAAATATGAGTAGTTAGTTTTATTATTGGAGTCGATTGTGAAGATCATTTCAGGATCTTGGAATATTAACGGAGGTAATTGAGTCTTCATTGTTTTATCTTTAAAATCTTTCAATTATTGGTAATTGAATTCTAAATCCTTGAGAAAACTTAGATTCTTGACTAAATTTGGTAATTTCTATGCAAAAATCTTAGTTTGGTATAGTTATTGCACGAATCGATGGTATGAATCTATGACTTTAATTTTATTATTCTATATTTAATTATTATTGAATTTTTTTTCTAATAACTTAATCTTCCGAATCAAAAGCTAAAAACGAATCTAATGATTTGAGTTACAAAAACTCTGTTGTAATTTCAGGTGAATTAGGTGATCAGATCAATTGGATTCAAGACTTTTTTTAAAATTTAATTAAAGTCTCGTTTCATATCCATCAATCCTCATAAATTAAGCTATTTTTCTTTGGTTACCTTTTTCTGCAATAATTTTTCAAATCTCATTAGTACTTTTCAGGGTGAAATTCAAACAAGTTGGCTTAGGTTCCAACTAAAACCATTGTAACACTACAGTGTCTAGCATGGCTTAGTCGGTATCTAATCTTTTACCCAGGGTGGATTTTAGCACCTAACTTTGCATATTTGATAACTATTCCCCATGGTTCGACTCCGGTCTTATCGAATTTTATTTATTATTTTGCCGCACCTGTATTTGGGTGTTAATAGATTACCATATCCTGAGCGTAGTCAAATATTTTGGCGTTGTTGTCGAGGAACGACTTTAATAAAATCATGCAAAAAATTCAAAAATTCAAAAATTAAAAATAAAAGTTTTGAAATTTATAATAAATAGTTAAAAATTCAAAATTCAAAAATTTGAAAATTAAAAAAATAATAATAATACCTTTGTGGATTTAAGGACAATTGATTACTTTCCTAGCTTGACGAAAGAATTGGAAGGTGTATACCAATTGATCAGTGGTCTATACTCACTTATTACTTTATTCCATTGCTAACTTGTATATTCGTATATATTTAGTTCTTTTTCTTTTAATTTTTATTTATTTTGTGGTCAACCTCTTTGGTTGGCATACTCGCCTATTGCTGAACAAAGCCAATCAAGTTGATTACCATATTTTTTTATTTTTAATCTTCATCCAACCCATATAACTCATCTAACTTATTAACTATTTAACATTTTATTTTATTTAGTGGATAACTAATGTTGGTTACCATTCTAACATTTTATTTTCTACACTTTATTTCAGATCTTTTTCTTTTTATTTGTGGTTTACCTTTCGAGTTGATTCATCTTCTATTTAAGTCAGCGTCGCTCGATATTGTGACCATATAGCTTTATATATATATATATATATATTGTTTATTTTATTTGATTATTGTGGATAACCTTATTTCGAGTTGATTTACTGCCTATTTAGATCGACGTCGCTCACTAAGATTACCATAGCGTTGTTACCAACATATCTAACATTATTTTCGTTTGTTATTTTTGTGTACAGTTATTTTCTTTTTTCTCTTTTTATTCTCTTTTTAGTGTTTTTTTTTCGTATTGATGTTTCGGGCAAGGTTAATTTATGTCTTCATAGGGTACGCATACTTTTATAAAATATTTCATTAGAGATGTGCATGAACGATTGGTAAGCGTTGACTCTTCTAGTGATCTTTCTCCCATCTTCCGCACTCTTTCCCCATTTAAAACTTATGTTCTAAACATTCCGTTAGTTAACCAAGGTCCTAGTTTTATCCCAATGGTGGAAGAATTTGTTTATCAACCACTTGTGACTCCTAACCCGCTAAATCCAAATAATGTACCTGAAGGTACGTGTAAGCACCTTATTTTTGCCTGCTCGGCAATCTCTGGCTTGACTGGACCCAGTTTTCAAACATCACAACACATGCAAGCCCAAGACGAGTCTTTCACACTCCAATCCAGTCAACTAGTTGCTTCCCGGGCCCATAAACACCGTCATGCCCTTAGGCATTCCAGGCAGCTTTCCAGGATCGGGTGGTCTCGGAAACCAACACCATCCAGATAGCTTCTCGAGATCGAGCGATCTCGGGGACCAACACCTCATCAAATTCTAGACGGTTCACTTTTGGCGCCTGCTAGCCCACCAATGTAGGATGTCCGTCATTTGGTAGTTCCCCAAGACTTGGCGTTCTCGGAGACCAACACCACCATCACATGTAGCTTTCTAAGACCAAGCGTTCTCAGAAACCAACACCACTCTACAAGTAGCTCTCTGAGACCGAGCAGTCTCAGGGACTAACACTGCATAGGTAGTTTTTCTAGACCGGGCGGTCTCGGGAACCAACACCTAGGTCAACATCGGTGCCTGTTAGCCCGAACTTGCCCCTTGGCCCTCCAGGCAAGTTTTGAGAAACTTCAAAATCCCTTAAAATGATAAGTCCACCCTTCAAAAGTGCTACTAAACAGTTAGGTGTACTCTGCATGCCATTCGGTTCAATTCTGGTCCCATTCCGACTAACTCCGGTTAAAATGACCGTTTCGCCCTTGAACGCCTCAGCACTGCACAAATCCCACCGAGCAGTGAAAGACTCCCTTGGGATCACCCCTGAATGACTTGGCACGCTTAACATAACGCTCTGATCCATTCTTGGCCATTTTTAACCAAACTTGGCCAAAATGACCATTTTGCCCCTGACAACCTGAACGCGCCCCGGAAACTACACCAATCCTAGAATTTTAAACGCTGGGTCTTGCCATACACCCCTGTTTAACCTAAAGAGGACCTTCCAACGCTAAACAGGCCCGACTCAATAAAAGTTCCCTGGAACGTCTCACAGATGCTCCGCCAAAATTGTTTTTTCTCCCGATTCTCTGACTATAACGCACCGTCAAATGACTTGAGAAATGCGTAAACTAGGGAATCTTTGAAAGCTGATTCATGGGTCTTTCCATCGATACGGCTCAATCAGATAGATCGCTTCCCGAAGTCCCTCATCGCGTGGCTCAAAAACTACTAGTTTCAGCCACCCCTGGAGCGTCTCGCAGACACTTCGCCAATATTGACTTTTTTCCCAATTCCCTGATTATAACGCACCGTCAAACGACTTGAAAAATGCGTAAATTAGGAAATTCCTGAAAGTTTTTTCAGAGTACTTTCCATCGGTACGGTCCGATTGAAGAGATCGCTTCCTGAAGGCCTTGATCATGCAGCACACAAACAGCCACTTTTGAACCCCCATAGAGCGTATCACAGACGCTCCGCAGAGATGGGATTTTATACATGCTTTCCGAGACGATATCTCACACTTCCAAACACCATTCAAACTTTTCAAAAACACGAAATTTTATGAGAAACCCTAGGAGAACGTCGTGGATGTAACCGATTCCTCCAAAACCTTCCCGGTTGGCTTAATTATCGAGGCAAAATTTAAACAAACACTCCCGGTGACAGAGCGTATGCTACATGCGCCTAGATTTTGATCAGATCGGCCAAATTTTGATTAACCGTCAAGATTTATCCAGTACTATGGGTGCCACGTGGCACTCTGGCAATAAAACAGTACTGGCACATGTGGTACATGCGCCTGGCTTCTCTTAGATTGCCTATAAATACAAGCATCCCCCTTTGCATATTCCTACATTAAAATTGATAGCGAAGCTATGCAAAAACTACTCTAGAATCTCGAATTCCTATATACATCTCACACCTTAAACACTTAGGTTAGATTCCACCTCCCCCTAACCCATATACTTCACCTACATAGCCTTCCATATCATAAAACACATTCTTCTAACCCTTCAAGTACACCTAAAGCCATCCAAGCTCAAGTCAAGACATCCATAGAAGATTGCAAGTGTATTGAAGACAAAAAGTGGTATTTTTTTTATATTCTTGTCTTCCCCCACTCCTCTCTTCTCCCTCCTAGCCTACTTAGGTTATTCTCTATTTTAATCCCGACCTTCTACCCCCCTTTCTTGCATGCTTGAAGCAAGAGGGCTCTTAGTTCATGTCTAGGGAAAAGTTAGTGAGAGCCACCGTGTAGGAGAATCTCTCACTAGCCTACTTTAAGATGGTATGACCTTGGAGCCCCTTGATTATGTGGTGTAGCCTAAAGCCTTGTATGAATTAATGACCCCCTTGCATATTGTTATCTTGTTCATGTCTTGTGTGCTTGGCTTTATTTTCATGTTTATAACCATGTTTTTCAAAACTTACATTATTCTTATTTACATGACATTTTCAAGCTCCATATCCCCTTCAAAACGGTTCTAAGAGTTGGTCCCTTGAAGTTTAGAATGAGGTTCTAGGAAATCATTTCTTAGAAAATTTTTCCATTAACCCCTAACTCACATTTTTGCACCCTTGCATTCCAACTTGCACAAAAATGCTTTTCAAACTCTCTAATTCTCAAGGTTACTATTCTCTCAAGTTTAGTGGTTGGAATGGCCCCATGAAACCCTCTCTTGAGTGGTCGCCTTTTATATTGGCCATAGGAACCCTAAATTGTTAGAATGTTTCTCTTCTCTTTTTAATCTTGCACAAAAATAGTTTTCAAACTATTTGATTTCTAAGGTTTCTATTTTCTCAAGTTTAGTGGTTGGAATGGCCCCATGGAACCCTCTCTTGAGTGGTCTCCCTTTTGTATTGGCTATAGGAACCTTAACTGGTTAGAATGGTTTTCTTTGAAAATTGGTTTCTAAAATCTTCTTCTCAAAAATGGTTTTCAAAAGTTCGTTCTCTCCATCTTTGCATTAAAAAAGGTTTTTCAAAAAATTGTCATCATTGTATTGATTTTTGGAATCCCTACTCTTTTCAAGATAAAGGCTATAATAGTCCTAAGAAAACCTTCTTCGAAACAGTTTTTAAACACCAACCATATAAACCATATCCATGGCTAGAGTCAAATTTTCATGGAAATGATCTTCAAAAGGGTTGTTTACCAAAGTCCTTTGCATAACATGATTTATTTTCCAAAAATATTTTCAAAAATGTATAAAACCACCTTTCAAAACTATCTTCCAATCCAACCCTAGGTTAACTTGACCCTAGTTATCCAACCCTAGGCTAACTTGTCTTTAGTTGTCCAACCCTAGGTTAACTTGACCCTAGTTGTCCAACCCTAAGTTAACCAAATCCGAGTTAGTTGACTCTAGGTCACCTCAACCCTAGGTTAACATAACCCAAGTTAGTTAACCTTAGGTCACCACTAACCTTAGGCCAACCTAACCTAGGTTAACATACTACAAGGTTCGAACTCATGGAACCCTTTTTAAATGATCTTTCTATTCAAAACTATTCTTATAACCCATTTTTCCAAAACCTTCTACCCTCTTGAGATTTCAAAAACCAACTCCATACCCTTTTCATATACTCCTACACTCTATCTTTAAAGTATTTCCAAAAACGTTTTCAAGGACTCATAACCCTAAGGTGTTCTTGTCCCTTTTATGGTTAGGGATCCCAAAGGAAGGTGATACATTAAATTCAATTTTCAAGGTTGTCCATATTAGAATTCCAAAGTCATAGGTGATTTCAAAAACCACTTTAAAAAAAAACTTTCCAAAAACCAATTTACTAAAACACTCTAAAATTATACCTCCAAGGTTTTCAAAACAATACCTCAAAACATTTTTAAAACCCTCTTGAGTTATTTCGAAGCATTTCCAAAGCTCAATTTAGTTATTCCAAAACATTTCAAAGGACTTCAAAACCCTATTTCAAGAGCAATTTTCAAAAACCTTCGAGTCCTATTCCAAAAACACTCCAACATCTGATTTCTAAAACTCTCAAGTTCTTTTTTTCCAAATACCACAAAGTGTCTTCAAACTTTTCCAAAGATCTTAAAGTGTCTTCAAACTTTTTCAAAGATCTTAAAGTGTCTTCAAACTTTTCAAAGGCCCCAATGCGCCTCTTTTCTATCGGGCCATTGCCCGAACTACGAATGACCTGATTATCGCCAAATAAGATACAGAAGCAACCTAAAATTGTGCGGTTATAACTTCTATTTCAACTGCAATCCCTTTTTCAAAACTCTCTATCAATTCAAGATCCTTGTCTCAAAAATCCTTCAAAGCTTCCATGTTTTCAAACATTTTTCCTCTAGACTCGCACATGTATCATTCATCCAAAAAGTGATGAATAAACCTCATTTTCAAAATTCTAAATTAGATATTAAGTAGATAATGTTAACCAGTTATTCTAGTGAGTGAACAAAATGATGATTAGACATGTAGGTACCGAAAGGGCGGGGTAGGGTGATGATCTTAGGATATCTTCCTTATACGTAATCAACTCTCGGACCATAGATTTATGTTTTCGAATGACCAAAATGGAGTTACTTTAAAAAAAAAGGGCTCAAGACTTTCTTAAGGTTGCCAAACAACCTATTTTTTTAAAAACCCTCTCTTGAGGGAGTTTTTCAAAACTTTTTTAAAAAATCCTAAGTTTAATCTTCAGATTATACTTAGTCTTAGGTGCCCTAACTCACCTAAATCAAGTTAGGTAGCGACTTTCATTTTTCTAAAAAACTCTTAATCAAATCAAGTTTTCAAGTTTAAACCTAGTCGCACTCGTTCTTCTTGGAGGAAGAGTTCTAATGACAGAATTCCTTGTTTTTTCAAGCCGAAAGGACTTGGTCCGAAAAAAACGGGGCGCGACAGGGTGTGTACATGGTGATCCTCCCCATAGATCTCTCAAAGATTATTTGAATCTCACTAGACAAGCACCTACCTCTTATATCATTTTTCTTACGCATCAGACCGCAATGACTTTAAAGCTAGGAATGATCCAACTGTTGACTTCATTCCATAGTTTTGATTCTGAAAAATTATATCAGCACATAAAAGATTTTGAGGATGTATACTCTATGTTCTTCGATAATTCTTACCCATAGGAAGTTGTACTTTTGAAACTCTTCCCGTTTTCTCTCAAAGATAAGGCCAAGACATGATTCAATTCATTGCGGCCTAGGTCTATTCATTCTTGGCAAGATCTTCAGATAGAATTCTTGAAAAAATTATTCCCTAAGCATAAAACTGAGTCGATTCGTCCCCAAATCTCTCAATTTGCCCCTGTTTTAGTGAATCGTTTTTCTAATGTTGGAAAAGATTCACAGATTTGTTGAGTGCTTGTCCACATTATGGTTTCACCAATTGGCATATCATAAATACTTTATATTCATCATTGACTCCACAGCTGAAGCAATTCATTAAGTCTATGTGCGTAGAGACCTTGTATGACAAAGACTCATCTAAATTGTATGACTTTTTTGATTACTTAGCGAATTTGGATAGAGATTGGGCCACAACTGGGACCCAAAATCATGAGGCTAAGCCAAGGGTAATATTTCAGCTTAATCAAGTGAATGATCTGAATGCTAGAATAGCTGCACTTACCCGAAAGTTAGAAGCCATAGAGATAAGTAAGGACAATATTGTGAATAATAAGTTTTACAGGGAAGAGAGTTGTTTAATGTGTGGTACAATGGAATATGAAAATGCTGCATGTCCAATTATACCAGGATTCATGGAGGCCTTACATGACCAAGCCAATACAGTTGGCCAATATCGGGGTACATATAATGATCAATGGGTTAGGGAGAACCTTTTCTCGAACACATATAACCTTGGATGGCAAAATCACCCAAACTTTGGGTGGAGAAACGAGAGCCCTTCGAATCCTCAAGCATTCCAAGGAGGGCCTTAAAACCCTCAACCTTTCCAATTCCAATCTGTTCAAGCTCAATAATTCATGTCTTTCCAACCCTAACCTAATACATATCAACCCCCTCGTAAAAGACCTTTAGAAGATAATGTTCATCAATTAACAAATGATATGAGAGGAGTTAATAATAGGGTGGATATGCATGACAAACTGTTAGACCAACACACTAGGATGTTGAAGGACATAGCAAAACAAATGTTTAACTCGACATAAGTTTTGACTTAACAAGTGTCGAGGAGATTTCCATCTCAACCGCAACCAAATCCAAATCTCACAAAGCAAGTAAACATGACTGAAGCGATAACTGATCCTCAATCCAGTCATGAACAAGTCCAATCCATCAACCCTGAGGAGTGAAAAATCATTGATAAAACCATTCCACCTAGAAAAGAAACTCTTAAGGTCAGTGATGAAGGAAATGGAGATGTGAGAGAACAAGAAAGAGAAAAAGATGAGAGTGAGAGAGAGAAAAAGAAAATTGAGCCAGTTTTAGAGCTAACTAGAGCATATGAAGATGAGGGCATTGATGTTGTGAAATATGCCATGTTTCCTCATAGATTAACCAAACCAAAACATGAGTTTCTGAATTCTGAAATTTATGAAGTGTTTAAGCAAGTTAAGGTCAACATTTCAATCTTAGATGCCATTAAGTAAATTTTCTTCCATATCAAGTTTTTGAAGGACTTGTGTACTGTGAAAAGGAAGTTGCATGTCCAAGAAATAGCTTTTATGAATGACAGTCAGAGTGTAATTTTGCAATGTAAGTCCCCACTGAAGTATAAGGACTCCGAATGTCCTATTGTTTCATGTACAATAAGGAAAAACAAGATAGATCGAGGCTTTCTTAATCTAGGAGCAAGTGTCAATCTACTTCCCTATTCGATTTATCAACAACTCAGATTAGGTGAGTTGCGCCTTACACGTGTTGCCTTGCAATTAGCTGACAGATCTATTAAGGTTCCTAGGGGTATTATGGATGATTTTCTCATTCAAATAGATAAGTTTTACTATCCAGTAGATTTCATTGTGTTAGATACATAACCGGTTGAAAGCATCAGTGCTCATTCCTAAATTTTTATTATCATAGGATGACCATTCCTAACCACGTGTAATGCTGTAATTTATTATAGGGATGGGCTGTTAAAGTTATCATTTGGGAATATGACTGTCGAGATAAATATCTTTTCAATTGGAAAACAACCGGGAGAGCATATGGACATTAAATGAGTAGACTGCATTGAGTTTATTGTGCAAGAGTATTTTGAGAGTGAATTTTTCGAGGATCCTATTAAAAAAGCTCTTGTTTTGAGCAAGTCACATGACCGGTTAGATTGTGACAATGTCAAGTGTAGGGACATAATTACTGGAATGATAGAGAGAAAATAATGTATGTAAGTGGGTCACTGGACCCCATCATTTGAGCCTATAATTTTTAGTGTCATAAAGCCTGTCTCTTCTGAACAAAAAGCACCCACTCTGGAAAGAAAACCTTTACCATCTACATTGAAGGATGTATTCTTGGGTGAAGGTGAGTCTTATCCTATTGTTATGTCTTCTAGCCTGTCTGAAAGTCAAGAGAAGAGCTTTGTGAAAGTGCTAAACAATCATCGAAAAGCCTTAGATTGGACCATTGCAAACCTTCACGGTATTAGTTCTTTTGTATGCTTACATCGCATATATCTCGAGGAAGAGTCTAAACCAGTATGTCAAATGCAAAGGCTTTTAAATCTCAATATGAAAGAAGTTGTGAAAGGAGAAGTACTAAAGCTTCTCGATGAAGGTATCATATACCTCATCTTTGATTCAAAGTGGGTTAATCCAACCCAAGTTGTTCTTAAGAAATCTGAAGTCATGGTAATTCAAAATGAGAAAAATGAACTAGTGCTCACTAGGATTTAAACTGGGTACACACTCATTCAGTTAACTATCATCAACTGAATGTTGTTACTAGAAAAGACCACTTTCCACTCTCATTCTTGGACCAAGTTTTAAAACGAGTGGCAGGACGGGCCTTTACTATTTTTTAAATAGGTACTCTAGGTACAATCAAATTGCTATTGCCCTAGACGATCAGGATAAAACGACTTTCACATGTCCTTTCGACAAGCTTAAAGAGTTGCTGACAACTGCACCTATCAATTGGTCACCCGATTGGTCATCACCTTTAGAGTTGATGTGTGATGCTAGTGATTATGCTGTAAGAGCAGTTTTGGGACAGAGAGTGGACAAGAAACCCTATGTTATTTATTATGCAAGCAAAACCTTAAATAAAGCCCAATTGAACTATACCACAACTGAAAAGGAACTCCTTGATGTTGTTTTTGGATTAGATAAATTTTATTCTTACTTGGTGGGGTCATTAGTCATTATATATACTGACCATTCTACACTAAAGTACTTGTTAACCAAGCTTAATGCAAACCATGCTTCATCCATTGAATTCTTTTGTTATAAGAGTTCCACATTAAAATTCGAGACAAGAAAGGGGTAGAGAATATTGTTGCTATCCATTTGTCATAGCTCCTTATTGATGGGGAAGTCAAAGATACTTTCCCTATCAATGAGAATTTTCTGGATGAGCATCTTTTCAAAATCTAAGCATTTTCTCAAACAACTGTTCCATGGTTCGCTGATATAGCCAACTTTTTGGCTATTGGCAAGAGTTCAAGTATTATCCCGATCAAATAATTCGTCGGTGTATCCCCAACAATGAGTTTCAATATGTCATGGAGTTCGTCACTCTTATGCTTGTAGTGGGCATTTTAGTTCGAAAAAGACAGTTGCAAAGATTCTGCAATTTGGCTTATAGTGGCCTACCATATTTCGTGATGTTCAAACTTTTTGCACATCCTGTGATAAGTGTCAACGACTAGAAAGTCTAACTAGAGGGCACATGATGCCCCTCAACCCCATTCTTACTTATTAAAATATTTGATTGTTGGGGTATTGATTTCATGGGATTGTTCCCTAGTTCATTTGGATTCTTTTATATTCTTGTGGCCATTGATTATGTGTCTACATGGATGGAGGCTGTTGCTTCTCGTACCAATGATCACCGTGTTGTGGTCAAGTTCTTAAAGGATAATATCTTTTCTCGCTTTGGTATGTCTCGTGCTGTCATTAGTGATGGTTGTACTCACTTTTGCAATAAATATGTTGGAATGTTAATGCAAAAGTATAGGGTCGTTTACAATGTTAGTACACCTTATCATTCCCAAACTAGTGGCCAAGTTGAGTTAGCTAACCGGGAGATTAAACACATTCTTGAAAAAACTGTTAATCCTAACCGTAAAGACTGGTCCTTAAGGTTAGTGAATACACTCTGAGCTTATAGAACTACTTACAAAACTATGTTAGGTACTTTTCTTTACAAGCTTGTGTATGAAAAATTATGTCACCTTCTAGTGGAAATTAAGCACAAAGTCTATTGGGTCATTTGCCAATTTAATGAGAACATAGATGCGGCTGACCAAACTAAGAAGCTACAACTCAATGAACTTGAAGAACTCCGAAATGATGCGTATGAGAATGCAAAGATCTCTAAGGCCAAGATAAAAACATTTCATGACCAACAAATCCTTCGTAAGTCTTCATATCAATCAAAAAGTATTGCTTTACAATTTTCGATTACACTTGTTTCTAGACAAATTGAAGAGTAAGTGGTATGTACCTTATCTAGTAAAAGATGTGCCACTGAACGAAGCGGTAAAAATTGAGAATTCCAACAATGGGAATGTTTTTAAAGTCAATTGGTAAAAACTAAAGCCTTACTTAGAGAACTTTGTAAGTTTGATTGAAAGTATAGATTTTATGGATCTACCATTGCTTGAGTAGAAGTAACACCCAAATTAGTTTATATAATTAGTTTAGTCTATTTATTTGGTTTGGTAGCTAGTTTATCTTTAGTTGGAGGGAAAGGACTTTTCTACCCCCTATTTTTTTTTTCTCCCACCCTTTCCCTTCCATTTTCGCTTCACACTCGTGGTTGTTCTCTAGTTTTGGGGGGGGGGGGGGGGGGGGGGGGGGGGGGGGGGGGGGGGGGGACTACATTCGTTTTTCTGTTATTTGGTTCATTATTTTCTGTTATTTATTTTAACTTTTATTTTTGTCTTTATGACCAGCAGACGTTAAAGAATTGGATAGTGGTATGATTTCACATATAGATGGTTGAGTGCTTATATTTACATGTTGCATCTTCCAGATATTTTCATTTGATATCAGGGGCAAGATAATTTATCGTGCAAAGATGGTGAGAAGAGTTGAGCTCCAAAAGGAACAACCTCAACCTCTTACTGGTCGTATTACTTTGGCCAGTAAGAGAAGGGTAAAGAGACTAAATAGGTATCACCGTTTTGTGCTAGACACATGCATGTGAATTAAAATTGCAAAGGGAATAACCGACTAATGTCAGGGAATCAAATCGTTTACCTAGATATTATTAAAGAGCAAGTAAATGTTGAGGCATTGCGACGCCTTAGAATTACCAGAACGGTAAACTATCTTAATTTTGATGTCAAAAGTCTGGCTCAACTTTGTAATGATTATTCTTCTTAGGGTGTGTTATGTTTGAGTGTCTTATTTGAGTTTTTATTTTTATTTGTAAATATGATTAACATTTATTTTGTAGATGCTTTTTTTCTTCCAAAAATTAAAAACAAAAAGAAAAAACAAACAAACAAACAAAAACATGCGTAAGGCCGAGAAGTGTACAATTTGAATGCACTTGAAATCTACAAAAGAGGTTTGCGTATCTTTTATAATTTTGTACAATTTTATGTGAAATACAAATGTGAATTTTGAAGATTTGTTGAAATATGTTTTCATTCATTTTAGCATAATTTTTGTTTTATCCTTTTTTTTAATACAATTGCAATATTTTATCTTAATATATAGAAAGAGACTATTTTACCTCACTTATTATTATATCATGATCAGTTTAGTATTGTTACATGTTGTGCAGTTTCATCCTTACAAAAGTAGAGATTATTCACCAAATGAGTTTTAAAGCCAATCACGCCGTTTGGAGTGTTTACATTTAATCTTGATAAATTTCTTCCAATCCCTCTTTCAATAGCTCCATTATATTTGTATCTAACTTAATTGTTTGAATTGCTACGGTAATTGAGTATGTTGAATTATTAGAATTTTGAGCTATTGTGCACTTTAAAAAATGAATCGAGGTCATCTTTGATCTTTTAAGTCATGGATTTCTTTGTTAACATAATTATCTTGGAACTATCTTTAAGCCTATTTATTTGTCCCTTGCTAAAATTTTGTCCCTAAATACGAAAACACAAGTATCTTTATTTGTGCAAGTTGAATTGAGAAAGGGAGTGATCTATTTGCAATGTAAAAAAAAAAATTAGCAACGAAGGAAAGAAAAACAAAACAAAGGGAAAAGGGAAGTACGAAAAAAAAAGAGGAAAAAAAATCCTATCTAATCAAATGAAATAGAAAAATTGAAGGTATGTATTCGTTGATCAATTCATGCCTTGATCACACATATTTTGAGCATTTTATCTTTTATTTCTCCCTGCCTTATATCTCATGGCCTAGTTACAACCTAAACAAAGTCCTCGAAGATTTGATGCTAAAATTTTTTTTTCATTCACTTCGTAGAGAATTCACTTATCAGTTGCTTGTGTGATTTTAACATTGAGTATTTTTTCATGGATCTATACCAAGTTGTCTCTCACTTTATATATTCACGTCTTTTCTTTATGATTTTCTGTTTTGATTTTCATTACATTTACTCTTTTACGAGGATAACCGGTGTGAAATGTCTATTTTCTTTTTTTTTGAGAAAATATCTAGTGATGTTGAATTAAAGTTTAAAGGATGTATATGTGCTTTTATGTTGTAATATTTTTCTTAGCATGTAATGATCACACACATACAAAAGCCTTTCATATATATTTTTTAAGACATTATCTTACTTATGTATTAACAAGTAAGATATACAGAATAAGCTTGTGTTTTGATACATGTATTATTTTTTTCTCATTATCCTCATTTGCATGTCACATTTTGATGTTTGTGAGTACGATCACTGGAAACACTCACGAAACACCACTCGTCCACTAGGGATAACCTAGGGGTTGAAAGGCTTGTGCATATGCTAAATGCACTCGTGATCCCTACGAAAATGGAGCCTATCTTTTTACATGTGTTTATTGTTTTGCTAAGGACTAACAAAAGCTTAGTTAGGGGTATAATTGTACTCTAAAAAGTACAAATTATAGTCCCTAATTATAAATTATTGTTAATAATTATGTACATATTAGTTATCATTTTAATAAAATATTATTTTTCTTTTATGTTTTTATGTCTTGTGCAAATTTAAACCTAAAAGCTAACAAAATGAAGTCGGCGTGCACACACACATTTATTCGAGTGTTAATTTGATGTAATATATACATTATATATGTGTGTGTGTGTGTTTTAGTGGGTATAATATTATATATATATATATATATATATATTTATGTGTGTGTGTGCAGGCGCACAGCTAAATTATGGAGCATATGCAAATGGACATAAATGGGTAAATAGCCGACAAGGACAAGCAAAGAAAAAGTAGATAATGAATTAAAACTTTCGGCCGAAAAAGTAGATAATGAATTAAAACTTTCGGCCATGCGATAATGTTATCAGCAAGGAACAAAGGATTAAAAAAAAATATAAGGCTCCACTCTTTGAAGTCTATAAATTGAAGAGTTCCAGCAAAAAGGAAGAGAGCAAAGAGTCCGGGAGCAGTTGTAGAGAGTTCTTCAATTTATTTTATGTCTAGAGTCTAGTTAATTTGTTAGTACTTTTCAGTCAGTTAATTTTTTTGTTTTAGTATTTTTTTTACTGTTATTCTTCTGTAATAAATCTTTTTATTTATGGAGTCATTTTTTTTTAAAGCCAAATCTTTTAAATATGAGTAGATAGTTTTATTATTGGAGCTAATTGTGAAAATCATCTGAGGATCTTGGAATATCAACGGAGATAATTGAGTCTTCATTATTTTATCTTTAAAATCTTTCAATTCTTGGTAATTGAATTTTAGATCATTGAAAAAACTTAGATTCTTGACTAAGTTTAGTAATTTTTATACACAAATCTTAGTTTGTATAGTTATTACACAAATTGATGGTATAAATTTATGAATTTAATTTTATTATTCTAAATTTAATTATTATTGATTTTTTGTTCTAATAGCTTAATCTTCCGAATCAAAGGTTCGAGACGAAACTAATGATTTGAGTTACAAAACCTCCGTTGGAATTTCAGGTGAATCAGGTAATCGGATCAATTGGATTAAAGCGGCTCATCTATGACCTCACAACACTCTCCATTAAATAACTGTAATACATATTAGGGTATGTTAAAACTACCTCATTAAAACTTGCTAGGAAAACCCAGTGAAAAAAAATCTTAGTGAAGGAAAAAGAGTACAGTGATCTCGTGCATTATAACTTAGAACGGGTGCGTTAAAACTGTCTTATTAAAACCTTGCTAAGCAAAACCATGTGGAAAAAATCATTGGTGAAAGAAAAACAGTACAATATGTAACTCCCCTCATTCATACGTCTAATATGAATGTGATAGTTTCTCAAACTTCGCAGTTGGTAGTATTTTAGTAAATAAGTCTGCCAAATTGTTACTTGAAAATGTCTACTGGACACCGATATTATGGCTCTTATGGAGCTTATACATATAAAATAATTTTGACGAAATATACTTAGTTTTGTCACTTTTAATGTAGCCTCTCTTAATTTGTATAGTCATTATTCTCATATAATATCGTCGAGGTATCTTTAATAAAAAATAGTCAACAACTTTCTTAAATATGTTGGATTATAAAACTCAGCCCAATGCACTCTCGACTTGTTTCATGAATATTTTGAAGAAGTGATTTGAAGAAATTGCCGTTAATATTTGCTTTATAGATCTCCAAGATATAACAGTCTTGTCATCAGCAAACAAATACATCGTGTGATAGAGTTTTACATGGATAAGAAAGATAGCTCACATATACATAGTCAACTAACTCTAGTAGTGACTCCTCTGTATAGAATAAGCTCATATTTGTTGTTCTTCAAAGATAACACAATGTGTGCTTTACTTCATTCCACGGTCTTGGAGTTAGTGCAGAACTATATCTTGTCAGTGGGTTGACAGAAAAATGTAATATCAGGTCTTGAGCATTTTGCAAGATACATAAGAACCCCAATAGCACTTGGATATGGTACTTCAGAACCAAGAATTTCTTCACCATCTTTTTGAGGATGAAAATGATATTTCTGTATATCAAGTAATCAGACAACCATTCGAGAATTTCATGAATGAGCTTTATAAATATAAAATCTTTTCTGTATTTGTCAACTGAAGAATAAAAAGTCTTTCTGATGAATGCACAATCTGCAAGACAAGACAATAATTTATTCTCTGAAACTAGTTAATTTCAAAGTTATTATTTAAATAACTAGTAACTTTGTAATATCTTTAGGAGTACCAATAATATTCAAAAGTATCAACATATATTGCAATAATAATAAATTCATATTCTAATAAAAATGCATAGACAATTGTATTGTTCACATATTCTTCTTTCAATTGATATTTATTAAGATAATTGTACCATCTGCATCCAGATTAGTTTAACTCATTCAAATATCTTTGAAGCTTGATGGATTATAACCTTCGAGGTATCTGCTTCAATTATTTTTAACTTCTTAAAGCATTTTCATATGTATATTATTACTTAATTCACCATATGAATAAACTGTTATACATTTATTAGGTGCATATTTAGTTTTTTTGATACTGATAAACTAATCAATAATATAAACGTAATTGCACCATTATAAGATAATATTTCTCATCGTAATCAATACTAAGTCTCTACGGGAAACCTTATAATACGAGTCATGCTTTATATCGCACTATTCCATCTTCTCATTGCGCAAATACCCATTTGTATCAAACCAATTTTACATCTTTAGGTAGGTAGACTACTGGTCCAAATACTTTACATTTTCTGATATTTAGACTACAGGTCCAACATTTGCTGGTGTTTGGACTACAAGTCCGATATTTTCATCTTCTAGTGTTTGATTACAGGTTTGAATACTTTACATTATACCAATGAGTTTAATTCTAACTCAGTCATTTCTTTCCATTTTGATCGATCATATTATCGACATTTATCGATTGTCTGTAGTTTAGTCTCTTTATTATTCCTGTTAATTACAATAGCCACTTTAAATAGAAATATATTGTCGACGATAATATCATTTCTATTCCATTGTTCTCCTATATTCACATTATTATTAATTGAGATCTCATTATTTTTAGGTACCATTTCTTCTGCAGGGGATATCTCTTTAAAAAGTTCCTCCTCCAGGGATTCTGTTACAGAAGTTTCTTCAAAAAGTTTAGATTATGGAGATTCCTCTTCTGGAGGTTCATTTTCTTTTTTAAGAATTATAGAAATAATATCCTATCTTTTCACGATATTGCTCTGCAAGAGTTCCTTCTTCAAAAAGTTTAGAAATTATGATTTCTTTAGGAACACCAATTTGCTTATTTTGTTGTGCTTTTCTCTTTCTGAGAATTTTATTTTTGCATAGACAGGTCTTTCACGTTTCAAGCGTTTTGAAATCATATGCTATCATATTAACAGATGATCCTATAGGGACATTAATATATTATCCTACAGAGACATTAATATGTGCTAGAGCTTTAACAGTTGGTATCGATATGATTTAATTATCATTTTTGTATCGGTGAATGCTTCAGACAAATAATTTACAATTATATATAAGTAAATAATTCCTTCGTGAACTTCAAATTCACATCCACTTGTCCAAGGACTAAGATAAGATAGTTTCATAGTATTCCAATTGATCTCACGTTACGTCTTATCTCTTCCTAATGATGGGAAAACTGACTCAACATAAAAACTATTCCAAAAATATGAGAGTTAACAGTAAATAAAGATGTAACCATTGTATATAGATATATATATATATATATATATGCATAAATGAGACATAATTGTTTTGCAAAAAGAATCTTTTGATTCTTTAGTATATGTCCATGAAAATTGTCAATTATTGAATGCATTATTATTGATCCCGAATGACCAAAATGATCATGTCAAAATATAAAATTCTTTTGAGGTCAAATCACTTCTGGTGCATCACTTCAGAAGCTTTCACTACATGTAATCTATAAATGCTTCTGTTGTATCACTTCAGATGATTTCACAATACAAAATTTTTACTTTATCACTTCAGATGTTCCCATAAGTTTATAATATAATATAACCTAGCAGAAAAGTAGCAAGTTTCTTTATTATATGCTTCTGGCATGAAAAATAAAAGTATAAAGAAAAATATTTTTCATTACTTTAATTACTATATTTTTTTTCATCATATGCTCCTGGTATAGAAATAAAGTAAAAACATCTATAACATTTGAGCAAATTTCTTGTATTTTTAGTATAATAGAATACATTATTAATATAGAGTTTTGTTCCTCTTGACCACATTATGCTAGCTCTTTTAGAGCTTAGCTTGTCTATAGCCTTCAATTAATTTTGTAATGCTTAGTATTATTTTAACATTAATTTAAGTTTACGACATAGCAAAGAATTGTGTGCATTATAATAATGTCTGCTAGACATATATTTTTTCTATTCATATTTGTAATAATTGAATCATTAGTATAATTTATGCCTTCATATACAAAACATATATAATGTTTCATTATCAAAATATTTCTACCATATAAATCTATTGACTATTTAATCATTATGCTACAAGTATGTGACCAATGAACCATATTCGGAATTCTTGAGAGGTTTATCCAACAAACATTTTTCTATTTTATTTTGCTTACATTATTCCACTTATGGTAGTATTTACAAAGTTCAAGGTATCTCCATAATTTCAAAGATTATTATATTGCAACTACATCTGTGACAATGTTCATGACTATAAAATTAAATTCCATTCACTTCAGAGAATGATATAAAATTTGTCAAATGTTTCAGCTAATTATAGCACTTGATGTAGTGAGCTGCACTACACTAGATCCATACTATTTAATCACCACTTCAGCGATTGATACATATTATAAATTTACATTATTTTTAAAAAGGTGATATCATACCGATGAAAACATAAGAAGAAAATAAGAGACAAAACCAAAATAGTGTGACACTCATAAATAGTACCGTAAATAGTAATATCTTTTGTTATATTTACATAATGTGCCATTGAAATACAATTTATTATTTCAGAATATTTTTCTGAATTAACACTCTTGATATTGCTACTGTTGGAGCACGTTTGAGGCATAAAATTGTCATGTCTTCATCAGGAAGATTTCATCCACATCATTTTCATTACGGGCTAATTTGAATAATAAAAATTGTACTCATCAGCACTTGTAAATTATTGTAGCTCGAGGTATACTAAATCATAACCTTGTAACTTTAAGTGCATTCAACCATAATCTTGCAACTCCAAGTACATTTACTAATAATCTTGCAATTTCAAATGCATTTAATCATGGCAAGCTTTTCGAAATATTACAGTGTTATGGCAATCGTATTTTTTTTTTTACAAAAAATTCAAAGATGACACAATGGTAAACCAAAATAGACAGCGGCCATAATAAGTATAATTAAATAATAGCAGCAGGCGACAAGCTGACTTTATAAAGTAACAATAATTAAATAAATGACATGCAATCCTTAATAAGCATTCTACAGGAATGCTTGATTTCTTCTAGTTAATTACTTTTAAAATAATACACATAATAAAATGTAATTGCAAAAATATAATTTGACAACATAAGTTAATGATTATATAAAATTTCTACCGAACATATTAATGTTAGGTGTATATTGTGATACAAGACAACTGATAGAACAAAATAGTGCACAACATACACTAAAAAATAATATTAGGTGCGCAACATACTCTGTATTAAATATTATTTATTATATAATTACTATACTATCACTATTCATCCACAATCACTGTTCATAAATGATAGTTATCAATTATAAATTATAAATAGTAGAGTACTATTTATGCATAGTATTTATTACTATACAATTTATCCGATAGATATATATAATATTACTATTTTTTTTCGCATTATAACTTTTAATTTAGATATTAAAATATAGTCAAGTCATATGTTTATGAAAAACTATTGAAATAAATATTCAAGATCTATAAATATCATAAGCCAAAAATTTAAAATTTAGAAGAAATAAACCAACAAAGTTTTGAAATAAATACTATTCATCTCAATAGTTTTCACTACTGTTCATACTATTCATGTGAATTGAGTGAACAGTAAAAAATCTAAAATAAAGATAAATTACATAAAATGAAGTACCTTCCTGATGTAAGGAAGAACACAGAATACTTAAAGTATCGTGCTAATAACATGTTATAAAACTAAAAGACTATAAAGTAGATAAAAAAATTCAAAACAAGTATAGAGAATAGTTATTCAAGAACTGTTAAATATTTATCATATCAGTTGTTCTGGAACAATTAAAATTAGATATTCTAAATCACCGAAAACTTTATTAATAATATAGAATCAAAGAATACAACATGAATTTTGAAAACTTACATATACTTGTTTTTTTTTTCTTTCTACTTTTTTTTTTATATTTTTTCTCTAATTCTTCATTTTTATTTTCTCTCTATTCTTAATTATATCTTAAATTGTCAACTAAATCCGTATTTATAATGATTAAAAATCAAGCGATAAAGTAGAATCGTATTCTAATTAAATTTTAATTCTGCAAAACGGTTCTTCTGTTAGGTTATGACCTCACAACAATAAGAAGTTAATCGAAAAAAAATAAAAATAATAACCACAGCGCTAGTACAATTTACCACGAGCTGCCTCGTTCCGAGCACAAATGGCGTTTTGTCTCTATTCACTACCAAACTACCGGTCTCTACTAGTAAGGTTGAGCCCAAAATACAGCAGACCAATTACAGTACATTATTATTCCAGATCCGTAGCGATACGCGCCGCCGTCGCCGGTGAGTCAGCCATGGCCAATTCAGTCCGAGTCGCCGCCGCTCAGATGACATCCATCAACGACCTCGCCGCCAATTTCGCCACCTGCTCTCGCCTCGTCAAGGTCCCCTCTCTCTCTCTCTCTCTCTCTCTCTCTCTCTCTCTCTCTCATAGTATATATGAATTTTTGTATATGCGCACACACAGACAGCAGATATGAATTCTATGACTCGATGTAATCTAATTGATTGCGATCTCAGTTTGAATTATAAGGTAGTAGGTTTGAATAGTACGGCAAGCGATGGACGGATCTTTGACTTTTTAGATTTGATTTTGCGAGTAACTTTGATACTATGTCCTGTTTGGTTGATGTGAAAACTGAGGAAAACAAGACAAGAGTAGTTTTACACTTCCTGTGTTGGTCTCCGACTAGATGAAAAACTGCCATTGATCCTCAAATTTTTTTTTTGTTTATATTAAAAAATTAAATGTATTTCATTTTGAATTTACTTTAATATTGCTTCTTATTCAGTGTTTGAGCAATTGAAGAGACCACTAAGTGAAAAGGAGTTTGTGCTACTCTATGCGTGTTTGTGTGTACGCGTGCTCAACCAAGTGCCCATTCATTTTGTTTTAGGGGAATCTGTATTTCATCAGTTCTGAATTCCCATATTTAGCTCTTGGATGTTGTT
This sequence comes from Euryodendron excelsum, assembly GCA_033060915.1. Lineage (NCBI taxonomy): Eukaryota > Viridiplantae > Streptophyta > Magnoliopsida > Ericales > Pentaphylacaceae > Euryodendron > Euryodendron excelsum. The sequence goes on along the minus strand of CM065390.1, from coordinate 14,465,907 downwards.
TGAAATACCATCAAAATGAAATTTAAATGCAGATTGTTTGTTGAATATTGACCGTCAAGTAAACTGATGATAGTTTTGTGTCTGTAGACTTTTCACATTTGATCTAACTGTTGGAATTGTATTTGCAAAGGAAGCAGCCGCTGCTGGGGCAAAGCTGCTATGTTTTCCTGAAAACTTCTCCTATGTGGGTGCCAAGGATGGGGACAGTCTTAAGATTGCAGAACCTCTAGATGGACCGATTATGAAAGGTTATTGCTCTCTTGCAAGGTGAGAGTAAATTTACCCTCTATCTCTCTCTCTAAATTTATTGCTTCTAGATGTAAAATAGCTAAGGTTATCAATTGAGCATGTTAAGAGCTGAATATTAACCATTCACTTGGTTGATTTGTTGCTTAATGAAACATACAAGTTACATTTTAAGATGGAGTGTTTCACTCTCGTTGTGAACATGTGGATGTCCCCTTCTTAATCTTTCATCTGTTTGTTGAGTGGTGGCATTTTTTTAATAGCTGCCAGTGCAGTGACGATAAGCTTCCTATAGATATCAAGTTGACTTTAGTAAAATAATAACATACTAGCTTCCGTAATTTGCAGGGAGTCGAACATTTGGTTGTCACTTGGAGGATTCCAAGAAAAAGGATTTGATGATGCACACTTGCGTAACACTCACGTTTTAATTGATGATACTGGGAATATTAGGCGCACGTGTTCAAAAATGCACTTGTAAGACATTTGATCTTGGCTTTTCATTCTGATTCCATCACTTTTCTGTTCTGTTGAAATAGAAGCAATACATTCTCACATGCCTTGGCTTATAGAATAATTGACATGATACTTCAAGAAATATTTTTGTTACTTTTAAAGGTTTGATGTGGATGTTCCTGGAGGTACAGTATACAAGGAGAGCAGCTTTACAGAAGCAGGTATGCATTCCTTTACTTACATAGCTGATATGCCACACTGGTCAATTGAGTTTTCTCTCTTCCAAAATCCTCCTTTGCTTGAGAACATGGAGGAAACTAAAAACCAGTTAATGTGGTTTGCTGTAACTTGTTTTCTTAGTTTTCTTGCAAATCCATTGGAAAACATAAAGGAAACTAAAAGCCACTTCGTTCTACCCATAACATAAATATGTATCTGCCGAGGGAAATTTTTTTCTGATGCTTTGGTTTTCTTAGATATATTCGCACTTCACTCTTGTAGTCTATCTCTTCCATAACTTCAGAATTCTATGACGTAGAATTCTGTAAGGTCTACTGATTACAAGTATGGTACCAATCAAATCAGCCTGTATGGAGCCACCAAGATCTGGTTTTATTTATTTATTTATCAATGGCTTAATTATATTGACATATAATTTATGTTCTGTTTGTGTTTCTCTAGGTAAAATTCTCACTTCAATATGATGATTGGCATAATTGATGTCTGCCATTTGAGCATTTCAAACGGGTAGAGTTTTTTAGGGAAGGACATTGTTGCGGCGGACAGCCCCTGTGGACGTTTGGGTCTGACAGTTTGCTATGATTTGAGATTCCCAGAGCTTTATCAGCAGCTAAGGTTCAATCATGAAGCACAGGTACAAGCAAAGCAACTTCCTCATCTTTATAGAGTATGGGATTCTTTTGTGGATTCTTTTGTGCCTAACATTTACATGTTGCAATCCATCCTGTAGGTATTGTTGGTACCTGCGGCTTTCACAGTAGTAACTGGTGAGGCACACTGGGAAATTCTTCTTCGTGCTCGTGCTATAGAAACTCAATGTTATGTATGAAATTTAAACCACCTCTTATGGTTGTTATAATAATCATTATGTTTTTATTGTAACTTGAGTAGTATGATGGGAATTAATGTTTCAAAAGAGATTACATTGCTGATTTGATTACTAATTTATTTCACTATAAATCTGCTTAATTTTTCATTGCATGTAAAAGTTGCTCCTGTATAACTAAATTTCCTTTTAACCACAAACGCCTTTAATATTGTAGTAAGAACTTTAGTAACATAGTTGCCACTACTAAATCCAATATAAGTGTTTAACCATGTTGCAGTCTTTAAAGAATAAATTTGTATTTAATCAAATTTAAAGTTAGTAGAGCAAGTATAGAATGTAAAAATTGAAAACTCAATCTCCGAAGCACTGATTATCTTCAAAAGTCACATAGATATGTATCTACGAGTGTTATAATGTGGAGAATCATTTTTGATAGAATATGGTAAATGTTGGTTTCTGCATTCGCTTCAGTCTATAGGTGTCTGACCACGTATGCTACCTGCTATATATTTGCTTCTTACTGTAATGCTAATTATGTCTAATACTATTACAAACCTATGGCGCTGATGCACAGAAGCAATCAATTCTTAACAGCTAGTTGCTCCCACATCCCTGAAATTTTGTATCGATTTATGATATCATTTATGTAGATTCTAGACCTTAACAAATCATGCTTGTGGGGGTGGTCCTTGTACCATACTAGTTACCGTTTTATGTCACATTTATTTGATTGCTGATCCCTAGCAACAATTTTTACACCAGTTTTGGCAATGTTTGTTATTCCTAATATGGAAGGCAATAAAAAAAGAGTTTCCAGTAATATCAGAAGCATCATAGTGATTCCTAAGCAAAACTTTAGCAATTCATGGGATAGAATAAGGTGCCTAAAACGTGATTTAGTCCTCTGGTTGTCATGAAAACTGATTTGAATTGGTTGGAACACTTGTGAATCACAGTGTCTGTTCCTGATTCAATTATTAGATAACAGCATTCGATGCTATAAGTTTCTGATGGAATCTTTCAAAAGCCTGCCTAGTTATTGGGCTCAAGACACGGTCAAAGCAGACAATTCACTTCCACCAGTTGGCTTGCAGACAAGGCTATGGATTTCCATTTAATGGGAGGTCTTCAATGTAGTATGATTAGTTAGTCTGGTAATAGTAATCTCTTTTTTAACTTAAATACAAAGGGACGTTATTGTTGATAAAATGAGATTTATTACTTTCAAAGCTTTGTGAAATGGTCACTTTAGTCTTCATCATCACCATTATCATCATCGTCTGGTATAAGGTAACGAGGAAACTCATTTTTTAAATTTTCTCGCTGCATCAGACTTATTGATATGGTTGCATAAGGAGCAACTTTTGAGCTTCCAATCCCATGTGTGGCACATTTTTGTCTTGTGGTAACTGGTTTAGTCTCTTGTATTTTGCCAGACATGATAGTGTTATGCATTGGTGTTTTTTGGGAAATAACACTGGTAAATGCATAATCAGGTCATAGCTGCTGCACAAGCTGGAAAGCATAATGACAAAAGAGAAAGCTATGGTGACACCTTAATAATTGATCCATGGGGGACTGTAGTTGGTCGGCTACCTGGTGAGAACTATTTCCCTTCACACATTTTGGTGCGTCATTTATGATTCCTTGTCTCTCTTCTTCTCATTTTAATTGCGAACATCTCTCTCTCTCTCTAATGAGCTGGGATCATGTTCGCAATGAAGTGGTTTGGACCATAGTTGCACGGAAACCCATTCCGGGGGCGGAAACACATTTTCCCTGAAATGAGTTTCCAGGACGGGGACAAAACCTGTTTCAAAAATTTGGAGAAACGTTTTGGAAACGCAGGGGAAACGTTTGGGAAACTCTTGGGAAACGTTTGGGAAACTTATAGAAAACTCTTTGGATACTTAACGGAAACTCTTAGGAAACGTTTGAGAAACTCTTGGGAAACGCTTCAGAAACTTAAAATGTTAACTTTATAAATTTTTTCCCTCAAGTTCTAACTAAGTATCTATGAAATTATTTGCATAAGTTTTCACTAAGTTTCCCAAATGTCTCTACTAAGTTTCTCCAAGGTTTCTACTAAGTTTCCTAAAGGTTTCCACTAAGTTTCTTGAAAGTCTCCTTTGAGTTTCGGAAAAATTTCCTATTAAGTTTCCCAATCGTTTCCCGCTTTCCTTTTCCCTTTATATTTTTTGGCCGCGCTTCCCGCTTCCGTTTTCCCTAACGTCTCCGGCTTCTGCTTCCCATTTCGGCAACTATGGTTTGGACTAGGAAATGTCAATCAGAGAACTTTAATTTTGTCTACTGGGTTCTGTTTATACCATGTTCTTTTTGTCATTTGTAATGCAATGTGCGTTATGTTCTCTTTATTGTATTGATAAAATGCTGAGGCAGCTAGAGGGAGAGAGGCGGGTAGGGAAGAAACTATCAATATAGGGATCAATATGCTTCATCTTCTTATATTTCTTCAAGTTTTCACCTCATGACAGTCCAGCACTTTAGAACTTGGATTTTCCATAAAAGCCCCTATGAATTGGAGCTGCCTCTATAAGTAGTGCCGTGTTGAGGGTATGTTCTTGGTTTTCACTATATTTTTTTTAGCTCTACCAAGGAATTAAAGTAATTGAGCTGCCAAATAATCACACTGGATCAGTGATCTTAATCACTAAGTCTGGTGCTCATTATTGAGGGTATGTTCTGGGTTGAAATCATTTAATGGTGGGTTAAAACATTACCATAGTCAACTCTCTAAAGTGAAGATGGTTTGTTCTCGTTTCTGCTTAGAAAAAAGTGTTCTTCTTGCTATTAGTTGAAATTCTTTAGATGTCTGAGATTAAATGCTAAGGCATTTTTTTGTATAGATTATCATATGTCAAACTCAGTGTGGGTGTAAGAACAACTTTAGCAAATCCTTTTTGCCAACATTCATGCTTTATTTTGCTGTTTCAGATCGAATATCTACAGGCATTACTGTTGCAGATATCGATTTCTCATTGATTGATTCAGTTAGAGCAAAGATGCCAATTTCCAAGGTAAAATTCTGTAAAACTGTTTCCTGAACATGATTTACAGAATCAGATTTCATTAGACATCCATATTAGCCCTAGTTGTCTTTATTAGTGTTAAATTATTAACTTAATGCTATTTTCTAATGCATATACTCTATCAAAAGAGCATGATCATGTCAAGTTAATTCTTCTCATATATGTGATACTTTCTTTTAGTCCTAGTGTCCTATTGTTACATCAACCAATCTAGTTTATGAGGTTCACCCAAGAAGATATTTTAGTGCATATAGGTGCATACTATAAACTGCATGACGATGTTTTCAGTTTTGATGGAATCTTATAGTTGCATGACATCTATGTCGTCTTCATCTTTTTCCAACCAGACATCCTTTCCTTGAGTCTAAAATGACTAACAAGAATGTGTTGTAGTATGTTGAGGGAAGGAAGCTTACACATGGGAATGTGCTCCTACTTAGAGGAGGTTCCCAGGTATAGAGGATGTTACCCAGTTTTGGTCCTTGTTAATTGTAGGTGTTGGGATGGTTAAGACCGAAGATAGACCTGACCTTGGCAATATTTGCACGAAATGGCTGCCCTCTAACTCAAACATGTGCTCTTTCCCTTGACAGCCTGAGCTTCTACCATTGTACCAAAGTAATGCCCTTCATATGATGCATATTCATATGCGCCTTCATCTGCAACAGGATAATATCTATTTCCCACCATTATGGGGGACTGGGTAGAAACCTCTGCCTTGTTTCATTCTGGTAATATAGGAGTTTCTTAGGATTGTGGCTCAGGTGGATTTTGTTCTATTGCGTTGTGACAATAGAGAAGAGACATTGGCTTTTATTTTTATGCATCTGTTTACATGCATTGGAGCATACCCACCTGCGTATTTTTCACATATTCTGAGATTTTTGTTATTATTATTTTTTGATTTTCATGAATCACTGCAGCCATGAACAGCTCAGTTATTTTTTCTATATGTTGTATACGTTTTCTTTTTCAGCATAGGAAGCCTATTGAGTTCTGGAAGTCAGCTTCTTTGTGAATTTAGGAGGAGGTGTCTTTCTGATTGCCCTTTGTTACTCAGGCAGAAGGTCAAAGCTGGTTTAAATGTGTCGTAATTGCATGAAAATCCTATCTATCTTACAGTAGTTGTGGCGAGCCACTACTTTTTGCAGATATGCAAGTTGTTTATGGTCCATGTGTTTCCATTGTTGTTTGTACTATCAGAAGAAAATCTGTCAACTTTGATACTTATGGCAACGTTGTCAGGATTGAAATGCACTCTCTCTCTCTCTCTCTCTCTCTCTCTCTCTCTCTCTCTCTGTGGCTGAAATAAGTGTACTGTATCAGAGGAACCTGAAAGCAATTGCCAAGGATTAGTCTTGTGCCCCAACAATGGTTTCCCAAATCCTATACCAGAGGATCCAAAGAGATACATAAAAATATATTTTTTCCCCTTTGTATGGACTGGTGTGAAGTGGAATGCGGTACTAATTTTTCAATCATTATTAAAAAGTAGAAAACCCAGACAGAGGTGGTGAGAAACTAGTTAAGATCTGTGGTATGGTGGAGGACATGGCCTTATGACTATGAAGTGTTTTTCTTCCTTTTTTTCTTTGCTTTATATATATGTAACATGTTTATAAACTTTGTTGAATAATTTGCAATAGGAATTCATTCAAGCATGGGTTACCATTATTGGCTCTCTTGCATTAGTATTTGGCCATTATGGAATGAATTATTGTCTATGGTTCCCAACATCTTCATCTTCAACTTCTCTTCAAGATGCAGTCTAAGTACCTTTAGACTTTATGGTTATACCAAGCTTTGCTTGCTTTCACTTTTTTGAAGTTGGAGAGGAACTTCACTAATATGGGGAAAGGTAGCTGGCCTTCTGTTTTATTTGTACACTACTGATCTTCTTTTGCTTCACAATATTTTCTTGCTCCCAATGCTTTCTGTGATTTTTTTTGTTTTTTTGGACAAACTCTCTGTGATCTTTGTGGGCTCTCTTTTTGTTCGAAACGTTTCTTCTTAGGAAACAACTATTGCCAAAGCTGAAGGTACTTTTAATGGGTTGTACTGTGTACAGTGCTGCTTATGAAAGTAGCTGTTGCAGATGATTTTTTAGTAGTCATTTTGGGGGAAGACTGAAGAGGGAGAGAACCTATCATTTAAGTACTTTTTTGTTCACTTGATAACACATCCCCACATAGAAGCCCCAACCACGATTGACGACGGTCTGTAGTTTCAGAATACCATTGTCACACCATATGATACAATTCGGCAAATAGCAAATTCTCTGATGAACTTGCAGTTTTGACTTCATTAATCAAAGGAAGGATTCAGCTAAATTTACCTGTAACTTCACATATGGATCATCTGAGATGAAAACTCTTACAAGTTACAACAAATGAAGGCACTAGCCCAGCCATGAGATTTCCCAGCTTGTGGCTTTGGAATGTTTGGTTATCTTCCAATAATCTGTACTGTTTTTTTCCCACCTCTGTTTCTTTCTTTCCCCTGGGATGCTCAACAAACACCAGAATAACCATTTTCATGGGGTTGCAAAAATACCCATTGCTGGTTATTTTGAACAGAATTCAGACATGTTAGAGCTGGGATCTAAAATTTACACTCCGCCAAAGAATTGCAGAGGAAATCTAAGCTGTACAGATCAATCAGCCTCAAAACTGCCCCTGGTTGGAAGCCATTTGATCGTGTTTCACAAATGCGCATAGAACAAACTCTAGTCACCACATGCGACTGGAGGGCCCTTGGCTCTTCTGTTCTTTTTGCTCTCTGGGAAAACAATCCAGGGGTCCTACAGCACCATGATCTCCATCCCGTCTGCATGTTTGATCCTGTTATTATGCCACTTCACAGAGAGAGAGAGAGAGAGAGAGAAACCCGCAAGAAAAACAGCACTAGAGAAAATTCCTAGGTCCATATAGAACATTGTTAGGAAAATTATTTTCCTTACCTAAGCAAATTAGCAAAACCAAACAACTATCACAACCATTCAGGTGTGTCACAAAAGCATTACTGCATATGTCTCACACTTCCTCATCAAAATATCAACAATGAAAGAAACAAACAAACAAACTTGGGGCAGGGCGGGGAAAATTCAAAAAGTATACAGGTATAAACAGTCATTTTACCATTTGTTCAAAACCAAAATGTCCACCTCTTCATCAATCATTTCAGCCGGAATTCTCAGATAGAATCTGGGCTGGCAAGAAGGTCGAAAGGTTTGCCGAGCGTGTCTTTCAGGATAGTGATCTGACCTTCTTTGAGAAGTAAATCTTCATCAAGGGCCTCTACCTTCTTCTTCAATACATTAACCTCAGAGTTCAACAGCATGTTCCTCTCGCTGTACTGCTTTACCTCCTCCCACATCAAATCTCTCTCCTCTGAAACCTTTGGTAGTATCCCTCTCACAATAGTTAATTCCTTTGCATATTCTTGGAGATCATTTTGAAGCCGATTTACATTCTCATCCTTCTTAATCATCTATTCGACAGGAGCAAAAACATTAATACTAGGTTTAATAAGTAGGTTCAACCACAGAAGAAAAAGAAAAAAAATCCAAAAGTCGGGCAGAAAATATACTGTAACACATATCCGGCTTCAATAGAATACACCATGGAGAAACATACAGTGTATAAATATTTGTATCATCACCCATTTGTAAAGAATGTAACGTCATCATCTAAACCTACCATTAAAGATGTATTTGTAGCATAGCAACTAAGATGGGTCTCTGACTAAGAAGCATAGACATAGACTCGGACACAGGCACAACACGGGACATGGCAATTTTCCAAAAATAAGTATACGTACACCGTGGAATATGGCAAAAATATATTTTTATTTGCTATGAACAAAAATGTAACATCCACAGGCGACCAAAAATATTTAAAAAAATAATGTTAATTCAACTTTTAAAATACCATTTAGTACGTAATTTAAGCATTATTTAACAAAAAAAAGTGAAAACACGTTTATTATTCAAAACATAACAATTTAATAGGTTTAAATTCACATTGTTTTTGTTTATCATTGGATCCCAAGTTATTTTCTTCAAACTTATAATGTGTTTTATGTGTCTCTTGACTTGTATATCCCAAAGTATACTAAGTGTATCTGGTTCTAACAAATAAAAATAAAAAAAAACATTAACATGTTTGGACGCGTGTGTAACACGTGTCGGGGAGTGTTCAACATGTATCCGATAAGAACACAATACTTTCTTAAAAGTGTTTGTACTTCTAAGGTCTCTGATTAAGGAAAGGATGGTGTATTTTCAAGCAAGTACTCAGAGTTCAACCTATCAAGAGCGATTTTGAGTGGTTGCCTCTTGCAAGTACAGATTCAAGAATAAAACAACCTAAATTCAGAAAATTGAAGGATGGTCGGAATTCTCAAAGTTTGGTGGTAATAACTATGCAACTACCAAAAACATGCCAATGAATTGGCAAATATTTATTACAAAATTTTCCTTTGTCAACATAGATCAAAATGTCATCTCTCACATTATTGTACTTCTTCAAACTCTCTTTATGTCATGTAGTGCCTTCAACTCAGCGTTACCGGAAACCTTTAATATCCAAGCAATTTACGTTTTGGAACACATTCAAAACATAGTATACTTTCATTCCAAAGCAATAACTCTAGTGTTCCAATTTTTTACTATTTCTCTACTTAATATTTTCCTTAAAATGGTGAGTGAAGTTTTGACAAAACAAAATGTGAAATGCTCCTAGAAATGTCTTATTACATGATTAATTTGAAGAAAAATAAAATAGGCTTCATTGGATGGGTCTAATTGATAATAGAAAAGTGCTTTCACGTTTAAAAGTACCTTAATAAATTCTAATAGTGGTGTGGCGTACCTCGTTCCTATTCCCATTCCTTGTGCTAGAATAATATGCGTTCAATTACCATTACCTCAAATTATTGGCTGTAAATGACTTTGTCCTTGTCCTCATGTGGTGTCATCTCTAGCTTCTATACCCAAGTGTTGATATCTAATTCTTTCTTTCCTTATCCTGCATCCATCTTGCGATCCTCACTCTAAGCGTTCGTTAATCCAAACACAATCCAAAAGCACCTCTCAAGCACATCCTCCCCCTCTAACCACTTACTCTAATACCTAAAATTGAAAATAATCAGTTTTGATATCCTCATATTAATCACTACTCCCCCCCTCAACTCTATCCAAATCTAGAGGTTAGATTCAATATGTTTTATCGGAAGCCACTTATCGGAAATCATTTTGATCTTATAACATCTTCTGCAATAGTGAAAAGTTTACCTTTAAGTAAACTAGACTAGAATGACACGCAACACATTCTGTGGTTCCCTCTTCCTAAATATGTCTAACAGTTCATCAATAACCATTGCAAACTCATGAGGCTCAAGCCCGGCCATACCTGAAGTCCAAGATCTTTCATCTCATGGGCCATGCAGGAAAGGTTATCCAGTGCATTTTGGACTTCACACCTGAGAATGTCATTACCTCTAACAGCAGCTCCCAGTTCGGCTTGCAGTTGCTCCACTTCTACCACTTTGGAGTACAGTTTTTCTCGCAATAAACTTGTTAGTAAGGTTTCTGCTTTGAGCTCTGATCTTACAATGTCCTATATAAGTAAAATTTAAATGTCAAAACCCCCATTGAAATGAAAAACCAGCTTGTATAGAGTAGATGTTCAACTTGAAAGAACATATTAAAGAGTAATAAGCAGCAATGTACTTCACTTTAATTGTTTTAGCTTTGTAAAATCAGTATTATAAATGAATATCAGAAGGATATACCTCTGAGCTCTGCTCAATGAGTTGGCCTGATCCATCCCCCAAGCAATTTGAATGAGATTCCACAACGATTGGGTTGGACTTCTCATTCAGCACAGAAGAAATTGTCTGTAAACTCCTTGTTAGACTTTCAGTGCCCCTCTTGAAGCCCTGGACTTTCATGTCAGATTCAACAACAAATTGTCCATCTAAACCATTCTTTATGGATTCAATACCATGCTTAGTTTCCAGAGTTTGGCCTGATTTCACTTTGATGTATTCCAGTAACTTCATACAAAGCTGGTTGCTCTCATTAAGCAATGATAGCCCTTGGTTTTGCATGCAGCATACACGGTTAAACAGTTCATGATCTAGCTTGAAAGACAAGAAACCACCCTCCTTTCTGCTGACTTTTAGCCGGTTTAATATGCTTATATTCTCTTGCCGAAGAGAATCAACTTCAAGCCTATAAGATTCCACCTCCTTCCTCAAAGCTTGCTCCACTCCTGTCAGCCTTATTTGCTCCATTTGCAACTTCCCCACCTGCTTATCAAATTTCTCTATAGAACCCTTCTTCCCCAGTTCCTCGCTAAGTCCTCGCAACCCATCAATTGTCTTCTCTTGTTCACTGCATGTTCTTAGTAATCTAGTAACAGATCTGTGCAACTCCTTACACTCTTTCTCCTTCTCTTCATAGTTTCTTTTGAAGCAATCTTGATCTTCTTCTGCTGCTCTATACTTCTCCTGTAACTCGGAAAAATTTTGCCGCAGATGTTGATTCTCCACGTTCATTTCCTCCACTCTTATAGTCAGGTCCTTGATTTGCAGCTCTGAACATGTAACCCTACTTCTACTTTCCATTTCCCTCTCACTTAAGGAAGAGACATCCCTTTGGAGTGAGACATTCTGCTCTGCAAGCTCCCTTACTCGCTCACGGAGCCTATGCTCTTCTGCTTGGTATTTCTCAAGTTTGAATGACCAGTCACTCGATCTTCTGTCTAACTCCTTCTCTAATGCTGACTGCAACTCATTCTTCTCCTTTTCCAGTCTTCGGGTCCGTGAATCTAATTCTGCCCTCACCAGTCTCAGTTCTTCCCCGGCTGAAGCCCTCTCAGCAATTTGAGCCTGTAGGACCACTGAAACCTCATGTGCCATGCTTACTCTCTCCTCGCTTAAGTTTCTAATTGTCTGAATCAATGCTGGAACACTGAACCCACTGTCCTGAAGAAAGGCCTCTTGTTCAAGCTCTTCTGAAAGTAAAAAAACCCGCTCCTCAGCTTCCTTTGATTTTCTAAGTAGTTCCACATCTGTGTCCTTTTCAGCCTTAACAGAGTTCACAACTCCATAATTATCACAAGGGAAACAATTTCGTTTCTGAAAAGCTGAGATTTCTTTCTGGTGATATCCATTGGTGGTTTCATCAGGTCCACCCAGTGGACAACTCGTTTGGGAAACCTCATCTGCATTTAAACTAGGGCATCTATTCAAGGAGCCACCATAAATATCTTCAATTGTGATTGGCATGTCAGGGTCAAATTCCTTTAAACTTGTTTCGGGCAAAATACGGGATTGAGAAAGTCTCTCAATCACATGCTTTGCAAGACTCCGAGGAGATTCATGCCCAAATCCATTCTCAACCCAATCTCTAGATGAAAAGTAAAATTGAGTTCCCTTAGTTTCCCTAAATGAATGAGACCTAGGTTTCTCTTTCAAACTATCAGTTGGTGAAGCAGGTGCTGTATACTGAACTCGTGGGGGACGATTTCCAGCTCCATATCCATTTCCAATGTGATGTCTCTGGGAAGCATTGCTCTTTGGTGCACTCCTTTCCTGCTCTTGTTCCCCGTCAATATAGCGGTCCACAACTTTATTTGAGATATTACTAGAGCAATATGAAGAGCTTTCCGATGAATCATAGTGACCTCTGGACGAAGAGGCAGAACCAGGCTTCTCTACCGCATGTGCATTTTGGACAACAGCTGTTTCAAAGCATTTTGGCCTCGATTGTCTCTCAGCAAGTGTACGATAACTAAAACAAATCACAAGCACATTAAAATTAGTTTCACGAAGTAATAATTGGGCTAGAAGATGAGATATGTTCACACTCCATGTTCCAAAAAATAAGCCAATCAAATGCCTCACCGAGATGAACGGCGATCTGATCGCTTCTGCGAAATATTACTGCTATCACAAGGAGACCCATTCTGATCGCTGAAGCAAGACAAATTTTTCTGTCCTAGCCCACCTTCATGCAAGGCTGCTGATGATAATGAAAGGCTCCTTCTAAGACATGGACTGCTACCAGAGTTCTGGTTTTCAAATACTTGTTTTCGAGTTTTGGACAAGCCCCTGGGGCTTCGGAAACTATTCTTGGTCTTGTTAGTAGCTTGATCATTCACTTCACTGTCTGATGGATTCTCCCAATAAGCTAACTTACCTGTAGATGGTGGTGGAACAGGATTGTTGTTTCCACCGTTAGATGCAGAAGATCTGAAAAAGAAGAGCTTCTTCATCTGTATAATTCCAATTGGGATTGCTGACTGAAGCTCATAAGAAAACTTTGAAAGAGAACACCGAAATAAGGTAATCCACTGCCCTTCAGTTCTTATCTATTTTGCCTAGCTTTATCATGGAAAATGACATTGAACCTGTAGAAGAAAGGGGGGCAAAAAAAAATGCTACCACTAATGAGATTGTTAAAGAGAAGACAAAACCCAGTGGATGTACATAACCAAATAAATCATGTTTCAGACCACACTACATTTAATACTTAGTTTTGAGTATTAAAATATCAAATATATGTTATGGAAACAGGAAGAAGAAGAAGAAAACACAATTTTGGAAGATAAAATTGATAACCTGAACAGGACAAAACAAACTTAAGACTTCAGAAAATTATATAACAAAATCAATGGTCTCGCATAAAAATATAAATCACAAGAAGGAGCCCAAGAAACAAACTTAAAAGAAGATTTATTTCTAATATCAGAAATATTCAAATATAATAATAATAATAATAATAATAATAAGCTAGTAGAAGAACAACCTAAACAATGCTCACCATTCAACCATTTCATTCAAGGATATTTCTTAATCACAATCTTCAGTGCTCAAAATATGAAACATGAACCAGCTCCTCACAATGTACAAGCAAAACCATATAGCAATTTGAAAGAGTACTTCATACCAAGATAAATTCTTGAAGCAAATCCGAATGGTAAAGCAGCAGAGCAGCAAGCAAGAAGATTCAACAAACATGATCAACAGACATAAGTAAGAATTCAAAATAATTCAGAAAATAACAGGGCCTTCCAAGAAATAAAAAACATAGCAGAGAGTTGACACTCCTTATGGCTGTAAAACCCTAAGCCTTCCCTCCACAAATACCAATTATTATTACAACAAATAAAATACCAACGTATACATACATATATTATTCATTTCAGTGAGTGAGAAGAAAGTGCAGCATTGATTTCAGCAACATTCTTTTCTGTCGCAGAAATCATGAACCCTCCAAAAAGAATCAATCAGTGTGTTCCTGACCCATAATTGAAAAACATTAGTGTCAGACTTCCTGATTAAGATAAACCTAATCAGGCAGAGGAAAGACCATATTACCCTTGTACTCCCCTGCTTCTTTAAACTGTAAAATCTCAGAACCTGCATACCTAAAACCAAACAAATCAAAGCTCATTCCCTAGAGTAGTACTCAAACTCATGAATACCCAAATTCAAGAATAACGAATTTGATATTCCGAGAGATTTCTACAATCTGAAAAAAAAATTCTCAACAAAACCACAAAACCCATTTCGATCCCGTGTGCTTCTCTCTCTCAAATACCATCACCTGAACTTCTCTCCCCTGAACACAATCTAACTAAAAATACTCCTAAAAAAAAAGAAACGAACCCATTTCAATTTTATGAGTTCCACTCGCTAGAACACCATTTTTTCTTGAATCTTTCTCAAGTTGCCCTAGAAAGAAAAAAAAAAGAACAAACAAGATTCCAGCGCTTCACACTCTCTCTCTCTCTCTCTCTCTCTCTCTCTCTCTCAGAAGACTACGAGGAATTCACAGAAATTTCAAAATATTTCATCAATCAATTTCCATGTTTGGCAAGAACTTAAAATCTTTGAACACCGAGGCACATAATTACCATTTAGTAAATTCCAGCCGTTCCAAGTCAAAGATTTTCCCAGAATTCAAAAATTAAAAAAAAACCCGAAATTCCAGGAAACAGATACTCCCCATAGTCCCCACACATATAGAATCCTCTTTATTAAAAAGAAACGCATGTACAATATGTAATATACATACACATCTACATACACATATGCAATATACATAGAGGGAGAGACTTACAGAGTCGGAAGTAGTTGACGGCGTCAGAGGCCGGCGACTAAACACGTAAAAGATAAATAAAAAAGTAATTTGGGTTTAACCGTTTAAGGGAGCTATCCGGCAGAGATTCTTGGGATTGATGTAGTGAGACAGATACAGAATGTGAGAGAGAGACAGAGAGAGAAATGAGAAAAGCGTTGCAGTGTCTTTCTCGACTGTGTATTGAAACAATATCAGAAAGGGGTAGTTTCGTCCGAATGAAGAAAGTTTAAAATTTCGACGCCGCGTATAAAGGGCAGGAGCGTGCTTTTGAGAGAGAGGCGATCAGGAGCGGTCTGGTACAGAGAACACAGTGGACTTGCGACTTCTTTATAAAAGTGGATTTTGCAACGAGGCGCGCCTCATAGTCCGGCGCCGATACCCGTCACATTAGTTGCAGTTCATCAGCAGGTGGTCATACGCCACCTGATGTTAGCAGTGTTTTATAAAAAAATTTAAAAGAAAATTATTTTTTTATTCTGTTTTTTTTTATCAAAAGAAAATCACTTAAATACCTTATCCATCTGGTTTTCTTCTTTTTTTAAATAGATTAGGAAATAAGGGAAGGGCTTAAACCTAACATATGGTTTTGAGGGCATTGGAATTGGACCAGCTTTATTTTTTTAAAGAAAAATAATAAATAAATGTTTTTAATCTTAATAAATAGATAATTTATTACTAATATAGTTTTGAATTGTTTAAATAACATAACTGCTTAAGCCAATAAAATTTGACAGTGATATATTTTGACAATGGTTATTTTCTTAAGGTCGTACATAAAAAGATAACTATTTAACCATGAATATTGTCATATACATATGTATATACATTGGTAATATATGGAGACAATTTAATGCTAATTTATTTTTAAGAGTTAACCGAGCTATTAGAAAATGATCCATCTTTTTTCATGCTTAATAAAATAAATTTTAAATTGCTTATTGAGAAACAGATGAATATTAACTTAAGTTGTTTATGTGCAACATTTGCTGATTGATGTTAATCACATTAGTCTGATCCCACCAATTGATGATGGGACCAGACTAATGTGGCTAGCATCAATAAGCGATTGTCACACAGCCGTGACTAATGTCAGTATTTTTTTTTTTAGAAATATCTCCTTTTTTGTTTTCAAATCATGGATTATGATGCATATCATTAGTCTAAAGTCATTATTCATTTGGTCCAATAAGGATTTTCCACATCACCACATGAGTGATGAATGGGATGATGCTCATGATTTTCAATGTGAAAGGCCCACAATGATGACTAATAAGTAACAAAATCATACCAAATGAAACAACATTATAAGCAAGTCAAAACCTAACATCAATGATAATTTGAAACAAATATTCAATTTGAAAAGGTGAGCAGCTAAATTATAGCTAATACTGAGTTGGTTCTCCAACTCAGATTTCAAAAGTCGTATTCTAAACAATGAAAGTTTCAAAAGTTACCCTTTGAAATTTTGATTCCAATTAGAATCGCATCGACAAAACAACCTTGTTGGTGAACCAAAATAGAAAAATAATTAACTAAATTAGCAATTCTTCCTCATTTTAAGTTAGCACTTCACAGGCACCATAATTTATAAACAGCAGTAGAGCCACATTGGGTTGAACTCAGAGAGAACAGTTGCCCACAGGCCACAACATACTACTTAGAAAGGAAATGCTTGCAAAGATTTTTTGTTGAAGGGTTATTTTGTCATTGACCTCCAAACCTGATTCATCGAATTAAGTTATATCTGACCTCCATCCTAGAATTATATAATAACCTATTTGCGGGTTTAAAAAAAAAAAACCTCCCAGGTAGTTATTCTAACACTTCTATAAAAACAGATGGGGAATAAGGACAAAATGTGTCTATTAGCCCACAAGTATTGCGAGGGTAATGTCAGCAAAATCGAGGGTAGCTGATACGAAATAAGGACGAGTTGTAAATTTAGACATCATAAGTTCGGAACTTGATAATCTTTTTAGACTTAGGCTATAATATATTTATTTCTCGTGAATCTTAGCGTGGACAACCTATCTTTAATCAGACTAAATCAGAAAGAAAAAAAAAATCAGTGCATGTAAGTTAATCCAAACACTGTATAATAAATAATAATAAAAAAAAAACAATGCCAGAGCAAAAATAATAATTAACATGGGGCTTGCCCCAACCGTCCAAAGCTAAAGGGCTCCCTTTCTAAGGTTTTCCCCTAACATGTCTTTATGTCAATGATGCTGGTGTTGCTTTTTATCCCGGGGCATTGGATATGTTCACATTGGCCTTTGTCCCTTCTCTTTATATTCCCTAGATTTCATTACAACCATATGGGGAAAAGAAAAACAGGGAAAAGTAGTCTTTATTTTTTAACTTCAGTTTTGCCTTTTCATTTTTTTAATAAAAAATTGACATTAACTATTCAAATTATAAAATTGAGTCATTTATTTCAATTAGTTTATAAAGTGGTTTATTTATGAGTTTATCGCATTTTACAATCTCTTTTTTTTTTTTCTGTTTCCAGTAAAAAAGTTCAAAGCATAATTTAAAAGTTCATAAAAAATATTAAAATTTTAATTTTTTTATATTAAAAACTAGTATAAAATAAAAAACTCATCCAAATGAGCTTAGCTTTGGCAATGCATTAATCTGTTCAAAATAATTTGAATTTATTCCATAACCATAAATTTGTTCCCTTTATCCATCTCAAAAGTCGTTAAAAGCACCTATCATATATCATAAAATGATTACATAATTTTACCATTACTAAAACTTGATCTAGACTAAAAAAACAGGTGTCATATTTCGTAACTATTATAATCTCAGCAGTCCTACCTGCACAAAGAGTATAGATTAGATTATTTCGGCATGAGACAATATATTTGAATTGATCTCATGTACTTTATTGATTTTAATTTTTTGACGTATTGGTGCGACGCATTGTAAACGTCAGTGGTCAGCGTTGTGATAAGCCATGCTTGTAGTGGACCTAACCTATATTATGAAAAAATAAGGGAGTGGTGTTCCAATGTATAATCTAGAGAGGCCTCCTACATATTATAAAACTAAAAATTTGCAAAGTCATCCAATTAGAAAATATGAATTATTTAATGCGTTTTATCATACTTGATATTACTCAAGTACCTAATAATAACTGACCAAAAACATCCAATCCAAAGATAAGAGTTAAGTTAGCAAGTGAATCTTCCCCAATCAACATAAAAAAAAAAAAAAAAATGACAAAAACTAATCGGAGAGCAAACTACAAACTGGAACGGTGTCGTTTGCTGTTAACGTCTTTTTATCTAATTGGGAATCACTTCCCTTGGGCGAAGTCGATTCTGCTCTCTCTCTCTCCAACTCCGCGATCTTATTCTCTATCTACATACCATGGAAATGGAAACGCTCCCCAACGGCAACTCCGCTGCTGCCACCGCCCCAACCGCCCACGCGGCGGCGGTGATCGCAGCCGCAGCTCCATCGTCGAAGCTGACTCAGTTTGCGGAGTCACTGAAACTGGAGCACCAGTTCCTGAGAGTCCCCTTCGAGCACTACAAAAAGACGATCCGCGCCAACCACCGCATCGTCGAGAAGGAAATGTCCGCCGTCATTTCCGGTGTCGCCGATGCCGCCGATGGCGACTTGTCCCGGGACGACGCCGTTCAACACCTCAATTCACTCGTCTCCAGATTGCAAGGGCTTAAAAGAAAGGTATATCGCACCAAACCCTGACCTTCTGGTTGCTTGCTGAGAAAACGTGGGATGAGGAACGCAATTTGAATTTTGTGTCCTCGTTTGATCAATGTTCACTTGACGGTTTAACTTAACTGTTCCCCATTCAAGTACGGCGTCCTTTGTTGGAAACTGAACTGAACGTAGGATGGTTTAAATTTTCTTGACACTGAAACAACATAGAAGTTGAGATTCAACATTAAATTCCTTCCGTTTTCCTCAGCTTTCAGAGGTAAAGTCAAACACTGCGAATTGAAATCGAATTGGAGCAATACATAATCTGATTTGGCGCAGAACTTTGTCTAGAATATTAGTTACAGTCAGTGGCGGAGCCAGAAATTTTTTTCAGAGGGGGCAACATTTATTCACAAGCCAATATTTTTTTTTGAAAATAATGCTATATCACCAGAATTTTTGTTCAAAATTTTCAAAGAAGGATGTGATTCTTTGTGGTCCTTTTTATTTCAGACTAAAACACCAACTATTTTGGCTTATAATTTAAAATTGCCGCTGGCTGATTATTCTAGTGGAATTTTCTATAAAAAAAAAATTGTAAGAATGAATTTTTTTTATTTTTATAATCAACAATAAGACACTTGATTTCTGTATAACTTTATAATGTATATAGGAGTGTTTGAAGTAAATTAAGTGTTTAAGGGAATTATTCATCAGTTTTTAGAAGAGATAAATTGAATGACATTTTTCAAAATTGTAGCTTAATATAGAGTTTTTAAAAATATAGGGGGCATTTATAAATTTTCAACAGTTGTTTGGCAAATTGAAGATAATTCTAAGAGTTGTAGGCAAAATTAGAATTTTTGAAAAATTGAGGGGGGCAAATGCCCCCTCTGGCCCCTCTATAGCTCCGCCCCTGGTTACGGTAATCGGAGAACTTCATGGTTTGATTATTAATTGCAATCACATTCATGAGATTGTTATCTGAAATTAAACCAAAACTCTCCAGAAGAAGTTAATAGTAAAATCGGAAGTGTTGCTTTGCATTGTTATTATTTTATCTATTGGAATTTCAACTACTATATAGATATGGTTGTTGTTAATCAGTTGGAAGAAGGGAGCCGTACAGAGCACTTGCAAGCACAGAGGTGCCGGGCTCGCCTTGATCATTTAGAATCAGCAGATGCAGATAACTTGTCAGAATGGAACAACACGCGTTTGAAGCGGATATTAGTGGACTACATGTTAAGAATGTCTTATTACGATACGGCAATAAAGCTGGCAGAAAGCTGCAATATACTGGTACCATCACATTTTATGTGCTTTATACCTGCACGGTGCTTTGGATTAATAGATTTTGGTTTTTGCATGATTGAACGGAGATCTACATTTAAAGTATTAATTTAACTACGTTTCATTTTGTATACTTAATTAATTATTTTACTGAAAAATTGACTAACGGGGCACAATTTTTGTGTACACGAGATCTACCATTAGCAAAAGACATATCTCTGTTAAAATCAATAACCAAAAGTAAGGACTTCAGGAATTTTCTCGACATCGACATGCCCCTCTTTTTTTTTTTTTTTTGGATTGGGCTCTCAACCTCCACAATGTTCTCCTACTTCTTTACCTCCAAATATTTCACACGAGACAAAGTATTGCCGCTCTTGAAGTTGCTTAGCACATATGAGAAACTTCATGACCAAGCTTGGCAAGTCCGATTGAATACTGAAAAGGGCATCAAACATGCCGCACTACTCTTAGTCACCTCACCATGTAACCACAAATGTTTCACCATCTCTTTTGCCATTCTACACATGCAATACCAATTTGGAACATTTTGCCCCTCTGGCCCAAATAATCAATAGTCAAGATTACGTGCAAACAAAGAAAGTGACACATTGGGAGGCACTTTGACCTTTCAAATGGTCTTCAAGGAAGATCCACTTCTCAATCATTACACAGCCCTCTGTAACAGGACATTGAACAAAACCTCTCTCTACCATTCGCAGTCTATCGAACTGTATCCTCCCTTGACTAGTTTATGTTTTTGGTTCAAGAGCCCAAGGAAGAATATTATTGCTATCCTACAATTTATGCCCATTTAAAGGGTTTAGATTCCTTCTACAATTTAGCCACAGTAAGGCAGGTTTTTTTTTTATGTTTTTCAAAAAGGGATTAAAAAAAAAATTCAGCTCATAAAACAAAAGTTTGCGGCTGGTTCCATTGGAAGAAAAAAGAACAGAAGAACAATAAGCAATGCATGTCACGTACCATTGCCGTACAGTTACACTTCTCTGTTGACTTGTCTAGGTCCCCAGGGGCAATGCTTTAGCTGTCTTTCATTAATAATTCGCAAATAAATGCACTTTATGGTCTTGAAAAAATGTATACTGTATGTTCTGTTAAGTGCTTTACACTATGCAGGTTAACATTGATATTTTTGCACCAGGATCTTGTTGATATTGATGTATTTAATGAAGCAAAAAAGGTGATTGACGCTCTTCAAAATAAAGAGGTAGCTCCTGCCCTAGCCTGGTGTGCTGAAAACAAGTCCAGGTTGAAGAAATCTAAGGTATTTCTTCTTCTTCTTCTTCTTCTTCTTCTTCTTCTTATTATTATTATTATTATTAGGACAAGGATTTCCTCCAACCTAGGTTGGAGGAATTTCTCCTGCCTGTGTACATGGTAACACACCAAGCTGTCACGTATTAAAACTATGTTATTAATTTATTTATATTCTCCCTAGATTTTAGGCACCATTCGTGGGATTACTATACCTATAAAAATATTTAAATAAAAGCTAAATACATAAATGTATAGTTAAATGGTATGCTGCCACATACACAAGGCAGTAGGAATTCTCTACAACCAGATTGGAGGAAATCCATATCCTTATTATTATATGTGGAAATATGTTAGGGGACTAGTGTCTTGTAATTTGGTATAACTTTGACAGTGATCTATACTTTCTCATTCACATTAGCTATTCACTGAATACCTTCTATGCCTTTATGCCAAAACAAGCAAAGAAATGGAAATAGCAAATATGATTGAAGTGTTGATACAACATGCAATATGACATTCTGAGTGTAGGCTTGCAAAATGCATTGGTGGTGCATTTGGGGATACTTCTAAATCAAGTGTGGATTACTTCATGTCTAAATTTGTAAAACCTTCCTTCTTAGCAAAACTTCAATTACTTTGAAAAAAATAAAGAGATATCTAGTTGATTTTGTATCATCACAGTTTCTTTTTTTATTACCTGCAGGGATAAAGTCTTCTAACAATTCGCATGACTTGCTTCATGAGTGTTTATCGGATATTTAATGAAGAATATCATGCTTATCCAATTTGTTCAAGCTTCATGCTTGATACTTATTGAATTCAAAGAAAGAAATTTGTAAGTTAAAGCTAATCACCTTGTTACCCAGACTCTTCCTAAATTTGTGAAGCACTTGTATTAGACACTCAACACTTGGATATGTGTCCAACATGTCTAGATGGACCCAACATTTATTAATAATTGAGTTTAATATATAACTATGCATGGCAGCATGAGACTTCCATTCATAACATGGTCTTTATTAGTTTGTAAATATCATTTTACCTGTAAGAAGAAAAAAGAAAGTATTTAAGGATTATGAAATGTAGTTGTGTCCTGGTGGCTTGGGATATGAGAATTAGATGAATCCGATACTAAAGAAACAGTTCTAGCTACATGCAGGTTGAGCTGACAATGAGAGTGATTTAATGAAATTTGTTGGTTTGATAAACAGAAAAGTTTAACAGTTCTAGCTACATGCAGGTGGTGCTGACAATTATGAATAACCATTTGCAAGATGGAAATTGGTTAAAAAACAAGAGTGGCTCCATTGTTTATCCAGTGATGATGTCAAAGGAGCCAACAATACCTATGATTGGAGTCATAAGTGATGAATAAGTGGATATGTTCAGTATGGGAACTGTTCAACAAACAACATAGTTATAGCTGACTGATATGTGTGGTATGTTCAACGTGTACAGTTGGACAAGCCACATAAATTTGTGGTATGGGTAACAAATTCAGCCTTAATGTCTTTGTACTGATCATCTTCGGTACATACCCTCAATTTTCTCAAATGGGAAATGATAAAGAGTGCCTAACATCCATTCAGTGGAGGGAGGCTTATTTGGAGGAGGTGAAAAGGTGCATACTTGTTGCATTTATTTATCATGGCATGTGCTAATTTTTGGAGCCCCTCCCTGCAATCTGGTCTACATGTTTCTTGGTACACAACTCTAGTCATTGAGGATGATTTTGAATCTGATTGCCAACTCATATATTACTATGCTCTTTCCTTTTTTTTTTTTTGGTGATATTTTAATTAAATCACCAATAACACAAGATGCCATCCCAGTACCATGGTGGACCATTGGACCCAAGTGCTAGTGGTGAGTAGGCTCATTTGAAACACAAGAATTTGTAGGCATCAGTTGGAACATAAGAATTTATGTAAAATGAAGAGACAATTGTTTCTAGTAGTTCACAAGATAATGATAGAATTGCAAATTGCTTCTTTTAAGATCTTGAAATTTTTTAGTGCCAATATTATATGAGGTAGTTTACTTGTTCTTAGCAGACATATCATAAAAATTAATGCTACTAATAAACTTTTATGTGGTTGTGCACTGCAGAACAATCCAATGATACTCTCTATGTTAAGCATAAATTGGTAAAGGATGCATATACAAAATACTAAGCTTAAAAGAAAGAGATAAAGATACAATAGGGACACAGTTAGCAATGCTGTTTCTTATCATTAATTTGTGATACGTATATTATTGTTATTGCAACCATATGTTGCTCTTGAAATCTTTAATCCTTCGATTTTTCTATGTTAAAATATAGTGAACAAGTTACATGCTTGATGGTAGATGAGAGTGTAGGATACATGTCCAGGAGTATTCGAAAAGTATTACGCACGTTTTGAATTAACAGAGAAAAGAAAAACGATTTTCCAATTGTTGATGCTTCTGGGAAAGATTACACACATGTTGAGTATTATTGGAGATGTATAGGATACGGCTTCTTTGTGAAGCATCTATTCTACTTAGTGTATTACTTTTTACTCTTAAATAATAGTCCTCATAGTATCATATGTTCTAGTATTCCCTTAAACTGAGGGGTGTTGGCTAATATCAATTGGCAATAAAGTATCTCCAATGGTCTTAGAATTGTTGATGTGCTTCCTTCCCGTGATTGCTTTCACTGAAAAAGGGTGATGGGAGCCTGAACAACACAGGAATGGACTTGACAACTCTCCCTACAGTTCACTTCAGAAAATATCATGCTCTCAAACTGGTGGTTATTAGAATGTACTTGCATGATTTTGTAACATGCAGGTATGCTTTCTCTGGGCCAACACCCTACATAATAATGTGCAAGTTCTGACCATTGTGGCCCTAATTTTGATACTCTGAACATATCTAGCATCTCTGAAATGGAAATTCTAATAACCTTCTATGCTAAGAACCAAGCTAGTAAAGTTCTTGCAGATTTAGGAGTTCTCCATTTCAATCTAAATTTCCTTCACGTAACACTTAACTGCTGGAAAAATAATATGTCTTGCTCATTTTACATCAAGTCTGAAATTTGGAACTTTCATAAATATGCCCCACCAGGGCCAGATTAGCTAAGCAGTTCCAACAAGTTAAATAATATATCTTGCTTTGGATTAAGGACTGCATTACATGGGTCAGAATCCAGTCACTCAAGTATATCAACCCTCCAGATTTCTCAATCTTTGCTTCTTTAAAGTTATAACCTGTTTCTGAAGATAGTGTGGAAGGCCGCACTATTTCAAATCATAGTATTTTGTGGTTTTTTGGTTTTTTTTTTTGTTTTGCTAGAAATCACTTGATTGCTTCAGGATGTTTTACTCGTTAAAGGAGCAGATTTTTGAATGCTTTCATTCTTTGGTTCATTACCATTCTATAGACTCTATACTTTTTACTTGCCAAGGAAGATTTTAAAGCTTATAACCAACGGCCACCCTACCAAAAGTGTTTAGAATTTGTTATGTTGATAATAAAATTCTGAAATTTATTTGAGGGAGATATATCTCTCTGTCTCCTATTCTCTACTTCTTCTTCTTCTTCTTCTTCTTCTTCTTCTTATTCTTATTCTTCTTCTTCTTCTTGCGCCTGTATACATCTCATGTACATATGTTTCACCCCCCTGGCATCTTTACATGCAATTTGTTTTTTTTACAGAGAAAAAAGAAAAGTGCCACCTTATCTGGCTGCTCCACTTCTAATCCTAAATTCCCCTCTTCTTGTTGAACTTGTACCCTCATTGGGTGCCGTCCTGCATCACCTTTCCATCAATACTTTCCTCAACAACCATCTGGCCTCTCTTGAGCCTGCTATTTGGAGGAAAATCAGCTTCGAGTATATTAGCACAGGCATTCTGACCCATTGAGCAGCAGGATTAAAAGACTAGTTTTCAAATAGCAGTATTAGGTTTTGTTTCTGATATCTCAAACTCTTTATTTCTCAGCATTGGGTGGTTCCCCATATGTGATTATTTTTCATCTATTGTTTGTTTCTTTGATCTACAGTTTGGATATTGGATTTATTATTAGCACGCAGCTCACTATTTCATGTAGTTTTTGCTGTAATATCCTTTTCAGGAAGATTAATCTCATTTGTTCTTTTTCTTTTTCTTTTTTTTTGTGGGGATACTGCTAAGATTATAATGTTAGAGAGGAATCAAACCTCAGTCTTTTATTTCGGGGCTGGCCTGTAGGCCACAGGGACAACCCTCAGGGATGATATGCATTTCCTGACTTCATTAACTTGAAAGACACTTTTTCTGCCCATATTGGAGCATGTTAGCAGGGTGTGCAAGACAAAATTTGCTTGTCTGGAGAAGTAAGGTTGAAGGTTATTTTGAGTGGTCAATACTAACAAATGACAGAAGTGCATATAGAAAGCAAGCATTTGGATGTATTTTATAGGGTTCTTTTTGAAGGAACATCTTGTTTTAGTGAACTTTATCTTTATATTTGCTGGCACATGATGGACAATAATATATTCATCAAATTCTGTTACAATGGATTGCTCTGATAATAATTCAGATACTTCTCACTTCAAGCATCTCAATGTTGATAGATGCATTTGTTGTAATTTTTCTCCCAATACTAGGAATCATTAGTTGCAGCATTTCAGAAACAGAACACGAACTTGTTTAATGCCCAATTCTTTTCTTTATGACAGAGCAAATTCGAATTCCAGCTGAGACTTCAAGAGTTCATTGAGTTGGTTAGAGCTGAAAACAACTTGCGAGCTATTACATATGCGCGGAAGCATCTTGCACCATGGGGAGCTACCCATATGAAAGAACTTCAGAAGGTCATGGCTACACTGGCTTTCAAAAGTAATACTGAATGTGCGACATACAAGGTGAACCTCATCTTTCCTTCGCCCTTTGTTGTTATGTGTAACTGCAAATGGCCCTGCTTCGGAATACTTTACACTTTAGCAATTGCACCAGTATTAGTTCCTCTCTTTTCTATCATGTGAAACTTGGTTGCACTGTGTAATTTATTTGGTCACATGTGACATATCTAGACTAATGAGGAAAGGGGGAGTAAAAAAATACTCTCTCTTTCTCTCTCCCTCTCTCTCCATGTCTTTTGTGAGAATTCTATGAGCCCTAATGAGGATGGACTTCGTAATATTTCATCTCTTTGATGACAATGACAACTAACGTAGGAAACAATAATTATCTGGCATAGTTGCATAATGTTTTAAGAATGCCATCCATAATTTTTGTAATGCATGATAAGCTTGTGCCATGTTTTTAGAGTGGTCCACCTCAAACTTGATTCATTTCTGCACACGTTATGTAATTTTTCATTTGTCCATATTTCTATGGATGCCTTGTGGTAAGGCTTTAGGTTGTCTTCTTCCTCCCTCTTTCTGTCTGGGAATTTATCAGCTACAGTTTTTATTAGGTGCTTAATGATCAACCAATATGCCCATCCATTTTACACTGATGCTAGTACTTAGTTTCCATTTATTGTTCATTATGAGCCTGGACACATAGTTCCTTTGATCAATGGCTTTGTTTCAGATTTGAAGGTGATATTTTATAGGTTGATGCTGTGTGTTTGATTGCATTTTTGTTGTCATGCTTCACAGGTTTTATTTGAACCAAAACAATGGGATTACCTAGTGGACCAATTCAAACAGGAATTCTGCAGGCTATATGGCATGACCTTCGAGTCTTTGCTGAATATTTATCTGCAAGCAGGCTTGTCTGCTCTGAAAACTCCGTATCCATCAATTTCTCGTTACCAATTTGTTATTACCTGTTGTCAGCATCTAGCTTTAACTGATTCTGTGGCCTCGGTATCTTGGAGTCTAAAAATTATATCTGGATACTAGACCTCTGTTAGGTCTTCTCTTTCCTAAGGTTTCTTGAAGGGTGATAGTTTTCTTTGGGACCTGCTAATTTGCTGTATTTATCCAATATATCATTGAAGTTTCAAGATCAGATCAGTCTATGTCATCAAATTGTGATATGTCATGGACAACACCAAAGTAGGTTTTATTTTATGCCGTGCCTTCAAATATTACTTGTGCATCTATCTTTCAGATTTGAGTCAGCTTAAGATCGGTCCCATTATTGAAATCCATCCCAACTATTAAATAACCCAATATACTTATTTCTTTTGGGGGAATCTATTTGACATTTTAGTCCAATGGTTTCACCTTGACCTGATTTAGGTTTTGTTATGACGATGATTGCACCAAGGAAGACCCTTTGTCACAAGAGAGCTTCCGCAAATTAGCGTCGCCATTACCATTTTCAAAGCAGCATCATTCAAAGCTTGTATGCTATATAACCAAAGAGCTAATGGACACAGAGAACCCACCACTAGTCTTACCTAACGGCTACGTCTACAGCACTAAGGTTCACATTATTTTAATCAAATATAAGTTCTTTTTTCTAACTTGTTAGTCTAACTTTCTCTTCTGCAATGGCAGGCCCTCGAAGAAATGGCGGCAAAGAACAATGGTAAAATTACTTGCCCAAGGACAGGTGTGGTCTGCAACTACTCAGATGTTGTGAAGGCCTATGTTTCTTGAATCCACATTGCTGATCAGTTGTCAATTTGAAGTCTGAAGTTGTTGGAGTCACCTTCTAGCTTCTCTCTCTTGAATCCTTTCCCTAATTAAGGACTTCCCTGGTAATTCTTCTTTAACCCCCATGACTTCATTCTAGGGTTGGAGATGTACATATGCAAAAGATTTATTTCAGTATTCTGTACTTATTATCAGTTATTTAACCTGAATAGAACTGAAGGTAATTACCATAGATCTATTGGTAACTTGTCAAATGAATTTTTGAACTACTAGTTGGCTGCAGAAGAAGAAGATCTCATTTCGCTGATCACTGAATGGTGCCTGATCAACTCACTAATATTTTTCTTGTTGCATTTATGATTCCAGAAATTCGATAAAACTAAATCTGTCAATCCAATACTACCATATTAAAAAACACAATCCCCGGCTAGCCCTGCCTTGGGTTCTAAGTAGGTCAATTTTGGACATGCCGGAGAGCTCACAATCAAGAATGAATTTCTTTATTCTCTGGCACAATAATCCCAAATTAGAGAGAGGGGACCTATCATCATGTAGCCTTAAGTTTTCTTCCTTTTGTTCTTGTAAACCTCTATTTGGGTGATTGATCATATTAGAACTGACAGCTATGCTAAACTACATTGTTAACTATACTTACTGCAGTTTTTGTTCCAAAAGTTGCAGTTGCGGCAAGCACTTATTCAAAAAGTTCTTGTCAAAATTCTAACGATATTTGGGCATTAAGAAATAAAAAAATAAAAATGTCATGTGACTTCGACATATCCAGATTGGGACATAGTCGATTCTGTCATCACACCTCATTGAGAAGCTTGATCCTCTATTGAATCCACAATGAAATTGCTCAAGGACATTTTTAATTCTGGGACTTAAATTTGTTTCCCATATCGCTAAAAAATGATTTGGACATCCACCTGTTGGACTTTCTCAACAAAATGGGATTTCATATTCTTAATTTGGCAGACAACCATGCCAAAAGCCTCTGAATGAAAGATTAACAGCTTTGATTGGATTAAGGTATTTGGAGTAAACAGAAAGACTGGGGAGAAGTGGTATGACCGTACGAGTATGGAATGGATTTTCGTCATCAAAATCATCAAGGCATCGCCTGCTAGCAAAATTAACTCTATTTACAAAATCTCTTCCCAGAATAATAATTGTCAGTTGCGGAAAACATAACGATTACATTTTGTTTTCCATTTGCCCGATAATAAACTGTACTTGAGAAATTTAAGAACTTGATGCTATGTATAATTCTGCAGGGTACATCCATTTGCAGTATCTTTTCCAGAGACATCCTACTGAGGATATGTATATATATATATATATATCTCGGTTCTATATCATTGCCACAATTCATCATAACCACCTGTACCAAGCTATTATAATAATTTTTCACATTGCCAAGAATGTCTCCCGTTAGGCATAACAAATATCTATGAAGAATTAAGCACCTTGTAACATTGTGATAATAGCAGCCTCTTTGAAGGCTTGTAAACATTTCACTAGAATACTCAGAGATGTATTCTTCATTTCATATCAAACTCAGATGTCTAAAAAGCCCTATAACAAATTATTCAAAACAATAAACCAAGAGTCAACAGTAAGTTTCGGTAGTGTAATTTACGCTTAATGCGACAGGGAAGCCATTTTTAAGCAGATTCACTGCCCCTCGGAGAACCATGA
This sequence comes from Euryodendron excelsum, assembly GCA_033060915.1. Taxonomy (NCBI): domain Eukaryota; kingdom Viridiplantae; phylum Streptophyta; class Magnoliopsida; order Ericales; family Pentaphylacaceae; genus Euryodendron; species Euryodendron excelsum. The sequence continues at coordinate 14,436,419 of CM065390.1, read as the reverse complement.
TTATCAGCATCATCAACAGGGCTCCTATCCTCTCTAGGGATAGGGCTAGGGCTGCGACTGTCTCCATTTTCTTCCACAGGGCTCTTCTTGTCTCTGGGGCTCTCTCTTCCAGCATCATCAATGGGACTCCTGCTCCTGTTCCTTGCCCTGGGGCTCTCACTGTAATCTGACCCATTGGCCTGTCTACGGTCCCTTGGGGATGGGCTACCTCTCTCTTGTGGGCTTCTGTCATCAGGAGTTGGGCTACGCTTCCTACCTTTGAATGGTGGTGGTGTTGAAGTCCTGTTCCGCTTGGGGCTCCTGCTGTGACGAGGGCTCCTAGACCTTGTATCCATGCGCTCAACCCTTCGCTCCCTCTTTGGGGGTGATCTGGATCGGCTGGAGTGAGATTTCAAATTAAGGACAAAAATACTACATAATTGGGATTGAGAAATGACTCGATGAATTAACACAAATAGCTCCTAAAAGTATGGCATGGGCATATGGCTGTATGTTTAAATAGACGCATGTTGTAGATAAAGATACGTATGCATATTTATGAAAGTCCCTTATGAATGTATACACAAGAATATGATTGCATGACTCCTACTTCCCATGATTTTGTAACTTCACTGAGCTACATTTTGCCAGTAGGTCCAAAAGTTTGTACGAATGACAAACAAACCAGTGTGCGCTCATTTTTATTCCCCCTCTCCGAACTACATTTTTTTCCTTGAAAAAAGAAAATGTCCATAATAGTGCATTCAACACCAAACTTTTAGCCATCTATCACAATACTGTATGAGAAAAACAGTTCCGCTCAGACTGGTTTGTGAAGAGTAGACTAAATGAAAAAGAAAACAAGTTTTCATCTGATAACAGAAAAAAAGACTGGACAAATAGTTTTTTATTTTATTTTATTGGTAGGTAAAAGGATAAGATAACCAGTAAGGAGTCAAACAGACTTTTGGTGAGTCTCGACATTCGCTATCATACAAATCCCATACTTAAGGTCCGGTCCATGCAACTAATGCAGATATTCTCCATGCATATGGAAGAAGAATCTTATTAATGCACACATTTTTATTTTTTTGATAAGTAAAAGAATAAGACAAACAGTTAAGGAGTCAAACAGGCTTTTGGGGAGTGTCGACATTTGACATCATACAAATCCCCTACTTAAGGTCCATGCAACTAATGCATATATCCACTATCTGTGCAAAAGGAAGAAGAATCTTATTAATGCACACACCCTCCATGCTACTCAGTGTGTATGTCCATCTGTGTTTCACCATAAATAAAAAAAAAATCTATCAAAACCTAAACCCACAAGAGAAGATGTAAAACAATGATGAAATGAACAGACAGATTTCTAGAACAAATCTAAGATAACTATTTGTTCACTAGAAAGAGCAATGTTATTTCCAGCTAAGTGTATGTAAGATTAGTTATGCACAAGATCATCCATTCACTTCACTCTTCCCATCATTCTCTACATACATTTCATGCCCAATGACTCCCATTCATTCATATTAACAGTTAATAGTGAGACCATAAAAAAAAAATTATAACCACAATTCCTCAAGATTATAGCTCCACAAGACATTAAATCTAGGGAAAGATTTCAAAACTCATATGAACACCTATTTCATGAATCATGACAATTATAATAAACTGAGTTACCTGTAGCTACGACTCCTGCTGAAACTACGGCTTCGGATTCTGCCACGTTCAGGAGACGGAGAATGGGAGTAGCTCCGCCCCGGTCTGCACCCAAAACAAAATTTTGCAGCTTAAAAAACCGTAGAATGTCCACATAATCCATGCTATAAAATCCAGGGTGGGAGAAAGTCCTCCAATTATAAGGTTACCTCACTTTCTTGGGACTATTTTGACAATTCCTTTCTATATGGCCTCGTTCTCCACAGCGGTAACACTTGTTCTTCCAGTCCCCAGCCTTGCAATCTTGAGCCCAGTGACCATCAATTCCACAATTGAAACAGCGCCCTGTTCCTGGCAGAGGACCTCTGCCAAGATAGTCACGAGATCCACTTGGACCACCTTGACCACGTGGCCCCTATATTGGAAGTCAAAAACCTTTATTATTAGTTCACTATTTTTTCATAAGCAGTCTCCATCAAAGCTATCTCACTGAAATCATTTTACCACCAGGAGTCCAAAAGAATCAGATCCACATGATGATTTGAGATCACGCAACGAAAAGATTATGATAGACAAATATCATGTCTTCAGAATCCAACCAGACTCGGTTAATTTTGATAATACTAGGCCATCAGAACCTTGATAAATCCACAAATCAAGACCCTTTCTGCTGGCTGGCATCACAACCAGTTATGTGATAAAACAATTTTTTTTTTTTTTGACAAGTAAATGTAACTATAAGAAGGAAACGCAGTTTTGGCATAAACCATTGTTAATCATCTATTCACTAAACCATAAAGAATCAGATCGCTTCTGATGAAGGACAAGATAATATTACATGGGAAATCTTAAGAAACTGCCATCCAATGCTTCCTTACCACTTTATATAGGCATAACGAAAATATTTTCTCAATGGAAGGGAAAGGAAAGAAAGGTAAAACAAAAAGAAAACATTGCAATACAAAAACAGAAGCGTGAATAAAGTCAGTTTTTATTATTTTTTTTCTTCCAGTTTTCCCAACTAAGCTTTTTATTGTACTTGTAATTTGATAGTTCAATTCTGAGTCTTTAACAGTCACAAAACTGCACAAGAACTCTAGGGTGCTGAAGACGTGCCCTTTTTGTAATTTGAGACAATAGTAACCACAAGAGAGAAAGGCTTGGTTGTTAAAGCATGGCAAACAAATTCTAAATGAGATAATCCTTCATAAGTAAAGTGAACGTCCAGGCAAGGGAGAACTCAATGATGCATAATAACAGTATAAAGTCATAACATTCTAGCACATGACTGGTATGATAATGGTGTAAAAATAGATCCAAACAAAAGTTCAATAAAATGTACCATAAGAACAAATAATGCACAAAAAGCAACTCATGCATAAAACTTACCCCCTTTGCAAATTCCACTATGATACGACTTCCATCTATTTCCCGACCATTTAACCCATATCTTGCATCATCAGCATCACGAGGATCACTAAATTCCTATTGCAAGGAGTGAAAGAACATACAAAATAGAACTCGTATTTTACACAATCCACATAATATGGTAAATCACAGCACAACCTACACCACCTTGTACACCAATATATAAAATGGAGAAGAAAAGTTGAGGAAATACATACAACAAAGGCATAATCGCGCTTCATATCCACATCACGTACTCTGCGTAAACGGGGGCCAGAAACAATAAGGCCATCATCACATAAGTACCGAAGGGTTGATACTTTGCCCCTCAAAGATCAACTAAACACCACTTTGAGATTGTTGCCATTTCCATCAAAAAAACACGCAATAACATAATAGAAAGAATCGCCAAAGTCCCCTATACACTCTGCAAGAATAGCGACCAATTCCACCAAGGCCAACCTCTCACCACAGACCTCCAGGTAGGGCAAAAGCCCAGGAACCTTCAGAAAGATCATTCAAGTTAAATCATTGAGACACATGGGACGGTGCAACTATCTCACACCTGTTATAATGAAAATTGAATAACAACGTGAAGCACAAGAAGAAGCTTGGCAAAGCTTCACTGTCCCCTATACATCTCAATGTCCCAGAACCAAGACTATAGACCACTACTCCCCACAAAAAAAAATATTAATAATAATTTGTAAACCAAATTGGCTGAAAACAGACAAAGTCAATTTAAATCTAGAATGCCCTGTGAAAGGTTTGTTGTATCCATCTATCCACACAAGCTCAGACATGTTAATGTTAGCATATACAAAAGTCTAAGTAAAAGGTGAATTGAGAGCCTTAGCCCAGACAAAAAGAAAAAGGAATAGCACTTTGTTTATAGTAAGATAATGGATTAAAAATAGTATATCCAAATACGGGTAAGGTTGGTTTCGTAGATATCAATCAACGGTACCACAATACAAGTTGCTAATGTCTAATTTGAAAGCATTTTAATTACCTTCCATATCTGCTGAAGAGGTCCTCTAAATCTCGTGATCGTGTTCGTGAAGACAAGTGACCAACATAGAGACGCGTACTACCATGGCGATCATCATACCGAGGCATCTTTCCTGAAAAAATCTTGACAATCCATTAGTGACCAACATCAGAATCACCGTTGCAACTGTGAGCACACATCAATCCTTTTTTTCCCCCTATAAATACACATATGCCAATCTTAATAATGCTAATAAATACCACAAGGACATTTCATCCCACTAGTTATTCTATCTTTCAAATAAAGGCTGCCAAATACTCTGGGTTTAATTAATAGGATTGTACTTTACTCACACCTTGCCATAATTTATTAAATACGATTGCAATATAATACACCCCAACATGCCAGTGCCACCCACAAAAATTTTGCATGATACCGCTTGTGCACCATTTCTACTATATTGGCTACTCAATGAACATGCAAAACTCATAAGCCTTCCTGCCTCCCACAAAACCATATTTCCAAGCCACCAACTAATTGGAAAACTAAAAGTGCACTTGGATTTCATTGACAATACAAATAGACAATATCCAAACAATTTATTACAACAAAATATTGATATACACTCACACATACTAAGCTTCTCTTACACACTTCGTGACAAATCATCAAAATATTGACCATGTTTGGTTCATGGATTTGGCAAGGGAAAACGGGATAGAATACTAAGGAAATCATTTTTCCTTGCTTCCTTACTAACAAAAAAAACTATAAAAGGAAAAGAGTGATGATGCGAGAATTTCTAGTTCCACATTTCATTTCTCCTTCTCCTTTTCGTTATGTCTTTATCATTCAAGATTTGTTTAAGTGAGAAAGAAAACAAGAGGGAATATGGTTTTCCTTCACATTTTCCTTTCCTTGTCCTTCTCCCCTACCAATTCCAAGTACCAGACAGAGCACAACCGAAACAAAATACAAACGTGAATACATCAATATAGAACAGACCTGACCTTATCAGGTTAATTGCAAAGACAATACGCTATCAATGTACGGCATATATATAAACATATCAGCGGACAGCTATTGAATCATAACCATGCAATTCAAAACAGAATCGTCTATATTCCCAAAAAAACATTACCGTGCAGAGAGAGCAATCGATACAGAAAAAGGTCCAGAAACCATTAACAAAAACACAAAATTAACACAAGCAAGAACACTAGAAAGCAGCAGTATGTCTCGAAAGAGAGGGAGAGATCGCAGAAAGAGAGACGCACCTGAAAGAGTGCGAGAGCTCGTGATTCCGTGAAGTGAAGGATAGAACCCTAGATTTCGTTCGAAAAGGGGCCGATTGGTTTGTCTCTCCTCTATTTATAGGACGGTTATCATGAGATTCGGCGGCTTGGATTTGTGAGCCGTCAAAATCTCAGACAAAAGGCCCATTCGTCTCCATTGATTGCAGTGATTAGTTGTACCAGTGGCCCAGTACATGGTCATGTACAACTCGTTCGAGCAAGGGAAAATGTTAAGCCTACGTTATTTTTATTATATTTTAAAATAATGTGATAATAATATTTTTAATTAAAAATTATTCTAATGGAAATTTTATTTTTCAATGAATAAATGTAAATTGGTCATGTTAGAATAAACTAACATATTTATCTTAACATTTGAAATAGTTTCAACTCTAAAAGATTTTTATACTTAATTTTCTATTTTATGATAAAACTGCCTTTGATTTATCAATGCATGCTAAACACGCCCAATGAAAAATAATTTTTATTTTATTCTTAACTAATATACTTATCTTGCAAATTTTAAATTTTAAAATTCAGTACAAGTATTTCGGTTTTTTTGAGTAGTAAAATGTCAACCAATAAAAAAAATAGAGAGAGTATAAGAAGAAAGCGATAGGCTTATCCAATTTGGGTGGTATTTTTTTCTGATTCTTTGAGTATTTTTCATGAAATAAGAATATACTGAAATAAATAAAATATAAATAAATGAAAAAATATGTGGGTATATATTACAAACTAAAAGAGTTGTGAGGGAAGGGACCGTAGGTACTATTAAAAGAGTAATTGACATTATTCTTAAAAAAAATAAAAACAAGGCTAGGGAAACTGTGTTCGCCCAAGTTTTTGAAATCCTATAATTTTTTTGAAGGTTTACAATAATTGATATTTGACTCTTAAAAATTAAAAAAAAAAAATTCCTTAGACTCCCGAATTGCTAGGAAAAAGGTTGGCGTTGAAATTGAAAGAAATATCTTTCTTTCTTCCCTTTTTTTTTTTTTTGTGGGTAAACTCGAACTAACATTAAAAGCTTATTGTTTTTGACGGATACATGCCCCTTATATCTGTTGAATAGCATCAGGAAGAGGGGAAATTTTGGGAATTTAGTCCTGTTTGGTATCATTTTCAATTTATTTTTCTCTTCATTTTCGTTTATTTGTGTCTTCAGAAACGAAAACAATAAAAAAGTTCAAAAACACCACATTTTTATTTTCACATGAAACAGCTTTCAAGAATTAAAAAACAAACTTAAAACTGTTTCCTAAAAATAAGGTGTTCCTGAAAATAGCGCCAAGAAGTACCAGATTTTGTTTCTCTCTGGTTTTTTAGATCAGACAACAGTTTTTGAAAACAGACTTTTGAATGCTTCCCTCCTTTGAAAACCATCCCTGAAGTTGTGTACCGGAGGAGCCGGTGAGAATCTCCATGGGAGGAACCTACAATCTCGTATGAAATTTCCACATTCCCGCGAGAACGTCCTTGGAAGAAATCTGCAACACATGACAGATACAAAATTTATGAGAAGTGCCATTTTCAATAAAAGAGAAACAAAAAAAAAAGGTAGTAAGAAGAAGACAGGAAGAATGGCAAGTCACTACATTCTCCAACTTCAAGAAGTGAAAGAAAGAGAGAATTCAACACAGCAATAGATGAGTCCTTCATTAATCCTGAATAGATCATAGCAGGCAAGGCAAGTTGATACTTGATTTGTTGATGAAACCTGAACTTCACCTTTTAGTGACAACTCTAATCAAATGTATTAAGAGTCATCCATTAAACACTCAAGAATTGTCAGCAAATTAATAGAAAGAACTTCATTGATAATAGACTTTTTGGGTTTGTAGCAATTGTGAGGCATACAAACTATAGATGCAAGATATCATATGTACCAGTCAAAATGTGCCAACATCAATCTCAACTCTTAAGTAAATGGATCCTCAATACTTCACATTTCTCATCTTTTTTTTCTTGAAATCCATCAAGTAACATGCCTATCGAATATGTGATGACACGAAGGGGAGAAACAGAGAGATACTGCTTACCCCAGTATGTCACAAAATTCAATTAAGGCCCATTGCAGCAAAAATATACATATAAAAAAAAGATTATATGACCTATGAATAAGTAAGCTTGAGCAAAGCTGTTGTCCTAGTTGGTAGAGACATTGCCAGCCCTGCTCATGGTTCGGAGTTCAAGCCCCGGCCTCCCCCTTCCCCCATCCCCTAGGAAGAGATATCTGTACATATTTCTTGTGTTTCTCCAAAAAAAAAAAGAAAAAGAATAAGCTAGCTTAGTAGTAAAAAGACAAGCAGCATACTGACCTCAAACCAGGGAAACCACAAGGCAGCTAGTTACGGCAAACCTCCAGTACCTTCATGCCCCTTGTACCTTGGGACAAAGAACATAACTGGAAAACAAAAATACAAATTCATTTTCATGTTACTTGACATTCTTAATATTCTTGCTAAGCATCAAGTTAGTCGTTTCCAAATAGAAAAATACAATTCATGAAATTATGTTCAAGTAAAATAAGAATGGATGAAGAAAATATTGACAATCATACAAGTCATTACAAACCATTATCAATACGAGGTTATCAACAAAATTCACCAACCCCCCAAACCAAAAAACCAAGGAAGAGAAAGAAGAGAGAGAGAGAGAGAGAGAGAGAGAGAGCATAAAAAATCATCGTAAACCTTCAACGTAACAGCTATTAATAACTCATTTGATCTCCTTTTCAAACTCAAAAGAGATTAGTGATTTCCATTAACCAAAAAAGGAAAAAAAAAACAGAGCATTAGCATTAATCTTATGCGTGTTATTATTTGATAATGCATAATTACAACTCGTGATAACATGTGAGGACATATTAATGGAAGTGCAACATAAACCGAAAAAATGTTACAACATACAATGTCAACAGGAGGGGCAGCTGACAAACACCTCCATTTAATTCCGAAAATTGATTTAGGTATTCTCTTTTACTTTACAACTGATGCCTCAAACCCACGACAATAAAAAAATATATAGACCATTAGGCATGGTTGTCACTTCAATGTTAGGCGATGACATGGTCTGACACCTATGCTGATTTAAAATTGCTGAGCCTGAGATGTATAAATTCCTGATGGATGCCTGCATCTGACTGCATGAACAGATCCTGCTCTTGAATTCAGAAGTTTTCTGTAGTTTCTAGGATTCTGACAATGTTGCACAGTAGTTCTTCAGCCAGTCGGAAGCAGATTTAAGGACACGAAGCTCGCCAGAAAGGAGATCTCGAGCCATTTGTCTCCTAGGAGCAAGTTTTTCAAACATGAATGGAGAACTGGGAGGCCTTAATGACTGCAAATGCACATAAGAAGCACAAAACATATACAAAGCTCTTTATCAACGAACAAGACAAGCAAGCTCAAGCTTTGTAATCAAACTATACTTTTTTGTGATCAAATGACACCCTCAAAAGGGCAGAGATAATCCACAGTTTGTTTTTGTAATTCTATTACCTTTTTTATACAAGGATAAAAGGTCACGGCTAAAATATCACAAATTAGAGGAAAGAAATAGCTACTGATCCCAACCCACATGGGCCAGTCGAGTTAGCCAATGTCACGGCCGAACAATCAAATATCTCCAGATGGACCATTGGATTGTGTGATGCACTTGGTTGGTTGAGTGCTTGCGCATCTAAGGTTAATCCTTGGTCCAAATGGGCAGAGGACACCATGGCGTAACAATGGACAAACCAATACGATGACTTTAAAAAAATGCAGGACAATCTATTGGAATAATTTACTCAAAGATAATAAAAAAATTTGAAAGATAACACGTATTAAAATTAAAAACCATGTATTCATTAATTTAAACGTCCAATTAAGTACAAAATCACACTATTTTTATTTTACAATCGGATCCCAAATTATTTTCTACAAATTTGCAACATATTTTGTGTGTCTAAATGATGGACAGGAGTGTCCATGTGATGGATATGTGTTTCCCAAATGCCCGAAGCGTGTCCAATTCTAAAAATTAAAAAGAATACTATACACATTTGGATGTGTGTCCTTCTATACACTAATGCATATTATATAAATCATACATGTAATTTAATTTTTTTATCTAAATATTTCTACTCAAAATTACAAAAGTGGAAGATAAAGCTCCATAAATACCATGCATATAATGCATAATTACACTATTTGCTTTCTTACTACATTTTTTCATCTTTATTGGTATGTTCCTTTCCTGTGTTGGAAGTTGTTCACTTTACTTTGTTTAATCTAGTAGAATGTGAAGCGTTCTTTCTAGAAAATTCTCAACACTAATTTGGGGTGTGTGAGTTGCATTTCCAAGAATAAGGTGATTATTTCTAACGAGAGATTGATCGCATAGGTCAGGTTGTGGAGTGCCATCAAAGGGCTCTCGAAGTCTCATAGAAGTATCCAAAATTGTGAACCCATAATTAGGTTGGATATATTTAAAAAGATTCTAAGAGTACCTGAGAAGGGTTGATGCACACATAGCATGTACAACACGAGCACAGCTCCTCCCTAGAAGTATTCCTGCTACTTAGGTATTGACATATTGTAGGTGGCTTTACTTGAATAGGGTGTAAGAAACTTTAGATAATAAACTTGTATCCAAAATCAACAAACGTTTTGACTTCATATGGTAGGCAACTAAAAGTTAGACCAAGACTAGAAAGTACGATGGAATCAGACAACGAAAATATGCCAAAAGCAAATTTTGCAACATCCAAATTCAAACCATTATTATATGCATAAATCAAATCCAAGGATCCTAGATATCCAACCTACTTCAAATTCTGTAAGAACTTTCAAAAATATGAATTCTATCTGTTTTTGAGACAATTATACGAAACAAGGGTTTATTATATAGAATTATATCATTACATATATGTATATATATGTAATATATTATTTAGAAATATTTAAAAATCATTGTAAATTATATATAATATATACAAATATAGTAATTAAGAAATGTAAATGGACAACAATCTTATATGGATCAAGTCTACATTGATTTGACCTCTATTGAATTATAATCAGTTTGAACTTTGAAGATACATTTCTATTTCGAACGGGTTTAATTCAATCTGGCTGTTTAGGATTGAATTTGGATATTCTTGTTCAGGATGCCATGTGGATATTGCTCCAGTGCATTGGTAGCCCGAACCCAAATTATCAAGGAATAGACTAGTTATCCAAAAGATCCGAGGAATGCTTGTGCCAAACCAATAAAAAATTAGATGCTGCCTTTGTTTTTTAGAAGTAGGACCTAATATATATACTACGGTCTTATCGATAAGATAGTTATTTCTGAATGCTTACCTTAACAGACACATTATGTTCCTCAATTAAATGAGTAATCCATGAAAGCAAGAAGCAGTGTGCTTTCATCTCTCTGCTTTTATCCTTCAAAGGATATCGCGCCAGCCGACCGTCATTTTGAGCAGCTTCCATGGCCAAATCACTTAACTCTGGAAATTTAAAATCAATCAAAAAGCTATTTGCAGAAACAGAAATTGGCCAAAAGGAAATTCAATCTTCCCAAACAATTTTAAATTACAAAGATAATAACATGATTTGAACCTTGAGAAGAAGTGGAACACAGAACACGAGCAAATGCACGAAGTGATTGTGGAATTCCCCTCCCTGTCCCTTTTGCAGACTTCACCTCCCTGTATGGTTATCAGAAACGGTAGTAGATATTAAAAACTTAGTTTCGAAGCCAAGTTCTCCATTAAGACAAAGCATTGACTTCATTAGAACTTAGAACTACCTACCGCAGGGAGGTATGCACATACAAGAACATACTATATTACTTAGCTTGTCAACTTCAACCAATAATTTAAACCAAGCTGAACTTCACAAACTCAAAAAAGAAAAAGGATTTTTTTTTTTTTTGATAAGGAGAAAGAATAAGGAAAATAAAAAGGCATCAGTGTTAATATTAAGAATAGATTTTAAGGTACACTAAAAATAATAGCAACATATTATAATGTGAAGCTAAAGTAAATCTTCAAACTGGGATTAAAGAGTCATTTGAGTGATCTTATTTCAAGCCACCGGAAATATAGGAAATAAGAAATTTCACACCTAAATCTGTAAAACAGGTAATCGGGATCTAATGGGCTTTGCCATGGCCCTTTTAAAAACTTGCACAACTGGAGGAGTAGGATATTTTATCTGACAATTATTATTCAAATTAGAAGATCAAGATATAATATCAGCACGCCATAGTTCCTAGTACAGCCAGTCTGACAAGATATTTTTCTTTTACCTATTTATTAATGATCATTTTTTCAACAATGAGCCAACCAAGAATTTTTTAACAAATAATTTAACACCAATCATGAAGTCTCGTGTTCTGCAAGATTAAAAAAGATATCAGTTTGCCAGATTCATTACAAAAAATCAGTTCACATGCCTTCACGTCTCTTGTTTATAAATGATGCCTTCACATACAACCATATATGTATCCTACAATTCATCCAAAAAGACACATTGCTATTGCATAGAGTCCTCAGCCCCTAAAATATAAACTAGTAGTAACCATTTTGTTAAAATTTAAATATACTTGTCTTCCTGCCAAACCTCTCAGAGGCTGGTTAGTTCAGATAACATTACTTTAAGATTAATTGTCAGCAACCACTGATTATCTCTACTAAATAAAACTGTTAGAGAAAGGACCCTATCCAAAACGGATCCCTCTTCATTCCAATTACGACGCAATCCTCAATCTCACTTAAATCTATCTCATTCTTCTATCTAATCCTTTGCTGGCTCACTTCCTTTATTTTTTCTCTTGGCATATTAATCCCAAATCTACAGTTTGGACAGCAAGATCACTGCCCAACCAAGCTACAAACAAGTCACAGCATTGCACGTGAACTGAGTAGAACAATTTTGTATTACCCTATATAATCCTCTACAAAGAACAGATTTATAAAATGTTTCATTCAGGTCACCTTAAGGTTATTCAAGACTCCCTAAGACAGCAAGTAACTGATGCAGGCCATAAAAAGTTCGAGGAAAAGTAAAGTTAAAGGGGTGACAAGACTTGGAAATTGGTAAGTTTCAAACCGAGAACCTCATAGAGCCTTGCATTGTCGAGTTCTATTGCAGTAGTTTTGTGTTAAGTATTCTGCTGGACAGTTCCAATATATATATATTTTTTTACTGATTATCTTGGGGGTATTATCGTAATTTCAAATTCCCTCCCCCATGGGTTATAATTTGTATCAATTTGGGACTATTGGGACTTTAAATATGATTTTGAATAGGTTTTATCGGTCGAAGTCCTTACTTGCAGATTTTTTAGTCAAAATCCATTATAGGAGTTCTAAGAAGTCTATATAAAGCCACGTAATGCCGTTTCATTAGGGAAATTATAGAAAATTTTATGGAACTTCTGAATTTCTTGTGAATTGTTTGATACAATTATAATCCTTCTGTCATGCGTAAAGAAACTAGCCTTTCAAACTATTCAACCAGAGTTGCTTCTTCATTTTCCTACCTTACAAATCCTCTAGGCAAACCCTAACATTTTCCTCCTCCATAAGTCAACCCTAGCTTGCGGAAAAAAAAAACATGAGACCAACAACGTTATTGTTCTTGAGTACAGTTCACAGCCCTAGAACAGCCCTAAATTCCTCTCTTTTCTTGCTTAATCATAGGCCTAAAACTCTACCCTTTTGTAACCCATATAAACCCTCAAATTCTATACAAGTTTATTAAGCTTTTGGCCACAAAAACTAGATGTACAGTCCCAAAAACAGCCCTTTAACCAATGCCATATATTATATTTGGGCTTAGTACCAGTTGGAGAGTGTTCTTCATCTCATACTACAACAGTAACAATTTCTTTCATTAGAATAAAAAATTAAAAATTAACACTTTCATTAGTTTTTTCTAGGTTGTTATTTTTCTTGAGTTCTATTTCACCCATCTTCATTCAAGATAGTAAGGAAAGTGCACTATTATATTTAACATTCAATTGTATCCTTGTTTAAGGTACTAGATTCCATGAATAAGAACCAACTTGATTGTGAAGGAATCCTCAGAAGAGCTGAAGCTGTTGACATTTCCAATGGCAGGTGTACAGTGTCTATGCAGGAGTTCCAACTTTTTGGCACACAGAGGATCATGATGAGGTATATTGACCCGAATCTGAACCTGAGAGTAACTCGTGTCATTTGCAAAATGAAAAGGCCACAATTTGGAGTAGGTAACCCAGAATTTGGGCAGAAGATAAAATTTATCTATATACCCCCTGTAATTTTAGAAGCTTATATTAAAAGAAAAAGGTATATGAAATTTGAGAAATTAGACAACATACAGGGAGAGAGAGAGAGAGATCACAATAGGAACAAGCAAATAAAGAAGGGCCCTTCACATCAAACAACATATAAGCAAAGAAAGCGAAGACAATACATTTCGGCAGCAAATAAAGAAAGATCACCAAGAGTTAAGGCACACACATGGGGGTTTTGTTTTTTAACCAAGGCAAATACATGCACGCAGCCCAGAGCACACAACCCACACACAGACTGGAGGTAACATACCCAAATCCCAACTAACTCCTCAAAAGAGGAGGGGAAGAGGGTTATATCTCAATGCCAATGGCATATCAGACCGATGTGTGATAAGGCACCAAAGGAAAATATGTCAGTTTATTAAAAAAACAACCCCCTCCCCAAACAACCCAAAAAAAAAAAACAAAACAAAAAAGATTAGAGAAATTCTAACAGCAACATTGGTTGTGCCTCCAAGAGATGGATGGCTAATAGCATCTTTTCAAATGAGGAATTCCCCATGCAGAGAGCTGAAAGGATAAATATGTCACAGACGGCTCCTACAGATTGTGATTGGATAACTCTTGACAATTTGCTTTTAAGCCTTGTCTCTCACATCATAAAAATAAACCAAACCAAATTACCAAATTTGGGTTGTCATCAAAGAGACCTATCAGTTGATGTGGATGACATATTTGCTAGCCCCGTGCACAAGATACAAAATGTAACAAAATCCCTCCATGCACTCAATCTTAATTTAGCCTTTTGCAACAGTTCTACAACTAGTTTGGACAATCACAATCACAATTCAACAGTAGTTATTTTTCCTTTTCTTTCCCTTTTTTATTATTTGTTCCACCGGGGGGGGGTTGGTGGCATATATTGATCGTGTCAACAGGCAAGAATACTTTTTTTGGGGGGGGGGGGTTAAAGAAATAATTGACAAGAATACTTGCAAAAAACATTATTTAAGCTACACTAGAATGTCATCTCATCAATAACTGTACATGATGCACCTTTTCAATTTAAAACCTTAGACTAACCTCGTCATAAATGTTGCGAGGAACTGTAAACCCAAAGTCCAACAGAAGAGTGGCGTTCGAAAATTTTCCATATCTTATCAGAACCTGAAGGAAATTAATGGACATACAATCATACAACTATCACAACTCAGAAGACACTATAAAACTACAGAATTCACAGCCTCAGAAGACATCAATGAAGACAAGTAGTAACAAAAGAAGCAGCATGTAGATCCAATCCCTCCTCTTATGGAACAGAAACTGCAAATCTATTATACTTAAAGACCCTCCTCTACTGGTAATTGGACTTTTTCAAATTGAGGAACTTAATTCCCTAATCTGAAATATCTAGGAACTATCATGTAGTGAACAGAAGTAAGCTGCAAGGTGCATCAACCCATGTTAAAGACTTCAAAAACCCATCGCAGACACGGGACAATTTTTCCTTTTTAAAGCTACATTGAAACAACCATACTAAATTTTTTCCATTTTTTCCCCGCCCTTTTCGGCTGATTAACAACCATACTCAGTGGAACCATGCAATCTAAAGCATAGACAACACATTTGCTATCAAAATTAAGATATTTTATAACAGTGGTAAGAACCTCGTATGGAGAGAACTCAAAACAAGGGCCAAGGCCCACTGGGTTGTCCCCCAGCCCCAGGAATGCTGACAAAATTCATATATAGTCGTATAACACCAACCTTTCAACCAAGAGAACCCCGTTTTCTCTACTTCTTGATGAGGAGTTTCACCACGAGCCCAAAATGTTCATATTTAGAACCCTACTAAAAAAAAGTGAAAAAAAAAGAAGGAAAAGATGCAGAAATTTCTATTATGAAGAAACAAAACAGGCGGAAACCTAGGGGTCTAATGGCGGGAAGCTTACATAAAACCCCCAGATACAGTAGGTATGACCAAGGCATTTCCAAATTATTAGCACTAACATAATATCTTCTCACAATTTCAGCTCTAGATGACAATTTTGCATTACCAAAAATCAAATAGCTCAAGTTGTAAAATATGAAGAATTAAAAATATTAAAATAATTTCTTGCAAGAAGGGGCATTATTTAAATATGAGAAGTGAAACAGTAAAATGGCATCACCTCGTCACCAGGGGCATAATTACGATCAGCAATAACCTGCAAAGATAAATACATATAATTAGAAAGTTAAAAATAAAGTGGAATTTTCAACAGAACGAACCTGAAAATTACAAAATAGGAAACTAAACATGCATTGAATCTTTTAACTTGTAGAAAGGCCCATTAACTACTGCTGCATTTCAATCTGGGATTCTGTGGGAGGGTGGACTGGGAACAGACCTAAAATTTGGCTTTATTTGGAAGGGGCGTCCTCAAACACAAATATGCTGATAATATGTTGGCATGCCATATTGCCATAGCAAACACTACTCGAAGGAAAACCAATCACATGAGTACAAACTGAATTATATCCTTGAGAAGGGTGTACTAATGTGCAATACCAGCAGAAAATGAATTCATGGTGCAAGAATGACAGAAACAAGGCTTTAAAAGAAAACTAGGATGGTGTAAGACAAATCAAACAGAAAGTACAGGATGCCCACCCAATGAATTGGATTCAATGGAGGGAAGGAAATTTACCAACACTCAACAAACTTGGCCATGAGACCAAACTGGAACAGAACTACAAGCTGTGGATAAAAAAGCTAAAAAAAACCTTATAATGAACAATATAGATCGGCCATCCATTCTAAAAACACATATAATGCTCAAATTTCGGTTTTCCAGTTTCCAATAGATTATAGGCTTGCAGTTCAAATACTGGAAGCCTGGAACCACGAGTTAGAAAAAAGAAAAGATACAACAAGCAAAGAACGAGAGAGCTCTGGAGAGATCAAGGAGGTAATGAGAAGGTTAGAGGATTCCCAAAACCAATTCCTGAATAGAGAACACATAACGTGGTGCTCTACACTCTGAGGAAAAACATACCCACAATAAATAAATAAAAAGGGTTTACAATTTTTCAGAACTAAGGAGTTGATGTTTGCATAGCTATAGCAAGAAAGAAGAGAAAAAATGTACCAAATCCACACACTAATCTAATTCAACTGTCAAAATTCATTATTGGCATTCATAAGAACTGAGACTGGTTAAAACCGTTAAATGGCAGTTTGATGCAATCATTATCGGATTTAATCATTTTAGGGAAAAACTTGGCTAAATGAAAGGAGAAGTGGCAATTTACCATTTGTTCACATGTGTCTGAGAAGATGCAAGACAACATCATATAGGTATACATGACAGAGCAGGAATAAATGAGGAGAGAAGCATCCAAAGGCATAAAGAGATAATACCTCAACCTCACACCTCAAACTTTTATGTATTACTGAATAAATTCAGAAAATAATTGCTTTTCAAGCTTCTTGATGGCAAATGTAAACCTTAATTATACAGTGAGCAAACCTTACTTTTTAAAAACTATTACTAAATGGTGAAACAAATCTTACTATTTGTTGAATGAAGTTCAATAAAGAGGTTTCTTGGAACCAGGGAGTGCTAAACAGATTCCAGTAACAACTCTATGTCATATTGACAATAATGGACAATATCCCACTCTTCATGCAAGAACCCAGAAAAGTAAGTACTTAGAAATTTGGGCATTTGAAAAGGAGACATCAGCAAAAAATTATTGCTTTATAGTAAGTTGGTGATACGAAAAGACCACTCCTTAAAAAAAACAGAACTAATGAAAGCACAACCTCATAAATTTATTCCCAAAGTATAAGCGTATAACAAAACCTTCTTAAGATTAAATGACTCGTCGGAGGATAATATGGTCAACTTTTGAGATTAAAATGCCAACATCTAAAGTCAAATTAACTTCACACATAGAAATGCAGTCCTCAAGTTTAAAAAAAATACTTAAAATATCAGGTTAAAAAAATGGAGGAATCAAGAAAAAATGAAAACACATGGTGCAAACCTACCAGTAAACTTCAATTAATTGTTGTCTAAATGCATTAAGAACAAACCAAAGAGAATAAAGAAAACTATGTTGTAACACCCTAGAATCCTCACACTCACTAAGTTATACTCACTGTATAATTTTCTTTTATACATATATTGATTTTATACTTATACTTCTCTATCTATACACAACTAAAGATGAGCAAATTGTGGTAGTACTTAGCAAATTAATCATTAAAGTATTACTCCACTTAGATGAGTAAAAAATAAAGTTTCTCCACTTGATAGCGGCAGCACTTAGCAAAGTAATCATTATAATATTACTTCACTTAGATAAGTGGAAAATAATGTTCCTCCACTTAATAAGTGAGATGATTATCTTTACCTAAATGATAATGAAAGTTGGCCCACTAAATTAGTGGAGAATAAAGAATTAATAAAGTACTATACCTATTTCCTTTACTTCATCCTATAAATAGTACACGTAGATGAGAAGGTTTGAATATAAGTAAGCCTAACTATAGTGAAGAGAGAAGAGTGGAGGTTAGGAGGTTGCTCTTGAAGATCAAGTTCCAATCTTTAGAAGAGAAATTTCAAGCATTAAGCACTTGAACAATATATTTCCAATGCATTTGGAGTAAAACGTATATATTTCCAATGCAAATGTTCTTTTTTTACAAATTATATTTGAACAATATGTTTTCAAAACAAATGCTTTGAACAGTACGTTTTCAAAGCAAATGATAATGTCTATGTTACTCTTTAAAAATAGTTATTATATTTTGATGCTAAGCCTTGTATTATTCTATTAAGAAAATCCATAGATTAAGTTTTATATACAATAAATAAGATTTGAAAGTTATATGTGCCGTACTCGGAGGTCCTACATTAGGGGAACTTAAAATAAGCTGAAAGCTTGATATGATTAAAAAGACGTTCCTCACAACTTTTTGTCATTCTGTTATGCATCAATAGTGCATCCGTTTTGTTACGGATTTTTCGTTTAGCCGAGATCATGAGTACATTATGAATTATATATATAATGTTGATATTTAGATACTTTTGCAAGTATAAAACTAAATTAGTATCTTTTGAAAGGTATGCTTATGTTTAGTACATGGATATCTCTTTTACTTGTTTCAAGATCTTATGCAAATGGTAATTATGTCATATGTAAATAAAGCCCATGATATATTTTGATGCTTCAATTGTTCTATTATTCACTGGGCTTGCAGCTCATGTTTTCTTAAACACTTTCAGGTAGCCAAGATTGGGAACTTAAGTTTGAAAAGTTGTTGGCTAAGCTACCTATGTATGAATGTCATGAAGACTCGAGTTATATTTTGATTTGTGATAAGTTTGAACAAGTAGATTTCTCTAGATTTATGTCAAAACTATGGTTGTGTAATAAAACTATGTTACAATGGTGACATAGGTATTTGCTTTATGTTTACTAATAAATAAAAGAGTGTATCATGCTTCTGCATTATATCAAATGTAGGTAATCGGTCTTTTAGTTTAATTCGGCCTTGCATAGCTAAGTTACAGGTCGATTATGATCCTAATCCACACAAGGTGAGTTTGGGGTCCTGACATATGTAGACACAGGGGACCAGGTGAAATTATAACATTACATTCCAGAGCCATCTGAAGACACGGTGGGAAGCATAGGGAGGGGGGGTGGTTGGACACACCTCTGAGACTTCTTTGTCTTCATCACTCAATAGAACTGTCTCTGCAACACCATCATGATTTAAAAAATCTGCAAATGGGATCTATGAAACATTTTTATATTTAAAACATATTAAGATCAAGAACTTGTACCAAAAAACCAATTATCCTTAACACATGAGAAACAAAGATAAATGACAGCAGCATCATAACAATAGTATACCAGAGACGCGCCCCTTGTGCTTCTCCATGCCCGAGAATCAACTGAAATATTGACAGTAAACTCACCAAAGTAAGTCAAGCAATCATAATACATCCAATGACTGCAAATGCCAACTCTTTCTTTCTCCATAGGTTAAGAATCTGAAAACAAATAACTAAGATGACAAAAACTATGCACATTACTAAATCCAAAGTTTTAATTTCATTTTGGACAAATTTTAAAAGCATGGATGTAAATATAAATTTCACATGAAGTAATATTCAAATTCAAATCTATTAGGTCCAAAATTCTTCTATCACGTGGAGTTTCCAAAACTTATGAGCAGAACTCTGGAGTCATGATGACAGTAAGTTTCCAACATTTATGATCAGCAAAGAAAAGATTTTTTTTTATCCATGAATAAAGATAAAATAATTAAATGATTGCATCCTGAAAACTTTTGAAAAAGTGACAAAACCTTATTTTGATTCTCCATGTCATAAAATTCTAAACCAAATCATCAGATGCTATGATATGGGACAGCACTTAAAGGCTGTCAAGCATTTCTACAATTGGTTACATAGCAGGCTACAGAATGCATAAAAGGTAAATTTACAATGAACACAAAAGAAAAGAAATGATATGGGTTACGGAGAGAAAAATAGCTAGAATGGACTTGGAAGTGATTGTGGCTGGTTTTAATCTTACAAAAAATGTGTGAGAATTTCCCACACAGCAATTCTTTTAAGGGTTTCAGGTGTTTGGATAAAGGCTAATAGAGAGATAAAAGCATTGGGGTTTTGTTTGTTGGGCTTCCAGAATGAGATTTCACAGTGCGCTGCTTCTGATTAAAAAATATTCAAGGAACCACGCATAGATGAATTTATAGGCTGCAGGTCACTTCAAAGGTGGTTAAAGTATTCCCTAAAAATCATCTCTACTGATCAAAAGGAGCATACAGATATTTATAGGCCACTGATCAGTCCAAATTCTAGTAAGAATTGGTCATGTAGAACCAGTAGGGGAAGGAAGAAGCAGATAATAAGAAGAAAAGAGGAGAGGAGGGATAGAGAGGAGACAGAGACGAAACAGAGAGGGAGAGAGATACTGCTGAGAGAGAGAGGTATGCCAAAACCTTAGTTCTCAATTATGCCAAAAAATTCTGGGTCTAGATTTATCTCATAAAGGAAATAAATAAATAAAAACCTAAATCAGAAATTAAGAAAGTTAAAAATAAAATCCTAATGAATTCAAACTCCTAAATAAAGCTAGACTCTCAATTATTGTCAATTCCTTCGCTTAAAATAGGTGCGAAGGCCTCCTCTTTCTTGATCCCCATCACTAGGACTTCAAATTTAGAAACTTTGAGACCCTTAACAGTAACACGTATATGAACCCATTTAAAGATGCAGTGTGTACAACAAGGTCCAATACCCATCAACTAAGAAAAACAACAATCATGGACCATTACTACAGCCCTAACCATATCATATGAAATTTTCAGATACCCTCACGGTAGAAAACATAAGAAACACAAAAACAAAACTAAAAAAGTATATATTGCCCCAATAGAAGCTTAAATAAGACTCAAATCAACATAAAGCTTGATCCCAGGTGGATCCGACCATAAAATTGAATCAATTAAATTTCGTCCTTTTTGAGACACATATAAAGTTCGTCTTGTCAAAGATGCCCCAAGTTATCTTTTGTATAATGATGAAGCATTATAGATTTGTAGAATAAAATTTTGATTTAAGAAATTTCTAAGTCTCTCTAATTCTTTGGAAAAGGTTTCCCAAGACCCTGGAATAGACCATACTCATTAAAAAAATAAAAAATAAAAAGACCCTGGAATAGACCATACAATCCCCAATGGTATGGTGCTGTTTACGAAAAGCTTTTAGGCTGAGTTTTTCAGGGACACTATTAAGCTTCTTATATGGAATATGTAAGTTAGCCTCATTAAAAATTCCATAAAACCCAGAAACCTAAAAGATGAAGCTTCTTTAAGGTACCCTCAAGGTCACTTTGAGTTTCAAGTTACCTTTCCAAAGTCATAACAAAAATACAAATATTAGAACATTAACCAATGATCAAAGAACTTCAACAATTGGAATTTATTATTGACTTCGCAAAGATTAAGATTTCCACACCCAAAACAATGTTGTATAGACTACAAAACTCCACCAAGATGTGCTCAATTATCCAGAAT
This sequence comes from Euryodendron excelsum, assembly GCA_033060915.1. Taxonomy (NCBI): domain Eukaryota; kingdom Viridiplantae; phylum Streptophyta; class Magnoliopsida; order Ericales; family Pentaphylacaceae; genus Euryodendron; species Euryodendron excelsum. The sequence goes on along the minus strand of CM065390.1, from coordinate 14,414,707 downwards.
TCCAGGTACACCACTGTAGTAAATAATTAACTGATAGTCAAACACATAGAGACTATTAAATAACACCATGGCCAATTCCTGGTACCACATCGAGATGATCAATATAATTTGTAAACTCCCATATTGCACACTGGCACAAACTCATGGTGAAATGTATGCAAATGACAAAAAATTGAAACAATACCAGTGAAACTCCACTTGACAAACAAAACATGTGGATGGAAGCTCTATGGATCACATGTGGGAATCATATGAAATTATCACATACATTTACTGCAGCAACGAAAAATATTGGTTAGTAACTACATTTGAATGAAATTTTGTACCTAAAGCATATGCATGCCTAAAACCATCAAGGGTGACGTCACCAAATGTTTCAGGGAAGTGATCAAAAGCCTGAAATCAACAGACAGGGTTTTCATGTGATAATTCTACGAAGATCTCCAAACATTAACAGAGTACAAGATTGCATTATATCCTATGTAGCAAAGGAAATTCTGTAGACAACTGCAAATATGAAATATCAGTAATATGTAACCAATTAATTTGGTTAGGTATCCTTTGTTGAAATTACGAGAGATCATGGGAGATATTTTGTGATATATGAATTTCAGCGGACTAGATAAATGTAGAGAAATGGTACTACATCAAAATCTTTGGTTTATGGTCAGATCAGATTTAGATCATGGTAATCTGTGGTGATGCTCTCCACAAAAATAAACGGTAGAACAAGCTTCATGTCACCAACCCCGAATACTTGAGACAGGACCATACACTGTAAAGCCCTATTCATTTCAAATATCCATTGCTGAACATCATCTGAGCTTCCTGCTTAGCCACATTCTCGTCATTATAGCAGTTACAATATGAATTTTTTTTTTTCATAAGTATTATAGCAGTAACAATATGATGTCACCAGACTTATTGCTCTAAAGGAATAAAATCCTATTAAATTTACATAGTCCTTTTGATTCAGTAATAACTACAGATTTCAAATCTAACAAATCAGGAAAAAACTTGTCTTAATTTGGCCAGGAAAATGTTTTCAAATTAATCATAAATATAAAAAAATTTCCCAACATCACAATACGTTGTATCAGTTGAAGCTGTGTATCAGAAGCCTAAAACACTCAAACATTCAGACACTTGCATGAGCTTAAATATCATGGAAAGGCCTAAATTGTTTTAAAGGACGAATTCAAAACAAGGTGACTATCTGGTAAATAGTAAGCAACCATTAAACTTTAATCTTACAACTATATGATAAGAACTGCTGGATCGGCTCAATACTTTATCAGTGTATAAGTTAGAAGTGGAGTTGAAAGAAAAGGTGTTACATGAATTGCAATGCATCACCAAAAGCATCTAAGCCTCAGTACGTACCAACAGTTGGAGACATTTGAAGTGGCAAAAAATGAGCAATTAAACTTACGAATTAACCAGAATGACAATAAGTACTTACTGGTTTAACAGCCAAAAAATCCTTTTCAATATGTGCATTTTTTTTAATTGTTTCCTGATATACTGAGCTTTGTCTAATCATGTCCAACTCCCTTTCGCTCCAGAATATCTACAATGATTCAAACAGCATACATTGGAACATATTAGAGGATCTTGCATCCTTCAAAAAATGCTTACAGCTAAATTTATCACATGCATGTTCAAGTACTGAAATAAGACTGGTATATGAAGGAAAAAAATTTTAGTTTAATAATGAAGAAGAAACACATTGTACAAAAATAGATGAATCTTGGCAACAGAAGAGCATCAACTGAAATGCTCAGCTGAACAGCCTGAATTCACGTTTGCTAGTACCAAAGCATCAACCATAGAGGTTGCCACAATGAGAATACCAGTGTTCACAGAAATGGGGGAGCACATAACGTAAAAATATGTATATTTTAAGTGTTAAAGAACTTTTGTCAATATTGACAAAAACTTTTAGAAAATTATTTCTGACATATACCAGACTCCATGAGGTATAATTCTGATGCAAGCTGCATAGAATTTACTGAATATTCCATTCACGTGACCAACTCCAATATCGTCATAAATAAATACGGAAAGACAACTCTGCTACCCTAAAGGTTAATTTCCATGACGAACTGCCTTGTAACCAATGTAAGCTTCTATCAACACAAGACCATGGACTACTCCAGCTGGAAATTGAGAAATTTCCAAGATGATACACCAGCACAAAAAAGACTAAGTAGCAGTTGATCTCACCAATCATGAAACTCAGATCTAAAAGCAACTGGTAACAGTAAAAAGATCATTCCCAGTGTTCTCCCATAATTTTTTTATACAATCTTTAGTAAATACTCACATGCTGAGCTCCATCCATCTACATATGAAAAAATAAATTAATTTTTCCTTATGGAGACATAACATGACGAAACAGTTGTACTCAAACACAAAAATATAATTCTCTAATATCATAGAATGAGCCACTAGCACATATCATACCACACACGAGACTTCAAATTTGACTGTATATATAAACTACATGCCATCTTTATGACTTAGTAACAAAAGTATAAAAACATTTACTGTGTTATGCATCTCCCCACGATGCGGAAGACGGCTGAAATAAGGGGCCCATTCAGAGTGCTGCACCAAAAACGAAGCAGACAATAACTAATCATTCCGATCATCATATATTCTCAAAAAAATATGCCCTATAATTATAAACGGCAATGCAAGCCCATGCTCAAAAAATTTTAAAAAGTGTGAAAAGATGTCGAATATGCACACCTACCAATAATCGTTAGATATCGTGTTCTTATGAAAATTGGAAACACGAAACTAAATGGTACCTGACCCATTTTCTGCTCAACTAGAATTACTGTAGCAAGCTTTGCAACATTGCCTACTCCATCAGGTAACAAAGAATTAATTTCTGGAAGGAGATTATCTGGTGCTATTTGCTGCAGAATCATGTAAAGAAGAATTCACTACAGGTTGCAATGCTCAATGTAATGAGATTCATGTAATAAACTTTGGAAATTTAGCATACCACATTGTAAGGAACCTTTAACATGCAATCCCCAGTTTGTATTGACTTTGAAGCAAACAATGACCTACAGTAAGGACATGTGTAAAATGGCAACACAACAAGCCCGAGATGCTATACATATTATCCAACTTTTCCAAACCACAAGTTTATTGTGATCGAACATGAGACATTGAAATAGAGTTTAGTCTCTCCATAGTAGTATACTAGTAGAAAGGCACCTAATTGTTAGTCACTCTCTAATGAAACAAGATATTACAATAAAACAGTGGAAATAAGTTTGTGCCCACAGTCATCGCTCGAAAGGGAAAAAAATACTAAATGAAAACTCAATAATTAAAATTTGCAGTCAAGAATAATTTGACATGGTCTGGGTAGCAAAACTTATGAAGCAACACGTCTATTGTCAGAAACATCACCAAAAGAGAAACAATCCAACTAACCAACATGAAATACAAAAGCAGTCCAGAAGAACAAAATATGACAATACCAGCCATCAGCTTTGAATTACTCCATGCCTGAAGATTCATTTACTACGCGTTGTCATATATCAACTTTAGGCATGAGCTCAACCACAAAGGATGTTATTGTTTCCAATTTAGCATATCTCACAGCATGAACTCTGGCATTCTGACAATTAGAGTTTTCTCTTTTATTCCAGCCCCAAAACTTGTGAGAGAGAGAGAAGCATAGCAAAGTATAGGCAACCAAGTAAAAGATGTAGTCAAACTTGTATCAAGTGAACTTGTAATTTTTCATAATATCAACTCCAAAAGTCATCTAATCCTGCCTTTAGAAACAAGGATGTTAAGTCTCTTTAGCTTCCCTCCCAGAGAAAATGATAATAGGAATCGTGAATCTCCACATCATATAGGTTATCTGCACTCAAGACGGATAATAGCCAATTATCCAGTCATTGGAGAATAACAGAACTCTGCATTCTGATCCTTAAGCAAACAACCAACCATAGATGTAGTAGTCACTTGAAGCAGTTCCTTTCAGCCAATAGCTCAAGAGGTTGTATTAGTATTAGTTCCAGGGGTTATACTGCCATTGAAGTGCGCTTTTAAAGGGCATTAATCAGACTGTGAAGTGAAGGTATCACACCATAAACATAACCCCCTAAATTTTCGACAATGTCATTGTGTTTCTATTTCTTGTACGTCTATCATAGCTATTGCCGATCCCCAAGACGCCTTTGGTTGAATGTTCACACCTGATCCACTGTCTGGACTTCCTATAGAGTGTTTTCTCCGGGGCTTGATATTGGAGTTGAAATAAACAGCTGGGGAAGGCGGGATGACAAGGTAAGTAATAGCGGATTTATTCAAATGCCAGAATAAGAGTCAAATACCTTCGACTCCAACAATTTATGTTCTGTGTCATCTAATTTATATCATAATCAATCATATGGACCTTCTACACGCACACAATAAAAGCAGAAGCTATGTGGATTTGTCGAGAAGGAAACCATCTAAATGACTTCCCCCACAAACAGTTAAAATAAATTCCATTATTTCGCATCATAACCCATGCCAGCAGATCTCACACCTTAACAATAACATGTAGAGCACCTATGTAAGAGCAACTATAATCTCAAACATTTGTAAGTGAAATCCAAAGTAACTCCTCCTCTGTATGTTAACCAGAACACATGTAAAATGTTTATCAGGATCCTTGGGCTGCAATCATCAAAGTGAAGTTGCCCCTGGACCACTCCCTGTTGCTTTTCCTTGCCTTTTGTGTGAAAGTTCCACACTCAAACCAGTTCAAATGGACTAAAAAGTACAAGTTCTTCCTTATATTGTGTACTCCTGTACTCAAAACAGCCTTGGCATATTTGCTTTAAGTTTCATTCACCGTGAGTTGCAACAAATATCTTTCATACCTCCGGCTACCCAAATGAGAAACGCATTTTGGCAACATGGACAATAATTCATACAAGAATAAGTTGGAGCTCATGATCATTTGTATAAATTTATATAATGCCCAATATACAACTCACAATTCAATTTGACTTTCAGGAAAATAACATGCATTTTATTGCATAATGTGTTCTTAAAATCCAGAGCTAACACCAATTTTAAATCTGGCTGAATTCAAAATTAAATTCCTGGATAGTTCCACTTTTTATTTGGTCCCAAAACCAATTTAGTTTTTTCAATAGCCTTAATTTTGAAAATGTCAATGAACAGGTAAAGATGCCCACCTAGCTGTGCCTTTAGGAAGATTAAGAAACTTCATAGCATCAACGAAAACATAAAACAATATTGGGATTCTTTCTGTTAATGCATAACTTAAAGCGCAACGTTTATAACAGCAGTGATCATGAAAAATACTGATGATTGATTGCTTAAAAGATGGCTTTACAATTTCAATAATGAAACATTGTGGGGGATGAGAAGATGTCGTAAGATCAATTCTAAGACCTGCCGTAAGCCGATTTTCCAATCGACAGCACTGATGAAATCTCGACACCGGCCTTACGCTCCAACCACGGCAAAAAATTATCACAGTCTTCATCTGAAATGCATGAAACCTGAGGCAATGATTCAGCAGTACAAACTTCTTAATACGTCTAAAACAATAAAACAAAATCCACCCGTTCGGCTGTCGAGAAAAATCGGCGGAATAGAGGGGATGGAGAAGTTTCCTTTTTAGGGTCCCAACAAAAGATAAAAGTTAAGACTCTGGGTTTTAGTTTCTTTACTTTTCCGGCATTTTCTCAGCAGCCAAACAAAGTATGGAGGAAGTAAGTTGTCGATGAAATTGATTGTACAGTTAAGAACTAGACCAAACCTCCGCTGAAGACGATGTGGATAATTTGAGCCGGGTTATGCTTGGGCGATTGGAGAGAGTGAAGAGTGGACGCTGAATCCAATAAAGATTAGCAATTCGCTTGCTCGATAGCATTTTCCTGAAAATGTGTTGGGTGCAATTTATTTTCGCCTCCTGTGTGGTTTATCTAGTCTCATTTTTTGGACCCTTTGGAGAGACTGATCCCCGCGTAAACGCCGTCGTTCGTATTCCGTTCGGATTAACCCAATTACCCGACTTATTTAGTTCCCAATTTTTTAAATTTATAATTGGTGTATAACTGAACCAACTCGCAATAACAGGTATATACTACTAGTTGAAATAGTTAGTCAAAATATAAATAAAAAAAATATTATCTTTATTTTAGTTAGTTATTTTTTAATACATTATCTAACAATGCTTTTTATTTTAGTTAGTCATTAATTAATGGTATTAATTTATTCATTTCTTGGCACACACTTCAAAAACAGATAAAAAAATAAGGAGAGAGAAAGATAAGAATTGAGGACTTAATAAACTAATATTTTAATGACTCGTTTGGTATAATTTTTTATAAGCTTTTTTTATTTTACTTTTTGGCTTATAAGTAAAAAAATTAAATTTTATTAATTTTTTATTTTTAACAAGATAAAATAAGTAGAAAAGTAAAAAAAACAAAAAAATTCAAAATTTTAGATTTTTTGCTAATGAGTACAAAAAAATAAGCCAAAAAAACTTGAAAAAAATATAACCAAATGTGCCCTAAGTTTAGACAGTTGAATAGTGACTCTTTACAATTTGAGAGTCAAAATGGTGCTAACTATTTTTACTGGTGGAACTACTAGTCTGTTAAAAGTGTATTTTTTGACTAACTAAAATAGCTAGCTAACAAGTTAATTTTAAAGAGCATGTTGAAAATGCTTATTCATTAAAAATAATTAATTTGATATTAAAGTTTACTGTGGAACTCGTTGAAACTTGTCACAAGGTTTGAGAAAATAAATAGGCTTGTAGTTGCAAATATATATGATAAATAACTAAAAGTATGAATACAAATTCAAAAAGAAAACGTATTTCATACGAGTTTTCATATTGTTTTTCAAAAGTTTGTAAACCTTTACAGGTTCTTCTTTTTTTTAAAAAAATAATAACTCAAACGTTCTATCTACAAATTTATAAAAAATAAAACTATATTATTAATTGTGTACCACTTTTTGACAATAGTTTCACACAATTCCACAACAAATAAAATCAAGTTCTCTCTCTCTATACAATTAAACACCGTTAACCACCACTTATTGTCGTGACTGTATATCATGCACCACAACTACTGTGCAACAGCACTATTTGTTTCTTTCTTAATTTTGAACAATAAAATCAAATAAGACGAGTTGCAAAAAAATATGTTTCTTTTTTTTTTCATTTATTTTTGCAATTTCATAGCCTTTTTATGTACCAAGTATATTTCTTATTTTAATTTTTAAATAAAAAAATGTTTCACGTTTTATGTTATTAAAAATAAATAAAAACCACAACATTGTCACTAGCTACCTTATTTATTTGGAATTAGTTTATCAAAAATTAGATAAACCCTTCTTTATAGAATGTGACCACTCCTCTCTCAGGAGGACTCCTTAAAGTTTGATGTCATTCAGCATTGTGCATAAGAATAAAAATAAAAAATTCAGTAGTCAAGTAGTATGAACTTTTTAGTATTCATTATTATTAAATTATGATATATGGAGTTTTATTATGTTAGTGACTTTAATTTGTTGTAACTAGGGACAATTAAATAAAAAAATACCACATTACAAACTCTGGTTTATAAAAATTCTGTAAAATTTTATACTACCTATTACTAGACTTTTGGCTATTTCTCAGCTCTCCAACCCTCTCACAATCTTCTTGCCCAACCAAAATAACTGTCACAACTAGTTTTGTTACTATGTATATTAACAAAACTGGGTCTCACGTACCAATGACATTGTGAGTCACAAAGTTCCTCGCAAAGACAAAACTACACTTGACTTGGGGGTGTCATGCACTTGACTTGGGGGTGCCAACTTTTATCAGATCCTCCTATATGTAATATATTCGTGTAAGTTCAGTAACTTAAGGCCCTTCTCAAGGCTCTAATCCAATAAAATTTCTTAAAATTTTTATATAGTGGACTTTAACTTCTATCCAATTTTTGTTTAAACAATAATTAATTTGTATCTTTTTCCCTTATTTTTCTATTGTTCAATAGAAGTTGGCTTTTTTTTCATATAGAAATTGCATTCTAATATATTTCTAGTGCTTGAATTTAAACATATGTGTAAAGCAAACTTTAGTATATAATAATTGTATCAATAGGCAAAAAAATTTGTGTTTTATTTCGACACCCCAAAACGAAAATACTAGTTCCACCGCTGGGTCCTCATCTTCACAAACCTTGAACAAGGCCGTCACATGTTCCCTAGATGTTTGGCTTGAAGTGCGATTCAATATACTGCTTATATTGCAATACATGAGTGATAAGGTCGTTATCTTTGGGTTTGCAGTTTATTACGAGGTTGAAGCCTTAGCCTACATCATTCGTAACTCGCACGTTGGTTTTGGTGAGATAAGCTTCGCGGAGGGATAAGAGCATCACAAGCATTACTCCATGCTTGACAGAGTAGCTCTTTTACCTATTTTTCTTGACAGAGTTCCCGTCGAATTAGGTTTGATGCCGATCTCTCATACTGTGCGTCATTTTAAATTTCAATTTGCTGCAAAACTGACTCTTGAACTTTTTGCAGACACAAGGAAGCGGTCGAAAGCTCGTGACTGGTTAGTCAACTCTGACGATCTCAACAAGGTTTTGAACTACGTTGGTGAAGGTCGACTAAGATACGTAGCTCGGGCTGCACACATTTTGCTCTCCTACCCACTGCGATACTCAACTTTCACTGCCGAGACGGGTGTTCCCCAGAGTATACTTGCAAGATTAGCGGAGGAAGGTGCCGAAAGAGACTTCGAGGAGATCCCCACTGGAATAGCGATCGAAAGGGCGCGCAGCCCTACAGGCATGACAGTCGCGGTTGCTTCTCCATCGGCATCAGCTGGTGAAAAACGGCAAGAAGCATGAACGAAATCACACAGCTCGGCATCCACTTCATCACCGTATACTACGCCCGACCGCCGAGTTAAGATTCCTGCAGGAACAAGTGATTCGAGCCCATCCCCCGACGAAATGGTCGGCATGAGTCTAAGGGAAAGAATGTTTGCTCTCGCGGGCCAGCCACTAAGGTTGGCCACCCCTACTCCTGCTGAAACTCCTCCAGCCGAGCTGGTGATAACTCCCGTGGAGGAAGCCCCTCCCGTGCAACAGAGGCCAAAGACTCGGCAACAAAGAAAAAGGAGGCCTGATGTCACTCCTCCAACTCCAGCGCCCAAAAAGCAAAAAGGAAAAGGCACGGTGGACAAGGTTGGCGAGACTGTGACCATCACTCCGGACATTCTAGGCCGTCCTATGACGATAGCAGATTTTATGATTGACCAGCCCGAGGTTGCGTTTGGTCTTATTAAGAGCGTCCTTCAGAAGAAGGACGTGGCGAAGCTGGGCGAAGCAAGTGACTCAGCCGTTTTTATGGGTGCTTTTCATGACTCGATGCTCGTAAGTCGGCACTGAATTTTTCGATGATTACAGACTTTTTTGGACATTTGCTCTCAAAATGACCTTCTCTTATCTGTGTAGGGCTATCTGAATTCCTTGGAGGCGATGATGCGCTTCCAGAAGCTTGCCGAGGTTCACCAGGAACTCATTAAAGAGCACGGCCGCTTAAAGCTTGAGTGGATCGAAGCAAATAAGGAGCGGATCACTTTCAAGAAACAGGCCGAACAGGCTTCCGTCGAGCTTTTGTTGATGAAAGCCAATTTTGAAAAGAGAGATAAGGATCTAGCTGACCTTGAGAAGAAGTTTGATGTGCAGTCCGTAGATCTGCATAACGCAAATGCAGAGGTCGAGGCCCTTAACTCTAAAGTGGCCAAGTTGAAGGCGGAAGAAGAGGCCACACTAAAGAGGGGTGAAGAAAGGGGGGCCAAGCGTTTGGCCGAAGAGATGATGGATCTTAGTCGCTCCATATTCTAACAGGGTTAGAACGGTGCCCTTGTCGTTGCAGAGCTGGATAAGGCCTCCGACGTTTAGGGTCTTTGCCCGGACTTTTTCGATATTACCGAGGATGGCGTCGTTTGTCCGAAAAAAGTGCTGGCAAATGCCCAATACAAACGAGAGCTTATTTTAAAAGCCGCGGCCGAAGAAGCTGCTGCTGAGAGGGAGAGAGCTGAAAAATTGAAGGCCGCTGCTGAACCCCCTGAGGATGCGGAAGAGATTGTCGGTGGTTCGCCAGGGGCAATTTCGCAGCCGGGGGAGAAGTCGGCATAACTGTTCTTTCTCTTTTCTTTGATTTTTTGTAACCATCAATGCCTTTTAATGAGAAAAACTCATTTTGTCGTTTATTACTGAATCTGTCTTATTTGATTTTGTTGTGGACTGAATCTACCTTATCTGATTTTGTCGTTTACACTTGGTTTCTGTTTTGACTTTCTTTGCCCGACCTGTCCAAGTTGGACAGGACCAAATTTTTGCACTTGATTTTTCTTTTGCCCTTCTTTGGCCGACCTACCCAACTTGGACAGGACTAAGTTTTTTACACTTGGTTTTTCTTTTAGCCTTCTTTGGCTGACCTGCACAACTTGGACAGGACCAAGTTTTTACACTTGGTTTTTGCTTTGGCCTTCTTTGGCAGACCTGCCCAACTTGGACAGGACCAAGTTTTTACACTTGGTTTTTACTTTGGCCTTCTTTGGCTGACCTGCCCAACTTATACAAGACCAAGTTTTTACACTTGATTTTTGTTTTGGCCTTCTTTGACCGACCTGCCCAACTTGGACAGGACCAAGTTTTTACACTTGATTTTTGCTTTGGCCGACCTGCCCAACTTGGACAGGACCAAGTTTTTACACTTGGTTTTTGTTTTGGCCTTCTTTGGCCGACCTGCCCAACTTGGACAAGACCAAGTTTTTACACTTGATTTTTATTTTGGCCTTCTTTGGCCGACCTGTCCAACTTAGACAGGACCAAGTTTTTACACTTGATTTTTGTTTTGGCCTTCTTTGGCCGACCTGCCCAACTTAAACAGGACTAAGTTTTATACTTGGTTTTTGTGGGTTTCATAGAGTGCTTAGAGTAGATTTGTTTGAATGGCTTCGTTTTCATTGATTCTTCAGCAGAGCTTTACACATTTCATGGACTGTTACATCAGATGGAGCTTCGTATTAGTGGTAGAATTTCCTCAAGTTGCTTGCATTCCAAGGTCACGGCAATTGTCTCCCTTCTTCAACAGTCTCTAGTCTGTATGCCCCAATGCTGACCTGGGATGTCACTTTGTAGGGGCCTTCCCAATTAGGGCCGAGCTTTCCATCTGCCGCCTTCTTGGTTGCCCCCAACACTTTTTGTAAAACTAGATCTCCTAGAGCAAAGCTTCTCGGGCAGACCCGTTTATTGTAAGAGCGTTTTAGCTGTCGCTGATACTCTGTGAGCCTGATCAAGGCGGTTTCCCTTCTTTTCTTGACGAGATCCAAGTCTCTTGCAATCGTCTGGTCGTTGAGACCTGTGTTAAAAGCTGCCGATCTGATAGTTGGTAGTCCGACCTCAAAAGGGATGACTGCTTCCACCCCGTATGCCAAGGAGAACGGGGTTTCTCCGGTAGACCTCCTTGGGGTTGTTCTGTAGAACCACAAAACATTGGGTAGCTCCTCTGTCCACTTCCCTTTGGCTTTTTCCAGTCGTTTCTTGACCCCGTTAAGCATGGTTTTATTTAAAATCTCGGCTTGCTCGTTGCATTGGAGGTAGGCCGGCGTTGAGTAATAGTTTCTTATCCCCAATCCTTCGCAAAATGATCTAAAGATATTGCCATCGAACTGGGTGCCATTATCTGAAACAATGGTACGGGGCAACCCGAATCTTGTGACAATGTTTTTCCATACGAACCTTTTGGCATCAATTTCCCTGATGTTTGATAAAGGTTCCGCTTCCACCCATTTGGTAAAGTAGTCAGTTGCTACGATGAGAAACATTTTATTGCCCGGAGGTCGGGGCAGAGGTCCGACAATGTCCAGTCCCCACTGAGCGAAAGGCCACGGACTGGTGATGGTGGTGAGATCTTCGACTAGCTGGTGGATGATGGGGGAAAACCTCTGACACTTGTCGCACTTCAGGACGTATTGGGCTGCATCTTTCTGCATGTAAGGCCACCAGTATCCCTGCGAGATGGCTCGGTGTACTATCGATCTTCTGCCGACATGACTTCCACATATCCCTTCGTGGATTTCGAACAAGACGCCCTGTACTTGGTCCGAATGGACACAGTGTAAATATGGACCTGTAAAGGAACGTCTGTGAAGCTCCTTAGTGACAGCCAATACCTGAGAGATGCATGTTTGATTCGCCGAGTTTCAACCTTATCGTCTGGTAGTTTGTCTGCGTCAAGGTAAGAGATGATTGAGTCCATCCATGATGGTCCCAGCTTTTCTGCTGTTAGAGCTTCCTCCTCCTCTTGAAAGATGCTGGGCTTGGCAAGAGTTTTTACATTGATCGTCCTTTTCGAACCAGATTTCAGAGCTGTGGCCAAAGTTGCCAAGGCATCCGCATGTGAGTTGTTGTCTCAGCTGATCTGTCGAAGCTTGTAGCTTTTAAATTGGCTGAGTAGTTCCTTGGCTTTTGCTAGGTACTGCGTCATTCTGTCGTTTTTTGCTACGTATTCTCCTATAATTTGGTTTACAACAAGTAGGGAGTTCGAATAGATGACGATTTCAGGAATTCGAAGTTCAATGGCTTGACGTATTCCGGCGAGCAAGGCCTCGTATTCTGACTCATTATTGGAGGCAATGAACTCGAGCTTGATGGCTTGTTCGATGGTTAGACCGTCTGGTGTGATGAGTACGACGCCTGATCCTACCCCCCGGTCATTGGAAGCTCCGTCCACGTAGAGTTGCCAATGATCAGTTTGTTCCTAAAGGTCCAGGGGGAATTTGTGTTGCGGTTGGCCAGTTGCTGGAGTCTGTTCTACTTCTGGTGGTATCTCAACAGAGAACTCGGCAACAAAGTCTGCAAGAACTTGCCCCTTCACTACCGATCTAGCTTGGAACTTGATGTCAAACTCCCCTAATTCCACGACCCATTTTGCAATTCTTCCAGAGAAGTCGGCCTTCCTTAGAAGAGGTTTGAGTTGGTGGTTAGTGAGGACGTTGATGGTGTGAGTTCTGAAGTAATGCACCAACTTGCGGGATGCTACTATTAGTGCGAGTGCCAGCTTTTCGAGGGGTAGGTACCTGCTCTCGGCTCCAAGAAGGGTTTTGCTGACATAATAGACCGAGAATTGTTGCCGGTTTTCTTGCCTGAGTAGGACGGCGCTGACTGCATGGTCTGACACTGCAAGGTAGAGGAAGAGTTCCTTGTGCTGGACAGGGGTGGAGAGTAGGGGTGGTTTGGTTAGGTAGTTTTTTAGATCGGCAAGGGTAGAGTCACACTCTGGGATCCATTCGAACCGTTCTTGTTTCTTTAGGAGCTGGAAGAAGGGTTGGCACCTGTCCGATGAACGGCTGATGAATCTGTTGAGCGCGGCAGCCATTCCTGTCAGTCTCTGAACCTCTTTGGCATTCCTTGGAGCTTGAATGCTCTGAATCGCACTAATCTGTCGTGGGTCCACTTCAATGCCCCGATGTGTGACCAGGAACCCCAGAAACTTGCCTGAGCCGACCCCGAAGACACATTTTGAAGCGTTCAGCCTCATTTTGTAGTCCTTCAGGATGCAGAGTACCTCTTTTAGGTCCGCCAAGTGGGTGTTGCTCAGTTTGCTTTTTACCACCATGTCATCGATGTAGACCTCGACAGTTCTGCCGAGCTGCGTCTTGAACATCTTTGTGACCAATCGCTGATACGTAGCTCCGGCGTTCTTTAGGCCAAAGGGCATAACCCTATAACAGTAAATACCCCTTGGAGTGATGAAGGCCGTCTTTTCTTGGTCGTCAGGGTGGAGTGGGATCTAGTGGTATCCTCGGTAAGTATCCAAGAAACTCATCCGTCCGAAGCTGGCGGTTGCATCCACAAGTTGGTCAATTTTGGGCAGGGGAATGGATCTTTGGGGCATGCCCTGTTGAGATCAGTGAAGTCCACACAGACCTTCCACTTACCGTCCTTCTTTTTTACAACCACGGTATTTGATAACCAGCTTGGGTAGTTGATCTCCCGAATGGCCCCAACTTCCAAAAGCTTCTCCGTTTCCTCCAAGACAGCGTCCACATGCTGGGTAGCTGCCCTTCTCCCCTTTTGGACAACAGGTCGGCAATTTGGGTTAACATTCAGGCGATGACAAGCAACGTCAGCGCCGATCCCAAGCATGTCATAAGGGGTCCAGGCGAACACTTCCAGGAAGTTCGTCAATAACTCGATGAGGGATTTTTCCTTTAGTTTGGACAAAGAGGTGCCGATGACGAAGTATTTGTCTCATCGCCGATCAATGTATATCTTTTTCAGGTCCTCCACAGCTTTGTTCTTGGGTGTTTGTCCCACGTCATCAATAGTGGGGGTGTCTTCATGCAGCTCCATCATCTGCACTTTCTCAAGTTTTGTCTTTGTCGCACATGCCGTCAGGAAACATTGTTTGGCAGCCACTTGGTCTCCCCTGATTTCTCCAACACCTGCTGGGGTTGGAAACCGAAGCAACTGATGGTATGACGACGGAACGGCCCTCATGAGGTGCAACTAGGTTCGTCCCATAATGGCATTGTAGGGGGAGGGTACATTAACTACTAGGAATTCAGTTTGCAATGTGATTCCGTTGGCTGTTACAGGAATCGTCACCTTTCCCATTGGCCAAATTGGGTTCGAACTGAATCCGACCAATGGGTTAAGTGACTGTTGGAGGTCGAACTCGTTCAGTCCTAATTGCTTGAACAGGCTGTAGTACATAGCTTCGGATGAACTCCCCTGGTCAATGAGCAATCTTCTGACGTCGCAGTCTGCCATTCTTAACGTAACCACCAAGGCATCATTATGAGGGATCTGTACTCCCACGAGATCCTCATCGGTGAAAGAAATTGGTACATGGCCACTACCAACTTTTGCTTTCTTGCTGGGTTGTTGTACCTGCATCACTTCCCTTAGGTGTGCCGCTTTCTGTATCTCGGCTCGATACCTATGTGGGTCGACGGTTCCTGACTCAGCCGAACCGTGCAACACATTGATTACCCAAACCGGCCTTGATTCTGGTTCCTTCCGGGCTGCGTCTTCTACCCGCGATTGCTCGGCATCATTCTTTGTCTTCTCCCGATCAATGAATTGATCGAGGTGGCCTGTTTTAGCCAAGTCTTCCAAGTGAGTTTTCAGATGCCGACACTGCTCCGTCTTATGTCCCTTCTTGCGGTGGTATGAACAGAACCTCTTTTGGTCTCGGGTCGCTGGGTCTCTTCCCAACTTTGGTGGCCACTTGAAGAAGGGCTTATCACGGATCTGGGGCAATATTTTATAGATAGGGTCCTTAAAGACTGTATAGACCCCCTTAGTTACCCTTTTTCCTCGGCCGATGTCTTCTGACCGGGGCTTCTTGGCATCCTTCTTATTTGTCTTTTCGGCTACAGCGCCGACCTTAGTCGATACTACCTGGGGTATGTCTTCGTCCAACTGTGCATAGCGCTCGATCCTGAGCATTATCTCCTGTATCGTGAGAGCTGGTTTCTTCATTAAGGACTGTTGCAAGCGATGCTCCCTGGGAAGGCCGATCTTGAACTGAGTTACAGCTAATTGCTCGCTGCACTCGTCAATTTCGTTATAAGCTTCCCAGTAGCGTCGGGCGTATGCTCGCAATCCTTCCCCTTCCTCTTTTCGTAATGTCAGCAAGAAATCAACCTCTTTTGGCTGTAAGTTGTTTGCTATGAAACGAGCTGTAAAACGCTCGCCTAGTTGCCTCCAGCTAGAAACAGACTTAAGTGGCAATTTATCAAACCACCGTAAAGCCACACTTCCCAGGCTGGAGGGGAAGATTCGACACATCAGCATTTGGTCACTGCACCACACTACCATAAGCTGTTTGTAATGCCGAACATGGTTAATCGGGTCGGACTTTCCGTCATAGAGGGTGAACTTTGGTGGGTTGAATTTTCGAGGAATTGGGTGGGATTCAATCTCCTCAGTGAATGGCGTGGATGCAATCTGATCAAGGGCCTTTTTCATCAGGTCATGCGCTGTGCGCTCCTTAGTTTGCTGCCTTCTATCCTCCTGCTTTTCGTTATACCACTTCTCCCAGTCCTCTCTCCGCCAATCTCCTTCAGCTGGACTGTTATTTGGCGGGGTTTCGCTCCTCCCCCTCCGCCAACCTGTGCGCCTGTTAACGCAACGCCTGGTACTAGGGGTGTAACTTCCTCTTACCGGCGGCGCCGGATCGTTCCCAGCGCCAGCAACCTGCTCCCGATTTGGAGACCCTTTTCTCCCACGCCCATTTCTTCCAGAGAACGCCTCCCTCGTGGCCCGAACCTAGGAGGTAAGGTAGGCTATCTCTTCTTCGCGCCACCGAATTTCCCTCTCCGCTGCACGGAGCATATCCTCACTCGGGATTCGCCCACTGGAGGGTGACGGGGCCAGGTTCCGAGGATGGTTCCTACAGAAGTTTCTGTCCCTGACATAGCCCGTATCCCTCCACATTTCATCTGGTGCTTTCTGGTGGCTTTTAGCGGGCGTTCGTATCTCCGACCTTAGTGTTCTCTTTCTTTGCCGATCTACTGGTGTAGATTGGCAGTGCGCCGAGTTGGTCGGGTCTTTACTAAAGGAGGCTCCGAAGCCTCTCCTGTTATGATTCTCCCCCCTATGTCTCCGGTTGTTTAAACTCATGGTTTTTCTTAGCCTTCCCACAGACGGCGCCAATTGTAAGTGGGATTTTTCGGGAAGGTTGGGCCGAACTCTCAAACCCCAAATGGACGAGTCCAAATATTTCCTGCAAGACAAGGAGGTTAGAATGGGTCGACCCGTAATGGACAGTTAACTCCAAGTATTCACAACTTTCATTCATCTTTATCGATTAAACTTGCTAACTTAATCTTCGGAGTGTGATTGGCCCATTACGGGTCGACCCATTCTAATCTTCTTGTCTTACAGGAGATATTTGGACTCATCCATTTGGGGCTTGAGAGTTCGGCCCAGCCTTTCCGAAAAATTCCACTTACAAATATGAACTATAATTATTATCAAATTTAATTCGTATATCAAGTAGGTCAATTTGAGTACAATATGTAATGTGAATATATATATATATATATAAATATAAGTACTTCCGCCTAATACTAAAAGAAGTTTAATACATTAAAACTACATCTTAAATTGAGTTATTATTGTATATCTATTATTTTAAGAAAAATAAAATATAAGAATATTTAATATTTTAATTAAAATTTATATATAACACTTAGTCACATATAACTATTGAAGACAATATATAGTAAATTTTATTTTTATCGACAATGCTATTTAATCTTGTGCATTGTATCGTGGACCCTTTTAATTCAGTTTATTTGATGAAAATATATATGATCAAGGTTTTTATGTTGAGTTTTGAGGAAAATTGGAAAGGGTTTGGTGTAAAATATTCTAAGGAGTTACATTTACAGTGATTCTATAATTTTTATTTTATGCATTAGCCATTGCACATAATTTTTGTCGATGAATATTTGAAATGTTTTTATTTTGAAGATTTTGTTTGTGATGATTCAATAAAATCTAAATACTTGTTGGTTACTAATGAATTAATTTTGGATGTATTTATAAGAAGAAATTGAATAAAAGAAATTGTAATATTCAGTACTTAATACTCAGTTGGTGTCTTAAAAATGTACCAAACTAATCAATCTCGATTGGTGTTCTATTTTCATTAAAAAAAATTCAAAATTAATTTGTCATGGAAATAAATCAAACTCATACACATTTTTAAATCATTAATTTTTTAGTTTAGCGCGCGTAGCTCAATAAAATTAATAGTCCTGCCTTTCTTTTTTTTTTTAGTATCTTAATTTTTAATAGTTATTCCAATTTTATATTATATATGTCTTATAAAATTAATATTGTGGTCAATTAATAATTATCTAACCAATTGTCAATAAATTTAATAGTTATCTAACAAATTATTCCTATGATGTGATATTTTAAAAATATAAGAGTATTTAAAGCGCCACGTATGAGTGAGATAAATTATAGAGACAAATACAATTTTTATATATATATATATGATTTCAATGAAAGATGGTGCAAAAACATGATCTCTTATAGCATGACGACGTCAAGGCGGTGGATGTTCGCACTTCTCATCACCGTGGTCTTACATGATTGATTTCGACAGACACAACTGTAGTGGATGCATTTGAAATGGTGATGAATGGTCTGCTTTTTCGATGAGAGGAAGAACTAACGGATCGACGGTGCGGTGATGAAGTCGTGACTTCCGAACAAAACTGACAAATGAAGAAGAAGAGTCTGGAGTAGATGTTGTTAGCGTGTAGAATCGAGTGAAGGAAGAGAAAGCCTATGAAACCAATGTATTACAGTTGGTTTAAAGTGTAAAATATTATTAGTAAATGCCATGTGGGACCACATGGGAGGGAAGTCGGCTGTTAAGAGTCCATCACCAAAGGCTATATATGTATGCAAATATAAATAACAACGAAAGGCAGCCATGTAATTTTGACAGACAAAGAATTTTTGTCTTTTTGCTTTTATAATAGACAGATAGATATATTAATTACTTTATTATACAAAATGGAAAAGTCATTTATGGGTAGTGACCTTGCATGGAATAAGTCACACCACCCATATCGAGCACCAATAAATGCATGCTTGTTAAACATTAATGAAGTTGTTGATTACTTATTTGCAGTTGATTACTAAACAAGTGGGGCAAACACAAAGTCACATTTTTATTTTGACAATTATCATTGTTTATCAAACTCTCTAACAGAAACTAATACCTTGAGTTTTGTTAAGAAATTAAGAAGTTCATGATATTTTTCAAAAACATTTACACTATGTTTGGATATTAAATTTAACAATAAATAAAAATATTTTTTAAACAAATATCTATTTATTTTACTAAATTTTCAATTATTATATTTTTATATTACTTCCTTTCACAAATCCAAACATACTGTTAACAATTCAAGTGTTGGATTTTGTAAATGTACGCTGCTATGTTTGGAAGTGTAGTCAATAGTTGCTTGAAAATGTTTGAAACTTTGAAGTTAGGAGGATGGAGTTACTTTTAATTATAAAATCATTCAAAGTCTTGTTTGGTTAAATGATCCATAAAAATATTATTCACATATTTAAAGCATTGCTAACTATGTAATGAGGTTATATATGCTTGGAAGTCTGCCAAATATGTGTTCCAAATTCAAACTTAATGACTTCTTAAAAACATCATTAAATTTTGTTTACAAATATTTTTTTTTTAGCAAGAGTATAAATTTTATCTGTTTGTATGCCTTTAACGTGTTGACAACTGTATCAAGCAAAGTGTATGCATATACATACCTTAGCATGCTATGTCATAACTATTTTATAATTAATTGATTAGGAGAATTTTACTTTTTAATTTTTCATAGGGGATAAATTTGAAAATTTGAACATGCCTATCCGTTTGATGGTAGTCATAATTCACATTTTACCATTAGAGTAAACAAGTACAGTATACGAGGATTCATTTAGTTGACTCAATTGCTTTATTCCACCAATTAACTCTATTTTGAATTAACTAATTCAAAACTAATGAATTTGTATACCTTGAACAAGGGGTTTGGATTCTCTCAATTTTATGAATTATAATGGAGATTTTTATTCCATTGATTGAGGTGTTGATACGTTAACTAACATAAAAATAAATAGTTCAGATGAGTTAACTTAAAATTTATTTAAAAATAAATGATTTTATATTTATATATAAATAAATAAATTTTAATATAAAACGATGTAGTTTTAGCAATACATGTGATAAGATTATATCGAGATGACCATTCCAATTTATGGAACGGAGATCTCTATTCCAATTCATGGAACGAAGAGAATCCAAATCCTTGAACAAGATAGATTTTGAATAGTTTCTAAATTTACTTACGTAGTTATATGTTTTAAAATAAACGACCAATTGTAAATTTCCTTAAATAAAGTAAAACTCATTATATTATGCTTCTTGTTCTATTTCTTTACAGCTAGAAACATTTAATTACTCCATATAAATGATTGGATTTTAGAAAAGCCTAAGCATGTTTATGAAATAACCAACTGGACTCCCAATAATTACTATTATGCCCCTTAACCAATTGTCTATCTCTATCCTTATCTGAGCGTGAACGCACATGCATAAGACAATAAACCTATAAAGAGAAGTTCTATCGACAGTTACAACTGTCGGTAACTCACCGATGAATAGCCTCCACATCAACTGAACCCTATATGTTGTAGATGGTGTCTAGTTGATGTGGAAGTCATCCACTAGTGAGTGAGCGACAGACAACAAATGGGGTATAGCTGATGTGAAGGCCAACTACTAGCGAGTGACTGATAATTACGACTGTCGCTAGCGTTTTTTACCTATAAATTCCGATGGGATGATATTAGATTGATAATATTTTAATAAATATTCCCTTTGCCTTATTATAAAAAATTCACTTCCTAAATTCATATATCTCATTATAAAGTATTGATGCCCTTCATCATAAATAATTAATGTTTATTAAAACCCTCGGTTATTCTTTAATTATTATAAATAAAAAATCAATCATAATTGACACAAGAATATAAAATTGAAACCAATCACACTGCCCCACTGGATTATACATATCACACTTTCACTTGCACTTTGATTTTATAACACAATATTGAAAATGATGCTCTAACTTAATGTAATTATTTGATTCTAAGATGTCCTATGATTATATTATGAAATCTAATTTAAAGCTTAAAAAGAAAAAAAAAGAAAACACTAGTATCATTACAGAACTATGCCAGTCCCCATATATGCATGATAATTGTTATTGTTGTTCTTGCCATACCACAATGCGACTAATTATTATAATAATCACTATTTTATTTAATTACCAGGCATAATTTTAGTCACCTTTTCTCAAAATTTATTTTTTACTATAAAAGTACTCAATTACTGAAATAAATTAATAAGAGTGACACTTAGGAAGATAACTCGAGCTCAAATTGAATGATTTGAGGTGTTTATACTATTTCAAAGAGCTTCAAACCCTAACACATTCAATGCTGTTCAATAATTACATGTATCATTTAAAATTTAAATTATTTAGGGTATTCCAAATTATTTAAGTTATTGAATTTTGAATTAAAAACATACTTGATAAACTTAGTAATATTTAGACTACAAATGTTTATATTAACAATGTTGATAAAAAAATAAACATGACTTGGTAAAATTTTTCAATAATCATAATAAAATAATAATTAGTGTTCAGAATGATGCAGTTAAACGAGAGTCTTTCACTTTAAACAAAGTGCAGATCATCTATACTATTAACTTAAAATTTAAAAAATGCCACTAAAAATGTATACACAAGTTTTATTGAAAAATAGTAATTTTCATAAAAAAATGTAGGAATTTTATTTATTTTGTCAAATTGTAGTAATTTTATCTTTGTTTTAATAAAAAATAATCATTCTTTGTTTGTACACCGTTTGATTTTAGGCCCCCCCAGCAATCCCTGATTCTCTCTCTCCATCGGCACGATTGCAAAGACCAAAATCCCAAGCCTCTCTCTCTCTCTCTCTCTCTCTCTCTCTCTCCTTCCCCAGAAATATCATCCGGCTCCCTCCGTCGCTGTTTTTGCTTTGTTGCTCTGAAAATCTCTCTCCGCCTCTCTCTCTCTCTATCTATCTGGCTCTCTCTCGATATATTGAAGTTGTTTTTCATTTTCTGATTTGTTGTACAAAGATAACACACATATACATATTTTGTTTTTCTTTTCTTAATATATAATTTGTTTTCGGTTCTATGTGATCTCAAATTGTTGTGTTTCAATCTCTCAATTCGACGGCAAGAAATTTACGGGTTCTCGAAGTACCTTTCCACTGTTGCAATTGTGATTTTCGAAGGTTAGAATGATTCGCACGGAGTCAATTAGGGTTGCTATGTTTTGCTATTATTTAGAGCAAAAAATTTGATGCCTGTGATTTTATTGTTTCGTCTATTAAGTGGTTCCATATTTGCACTGATTTTGTGTTGTGTTGTCTTGTCAAGAATTAGGATGCTAGTGAAATGATGAATCAAGGAGCTAGTGCTGACACCGTAACTACACTGGAGCAGAATTCGCTTGAGGTAATTTCCAATCCACCTATCTGGCTAGCTAGCTATCCATCTATTTATCTATCTGTCTATTTTTGAATGTATATTCCTATATTGTTTGTGTATCTACATGTATATGTATATGTATTTTTTTTGAGTATATATGTATATCTTTGTTTGTTTAATATCTGAAGCTATGCTTGTTTAGTTTTTCCTTTATCACGTTATAGGTTCGGGATGAAACAGTAGTTGGTCAATTGAGTAATATTGTTTGGTATGAATGTGTTGTTATTTGCTTTAAGAAAATTAAGTTTGGGGATGGAATGCACAATGGTTGGTAAATTGTAGAATTGGATGTTAATGATTTATTGATCATAGTCTCAACTTAGCATTTTTGGCAGTGATGCATGGTTTCCAGATAATTTATCTATGTTGTTGGTTTGGTCGGTTTGTTGGTCATTCATGCAAGGAATTTTGGCAGGGGGTAGAATTATACCCGAGTGGCTGGAACCAAGGTATTCCATTTTTAATGGATTCATTGATTCAAAGGTCCAACTAATCTGAGGAGACTTAAAGGACTTCACGTAATGGTCAATGCAGGCTTTATGCGAAGGTTAATACTTATGTGTCTCTTTTGTAGTTTTTTAGTGTCAACCTCGATGCACGTAGTTTGTAATTCAACTAGTGGCAATAGCCTTGGATTTGTCTTCTCTCAAGCATGCGGATGGAAGTTTGGAAGGTTGGGAACAATTTTTTTGATAAGTAACTGTAAGGAAATATATAAATGAAAAGGCACTAATGGGGGCCACCCTAGGTTGGGAACTGGCATGCCTTGTTCACCAGATTATACTTTTACAAGGCTCACTTATACTTGAAAGAAGTTTTTAGCCTTGCTCAACAGGAACTGGAGTATGTGCCTTTTCAATAAATTTGGCCACTTTTCGTGGCTTGATTTCAACAAGATGCCTCATCCTATACTGCTTTACCTTTTCTTTGAGGGGAAGATTCATTTCATATCTAAAAAGATCATAGTGCTAAGTTTTTTTTTTTTTTTTTGTGTGTGCAGATTTATGGTTCTGTTTTTATTTATCAGTTTCCTTCTACATCCTTGATGTAGATTCCTTATTGTTTGGGTGGTTTTTAGTAAGTTGCGGAAACAACCTCTCCTTTCACGGGGTAAGGTTGCATACAACTGACCCTCTCTAGATCCCGCAATGTCGGGAGCCTTGTGCACACCCTTTAACTTGAGTTTTACTAATTCATTTTCCTCTTAGCAATGTTGAATCTACTTTGTTTGTCCAAATTCCATTTTTTTTTTACTTGTTCTTTGTTTTCCTTTGCAATTTATTTTTAATGAAGATTAAAGAAGTGTCAGTCGAGTGAGCTCATTCCAAAACTTAACTGAGCTAGCTTTAAAAGGTTTGGTTTAGCTTGATTCAAGCTCGAGCTAAGCATGAAGTATACTGAAGTGAATTGAGCTACGTTTAGCCACTCTATTTCTTATATTGGCTTAGCGTAGCTCAAGGGGTGAGAGATAGGAGGCACCCCTCCGCTATGTTTGGCCACTCTATTACTTATATTGGTTTGGTGTAGCTCCTTTTTTCACCCCTTGAATCCTTGATGTGGGTGTGACGAATAATGCTTTGGTGGATACTACAAGAGATAGAGATATATATGCTTGTCATAGGGGTAAAGTATGGGCATATAAGGGCTTAGGGACCTTTATGCAGTACGTGAATCAACTACATAAATCAAGGCTTTAGAAGAGAGGTTAAAGCTTGAGACTCTTAGTGGTTTACCAGAAGTTACTTTTATCACCTAAGATAGGCTTTTTGGCAGGAGTGGTTGGATCTTGTTCTCATGTGGCGAATCTCCATTAGTCTTATTTGAAGTTACTTCTTTTTATTGTTCACCTTCTCTTCCTCTTCTTATGAGGAGTTCTTGTACCTAAATTGTTCTCTCTTGTCTTTAATAGAATATATTTTTTGTCCAATAAAAGGAAGAAGATTATTGCATGTATCGAAGGACTAAACAAGCTTTAGCACTCAATTAATACATAGAAGTAACCAAATGCAAGTATTTTGTCTTTTTATAGCTTGGTTGCAATATGTTGATTAGAAATCTTTCTTTCTCTTTGTCCTCTTTTTCTTTTCTGGTATGCAAAGTTTATGTACTTGTCATGGTAAACTGTTCAATCGATAGGTTACTAACTCTATTTTGCTGTCACTATTTTTTTATTGCTTCCTTTTTTTTTTCTGACCTTTCCTCCCCTCTTTGGTACATATATGACCTTTTATATGCCTTTATTGATTGCATTTCTTCAATTCCTCAATCTGTCACCAATGTATCGTTTGATTGATGTATTGTCAATTATCCAAACTAATGACTACCGTATTTTTCATTCTTGTTTTGATTAAGAAACATCAGGTCGTTGATTCAAGCCAAGGGTATGCATCTTCTTATTATACCCCCTCTACGGAAAATGGGATTCTTTCTAATTCCAGTTACTACCAGGATCAGCGTGCAGAGCGTCCCACTAGGAATGTTCAAGATGGCTCTAGTGTTACATCCATTGCCTCTACTTCAAGTTCAGGAGCAGTAAATGTACCACAAGAATATAATAGCTATGCAACATACCCAAATAGTGATCCATATGGATATGGCAATGCCGGATATGCAGGTTATTATAGTGGCTATCAGCAGCAATCTAATCAACCATACCCTCAGCCTGTAGGAGCATATCAAAACACAGGTGCTCCTTATCAGCCTCTTTCCTCATTTCAGAATACAGGGTCTTATGCTGGGCCTGCAAGTTACTCAAGCACTTACTACAATCCTGGTGATTATCAGACATCTGGAGGTTATGCGAGTGGCAGTTACGGTAATCAGACGAACTTGTGGAACGAAGGAAACTATCCAAGTTATCCTTCTCATCAATATTCAAACTACACTTCAGATCCAAATGGTGCTTATAATGCTAGTGCTGCAACTGCAACTTCAGTACAATATCAGCAACATTACAAGCAATGGGCAGATTATTACAGTCAAACGGAAGTTAGTTGTGCTCCTGGGACAGAAAATGTTTCAGTTACAAGTACATCTAATCCAGTGTGTCCCGTTCCTGTTACCAGTGGGTATCCGGCTTCATTCAGCCAGCCACCTGCAGCTTATATTCCATCTTGGAGGCCAGATTCCAGTTCGTCTGAATTGCCTTCGGTGCAGGTTTGGTGTTTCCTTCCCTATGCATTTCAGTGGAAGTTTCATGCTCACTTGTACATGATTATGTGTATGTATACACAATGATTTTCTCCTAGGCTTTTCAATTGACCTGCTAAGGGAACACATATACATGTGCGATTCAGAGATCATAGAGATAAGGAGTTCTAGATCTCTGAATTCATATGGCCCCTCCAGCCATTGGTCTTCCAAATTCGCCCTCCATATGCTTCTATACGTGTAGCTTCCCATGAGCTTGTTGAAGAGAATGCAGTGTTTGGCTAAATGTTCAAACATCACGCTGAGCTTTAAGACATTTTTTAACCTCTAATTTCCAATACCTCAGCACCTCACTAAAACTGTTCTGCATATTTCACAGGAATCTTACATTTGGATCCATAGGAGTCTCCATTAAAATAGAGCTAAATACCAGCATGTTTGACACAATTAAATGACCGTAACGCCATGGAAATGCCTAATTATTATTGAAAATGCTACTTGAGAGTAGTTTCTATGTTGCTAGTGCAAGTTCATTTGTCCTAGTTGCCAGAATTTTATGCAGTGAATTTGCTTTTGATGCAATAGGATTAGCGTGTCAGCAGAAAATGGGGAAATGGAGGGCAGGAAAGATAAGAATGCTTACTATGAAAAAGGATGTCAATCCTAAGAGGATATATGAACGCTCACTTGGTAATTTTATTTTGTTAGTCTCCAGATATTTAGGTGTTTCTTTAGGAGATTGATGAAGTCCTTATTTTACTAGGGCACTGGTTTTTGGCTTGTGCGACGCATTGGCTTTTTTTTATTTTATCTTTTCGGGTATAGTTTTCGTTGTAGTGGTTTTGCATAACAACACAGTGGAAATTTAAAGAATTACTGACGTTGGAGTTCCATCATGAGACTTCTAATTGAAATTTTCCAGCAATAGGTAGGTAGACTGCTGCTGATGTGTATCTATTTGGTATAGCACAGAGATGTAGGCTGTTAACCGTCCTGTGATGTAGAAATCTGCTGAAAATCTTATTGGCTGCTTCCATGAATATGTCAAAAATTTTAATTGTAACAACATAGCTGAGTTTCATAGTTGTTTGCCAGAATTTGAAGCTTTATGCATTGCTTTTTTACCCTAAAGTGTGTAATGCAACCACTGATAACATAGAGCCAAACATGGAGTACTGCAAGGCAATGCTTTGTAAGTTGCAACAGTTCAGATATTTTGGCAATGTGCAAAATAGTTAACTAACTGGCGATACATTTGAATAGTTCTCCAGCCTTATAGACCCTTTATCTATGGTTTTATGACGTGCATAAATTCCTCGTCTTGTACTCATATTTTATGCTTTAATTGTATACCATTATGCGGATCAGCATACATATTGGAACATGATTATGAAGATATTCAGCATATTGAGATCAATACTGTAAAATTAACCGAGCATCTTTCAAAACATACTATATGAACATCTCTGCAAGAAAGGAGAATTAAGTAACAAAAAAGTTAACATTTACCTAATACTGTATCCCTTTTCAGTCCGCATATTCACTGCTTTAAGCTTTTCTGGCTTCTTATTAACTTGGCACTCCAAAGTGCAAGTGGAGCCTGCCTGCAAAACCAACATTTATAGTCTTTACATCAAAGCCTCACAAAAAGTAAGAATCTGCAAAAGATACCACCAAGCCCTTCAGGGGCCCACCAATCTTTTATTTTGAGCAATGAAGTTTCACATGGCAGGTGCATATAATAGGTTTGTAGAGTTTATGTTTGGTGTCAAAATTCAATAAGAACATCTGGTGTTATGATATAAACAAATTAAATGAAAGCCTAGTATGAGATAATCGTATGAGATAATCATTAAACCAGAGGTTTTTGGGATCCTTTTTTATGTTGTGGAATCTGTCCATTTGCAAACAGCAACAAAAGTACTAATGAAAGACGTCCAAATGTGTTTCTTTCTTCTTTTTTCTCCGGCCTTTACTCGTGATTGACCTTTTTCTGCAATGAATGATAGTCTGCAGCTTGTTTTTTGTGTCTGCATCATATTTCTCTATCTTCTCCACTAATTTGTTGAAGTATTTGGTAGCCTCTGTTTTAATCTCCATCCTTCTCGAATTTGTTTCGTCTTGATCAATGTATGCTTAACTTGTTTCTGGCTCTTTCTGCTCTGGAATCTGGATATTATGGGGCCCCTCTGTTTTTGTTATTCCAGGTTAGCCAAAAGTCTCTAGCTGTTATATTGTCCATCCCCAGCCTTTGAGACAGTTATTTGAATTCTGCTACTGCACAATAATCTAGTCCATAGCTACACAATCTCTAATTTGCAGATGACAATGGTGAAATCCTACTTGAGTATACATTGACTGCTATCAGATTGTTCCACCCCATAAGATTCCTCCATCAAGGTCTACTGTTTTGAGTTCCATTACTCCGCGAACAAACTTTTATAGGCCCTGAATCAGAAGTTCAAGCAAATGATAAAAGAAATCTTGACATAAAGAGATAAGAACGTAGAACCATTAGGCTAATGTAAGTTAATGACAGACATTAATAAAAATCTTAACATCAGATACTTCTTCACCCAACACAAACTCCATAGAATACATGAACTTATAACTAAAGTGAACCAAGGAGATTGAAGAGTGAACATCATAGATTGTATAAAATACATGCACCAAACAAATGAAGTGGATCACATTTACAAAATATATGCACCAAAATAAATGCAGATACAGGGAACCACAAAAAGTGTAGTAATCTATGTATTTGTTTATATGAACCTGAAATACATGAACCAACACATACAGTAAACCCCCCAAAAATGAATGAAACAAATACATTGAATAAAAAACAAAGTGTAGGAAAAAAAGTAGTGAGCCACGTTTCGCAGCCACAGCGATAGTGACCTCCCTTTTTTTTATTGTATATAGATATAGATATAGATATGTACGAGTCCCTGTTGGTCTCAGAAATCATTTCCCATTTTGAATTTTGGAAATTGTTAGTCTTGTAGGAGTACTTGGACTTTAACATAAGCTAGCTTGTGGAGACAATATACAAGTTTTTGATAAAATTTGTATGGATTCTGCTTTCCCCATTAAAAACCTCCTAGCTGAGATTCCTAGAAAACCTTAGTGAGATTAGATTGTATTGTTGTTGTTGTTCTTTTTTCTTATCTTATTAGTTTCCAACAAGTCTCTGTATCAATAAACTGCCACATCCTGCTTTTTCATTGAACCCTTACTTCAAGTACCCCAATAATGAACCCTTACTTCCAGATTTTACCTGCTGCCCAGAAAATATCGCAAGTTTTTACTTTTAAATTCAGACCCAAAACAGCCACTAACTCAACAACCATTCTGACCACTATTCTGTCTTCAAACCCTAAACTTAACTTTCAACCATTTACCTATTATCTAAGGCCTTAGCCCACCATATTTAATTACATGACAGCCTCAACTTGCAGCTTGGAAGGCTGTCTCCTGCATCCTTTGCATTTGCTCTCCAATATAGTTTTGAGATTAACATTTCAATCATGGCATCCTTTTCAAAGGTTTGCTGGCTTTATTTGGCTCTTGAGCGAACATAAAAATATCCCGGCCTCATTTTGCAAGGCTTATTGAATTTGGCAACCAGTGGCTCTGAATATTAACTTGATGCACGTCATTCTTCATTATCATTATTTGAAAAAGAAATTCTTCCTGCTTACACCTGATGGTTCACAGACTGACATAAAACATTTATATTGAAGGATAACTCTTAGCTACATTTGCTGTGCATGTTTAGGTTTGTTATGTGAATATTTGGCACTGTCTTCTTTCCTTTTCAAAGTGTTATTGAGATCCTCAAATTCTGTACTTATAGAGTTGAGTGAGTGTAACTGGGAGCCAAATCTTAGGAACACGAGTTTTTGCATTTGTATTTGGAAGTTAATACCAGTCAGTGTGAGGCTTAAGCCTCTAGTTTTAGGTCTATACCTAATTTGAGTTGCGGCCAAAACTTCTTACCTGATTCCCTCACCTCTAGAAACATGGGATGCACGTGAGATTGTTGTAGAGCTGCCAACATAGTGTCCATCAGTAATTGGATAAGTTTCACCGACTCCCCTGAGATTTCTGAATCAGGCACTTAGAACCCCCTTGTTTGGAAAATATGCGGAGACCTCTCCTATGTGATTGAAAAATGGTAAATAAGCAATTCACGTGATATAATACCAGCCTAATGAAAAAGAAGATAGTACTGGACATTCACCACCCCATTTCCCTCCCTCTCTCTCATTTTTCCTCCAGTTCAGTTATTCTCTCATGTCTCTCATTTAATCTCTCATCTCCCTTTTCTTGTTTTGACTCTAGATGCTGCCAATAGTGTTACTTTTTTGCACTTCTCCCTTTTCCATGCATCCAAATTAAAGAAGTTCATCTCGTAAGCACATCAACATGCCTTTGGGTTAAACTTCTCTTTGTCAAAGGGTATTAGAAACTCGTGTACAGGGATTTCTGAATACTTCCTACTCCTATATGTACATTAAGTATATCTTGGGCTCTTATATAGCCCTGTTTCCTCCAAAAGAATTAAGTCTCATAACCTTTAATATGAACTTGTGTCCTTGGTACCATTAAACATGTTGGAAAGCTGGGGCAAGAGAGAGGCTACTGTCTTCTAAATGTACTTAAAAAAAAAAAAAAAAAAAGAAAAGTCTCGCAATGTGTTTCCTTATTTTGAGAAGGTGGTGATACGGTCCCAATGCAAATGTGCCAGCTTGGGTTTATTTTGTGTTGATGGTTTGTTGCTCCATTTCACAGAACCTAGCAAGCAAAATTAATCGGTCTTATCTTGTAATTTTTCATTGTCTTCTAATAAAATATTTCTATATATGACATGTAGAAATATATAAAATATATATTTTTATCATGTCCCCGCCATGTCGTATGCCTCATTTTTTGAAAATCACTATGTTAGTGTGTCCGTGTCATGTCACGTGTCCGTGTCTGGACTTTGTACTTCGTAGCTGAGCTCATCTAGGATAACGTATAAGGAGTGCCTTTTTGAGATTGTCCCTAAGCGCTTAGGTCTGACCGACCGAGACGAAGGCACCACATCGGTTGGCTTGGCTTGATGCCTAGAGTGGAGCGATCAAGACACGTGACAGAGATTGGGTAGTCCATGTGTCAGTGCATGAGATTGACACAATTGCACTAGGGTGTGGAAGATGAGGTGGTGGTGACATGGTGGCCCACCACATGGCATAGTGGCCCCATGTTCCACGCTGTGGTTTATACTTTCTAGCGTATATAGGAGTTGCAGTTCGAAGCAAATATTTTGTTTTTATGAATTAAACCATGTTTCTTCTTCATTGTTTTTTTGTTACATTTGTTTTATAATTGCGTGCCTTACTCTAGGATGCTTAACTGCATAGTCATTACCTAAATTACACTCACTGGACTCACCATGGATCCGTCAACCCCAACGCATGCTTAAACATTGTGGAATTCTTGTTCATATAAATGGTTTAACCATTTAACACTTGATATTGCTGGGTTTAGATATTTGTGAGTACTGAATATTTTTTTGTCACTTGGCCGAGGCTGATCAAAATATTTTGTGCCCATAGGATCACTCTAATGAGCATATCCAACGTATTGGAAGAATGGTATCTATGCATGACCTTATGTTTGTCATATTGCCTTTGATACAATGCGTCCTGGGGGGAGGATGATGCTTGGGTGGGTGGGTTCTCTGTTTCATTTTTTATGAACGTTTGTTGTGTTTTCATTATTTTCAACATTTTTTTACAACTGTTGCCCAAAACATGGCATAAACAATGTAATTTTTTTAAGTCTTGCTTCCCTTTTTTTCCTTTGCCATGTTATTGTCTTAATGCAAAACATATATGTAGCCTACTGTAGATGTACTGGTTTTATACTTTGATTTGAATCGATTTGATTGTGTCGTTTGGCATGTGAAATATGTAAAATATAAGCAAAGGGGTTGGCCCGGTGGTCAGGCTTCTGCCCCGACACTCATTGTCCAGGGTTCGAGCCTTGGTGCCTCCTCCCTAGGGTTCAGTCTTCCATATACCCAAAAAAAGAAAAGAAAAAAGAGAAGTGTAAAATATTGTGGCTCATCATTGGCATTTCTGAATTTTTCCTAAATTAATTTTGGAAAATGGTGAGTAATGATGCAATGGGTCTACAATACTGTTCATCACTCGGTTTAATGGAAGAACTTGTTATTTGCATGCACTCATGTTTAAACAAGGATGGTGGGTCTTATTTGTTTGTCTGCACTTTGCATGTTCTAAGTTTGTCATTCAGTATTGCTATGATATGTCCTTTGATCGTTTGGTAACTTGGTACATGTTTATTAACTCTTCCCTTTTTCTTGTCAGACTGGTGCAGTAATCAGTGGTGGCCATGATGGTTACTGGAAAAATGGGGCTCCTGGTTTCCAAAATCACATCATTAGTCCTCAACAACCACAATTTCAAAAGGCTTTGGATTCAAATCCTACTTATCAAAGCTTTCAGGATCAACAGAAGACTGCATGTCCTCAAGGACCTAATATACAATATCCTTCCACTTATCAGGTACCCCAGAGTTACCCATCATCCTTGCAAACTGTTCCACAAACCATTCCACCTTTAGATTCGCACAGTGTCAGCAAACTGCAGATTCCAACAAATCCTAGAATTGCTTCCAATTTGGCATTGGGTTTACCAAAATCCAATAAGGATAGCTCTACAACCAGTGCAGCAGCAAGACCAGTCTATATCAGTGTTTCACTGCCAAAGCCAAATGACAAAGCGTTCTCTCATGATGCTGCAGATTCTATACTTAAGGTGTGACCCTAACTTTGAACTTACATTGATCTTGCATAATCTCTTTGATGTATTTTTGGCAAAGTTGATTGTTGAGAACTGGTTGTAGATTCAGAAATTGGCTAATGCACTGCAAAAGAAATTCAGCATGGAGGACCTAAGAACTAATTGCTTAATAACTCTTTTTGAAGTGGTTTGATCATCGAGTTGATTTGTTTTCAAATTGATGCAACATTGATAGCAAAACTGGTGGTACTTCTTATGCATTTTTCCAACCCACTGCAATGTGATGATCATACAGGTATTGGCCACTAGAGTTTTACATACTGAGAACTGTAGCCTGCAGGGGAGAGAAGGGGTTGCAGTTTATTATATCATTAGTTTTATCCCGAGTTTCTGATGAGTTTGTTATATCTGCATGGTAACTGTTATTGCAAGATTTGTCGTTATGAAATTGCTGTCTTTGCACATAAAAAAGCCAAAATTAGTTCTATTCACAAATAATTGAGGAATGAATGATATGCTTCTTTGAATTTATTCAAAAAGAAAAAGAATAAGAATGATATGCTTCTTTGCATTGTTGGTGGGCTATTTTATAAGGGGTCTGTAGATTTTCAAAAGATGATGGACCATCAACATTAACTTTGGTAGAAACCAATGAAATTTTCCATCCAACTTTTGTTAGAATTTTCGGGATGTGAAGTGTTATTAGATCCTTTTATGGGTGATTAAGATTATTGTTATTATTATTTATCAGAATGTTTTATGGTTGGCTTGGTTGGACTAATAAAATGAAGTATCCAGGCTCTGGAAAAAATCCATATGTCAGAAGTCCTGCACATCGTTTCACCTTAAATACGATTCCCACAAAATTGTCCTCCTTTCCTTTTTTTGGCTGCCAAACAGTGTTTATCAATTGTATAAAGTATTTTTACCTCTTCAAAATGTCCGTTGCTTTCTGTATGGTGCACTTTTCTGTGTTCTAATGTGAAAGAATGGGAGGACAAGAGGACAATTTGAAATGAGTTGGTGCAGGAGTCCATTGATGAATTTTATATTAATATTTGTGATTTTTCAAAAACGTTGGCCAATTATGACTTGTCACTAAAGGGGCCGGGGGTGTCAGTCATCATGGGATGGAGGGAATAATGTGAATGTTTCACAAGTGCTTTACTGATAGAAATTAGAAAGTAGAAAAGTAGAAGTGTTTCTGCCAGAGAAGAAATAGGGTACATGAAGGACTTGATAGTGAGGAAGGGATGATTTCCTGTTGTTGATGTTTGAATCCTCATGTTAAATAAGTGTTTTTTTATGGACGTGGGTATTAGGATTTGGTTTTTTGCATGGTTTTAAAATGGGCTTCGTCTGGCTTGACGAATGTGATCACTGTGTAACGGTATTGGGCAATGCGTAATGGGAAGCGGGAACCAAACCCATGATTTTTTTTTCAAGCACTAGCAAATGCATAAAAATTTATTGATTTACATCTTTTGACCTTATTTTGTCACATTTCAATATTTGTAATGGTTTCTAATCAACATGACAGCACCTAAGCGACGTGTCTTGTAAATTATATTTAGGCAAAGAAAGTAGAGAATTGCATGTATTAATAGAATTTTACTATCTAAACATTTAGAGATGCTACTAAAATAGAGGCTTCAAAAGAAAAAGCATATATAAGAAAATATATGACACTACCATGGTAATGTAGATCGTACAGCAATATTAATGGCTAACATAGGCTATTGTCTGCATCAATACAACTCTATAACACAATTTTGACACCTCAAAACAAAAAAGTGTAAAGAAATTAAAAATTCAAAAATAAAAATTAAATTAAGTCTTCTTCATAGTTAAATATAGATTGTTAACATCTATCTTCTAAATCTGTTTCAATCTTCATACAAGACATAATAACCACTCAAACACCAAGTACATCTCCAAGCAAAAATACAGAAGGTCAACAATTACTTACTGGTCATAATGGCCATTAATCACGTGGATTTCAATTTCACTGACAAATAAGGGCATAACCTAATTGGTGGCCCAAAGCTCATTACAATGGCCCTTTTTTCAGCCATGGATATCTTTGTACTTTTTTACTTCATTTCTTTTTATTGTCCTACACTCTTACTTTGAATGACAGAGAGATTACTGAATTAACTGTAGTGTCATTGCACATCATAATGTGGTGCGAATTAATGCTACATTCTTTAGGTGCATTCATTTAGCCAATTTGGCTGAATCTAAGGTTTGTTGTAATTTATGTAACACCTGATACTTGGACTTTATCTAGAGTAGCACATGATGAAGTCTATTTTGTCAAAAGAATGGAGGATTCATGAGATATTGTATTCTGTTGCTTGTAGCCTGGAATGTTTCCCAAGTCACTGCGTGGTTATGTGGAAAGGGCTCTGGTTCGTTGCAAAGATGATACCCAAATGGCAGCTTGCCAGGCTGTCATGAAAGAGGTATGTGATATGCGATATATTTTGACAGTTTTACCGGTTATTGGTTTGTTGTTTCTAAATAATGTTTTGCGGATGTGGACACAAATGTCACATTCTAATGCAGATGTAACAAAGACAGTAACTCCCCACATGTGGACATGGTTCTGTGTAAGGGAAGCTAGTGTATTAGCATACTCTTTGATTTTGTGTCTAGTTTTAAAGAACTACACAGGGTAGCGTAATGAAGAAAGTAACAAATACAAAATTGGTATGAAGGATTAGATATTTTGATTATGAAATTCTTATCTTTGCTTGCCTGCACCCATACAGAAAGAAAAAGGGTGTACTCCATCTGTTCTTTGTGCATCGTTGAGTAAATGACGATTTATGCTTCCGTAAGCGTCCAGATTGGTGTTGGATGCAAGTGTGGTGTCAGCAGGTGTCCAACACACGAGTCTTGTATACAGGAAACCATTTAGTAATCAGAGCTTCTAATTGCAATATAATCATGCTTCACTCCTCTGTTCTTGTGATATCAATAACCATTTTGCAGATGAGTTGATACATTGTGTTTAGCAATATCATGTGTAGAAAATTTATCGAAGAAGGTACTGTGTGAAGTACAACTAAATCATGAAAAACCAGATGTAATTGAAAGCATTTGTATGAATAATTAAAATGTTAAAAGATTTTGTCCTGGATTGTGGATCAGAATGGTGATGAGTATGTAAAATGCCACTTGCCTGGAACATGATAAACCGGTGTTGGCTAATATAACATAGACTGAGATGAAGAGAAGATACAATTCCCTTCATCAGATTACCCATGACCATCCCTCCCCCCCCCCCCCCCCCCCCCCCCCCCCCCCCCCCCCCCCCCCCCCCCCCCCCCCCCCCCCCCCCCCCCCCCCCCCCCCTCCCCCCCCCCCCCCCCCCCCCCCGCCCCCCCCCAAAAAAAGAAAAAGAAAAAAGAGTGACATATAAAACACTATCTTTAGACTCTATGAGTTGGCTCTGAACTTTGAAGCATGCATTTCCCCTTGCATTTTGGTCTGTTTATGTGCTGATGTTGTTGTCTCTATTTGCTGCAAAGCTTTATATCTCGTAGGGTTCAATTCATTACTTCAGCATTGCTTTATAAAAAGGGAAACGATGGAAGGAGTAAGAAGAAATTAGAGGTGAAAAATTAAGCATTCTGTAGGGTTCAATCCAGTCTAGCGAGTTCTGACAACATTTGATTAAAATGTTTTACCTCAGAAATATAGGCTGATCAAAATTGTTAGATGTGCACTGATATGTTCTATATTTCCTTACCTTCTATGCACATTGAAATTTGGAAACCAATATCAAAATTTCTGTGGGAGCTTACTTTGTGAGTATTTGCCCCTAGCATTCTCATTGAGAGTATTGTCAGATTGGTGGGGCATCCCATTGTTTTACCTATGTTGGTTGTCTATTCTGAATAACTTTGACGTACCTCATTTTTTTAAGCAAGTGGCTTGCATCAGTTGTTGGGGCCTTGTACAACCAAGCTCATGCTCTAGGGGCTCAAACCCCAGCAGCCCCCTGCCCCCCTCCCCTTAATAAAACAACCTCTAACCTATCAAATAAAAAAAAAAAAAGGAAGAAGAAGATTTGATTAAGAACAAATTAGAGCGTTGAAAGATTAAGCATTCTGAAGCACAATGCACTTTGTTTCTGGCAGGAAAGCAGTTAACCAGACTAGCGGGTTGTGATGATATTTAATTAAATGGTGTGCCTTAGAAATATAGCCCGACCAAGATTGTTAGACGTGCACTAAGATATTCTATATCTCCTTATCTTCTGTACACATTGAAATTTGGAAATCAATATCAAAATTTCTGTGGAAGCTGTGTACTTTGTGATATTTCCCCTGGCTTTTCATTGAGGGTATTGTTAGGTAGGTGGGGCACCCCATTGCATTGGTTCTCTACTCTGAATGACTTAGATGTACTTCATTTCTTTTGAGCAAGTGGCTTGGACTAGTGGTTGGGGCCTTGTACAACTGAGCTCATGGTCTGGGGGTTCAAACTCTAGCAGCCCCCTCCCCCTTTCCCCTAAACAAACAAACTCTTACCTATCAAAAAAAAGAAAGAAAGATGAACTTCAACTGAGCTCATGTTCTTGCAAAATTATTGGTCCTTCGACATTTCCCTTACATGTATAATTATACATAAGTTAGATTCACTTTCAAGCCATTATTTATCATCTTTAATCTAAGAGGGTGTCATGTCCATCTCGTTGGCACTAGTTAGTCATGCCTGACATGTATAGAACGCTTTTAATGTATCACTTTATTTTTATTTATCTTTTAATAACTGGACACATTTTGGGCAGTTGGGGGCACATGTCTATTACTTAGATACATAGGAAGCCCATATGGGTCTTGTTGCCAGTTTAAAAAAGTTGGGGGTCAATGATTAAAGTTAAAAGAATATGGATCTAGGCCTACTAATCCTTCTTTGTTTGGGCTTTTAATCTTGGGAACCCTGAGGCCTAAAACTTCAAATTGGTTTGGGAATAGAGCTTTTTATTATACATATTAGAACTTTTTGGTCATACTTCTTTTCTAATATATAACAGTGAAAAATGACTTCTTAGTGTCTTGATGTATTAAATTATAAATATATTTGTAACTTAAAAAATGAATAAGTTGCTATTATTTTCATATAAATGTCAATTACATTTTGTCTCTATGTTTCTGCCGTGTTTGTGTGATTATGTTTTTACCTGAAAAAATACTGTGTCCTACATCCGTATCCGTGTTTCTTAAGTTAGGGATATAGATCCATATTTTTCAAGAAAATATATTGTGGGTGTGGTAGAAAGACATACACATTACGGTGTTTGATTCATGATACCTTTGTATTTGCATGTTTGCACATGTGCTTGTGCAGAGTCCCTTTTTCTGTGAAGTAAGAGACCACGAACCTCCTCCTTTTGGGGGACCAAGAGACACCACTTGAGCTAATATTTTTACATTTGTATGTTTACTTGTTTTGTTAAGCTATAGGGAGTTAACTTATCCAAAAGAAGAAAAGATTGTAGACATTTGTTCTTTTAATATTTTAGGTTATCATCTTGAGTGCTTCAGGTTTTAAAGAAAGATCAAAAGGCTCTCTTTTGGTATCTTTACCTCTTGGATAAAGCATCTAACCTCTTTTCAGAGATCAGGACTTCAACTAGTGTCCCCTTGAATTTTTCACTTTAACGCATAAGATTGGATTTGTTACATTACAGATTTTGTAATCGAGGATTTTTATGTTTGTCCATTTTGGAATTGGATTTGCCCCTCGGCTTTTTCCCCACTAGTTGTTGCTCCAATAGAGAATTAGTGATATTATGTTGGCTCTTTGAGGAGCTCCTTTTGGTTATGTACTAATGAATTTGTGCTTTTTCGAACTCTAGAATGTGCCTTCTCATTTCAACAAGAATCAGATGGATATTCTTTGACCCTTTGAACTTTTTCAAAAAAATTGGAGTTACATCTTGATCGTTGGTTCCATTGGAAGTTTGGAACTTAAAGTGGTTTCATTTAGCTAGAATACTGTAAAAAGGATTCTGAGATGTTTCTTTGGAGATATTTTATCTAGAGATTGAACTGGATTTGTAAGTTCTGCAGCTCTTATGAGAGTGCACCTGCCTTTCATTATTTTGACCCCACTTTGACAAGGAAAGGGCATTTGTCTTTATGTTATTGACATCAGATCTGGTGAGATTTGCTAGGTGCATGGCTAGCTACATTGTTTTTTTGTTGATCTTTGCAAAATTATAGGTTGCTAGCAATTGTTATCTGTTTGTGGTATGTTAGTGTGATTTCTAGTACTAATTAATTCAAGTTTATTATCTTGTTTCAGGTCATTACCAAGGCAACCGCTGATGGTACACTTCATACACGAGACTGGGATATTGAGCCCCTTTTCCCACTACCCAGTGCTGATGTGACCAATAAGGAGTACATCCCTCTCTTTTTCACACACACACACACACGCACACACACACACACACGCGCACACACACACACACACCCACACGCACACATTTCTGCTTATTTGTTAAGAGAGTTTTGACTTGGTTTTTGAAATGAACAACTTCCTTACCCGACTCGGGCACTCGGGCTTCAATGGTGCTTTTAAGATTGATTATGATTAATTGGGTGATTATGGTTAATTGGTTAATCGGGCTTCAATAGATATTCGATTCACCAGCTGTTAGCTTGACTGATTTCTTGTGCCATCCCTTAAAGTGGAGGTGCAAGGTTCATGTCCAGTTCAGACAACAACAATTCCATTAATAATAATCATATGTTATCATATAAATTTTTAGATTTAAGATTAGGCAAACTTTTAGTTGGATTGTTATCCCTTATCGCAATTTGTGCTTAATGCCTTGTTGTCTTGGATCATGGTCCAACTCATTGACAGGCCTAGCTATTTTTTTTTATTTTTTTAATTCTTGTTAATGCAAAATATTGAAATCCGAGTTACTTATAAAAAAAATCTGTTCTTACTGGATTGATATGGATATTGGTTGAATTAGTTGATAGCTTTTATTGCGCATCTTTTATTTGGTTTAATTTGCAAAAAAGGGTTTCTGTTTTGAAGGAATTGAATGGATATTATTGTCAAAAAAGAAATGTCTCCTACATGTTGATCAACCCTCATGTGTTCATGTTGTTCTGCTGCAGCTTTCAGTGTTCAACTCCTATTTCTTTGTCATCAAAGAACAAAAGAAGTCCATATAGGCGATCAAAAAGTAGGTGGGAGCCTGTGTCAGAGGAGAAACCAATTGACAAACCAGCGCCTGTTACTGTTAATACTGTAAAATATGGTGGTTGGGCACATTTTAATGAAAGTGAGAAAAAGGTATTACTTTTTGTTCCTTCTTCTTGCAGCACAACGGCAGCTGATAACATTTTCACCATCTACTTTACCTTTCTTTTCTTTTTTGGGTTTTCTTGTTCTGACATGGCACCTGCCCCACATTGGCCCTCTTTATTTTTGTGCATTTTTTCTGGTCATGCTTCTATATGACCTTGCATTGATTTGTTATTTGTATTTCTTTCTTATGATGTCTTTATTCATTATAACATTTTGCCTTCATAATGAATGATAAGATGCTGTTCTAGGAAGCAGTTCACAGTTTGCGTGGCTTACACATGTTGAACAATTGTACGAACATTATATGTGTTAGACACACGTCTTAACATGTTTTTTTTTTTTTAAATTATAAAAACCGCACATTTTATTACCCAACATTTGTGAGACATGTCTAGACGTAGGCCAAGTTTAAAGAAATAATTTTTTTATTTGTTTTTGGGGGGGGTGTCAAAGATTAAAATAAGAAGTATGAATTTCTACCTGTTAATCGCTCCTTTAGGCCTTTACCTTCATATGTAAATAAAAATCTATTTCTTGCTATGTCCCATTCCTTTATCTTTTTGAAAATTTCTGTGCTGGTGTGTGTGTCTTTTGTCGTGTCTGTGTCCTTAAAGGCACAGTGGTCAAAGTAGTTCAAGTCAGTTCTTTCCTTCCGAAGGGAGAAGGCACCACCTACTAGAACTCAAGCTATAGAGAGATCAAATCACTCTCTCTTCTGGGTACAAGCCTAGATAAAAGTCCTGTGTGGGATGACATTGACCAGATGAGACACCTGAAACCGAACTGCTGGTTGCATGTTTAGTGCATCGGACCTTTAGAAGTTTTTGAGAGAGGGTTGGGGGGAGAGGGAGTGCTTTAGGACCTACGTCTACCTTTAGTCCTGTCTAGTTGGGTTGGCAAGTCAAGCTAATAGTTCAATGCATCCATCTCATTTCCATTAAAACTCTTCTGCAGCTTTCAGGTGGAAAATTGGAGAACAAGAATGGTGGTTTGAGCAATATAAAATTTTCTTTATCAGACCACAGAACAACGAACAAAAATGCCCTGAAACCAGTTAAGAGGCAACGGCTTGGTGATGGTCTGGATGCAGCTGCAAATGGTGATGCATCCAGTGACAGTGACAAGGAACAAAGTTTAACTGCATATTACTCAGGTGCAACAACACTTGCCAATTCACCAGAGGAAAGGAAGAGACGGGAAAATCGGTCAAAGCGTTTTGATAAGGGACCAGGAAATCGAGCAGAAAATAATCATTTTAGACAAAAAAATGTTGGAGCTGGAAATTTGTACACTAGAAGGGCTAGTGCATTGGAACTTAGCAAAAACTTTGAAGATGGTGGTAGCAGGGCTGTCGAAGATATTGACTGGGATGCCCTTACTGTCAAGGGGACCTGCCAGGAAATTGAGAAACGTTATTTGCGCCTCACTTCTGCACCTGATCCTGGCACTGTAATATTCTCTCTAATTTTCATTTTTTGGAGTTGAAACAAATCTCAAATGATGAGCTGATGGGTTTTCTTGCATAACATAGAGTTTCCTCATAAAACGTACTTTGCCTGCAGGTGAGACCTGAAGAAGTGTTAGAAAAAGCATTGCTTATGGTTAAAAATTCTCAAAAGAACTACTTTTACAAATGTGATCAGTTGAAATCCATTCGCCAAGATCTTACGGTACAACATATACGCAATGAGCTAACAGTGAAGGTAGGTTTCCTTTCTGATATGGGTATCTGGCAGTGTTATCAGAACTGGCCAGGCTGGCTGGACCAGTGAACTGGTTGAGCCTATACACCTGTAAAGAAGGATTTTGTCTTGCGTTAACAATAATGCATGGCAGCTTGGTATGCGTGGGATTGAGCATTGTATTCAGTTGTATGGTAGTATCATGCTGTAACCACATGCCAACTATTGATATTTAAGATTGTCAAACCTCTATTATTAAATTTCTTTGTGAACTAAATCGACTCATCTGGGTCAGCCAAGAGTTCATTTGATCAACATTTGAAATGGGTTATGTCCTGTATAGTTTGGATAACTATGCTACCTGCTTTGCATTATTATTCTCTGAAAAAGTTCTATTTCTGCACATGTAGTGGGTTCTGTGTTTCAGTTTTCTGTGGTGTGAAGTTCTTTATTTAGCCTCTCAGAAAGAACCATCTTATTTCTTCTGTAACTAATTCTGCGTTACACTTTGTGTGGTGTGAAGATCTTTATTTTGTCTCTCAGAAAGAACCATCTTATTTTTTCTGTAACTAATTAGATTCCCAATTCTTTGATGCATGGTACCTTGAAGATATTTATGGTGTTTGTACTTTTGTTTCAGGTTTATGAAACTCATGCTCGTTTAGCAATAGAAGTTGGAGACTTGGCAGAATATAATCAGGTCGATACCTAGTACAACTGGAACATTTTAAATTTGAAACTGTCCTGTTTGGCTTGTCTTGTTACTTTGCCCCTTGTTAATTTGTTCTGCTTCTCATCTACAATATGTTCTTCTTTTTTAGACTATTGGTATTACTTGTTAAAAACCGCCTTTGATTTGCTCAGTGGTAGTTGGAGTGATGTCCATTCTGCTATAGGCACCTGGTTAGGGAGAGCAATCAAGCTGTTAGAAATCTTGGTTCAGTTCCTCACGGCTCAGCTCTTTACAGCCCTAGTAGTAATATAGATGATTCGTGAACAAAATGCAGAGAGTAGTTAATTGAGTTGGCAGTGAAGCTGATTTGGTTCATTATCTATTTTTGCACCAGTGTTATTAGAGTAGCATTATTGCGGTAGTTTTTAGTGTTTGCAAACCTTACAAAGTGTGAATTTGAATGGTGGGTGAAAATCTGCAATTTGAGACATGAATGTTGACTGATACAATCAACCATTCTCTCTCTTTAGATAAACCTTTTTTGAACTTTTGGCGGAGCTGAATAAAAGCGATGCTAATTCCATTTAGATGTCCATACTAATTAGAGGCATTTAGAGGCATTGACTTTCTTCTGTCTGATGTGCAGTGCCAATCACAGTTGAAAACACTCTATGCGGAGGGAATTAATGGGTGCCACATGGAATTTTCTGCTTACAATTTACTTTGTGTTAACTTGCACTCTAATAATAACAGAGATCTCTTATCAGCAATGTCAAGGTTAGTAATATGACACATAAGGATTGCGTTCCTTGCATTCATGTTATTTCTCCGTGATCTTGTTTTGTGAACCCTCTATTATGATATCGCTGCTTTCGAGGTTGTTAAGTGGTGATGGTGCATAACAAGTTCTGTTTTTCCAAGGTCTGATAATTATGTT
Source organism: Euryodendron excelsum (assembly GCA_033060915.1). Taxonomy (NCBI): domain Eukaryota; kingdom Viridiplantae; phylum Streptophyta; class Magnoliopsida; order Ericales; family Pentaphylacaceae; genus Euryodendron; species Euryodendron excelsum. The sequence continues at coordinate 14,371,864 of CM065390.1, read as the reverse complement.
GACTTTTTGCGGACCAAATTTAAATTTTAACATGTTCCTTTTACCTGGCATTTTCATGTTATACCTTGAACTTTCGTGAAATGTTATGTGCCCGGTTGACTCTGTTTGTATATCAGAAACATAAATATATTAGTGACTGAATAAGATGTATAATATGTACCAAAGAAAACCATTGAATGCATTTGTTTTGCTAAACCCATGTGGAATGTGAGTACTTCAGAAGGCTATTGAGAAGGTCATTACTTTTCTATGCATCTTTTTCGGTTAGACATTTCTTTTCATTTTTGGTAAGAATTTTCAACCCTTTGATGGTTGACACAAGACTAGTTTGAAAATGTGAAAGTAGACTTTGTTGAATGCTTGGGTAAAACCTACTCCACTCAACTCAAGTCAACAAACCCTTGCCCCAACTACGTGGGTGGTGAAACCTACTCAAATCAATCAAATACATCGAAGTTTTTGGATGCTGACATTTGACTTGGGTTGTCTTTACTTCTCTGGTTTCTTAAGCTATTTAGTTGATAAAAGAAAATGAAATCCCATTAAGACAGACTTGAAGAAATCTTGCCTTTATTTTCTTGTTAGATAATGTTTGACCTCATGTACTCAAAATCCACGAATTATGGTCTGAACACCTGAAATTTGGTCATTATCAGGATCTTCGTCAGAAAATATGGTGTGGTGCTGAAGGTGATGGGAAGGGACAGAAATGAAAAATGAAAAAAATGGAAAGAACTGACTGTAGTTGCTAGATCTTGGCTGGAACTGGAGGTCATGGTTGGATTCCTCTGTTAATGTGGAGCTTGGCAATTTAATTGTCCTTACTGTAATTAGTATTTTTGGTTTCATTGGCCTTTGAATTATGAAGGCATGGATTAGGTTTGGGTCACTATATGCCAGGAAAAAATTGGCATGGTTTGGGGTTAGTTTTTTTTTTTTTTTTTTTATGATTTCTATTATACTTCACAAATCGAACGAGAGCAAGTGCTGTATGGCTCGAGGGATCCCATGAAATTTTGTGTTCGAATTTTTTTTCCTTCTCTTGTTTGTTGCTGCCTTTTGTGTACTTTGCCTTAAATGTGAGTGAATCATAACATTGCTGAATCTTAATTACTTGGAATATCTGTTTTTCTTTTAAGTTCTTTCACCCTGTGGGTTCTTCTAGAATGTTAAACTGACATGCTTTGTATTGGTTTCCAGATTATCAGTTGAGACCAAAAAAGATGAGGCTGTGAAACATGCTCTTGCGGTTCGCACAGCTGTCACTTCTGGAAATTATGTCCTGTTCTTCAGACTATACAAGACAGCTCCTAACCTGAGCACCTGTTTTATGGGTGTGTATACATACTATTATCTCTACTTCTAACTTCCATGTGTCAGTGTCAGTAACAATTTTGAACAGTTAAGAAAATATATTTGTCTCACTGCAGACCTTTATGCTGAGAAGATGCGGTACGCAGCTGTGAGATGTGTGACTCGTTCTTATCGCCCTACAGTCCCTGTTTCGTATATTGCTCAGGTTCTGGGCTTCAACAATGCCTTGCCTACCATAGAAACAACTGAGGAAAAGGATTCAGATGGATTGGAGGAGTGTGTGGAGTGGTTGAAGGCTCATGGTGCATGCCTTGTTGCGGATAACACTGGAGAGATGCAGCTTGACACAAAGGTATGTTCTGTCCTGCATCATAATAAACAAAAAGTTTGCCAAAGCCTAATCCTTGTTGCCCGGTCCAAACTTGAGCGGGGGCTCAAAAGCATTCAGGGTAATGGAGTCCTTAATTTAAGTTCCTCAGTGGAAGCAGTCTACCTTTGGTACTTGTAGCTTACTGCACGTGGCTTAAATTGCACGAGCTGCACTTAGAAACATGGGATTAATTCACAATCATCTGATGTAATTTTTCTGCTATAATTATATGGAATTATAATTTTTTTTTGCCAACTATCATCTTTTTTCAGATGACTCATTATTTGTGGTATTTGCAACTTCTAGTCTCATATTTTGACATTGACTGCTTCTTGATGGGGGTTTTGCACCTACAAGGGCTAGTACATTTCTAGTTCATTGATGGGGACCGTTACAATGCTTTAACTTTTGGGATGTTTTGACCTGTAATCATGGTGGTTTTTTTTTCCCTTGCCTATTTATTCCATGCATTTAAACAGGGTGATTGGGTTTTTGACATGCAGGCATCCTCATCCACACTCTACATGCCAGAACCTGAAGATGCAGTTGCCCATGGAGATGCCAGTCTCGCCGTCAATGATTTTTTGACGAGGAATTCCTCATAGAAAAGCATCCAACTGTATCAAAGAGAATTAGTCAGAACAGTGCTTAAGATGCCGCTCCCAAGAATCTAATGCACTAGGATTAAGGAATCACCAATTCCAGGATCGGCTTTGAATTTGGAAAAAGGTTGAATCCTGCTGGGATTCCTGTAGTATTATAGGAGGTGTTGATGATCACTGATGTTCTAGATAGAGAAATGTGTGAAATGATAAATTTTGGTCCCCTCTCAAAAAAGCTTTTAGATCGAGTGGAGAAGGGGGCTTCAGGTAGAGTAACTCGTGTTCACTTGGTGTAAATTACACTTTTGTGTTGGAAACACATTCATTCTTGGTGAAGGCCCGTCTTGGGAAGATATAGAATAAGGAAATATGACCTATATTGTATGCTGGTTGACCCTAACTTCCATGTAACTGAGAAATACAGTATCAATTTTGAGTTTCATTTTTCACTCTCTCTCTCTCCATCAGAAGCTTGTTGTACTGCATTAGGAGAGAGGTATGTTTGCTGCGGCTAGAAGAATTGGAATGCTTAATGCATCGAATATAAGAATACCACTGAGCACTGAAAGCATGGTTGGTTTTTGATTAAAAAAAGCAGCTAATGTCATTACTGATCATCAATGGAATGATTTTAGCTTCCTGCATTCTTCCCTCCCTCGTATTTCAGAAGTTTGATACAAAAGTGAAAACAGTGGCTTGACTGCATATTAGTATTGTGCATATGCATCATGCAATTATGATTTTTAGTGTGTACTTTGATAAAATCAAGGTGGCTAAATGATGGCAGTTTGTTAGTGGACAAATATTCATGGATGTGGTAATACCTGCTACTGTCATTAGATTTAAGATTTGTAATACCTAAACTTAATTTAGTTTAAGTTAAACTTAAACTAAATTTTAACCTCTTCAAATTTTTAAGTTCTGATTAAACTCAACTCGATAAAATTATATGTACCACAAAGATCAAGCAATTTATGCTTATCTTACAATGAGTTTAATTAAAGCTAGTTTGAAATTAATAAGTTTAAGTAAAGCCTAAATAACTTATTACTTTGGTTCGGTTTGGTGCCCTAAATACACGATAAAAAGTCATAACCAAAGTAGTAAAATCACTGAATTTTCTCCGCAATCAATCAATTTGGATAAACCCACATAGAAATAAAAAGTAAGGACGAATAAAAAAAAAAAGATGAAAATTTAAATATCTCCAATTTCAAGGGCATATTACATTAGCTTCATTTCTGAGCTGCAGGTGGTGGTGCTGATCGTGGCCAAACACTCACCTTCTCTTTCTCGTACTTCACATACACAGCCGAAACCGCCGCTACAAAATACACCTGCACGAACACAATCGCCGGCGAATGATACTTAATGACGCTTTTCCCCGTAGCCAGCTCCACCAGGAGCAATGCGGATAGTCCGAGAATCGCGATCCGACCGTTGATCCGCTCCGAGTAGGGGCTGAACCCGAAGTCCACCTTGAGCCCGCCTGAGACCGGCTCCTTCAGGGCCACCGGCGGGAGGTATATTCCGGACGAGGATGCTTTTTTGCCCTTCCTGCCCTTTCGGACCTCCGCCTTCTTGCCGGTCCCGCTCCGGTACCGCAGCCGGACCTGGGAGAGCCGGGTGTCGAAGTTGTCCGGGTCGGAGTCGGATGGGGCCGAGGGTTCGGTGGTGTTGGTGTTGGTGTCGGAGTCGTCGGTGGTGGCTCGGGTGCTGAAGGAGGATGGCCTCGGAGGGTGGAGCGGCGCGTGGGGTTTTTGTGGCGACGGAGCGCATGGGGATGAGAATAGTGCGTTGGAGAGTTGCAGAGTAGATGGTGGTACCGTCGCCATTTCACTTCGCTCCTAGCTACTCTCTCTCTGTGTCCCTCTCTACACGCTATGAATTGGATAAGTAATTCTCTCTCTCTCTACATTTCTCTCTTTGTCCCTTTTATTTATTTATTTATTTTTTTTGTGGCCTCTGAATTTTGTCTTGTTTTGTTTCGTACCTACATTATGAATTGGAATTTAAAAGAAGCTGTAAAAATCCACCGCAGGGAACCAGTCATAGGCTAACACGTATTCTATCAAATGGATGCCGGGAGAGATGGTTTGGATTTCTTTTATTTGATTTGAGAAACCCGAAAAAACAAAACAAAAGGTTTATTGGATCAGGTCTGTTCTTCTCGGCCCACGTTTTGAATTAGGGCTTGGATTCACTTTATTGGCGCTGGTGTGGGCAGGGGCACGGGACAATATGTTCATTGGTATGGTACTATAATTATTGCGAAAAATGCCATTTTTTTAAGAAAAATTTGTATAGAGAAATTTACTAGAATAATGTAGTTGTGGGGGAATAACTCCCGGCTCAACCCAATGGATGAGGTCCAATCAGTGCAAATTAAAGTTGGGGCCGCTTTGCTAGCCCAGATCACAGTTAGAGGGAAGTCCAGACTGCCGACCTCCTTCGCAGCACAGCCCAAACCACGAAAAGCGGGCCCAAACCGCTAGTGGTCTCTGCGCATTAAATGCAGAGTTGACTCGCATTAAATACGCATGCGGCTGCCCACGCGACGTCAACGTGCACGTCCGTTTAGCCAGAATCCTCCACGACGGTGCGCCAGACCCTGTGAATAATCAGACGGCGTCAATGATGATGCCTACCCAGCAGGCCATGAGAGCCTGCTGGTAGGCTAAGGCAAAACACACTCCCTCAAAGGTTCTATAAATACCCAAGGCACCGAGAGCCAGGTATGGACAATTAACTCAAAGTATTGACAACTTTCATTCATCTTCATCGATTAAGCTTGCTAATTTAATCTTCGGAGTGTGATCGGCCCACTACGGGTCGACCCATTCTAACCTCTTCGCCTTGCAGGAGATATTTGGACTCATCCATTTTTGGGCTTGAGAATTCGGCCCAGCCTTCCCCTAAAATCTCACCTACAATTGGCGTCGTCTGTGGGAAGGCTTAGAAAAACCATGAGTCTAGATAATCGGAGACGTAGGGGAGAAAACCGCGACGGGAGAGGATTCGGAGCCTCCTCTAGTAGAGACCCGACCAACTCGGCGCATTGCTAATCTACACCAGTAGATCGGCAAAGAAGGAGAACACTAAGGTCGGAGATACGCACGCCCGCTGAAAGCCACCAGGAAGCACCGGATGAGATGCGGAGGGATACGGGCTATGTCAGGGACAGAAATTTCCGCAGGAACCATCCTCGGAACCTGGCCCCGCCACCCTCAAGCGGGCGGGTCTTGAGTGAGGATACGCTCCGTGCAGCAGAGAGGGAAATTCGGAGGCGCGGAGAAGAGATAGCCTACCTCACCTCCCAGGTGCGGGCCATGAGGGAGGCATTCTCTGGTAGGAATGAGCGTGGGAGAGAAGGGTCTCCAGATCGGGAGCAGGCTGTTGGTGAAGGGGATCAACTAGCGCCGCCGGCAAGGGGAAGTTACACCCCTAGTACCGGGCGTTGCGTTAACAGGCGCATAGGTCGGCGGCGGGAAGGGAGCAAAACTCCGTCGAATAACAGTCCAGCTGAAGGAGATCGACGGAAAGAAGACTGGGAGAAGTGGTACAATGAAAAGCAGGAGGATAGAAGGCAACAAACTAAGGAGCGCACAGCCCATGACCTAATGAGAAAGGCCCTCGATCAAATTGCATCCACGCCATTCACTGAGGATATTGAATCCCATCCAATTCCTCAAAAATTCACCCCACCAAAGTTCACCCTCTATGACGGGAAGTCCGACCCAATTAACCATGTTCGGCATTACAAACAGCTCATGGTAGTGTGGTGCAGTGACCAGATGCTAATGTGTCGAATCTTCCCCTCCAGTCTGGGGAGTGTGGCTTTACGGTAGTTCGATAAATTGACACGTAAGTCCGTTTCTAGCTGGAGGCAACTAGCCGAGCTTTTTACAGCTCGTTTCATAGCAAACAGCTTACAGCCAAAGGAGGTTGACTTCTTGCTGACATTACAAAAAGAGGAAGGAGAAGGATTGCGAGCATACGCCCGACGCTACTAGGAAGCTTATAACGAAATTGACGAGTGCAGCGAGCAGTTAGCTGTAACTCAGTTCAAGATTGGCCTTCCCAGGGAGCATCGCTTGCGACAGTCCTTAATGAAGAAACCAGCCCTCACGATACAGGAGCTAATGCTTAGAATTGAGCGCTATGAACGGTTGGACGAAGACATACCTCAGGTAGCATCGACCAAGGCCGGCGCTGCAGCTGAAAAGATAAGTAAGAAGGATGCTAAGAAGCCTCGGTCAGAAGATATCGGTCGAGGAAAAAGGGTAATTGAGGGGGTTTATACAGTCTTTAAGGACCCCATCTATAAAATATTGCCCCAGATCCGTGATAAGCCTTTCTTCAAATGGCCGCCGAAGTTGGGAAGAGATCCAGCGACCCGAGACCAGAAGAGATTCTGCTCATACCACCGCGAGAAGGGACATAAGATGGAGCAATGTCGGCATCTGAAAACTCACTTGGAGGACTTGGCCAAAGCAGGCCATCTCGATCAATTCATCGATCGGGAGAAGACGAAGAATGAAGCCGAGCAACCGCGGATAGAAGACGCAGCTCGGAAAGAACCAGAATCAAGGCCGGTATGGGTAATCAATGTATTGCACGGTTCGGCTGAATCAACAACCGTTGACCCACACAGGTATCGAGCCGAGATGCAGAAAGTGGCACACCTAAGGGAAGTATTGCAGGTACAACAACCCAGCAAGAAAGCAAAGATCGGTAGTGGCCATGTACCAATTTCTTTCACCGATGAGTATCTCGTAGGAGTGCAGACCCCTCATAACGATGCCTTGGTGGTTACGTTAAGAATGGCGGACTGTGACGTTAGAAGATTGCTCATTGACTAGGGGAGCTCGTCCGAAGTTATGTATTACAGCCTCTTCAAACAGTTAGGACTGAAGGAGTTCGACCTCCAACAGTCACTTAACCCACTGGTCGGATTCAGCTCAGACCCAGTTTGGCCAATGGGAAAGGTGACGATTCCGGTAACAGCTGGCGGGATCACATTGCAGACTGAATTTCTAGTAGTTAACGTACCCTCCCCCTACAATGCCATCATGGGACGAACTTGGTTGCACCTCATGAAGGCCGTTCCGTCGTCATACCATCAGCTACTTTGGTTTCCGACCCCAGCGGGTGTTGGAGAGATCAGGGGAGACCAAGTGGTCGCCAAACAATGTTTCCTAACGGCATGTGCAACGAAGACAAAGCCTGAGAAAGTGCAGATGATGGAGCTGCACGAAGACACCCCCACAATTGATGACGTGGGGCAGACACCTGAGAATAAAGCAGTGGAGGACCTGAATAAGATATACATTGATCGGCAAGGAGAAAAATACTTCGTCATCGGCACCTCTCTGTCCAAACTAGAGGAAAAATCCCTTATCGAGTTGCTGACAAACTTCCTGGAAGTGTTCGCCTGGACCCCTTATGACATGCCTGGGATCGGCGCTGACGTCACCGGTCATCGCCTCAATGTTAACCCAACTTGCCGACCTGTTGTCCAAAAGGGAAGAAGAGCAGCTACCCAGCATGTGGACGCCGTCTTGGAGGAAACAGAGAAGCTTTTGGAAGCTAGAGCCATTCGAGAGATCAACTACCCAAGCTGGCTATCAAACACCATGGTTGTAAAAAAGAAAGACCGTAGGTGGAGGGTCTGTGTGGACTTCACTGATCTCAACAGGGCATGCCCTAAGGATCCATTCCCCCTGCCCAAAATTGACCAGCTTGTGGATGCAACCGCCGGCTTCGGAAGGATGAGTTTTCTGGATGCATACCGAGGATACCACCAGATCCCACTTCACCCCGACGACCAAGAGAAGACGGCCTTCATCACTCCAAGGGGTATTTACTGCTATAGAGTTATGCCCTTTGGTCTGAAGAACGCCGGAGCTATGTACCAGCGACTGGTGACAAAGATGTTCAAGACGCAGCTCGGCAGAACTGTCGAGGTCTACATCGATGACATGGTGGTAAAAAACAAATTGAGCAACACCCACTTGACGGACCTAAAGGAGGTACTCTGTATCCTGAAAGACTACAAAATGCGGTTGAACGCTTCAAAATGTGTCTTCGGGGTCGGCTCAGGCAAGTTTCTGGGATTCCTGGTCACGCATCGGGGCATTGAAGTGGACCCACGGCAGATTAGTGCAATTCAGAGCATTCACGCTCCAAAGAATGCCAAATAGGTTCAGAGATTAACAGGAATGGCCGCTGCACTCAACAGATTCATCAGCCGTTCATCGTGTTGGCCCAAGTAGGCAACCCAAGAGGGGGGTGAATTGGGTTTTATAGAATTTATAACAAACAATACAACTAAAAATAATTTAAGTTATGTAGCAATGAGCAATCAAACTAATAACCCAAGCAAACAAATAATATAATGCAATGCAAGCAAGTATTGTAAGCAAGGAGGAAAAATAGAGTAAGAAATGAACAACACCAGATTTATAGAGGTTCGGCCAAACCTTGCCTACGTCCTCTCTTCCTCGATCCTCTCGAAGGTATTCCACTATGTAAACTTTCCTTACACAGCTGCTAGTTTTTCTCCAAATGCCTAGCTCACTCTTACAAGAGCTCTTCCCCAAGCTCTCAAAACCCAAGAGATTTTGTCCAAGCTTCTCTCAAACTTACGAGTGATTTTGTCCAAGCTTCACTCAAACTTTACAAGTGTTTTTCCCAAGCTACACCTAAACTCACAAGTGTTTTTCTCAAGAACACTCAAACTCACAAGTTTACAAACCAACCCAATAATAGATGAAGGTTGTATAATGAATAACACTCTCTCAAAGAGTAGATGAACAAATTTTTAGCTCACTCAAGAACCCCCAAATGAATAAAAACAGTGTATAAGATGTAGAAGATGAAATATCACTTTGTAGCACTTAATCTTGTGTTCTTCTCATGTTCTTCTTGTTCTTCATCATCATATATGTGTTGGGGATCTTGTATATATAGCCTTGAGTTGATTATAGCCGTTGGAGATGGATGAGAGACCATTTGATACGAAAACGGCGGAGTATAACGTTCAAAAAACTAGCCGTTACCTTAAATGAGTCGACTCTTTTGCTGCAGGGGTCGACTCTTTTTGTGTTGCAGCAGATTTTTGAAGGTTCTGCCCAAATGAGTCGACTCTTTTGGTCCAGGGGTCGACTCTTTTGGTCTAAAACTGCACAATCAACTCTCTGTTGGAATGAGTCGACTCTTTTATGCTAGGGGTCGACTCTTTTAATGTTCCACCAGAATTTTCAGCCTCTGTTTGAATGAGTCGACTCTTTTGCTTGAGGGGTCGACTCTTTTTAGGAAAATCCTTAACTTTTGCAATACTTCTTCAATCTTCTTCAATATCTTCAAGCTCTTTAAGGATCATCCAAATAAGGTTTCTAAGGCTTGAAAAGACTTCTTCAAGGCATGTTGACTTCAAGAACATCTTCAACTCTTCAAGATAAAATCAATACACTTTTGATTACATTTAGAGTTCTTCAATCAACATCACTTCTTCCATTGATCTAAGTCTTCTTCAAAATCTTCAAGAGAGCTTCCAAGACTTGAGATCTCTTTTCTTCAATTGATCTTTCATGCTTATTGAACATCTTCAATCTCTTTACTTGATCTTCATCAAATTGATTTCTTCTAGGATTCTTCAATTAATATAACTTCTTCCATCAATTCAAGACTTCAACATAATCTTCAATGAAGCTTCCAACTCTTGTGATTTCTTATCAAAACTTTCAAGACATCTTCAAAACTTCTAAGAAAGCTTCCGTATCTTTAAGTGAGTCTCTTCTTCTTCCATTCTTGCAAGACATCTTCAAATCTTCAAGGTGAGCTTCCATGTCTTGTAAGAGTCATCTAAATGAGGTTGCAACTATGAGATTGCTGAATGTATCAACTCATCATACTTCTTGTCTTCATTGTTTCATGACAAGCTTCTCACCACAAGTTCTTTAATATCTTCAATGTGACAAGTTCTCCACTGTTACTTGACAAGCTTCAACTTGTTGCTCCCCCTTTCTTTTATGCTTTATGCCTCAATGCATTTTTCAGATTTAGAGTAGAAAAATCAACCAATTTAGAAGTTCATAGCATGCATGATGATATAGTGGACTTGATATGGCCATGAGGATCGAGGGTCTTCATAGTGAAGTGTAAACCATATTTGTACGGTGCCAGCTCTTCGGTCTTCAATTCTACTTGAAATCCTTTGTTGTATTTTGCACTTCAATTTGTACTTTAGTCTTCAAGAATTGATTCCATGTCAACTTGAATACTCTTCAAATAATCTTGCTTGAGTGCTTTGCTTCTTTGAATAACTTCTTGGATCATCATAAGATCTTCAGTCACTTGCATCCTTCTTTTGAATACTTGTTGAACTCCTTGAGCATCTTCAATCTCTTCAAGAATAAGATCACCTAAGTAATCTTCTTGTTGGATACTCAACCGATCAACTCAATTATTTTCTTGTTATCAAATGATTATAGTCTAATCTGCACACTCAAGTGAAATCATTAGATAACAACCACATGGTTTTGTTATCATCAAAATCAACATGCGGATCAACCTTGAGTCAACACATCGGACAGGTGCCGACCCTTCTTCCAGCTCCTAAAGAAACAGGAACGGTTCGAGTGGACCCCAAAGTGTGATTCTGCCCTTGCCGATCTAAAAACCTACCTAACCAAACCACCCCTGCTCTCCACCCCTCTCCAGCACGAGGAGCTCTTCCTCTACCTTGTAGTATCAGACCATGCAGTCAGTGCGGTTCTACTCAGGCAAGAAAACCGGCAACAATTCCCGATCTATTACGTCAGCAAAACCCTTCTTGGTACCGAGAGCAGGTACCTACCCCTCGAAAAGCTGACACTCGCGCTGATAGTGGCATCCCGCAAGTTGGTGCATTACTTCAGATCTCACACCATCAACGTCCTCACTAACCACCAGCTTAAACCTCTTCTAAGGAAGGCCGACTTCTCAGGAAGAATTGCAAAATAGGTTGTGGAATTAGGGGAGTTTGACATCAAGTTCTAACCTAGATTGGCAGTGAAGGGGCAGGTTCTTGCGGATTTTGTTGCCGAGTTCTCTGTCGAGATAGCACCAGAAGTAGAACAGACCCCAGCAGCTAGCCAACCGCAACATGAACTCCCCCTGGACCTTTGGGAACAATCTGATCATTGGACACTCTACGTGGACGGAGCTTCCAATGACTGGGGGGCAGGATCGGGCATCGTACTCATCACACCAGATGGTCAAACCATCAAGCAAGCCATCAAGCTGGAGTTCATTGCCTCCAATAATGAGTCAGAATACGAGGCCTTGCTCGCCGGAATACGCTGAGCCATTGAGCTTCGAATTCCTGAACTCGTCATATATTCGGACTCCTTACTTGTCGTAAATCAAATCACAGGGGAATACGTCGCAAAAAGCGACAGAATGACGCAGTACCTAGCAAAGGCCAAGGAACTACTCGGCCAATTTAAAAGCTACAAGCTTCGACAGATTAGCTGAGATAACAACTCACATGCGGATGCCCTGGCGACTCTGGCCGCGACTTTGAAATCTGGTTCGAAAAGGACGATCAACGTAGAAACCCTTGCCAAGCCCAGCATCTTTCGTGAGGAGGAGGAAGCCCTAACAACAGAAAAGTTGGGACCATCATGGATGGACCCAATCATTTCTTACCTTGACACGAACAAACTGCCAGACGATAAGGCCAAAGCTCGGCGAATCAAGCGTGCATCTCTCAGGTATTGGCTGTCACCAAATAAGGAGCTTTACAGACGTTCCTTTACAGGTCCGTATTTACACTATGTCCATCCGGACCAAGTACAGGACGTCTTGTTCGAAATCCATGAGGGGATATGTGGAAGTCATGTCGGCGGAAGGTCGATAGCTCACCGAGCCATCTCGCAGGGATACTGGTGGCCTTACATGCAGAAAGATGCAGCCCAGTACGTCCTGAGGTGTGACAAATGTCAGAGGTTTTCACCCATCATCCACCAGCCAGCCGAGGATCTTGCCACCATCACCAGTCCGTGGCCTTTTGCTCAGTGGGGACTGGACATTGGCGGACCTCTGCCTCGAGCTCCGGGCAACAAAAGGTTTCTCATCATGGCCACCGACTACTTTACCAAATGGGTAGAAGCGGAACCTTTATCAAACATCAGGGAAATTGATGCCAAAAGGTTCGTATGGAAAAGCATTGTCACCAGATTCGGGTTGCCCCGAGCCATTATATCAGATAACGGCACCCAGTTTGATGGCAACATCTTCAGATCATTTTACGAAGGATTGGGGATCAGAAACTATTACTCAACACCGGCCTACCCCCAATGTAACGGGCAGGCCGAGATTTCAAATAAAACCATGCTTAATGGAGTCAAGAAGCGACTGGAAAAAGCCAAGGGGAAGAGGACAGAGGAGCTACCCAATGTTTTGTGGTCCTACAGAACAACCCCTAGGAGGTCCACCGGAGAAACGCCGTTCTCCTTAGCATATGGGGTTGATGCAGTCATCCCCTTAGAGATCGGACTACCGATTATCAGATCGGCAGCCTTTAACACTGGTGTCAATGATCAGACGGTTGCAAGAGACCTAGATCTTGTCGAAGAAAGAAGGGAAACCGCCTTGATCAGGCTTACAGAGTATCAGCGACAGCTAAGACGCTCTTACAACAAGCGGGTCTGCCCCAGAAACTTTGCTCCAGGAGATCTAGTTTTACGAAAAGTGTTGGGGGCAACCAAGAAGGCGGCGGATGGAAAGCTCGGCCCAAACTGAGAAGGCCCCTACAGAGTCACATCCCAGGTCGGCGTCAGCGCATACAGACTAGAGACCGTCGAAGAAGGGCGACAATTGCCACGACCATGGAATGCAACCAACTTGAGGAAGTTCTACCAGTAATACAAAGCTCTATGCATTGTAACAGTCCATGAAATGTGTAAAGCCCAGCTGAAGAATCAATGAAACTGAAGCTATTCAAATGAATCTACTCTGAGCATTCTGTGAAACCTAAAAACCAAGTGTAAAAACTTGGTCCTATCCAGGTTGGGCAGGTCGGCCAAAGAAGGCCAAAATAAAAACCAAGTGTAAAAACTTGGTCCTGTCCAGGTTGGGCAGGTCGGCTAAAGAAGGCCAAAATAAAAACTAAGTGTAAAAACTTGGTCCTGTCCAGGTTGGGCAGGTCGGCCAAAGAAGGCCAAAATAAAAACCAAGTGTAAAAACTTGGTCTTGTCCAGGTTGGGCAGGTCGGCCAAAGAAGGCCAAAGTAAAAACCAAGTGTAAATACTTGGTCCTGTCCAAGTTGGGCAGGTCGGCCAAAGAAGGCCAAAAGAAAAACCAAGTGTAAAAACTTGGTCCTGTCCAAGTTGGGTAGGCCGGCCAAGGAAGGCCAAAATAGAAACCCAGTGTAAAATACTTGGTCTTGTCCAGGTTGGGCAGGTCGGCCAAAGGAGGCCAAGAAAGAAATCAAGTATAAACGACAAAATCAGATGAGAAAGATTCAGTTCACAGCAAAATTCAGATAAGGCAGATTAAGTAATAAACACCAAAACAAGTTTTTCGCATTAAAAGGCATTGATGGTTACAAAAATTAAGAAAAAGAAAGAAAAGCTATGCCGACTTCTCCCCCGGCTCTGCAGTTACCCTTGGCGAAATCTCTTCCACATCCTCGGGGTGTTCAGCTGCATCTTTCAAATTTTCAAGCCTCTCATTCTCGGCGGCAGCTTCTTCGGCGGCAGCTTTTAACTTGAGCTCTCGTCTGTATTGGGCATTTGCCAGCACTTTCTTCGGACAGACGACGCCGTCCTCGGTAGTATCAAAGTAGTCCGGGCAAAGACCCCACACGTCGGAGGCCTTATCCAGCTCTGCAACGACAAGGGCACCATTCCAACCCTATCGGAATATGGTGCGATTGAGGTCCATCATCTCTTCGGCCAAACGCTTGGCCCCCCTCTCTTCACCTCTCTTCAGTGTGGCCTCTTCTTCCACCTTCAGCTTGGCCACTTCAGTCTTAAGGGTCTCCACCTCCTCATTTGCGTTGTGTAGATCTACGGACTGCACATCGAACTTCTTCTCGAGGTCGGCAAGATCCCTATCCCTCTTTTCAAAGTTGGCTTTCATCAGCAAAAGCTCGGCGGAAGCCTGCTCGGCCTGTTTCCTGAAGGTGATCCACTCCTTATTCGCTTCGATCCACTCGAGCTTCAAACGGCTGTGCTCTTCAATAAGTTCCTGGTGAACCTCCGCAAGCTTTTGGAAGCGCGTCATCGCCTCCAAGGAATTGAGACAGCCCTACACAAGTCGGAGAATGTCGTTTTTAGGGCGAGTGTCTAAAAAGTTTCTAATCATCGAAAAAGTCAGAGTTGACTTACCAACATCGAGTCAGGAAAAGTGCCCATAAAAACTACTGAGTCGCTTGCTTCCCCCAGCTTCGCCACGTCCTTTTTCTGAAGGACGCTCTTCATAACACCGAACGCAACCTCGGGCTGATCAATCATAGAATCTGCTGTCGTCATAGGACGGTCGAGAATGTCCGGAGTGATGGTCACAGTCTCACCGACCTCGTCCACCGCGCCTTTGCCTTTCTGCTTTTTGGGCGCTGGATTTGGAGTGATATCGGGCCTCCTCTTTCTTTGTTGCCGAGTCTCCGGCCTCTGTTGCACGGGAGGGGCCTCCTCCGCAGGAGTCACCACCAGCTCGGCTGGAGGAGTTTCGGCAGGAGTAGGTGTGGCCGACTTTAACGGCTGTCCCGCAAGAGCGAACATTCTTTCTTTCAGACTCATGCCGTCCATTTTGTCGGGGGATGGGCTCGAATCACTTGTTCCGGTGGGAATCTCAACTCGGCGGTCGGGCACAGTGTACGGTGACGATGTGGACACCGAGCTGTGTGATTTGGTTCGCTCTTCTTGCTGTTCTTCACCTGGCGATGCAGTTGGAGGGGCAACCGCGACTGTGACGCCTGTAGGGATGCGTGCTCTCTCGATCGCTATTCCAGTAGGGATTTCCTCGAAGTCCCCTTCGGCGCCTTCGTCCGCTAATCTTGCGAGTACACTCTGGGGGACACCCGTCTCAGCAGTGAAAGTTGAGTATCGCAGTGGGTAGGAGAGCAAGATGTGTGCAGCCCGAGCTATGTATCTTAGTCGACCTTCGCCGACGTAGTTCAAGACCTTGTCGAGGTCGTCAGAGTTGACCAGCCAGTCGCGAGCTTTTGACCGCTTCCTTGTGTCTACAAAAAAGTTCGAGAGTTAGTTTGGCTGCAAACTGAAACTTAAAATGACGCGTAGTGTGAGAGATCGGCATCAAACCTAGTTCGACGGGCACTCTA
This sequence comes from Euryodendron excelsum, assembly GCA_033060915.1. NCBI lineage: Eukaryota > Viridiplantae > Streptophyta > Magnoliopsida > Ericales > Pentaphylacaceae > Euryodendron > Euryodendron excelsum. The sequence continues at coordinate 14,356,248 of CM065390.1, read as the reverse complement.
GGGCATCGAATCGCCGGTCTATCCTTCTCGGGAACGTTGCGAACTCCCATGGACCGGTTACCCAGACCCTAACGTCGTCGACGCCCTTCCCTGAGGAAGGCAGACACTTCACTAACTCTAAAGACTTCTTTACTACCCGGAGGTAAACTTTGTAACTACCTCCGACTTTACAAAGAGTGTAGCAGTAGTCCAGTTCGGCAAGGCCCAGGTTCACCCCCAGGCGTCGATTTATTTCTAGCATGCCAAAGAAGATTTTATATACGTTCGACGCTAACTGGGAGGGCGACACCTTATTTTTCACTATGAATTTATGAAGAAGAGGGTGGAGGGGAAACCTAAGCCCCCCTTCTACGATGGCAATGACTGGGAACGGCACCCCTTTTCGGTTTCCCCCATGCGATAGTCCTCAGGATCGACCAACTCTAGGCCGATTTCATCGGGGACTTCAAACCTAGCCCTAAACGCGGCAAGGGCCGACGGACCATCTAACATTTTACGAAGACGAGATGCCATCAGGGGGCAACCGTTAAAACGCAAAACACAATGAAGAGCAAAGGAGTTGCGGGCTCAAAAGACACTTACAGTGGTGGGTGCCGAAACAGCTGATGCACACGCTATTCAGAAGGCAAAGGAAAAAGAGCAAGTATCTTCCAAGTGATTAGGGCGTTGGTCTTTTATACACACCAGAGCCGTCGGTTCGTATACAGTAAAACGACGTTAATCATAACGCTCTGCCGAAGCGTCACGTCGGCCGTCGATTCAATAACGCCCCACCATTGAATTTTTTAAAATCCCCGCCATTTATGTGGCCGGGTGACCGTTACATCCCTTGGCCGTTTCAGAATCCAAAATGACACAATGGCTGGGGGGCAATTGTGGGGGAATAACCCCCGGCCCAACCCAATGGATGAGGCCCAATCAGTGCAAATTAAAGTTGGGGCCGCTTTGCTAGCCCAGATCACAATTAGAGGGAAGGCCAGACTGCCGACCTCATTCGCAGCACAACCCAAACCACGAAAAGCGGGCCCAAACCGCTAGTGGTCTCTGCGCATTAAATGCAGAGTTGACTCGCATTAAATACGCATGCGGCTGCCCACGCGACGTCAACGTGCACGTCCGTTCAGCCGGAATCTTCCACGACGGTGCGCCAGACCCTATGAATAATCAGGCGGTGTCAATAATGATGCCTACCCGGCAGGCCATGAGAGCCTGCTGGTAGGCTAAGGCAAAACACACTCCCTCAAAGGTTCTATAAATACCCAAGGCACCGAGAGCCAGGTATGGACAATTAACTCAAAGTATTGACAACTTTCATTCATCTTCATCGATTAAGCTTGCTAATTTAATCTTCGGAGTGTGATCGGCCCACTACGGGTCGACCCATTCTAACCTCTTCGCCTTGCAGGAGATATTTGGACTCATCCATTTTTGGACTTGAGAGTTCGGCCCAGCCTTCCCCTAAAATCCCACCTACAGTAGCAATGACATATTTATAAGAGATATATTACAGATAGTCACAGCTGTCTGACACAGCCAGTAACTGTTCCCCATATCAACTAGGTCCTACCATGAATAAGTAGGGCCCAATTGATATGGTAGAAAGTCACGACTATCCTTAGCAACAGTCTTTTTATAAATAAGAGCGACACCGGTGGATATTATGTTATTAAGTGAATAATTTTTATTCAATCATATCATTTTGATAATAAATTATATAATTTTTTTTTGTTTGTATAGCATTACTCAATTATTGCTACTGAAATTTAATTTTCACAGTATAACCATTAACAGTGCCCAAATTCGTGTTTATTGTAGAACTATCATCGGAAGTATTACCTAAAATTACGGTTACTACTTTCCTAATAATTTTTTTTCACGGGTTTGGGTGCCAGTTCCTTTGATCATGACTAAAAATATATTAGAGGCGAGATCGCATATATATAGATATAGCAATGTATTTAAGGCATTTAGTTGACTGCGTACTGAAAATGTTATACACAAATGGAATGTTCAATATAGAGTGATGTGACGGTGGGGTTTTTGAAATTATACACACAAGTGATAACTCTTTTGTTTTCAAATAATGTGATTACAGGCTTACAGTAAGTCACATCATTTTTTTATAAAAATTCTATATCAAAATAAAAATTCTAATCTTATATAACGTTCACTATTTTGTAACTAAGTATTATGGTGATGAGTACCACATTATTCATTACAAAAATTTTGTCTATTTAAATGACATCACCTAAATTTTATTCTTATAAAAATTTTATACAAAATCTATCAACAAAATGGTGCCACACTAATTAAAGGTCATCATAGAGGGTACTACTCTGTGAAATAATAGATTTCACATCATGTTTTATATAACTCGTTTGTACACTTTTTCTATTTATGCAACATTGCTCATTCTTGCAATACTAAGGACCGAACACAGCAAAAAGTTCAAAAATCAGCTAAAGTGAAGTTGTTGTAGCTTGTATGGATCGAGAAAAATTTAATGGAACCATCTCTGGTAGAGAGTCGATTTTAGTAAGGTTAATTCGTTGTGGTCTGAGCGTCACGAGTTCAAAATATAAAAACAGTCACTTTGCATATTAGAGTATCTCAGCCTAGGTGTCACAATTCGGCTGGAGGGGCTGGCGAATTGCACACTAGCACGCGAATTGATGAATTCAAGGTCAATTCGGGTCAAATCCGCGCACTGTCATGGTCAAATTTGCAAATTACATATGAGTTGTGTTTTTGACCACTAATAAGTGGCCATGTGGTGAGCCTATGGTGAGGAAACCCACACCATAACAGCCCTCGGTGGGGAGCCTCACGTATTCAACCGTTTGCTAGAAGAGCATTTTAACCATTGGACTCTGAAGATCCGCCTTGAATATCTCTCCCACTCTCATATCTTTTATATTTTTTCTTTGTACTTATGTACACACACATGAAATTTGAGCATAATAAAATAAAATTACTTAAATGCATTATATAAATATACAAATATAATATTTGTTTAAATATATTTGCACACTCTAGGACACTTTCATTTTCAATTCTTCTGACAAAGAGCCCTCTCATCCTTACTTTTCCACACCTGTACTTGCTCCTGCTTTATGTGACTTAGATCCCGCGAACATCCCTAGTATCCTGGTCTGCACAGTAACAAAAGTATTGTGCACTGAGATGCCTATAAGATAAGGGTTTGTGCATCATTAAGGCTGTTCTATTGTGCCAACCACTTCTAATGGCACTATGTAGTTGTCAAGTTGTATACGATTTGTGTATTGTCAAATTTAGAAAATCAAAACTTGATATGATCATATGAGGTATGTTGTATATATAATGAGAAGGTCTATCGACAGTCACGATTGTCGATCACTCACAGATGGCTTCCACATCAATTGGACCTCATATGCAGCAGGTGGGATCCAGTTGATATGGAGGCTATCCAAGTGAGTGATCGACAATCGTGACTGTCGGTAACATTTTTCATATATAATAGATGATTAGGGCAATGGCTTAAATTTAAGATATAAGCTTTAATGAAGTGATTCTTTTGGCAATATGTAACTTGCATTGTTATATCAGTGCAATTCCTTTAGTTGAATCTGAACACCCTTTTGTTACGTTTTCAACTTACTGGGCACTAATTACACTCTAAAAGTATAATTTTATTGCTCAATTTAGTTGGTTGTTAGCTCCAGATTAGATTTAATATTGTTTTATTAGTTAGTTTTATTCCTAAAACTGCATTATCGAACTTTGTGTAAGAAATGTAGCTTAAAAGGATCAAATTGAGCAAAATTGCAAATGAGCATTCGAATTGAGGAGTATACCGTGCGAATGGGCATCTGAACACCTAACCCATCCATTCAAACGATTGTTGGAGATTTAGAGAATTCATTTTACTGTTCGAATTATATTCGATAGTGTGCGATAGAAAAGAGGAGATTCAAAGAGGTGCAAAACCTGTTTGATAGCTATTCGCTGGCGTGTGAATGGCCTTTTGAACGATAGACGACGCCGTTCGAATGGTCGACGGCCCTTGTTTTCTATAGCTATTTAAGAGAGATTTTAGCCTTTTTGAAGGGTTCCAACAGTTTTCTAAGGTTTAGGCAGCTTGATTTTAGGGTTTTAGAAGGTTTTGTATAGGGCTAGAGAGTAGATTCATAGTATTTTTCTTGTTCTTCTTTTAATCAAACTCTTAGATTTACATTCCAATGCAAGTTTATTCCATTTTCATGCATTTTTTCATGAATTTTTGTAGCTAAACTCTGTCTTGGATGCAAATGTAAAGATTGGCTTAGGGTTTTCAAACTTTCATGGAGGTATAATGCTTTTCATTGATTTTATTCTATATTATTTGTATTTATTACAATAGAAACCTAAATTGGTTAGAAAATTTAGATTCAAGACTTTGTTTGTAATTTCTATGCACAATTTTAGGGTTGGTATAGGAATTGCACAAATCAATGAATTGAATCTATGGAACTTTAATTACTTGCAAATCTAGACTCTATTGCAAATTGACTCCTAATTTCTATAGTCAAAATCTTCTAAAACAAAAGTTCACGGAGAGACCTCTGATTTGAGATATATGTATGCCTGCAATGAAATCTTGTAGAGTCTTGGCCAATTGAAACATTTGCATTCAAGTCTCTTTCCGTCTTATCAATCAAACTTAGTGTAATTGCTTTCAAAAAGTTTAGTTAAACCAATTTTTAACAATCAAATAATTATTTATTTATTTTTAGTCTAATTTGTCAATTGCTAGTCAAATTTAGTTTAGTTTAGTGTTATTCTTATATTGAGATCTATCCTTAAACAAAACGATATCCGAACTTTTCGGATTAAAACCGTGTATTTGTAAAACAACAACACACATTTGAGGTGGAATCAGGGACCAATTGCAGTTGAAGCTCAATAGATTTTATTATTTTGACTTGACTCCTATCAATATCTTTCTTGTAGTATATTATGCAAAAACCCTTCTAAGATTGGACAAATAAGCAATGGTTTGAAGCTCTAGCTTTTAGGTATTGATCTCCCAACTGCACTTGTCTAAGTCCAACCAGAGGGACCTTGAGTGCCCAAATTGACAATGAGTTAAGCATATGGACTACGCTGTGATACATATATAGTTTAAGCAATGCTATATATAATTTTATTTCTTAATTCATTTCCTCATTTCTAGACAAACATAAGTAAATGGGTCACATATTAAAATTAACTTAACAAATGAAACAAGAGAAGGGATATTTTCACAACGTACAACCTATTTCTCTCTTCTTATTATGGGTCTTTTAGGAAACAAGAAGATAAAAAAATGAATAAAAACTCTCATGAAAGAGATTTGAATGCAAGTTTTTTTTGGTTGATTATGAAAAAAGGGCTGTGCTACCCATAGCCCGCCAGCTGAGGGCCCATGTTGATGTGCTACACATTAATCGTGCCTGCTAGTTGGCGCCTGCCTAGCACGACTGCACGTAACATTTCTCTATAAAAAAAAAAATGATTTCGACAAATGTAGTCTTTTTGTTGGTAAAAAGACTAACAATATACATAGAGTTATAGGATGATGATGTCGAATGAAACATACTACTTTAAAGCGAAATATCGACCAATGTGGGTTTAAACTAGAAAAATTATTGTCACATTATTTTGGTAGAGTTTTTTGTATAATAATTTTATAAGGATAAAATTCTGCCTGTAAAAATGCCCACGGAAATCGAGTTTTGAGAGGAAACTCAATCTAAGTTTGGACCAGTGTGGAATGAAGTATGGATAAATTTCATATTAATCAAGCGATTAAGAGTAGAAAGGAAAAGGTCAAGACTCTACATGAAATTTATGAAGCTTCTTATATATATAGACATGATTTGATTTCAATGGTACAGCTCTTGAAACTTGAGTAACAAGGCACACTGTCAATGCCTTTTCGGAAATGCAATCCTGGTGAAGAAAATAGATAGTTGGTTCCAACTTTCAATGGTAGTTTCTTAAAACTTAAGGGTGAAGAAAAATTGAAAGCATTTTGTTGTCTTGATATAGATAGCAGTCGGATTGGCACAAAATAAACACATCTAAAAGCAAAAGGTCTTCAACCACATGGGTGGTCAGGTGATGGGCTGGTCTACCTTTGTATTAAGCATGGATAGCAAGTTTGATCTTTTCCTGTACCTTATGTGGTAAGTCATTATTCATGTAATGAATAAAGTTAACTTAGTTTGTGTGAAGGAAGCCAAGTGCGAGTGCGAAAGAGTAGTAGGCTCAAACTCTAGACGCTCCGTAACAAAAATAGAGAGGAATAGTCTTCCAGTAAAGACCCAAGTTAAACACAATTTTAAAGAAAATGCTAGTTTTGAAAAAATTTGTTAAATAATTTTCACTAGAATAATATGACAGTGACATTTTTTTTTAATTTTATAAAGTGAATGACTCATTTAACCTTATCATTGTAGTTATAAATTTTGTATGAAGTTTTTTATTGAATAATGTTACCCAAGTTTTAATTTTAGTCATATCATTCTAGTTATAAATTTTATATGAAGTTTTTAATTGTATAACATAACCTGAGTTTTAAGGCACGTAATAATTGCAAAAACAAAATAATGTGGAGTCAACCCAACTTACAATTTCTATCTTTGGGAATGGTTGAGTTTTATATTAATATTTTATTTTTTGCCAATAATTAGAAGAAAAATACTATTATTCCAAAAAACTTATACAAAAAACTCTATCAGAATGATGTGCCAGTGACATTATTATAATTAATAGTCATTACGATGTGTGTATTATTTTAAAGTAAATAACTTTTATCCAACCAAATTATTTTAGTGATAAATTTTATATGAATTTTTCTATTTGTATAACAGTACCATAATTAAAAAGCTAGCATACAGGCTAATTCTGCATAAAACCCTTTACCTCAAAATCAGATGACTTAGACCCCAGTTTCTCTGTATGTGAACCTACATATATTTCTTGGCATTTGGGTCATTGGGTTTTTTTTTTTTTATAATTCAAACTCCTCACGAGGAGAGAGGCCAGGGACATGCTTTATTTGGTCATTGGGTGGTGAATTTAGGTGTAACTGTCCCTTATACTTGGCTTTTGTAGTTCACCAAGGTAATACTCACACTTCCCTTTTGTAGTTCACCCAACAAATCCAGCTGAGTGGGACTTTTATTAATAGTTTCCTGACTCTCAAGTCTCCATCTCCTCCCTTTAAATACAAACAGAGTCGCCCATATATTGCATGCTTGCATGCACGGAAAGCAAGTCAAAGAAAGCAGAGATCCTTCTAGTGATACAGAGTAATAAAATTGAATCTGTTACATGTATATACCTTTTATTCAGTGGCGATTTTATTTTGAAAGGTGTCATGCGTTGAAATGTCATACCTTGAAACACAAATTTTTACGTAAACAGAAGAGATTGCCAAATATGAAAAGAATGCCAAATTAATTGTTTCTTCTTACATTTTCACTCTTTATTTTGAACAACATAAAAAATATATATTTTTAAAAAGTCCTGAAAGGGTTTAAATTACTAATATTACATATGTCATAATAGTATATGTTTAACCATAAAATAAAGAAACTTTTAACTTTTTTTTAATGATTAATAAACTTTTACTAAAATCTCATGTTATTTTGAAAAATTTTACATAAAATCCAAATATTAGAATACTTATTTTAGATTTTTTTTAAGTTCTTGCTTTATAATTTTAGAAAGTCCTTTGTTTAATTGAAAATTGTGAAGCTTTCTATTCAAATCCCATTTGATTTTTTCTAGAAGGATAAATTTATGTATACTATATATTAAGCAATTGGTTGCTTAACCATGAAATATAGAAAATCCTTCCTTCTATTCATAATTATTAAAATATTTATTAATACTCAAGTAATCTATAGGTAAATCAAATCTGCCTCAGTAAAAAATTCAAATTCTTTTTCAGATAAATTATCAATTTTAAGTAGTTATATGTGCACCATTAAATGTATTTAATTAAATAAATCATCTAAAACGTGTAACTCATACACTTGATTAATATAGTCTCTTAGTAAGATTTTAAGATAAAAAAATTAGAATGATCACATTAAAACTCAGTTTGTTAATGGTAGTTAAGGTTTTTATTTTATTTTATTACAATCAACTTTTAATACTTTATTTTAAGACTATATTGACTATTATAATTTAGTGTAATTATATTATTAGTGTATACAATTAATAATTTATTTTCATAAATTTTTTATGTTTAATGTATATTATTTTTGTTCCGTGCATAGCACGGGTTTACTGCTAGTATATATGTACAGATTCATATGAAAACCAAATCCTTTTCATGTTTTAACTAGGAGCACAAGATTTGAGAGTTATGAGTTCGAAACACGAAAATATATAATGTTTTTTATATACGAATAAGACTGCATATATTTATCTCTTACAGGTGCGCTATTCAACGTCATACTCTTTGTACATCAAAGTAATGGTTTTGTCCTCCCATTTCTAAAATTATTATTTTTTGATTAATTATGCAATACTATTAGTCTAAAGACAATTTAACAGTATCTTTATTGCCTTATCCATTGACACCAATTTGCCCTCTTAAGGCTCTAATACATCTATTGCATTATACAAACATAACCACTACTTGATGTCTAACAGTACGAGACAGTGAACATGCAATTCATACTTTATCCACTTGGTTTTCTTTTTAATGTTAGCGCCATACTGCACTTTTTCATTCTTCTGCGTTTTTATTTGAAATTCTATTGTAACTTAATCTTTATATATATTAAAAAAAACTCTTTGTGATAATTAAATTTTTTAAATTATGAGTTAAAATAGTGGTGAATTTTCAAATTGAGTTTGATGCAAATCTCAACCATTGTAATTTCAACATTCATGAGAAGCGTGACAAAGAGTCTAATAATGCCAGCATCCCAATAGAAACTGGTGTGAATGTCTGCAAAACTTATTAGGTCCTCCACAAGCGCCACGTCTCACATTTTCCTCTTATAATTTTTCAAAGGTCACACAACTCACAGTTCATTAATTTGTAATAAAATATTAGGAGGCTACAAAAAATTATTCAGTGCTACACCTCTCACAAATTGGTGGGTCTTCTTTTTAGGTGGGACCCGATAATTCACCTCATATTTGAGGGACCTACCTTCATGTGAGAGTAGTTGTAAGGATCTGTGGTGCTCCAAAAGCACTGAATAAAGCCACCTATTAGTTCAGGGGCAGATGGAAGGGGTAGGCGGGGGCCACAACCCACTCAAAGTTTTGAAATTTTTCCTTATACCCCATAGATTTTTGAATATTCAGAATACATTATAGTGTATTTTTTCCTTCAAAGTTTCTAAATTTTCCTTCACCTTTGTAGATTTTGGATATTTAGAATACAATATAGTGTGTTGTTCTCTTAAAAATAAAAAAATTTGCCTTAACTCTCCCTCTCAACAAATTTTTTTGTCTTAGGCTCCTCCACAAAAACAGTCCAAATCCTCTGAAGTTGGATTGTAAACTTATGATTGGTACACATGTGATAAATGATATAACTAATTTTACAATTATTAACGTACTAGCAAGGCCTGTAATTAATTGAAAGAGTCCCAAAAGAAGAAATCTCTCCCCCTTCCCTCTCACATTCAGCCAGTAATTAATTGCAAGAATCCCAAATAGGAATGTTTATCAAGAAAAATAATGTAACCTTATTCTTCTAGGAGTCTCTCTCATTCATTAACAATGAAGGACTATGCACTTACTTATTCTTATGCAATTTTTTTTTTTGGATTTATAATAACAGATTTTGTTAAAGATTGAAAACATTATGATAGAAAGAAAGAAAGTAAGAAAGGAGATATAAAAATTAGGCCCTAACTATAATTATAGAGAAGAGAACAAAACAAACAAAAATGTGGATCCAGGCCTCCACGAGCTTGTTAAGGTAGTTTCAAGATCTAATATGTTTAATAAATGAAACATAGGAAAGATTTTAAACGAATATGAAGATGTAATATTTAAAGTTTTTTTTTTAAGATAGGGGTTCTGATTAAGCTTTAAATATTTTATTTTGGGTGAGTTTAAAGAAAATTTGAAGAAATTACTTTTGCGATAGATTCTTTATCCATGATTCCATGGTAAGAGAGAGAGATTTCCTATTTGGAATTCTTGCAATTAATTACTGGGTGAATGTGAGAGGGAAGGGGAAGAGATTTCTTATTTTGGGACTTTTTCAGTTAATTACAGGCTTTTCTACTATGTTTAAAATTATAAAATTAGTTATGTAATTTATCACATGTGTACCAATTATGAGTTTACCTATAATTAAATTTACAATCTAACTTCAAACGATCCAGACTCCAACGGGAATCCATTGTACCTGTTAATTCGTTGGTGACCATATATACAGGTGACCAAGGTGGGAATATTATTATTGTTTTATTTTTTTGCTAGGCAAATTGGAATATTGTTCAGAGTGTAAAATTGTGTAAGCAACAATTTTACACCTATCTCAACTTGAAAATAACAGTAAAATCCAAAAAAAAAAAAAAAGAAAACAAACAAACTAACCCCAGCCCCTCCGACCGCCAAGTTGACAGAAGGTTTTTACATCGGTCGACCAACTGATCAAACTTACCTCCTCTTGTTCTTGCTACCCAGCAAGAGAGAGAAGTAAAACAGCATCCTAAAGAAGAACCCCCAAGCAACAGTGACCCACAAGCAGTTCCACTTACTCAAATCCGTGATCCCCTGCTGCTGCAGTATGTCCACTCCGGTGGTCACGCAGGTCGTGCTCGAGATGTTCATGCCCAACGTGCTGCTCATGCTGCTCAACAGATTGATCTTCAACGCCGCCGGGACGTCTCCGAGCGGTGTGTTGTCGAAGATCTGGACCCCTCTCACGAAGCACTTGGTTGGGTCCTCGAATTCGTTCTGTAAAACAGCTTCGTATGGGTATTTAACGAGCGAAATGTAATGGAACCAGATCCAGTATGGTGGGATTCGATCACGGGTGATGAAGAAGCCGCTGAAGAGAAGAAAGTAAGCTAAGATGGCGACGACAATGGTGTAACCGAGCATCACGTGAGGAACCACACCAGAGAGGAAGGTGACGAATGAGCTTCCGGCCCAGAACGAAGCGAAGATGATGAGTAAATAGAAGAAGAATCCTGAAAGTCCGCCGTCGAGGCCAACCGCCCAGAACGTCAGGGCGGCGAATGCAAACGAGAGGAAAACGAGCGCCGGCAATGCGGTGAGAGAGTGTGCGAGAACGTAAGACGATCGCCGGTAAGCATTGTAAGCTGTTTCTCTCATGAATATATACCGCTCTTGAAGGAAAACTGGCAAAGCGTCGGCGCAGGTGTAGAAGGTGGTTGACATGGCGAAAGCGAAAAACCCTAACCGCTCCTGAACTCCTTTGGGCGAATTGTCGAGTCCCCAGAACATGGTGGCTAAGATGAATCCGGTGACCATAACGGCACCGAGTCGGATTCCGAACAGCTCCGGCATCCGGCGTGAGTTGGTTATCGATCGTTTGGATAGTACTGCAATCTCGATCCATAGAGGGTTTGCGAAGGTAGGCACCATTGAGGTGGGACTGGAATCGTTGGTAGCGCCGGAGACTAGCTTTCCACGTGAAATGCTTGCACTTATGGCTTCTTTCAGTGATAAACCGTGTGTTGGAGTATCAGGATTCCGAGTCCACTTCATGCTCTGCCAGGACTTGTTGAATTCGACTAAGCTCTTGGTACCTCCCGGTGATCCTTCGAGCCCGCGGATGAGATCGAGGGCGAACTCAGTCCGGTTCTCGTTCTCCGGTATCGGATGGCCGAAATCGGAGAAGAATAAGGGCAGATTCATCGGCGATCCGCTGTAAACAGTTTGTCCGCGCGATAGGAAGATCAATCGATCGAGCAATCCAAGGATTCTATAGCTCGGCTGGTGTACGGACATTATGACAATGCTTCCGCTCTGTGCGATTCGTTGTAAGACCTTGACTACCATGAAAGCACTGGTTGAGTCGAGACCAGAGGTTGGCTCGTCCAGGAAGAGAATGATTGGATCGTGAATTATGTCGATTCCGATGGATACTCGGCGGCGTTCTCCGCCGGAGACTCCTCGGTGGCCTTCGTCGCCGATGACTGTCTTGGCGGCGTTTCGAAGGCCTAATTGATCGATTAGGGCCTGGACTCGCATCTTCTTCTTCGATTTGGAGAGAGTTCTAGGGAGTCTGAACTCTGCGGCGAACATGAGAGTCTCTTCGACTGTGAGCATTGGAAACAACAGATCGTCTTGCATTACGTACGCCGATATGACTTTCAGTAGCCGTGAATCCAGAGGTTCGCCGTTCAGAGTCACCGTACCTTTCAAGCTTTCTTTGGCGATTCGGTTAGCGAGCGCGTCGATCAGCGTCGATTTCCCCGAGCCACTCGCGCCAAGAACGGCGAGGATTTCGCCGTCCCGAGCCTCGCCAGAGATGTCATTCAAAAGGACTTTTGTGTTTGTGAACAGATTTTCTCCGGCGATCGGCTCCGCCGTTGTCGCCGCCATGCCGAGGCTGTTTCGGCTGGAAGGGAGGTTCATTTTGCGGCGGACCTTAACGCTGTAGGTGAGGTTGCTGAAAGAGAGAACGAACGGCAGCGACCGAGGCTCGATGCTGGTGTCGCTCATGTCGAGGGCATGGTGGACCGGAGTCTCGTCGCCGGTGACCTCCTTCCGCACGTCGCCGACGCTCTTCAGGAGCTGGCCTAGAGTCGGCGACCGGTACGGGGCCGAGCTTGAGAGTTCCATCGTCTGCCTCCTGCCGAAAAACGGCAAGCTATCAGTCGCCGGCGAAATGTTCTCCGCCACAACGCGAGACATTCGTCTAGGCTCCATTGAATACATATATATACGTATAGCAGCTTAACCGACTGACTTTCTTGAGAAAGAAAGCGAGTGATATACGCACGTATACACTTTTAGATAGAGAAAGTGTGCTCATGCGCTGCGCTGACTCTTTGGAATTCGCTACAGTGCGCCGGGGTGAGTACGAGAGCAGCGGAAACGATCTCCGATGAGTTGGGTTTTTGGTTTCAAAATGAACTCTTGAGCTTTAGTAGGTGAGAAGTAAGTGCAACTTCTAATGGGTTTTTCTTTGAGAACACTAACCCAACCCCTTAAATACAATTGGGTGGATTGTTGTGGATGCTTGAATATATACACACATAACATATATACAGAGGCATATGAGGGAGGGGTGTGCGTGTGGTGGGCTGGGATTTTGGGTTGGCATTTTCTCTCTCTAAAATGGTGGAGAGAGAGAGAGGTGACCTACACCTCCTAATCTCTTTGTTACACGCCTTTCCTTACTTGGACATGGAGTTTAACGTGACACGTGGGCATTGCATAGAGGGTGTTTTATGTTCACGCTCTACATTTTGGTTTCATGCAATTAGGTGGGGGGTGGTAAGCGACTATTTGCATAAGCAGTAGATTGGTCCAAAGTGAAAAATGGCTGGTGATTAAGAAAATAATTAAACCATTCCCCAACAGATTGTTTGAGGTAGAAGTAGAACACAATGAAAAAGTTTTCGTTATTCTTAGGGTATTAGTACGGATGACAAAACAATATAATATTTTTGGTCACTATTTGTCTTTTATCTGTCAGGCAGCAAGTATGAGGTGATGCTAATTAATTATGGTCGGATTTAAATACAAGGTACAATAACTAGTCCTGTCTTTTCTTTGTCAGGGTAAGTATGAGGTGATGCTAATTAATTATGGTCGAATTTAAATACAAGGTACAATAACTAGTCCTCACCCGTTTATATAGATGTATTTATTTTATATATATATATATATATATTATATTAAAATATACATATTGTGATTTTCTTTTCTATTTTTGTGATTTTGTGCTTTGTTTTGCCCATGATGTATTGAAAAAAATCACTAACATAAAGAAGGAGGGTGGGTGTGGAGAGGAGTTAAACAGGGCAAGGCCAGTACGGGAGAAGGGTTCACGATGGTTAGACAAAGATGGGGTACGAGTCCCCGAACCCAAACTTGACCCGTTGCCATTCTTAGACTTTTCCCACAGGCAATACTATACATTTAAATAATTTATACATAATATATGAGGTGGTTGAATCTGAGCTTTTCACTTAAAAAATAAAATACTTATAATGATGACTCTTAATTAATAAAATGTTATCATATAATTCTGGAGAGATTTTCTCTATAAATTTTTTGAAAGAATAGTATTTTTCTTACTCCACAAGTAAATAGGCCAGGTAAGATAACAGTAAAATAACTCCTAAAGAAAAACTTTTAATGGTAAATTATGTTTCTTTGTTGTCAATTCTCTTTCTACATCTAGGGTTTTATCTGCGCTTGACAATTAAAGGAATAATTATAAAGAAAGTGCATTTAGTTCAACTCGTGTTTAATTGGGGGGTGAATGTGTTTTTCTTCTTTAGGTATAATTACAATTGGACTACAAGATTATGTATCACTCTTTCTGTCCAATTTGAATGGAATTTAATCCCTTGCCTTTTTAACATGTATGGGTCAAATAAATACAGGTCCAAAATGGTTCGGCAAGTCCATGTCAATTGGCGCTGCTAAACTGGGCTTGGAGCAACCCATGATTGAACCTTATGCCATAGGCCAGGTCAGTTTGTCCATCCAAACAAGAACCCCCTCTAGCCCAGCTTAGAAGTGTAATTATACAGGAAAACAGAGCATTAAATGGAAGAACAGACCCGCATTTAATGCGGAGGAGGCACTGCACACAACCAACGACGCTTACGTCAGGTCAATTAAATTCTAGCAAAGCGATACAAGGAAAATTGTGTCCGATCAGCCGGCTCTAGCCAGCATAGACCTGAGCAGGAAGTCATGAGTATGAGGTAGGCTCTACAGAGAGCGCTACCTTATAAATACCAGAGCTAAGAGAGAGCAAGGTATGATCATTCTGACTTAGCCATACACACTTGTAAATTTCATTCCATCCCTGAGAAGATTAGCTAACTTGACTGTCGGAGTGTGATCGGCCCAAAGCGGGTCGACTCATTCTAACTCTTCTGTTTCCCTATAGCAGGTTGGGGACTCATCAATATTGGTTCAAGTGATCGGGCAGGCCTTCCCAGAAATCCCACTCACAATTGGCGCCGTCTGTGGGAAGGTCTAAGTAAATATGAGTACCAGCTTCTTAAGGAGAAGAGGAGCTCGTGATGCAGGACGAAGGAACGAAATTCCCTCTGGTAATGATAACACATACTCTGGCCACCAGACTACTCCGTAAAGAAGCAACCGGGGACAAATGAGGAGGTCGAAGACCCGCTTTCCTACTGGCAGCCCTCGAAGGACGCGAGATGAGTTACGAAAGGACCCGTACTACACTAGGGGGCCCAACCTCCATAGAAATCACCATCGGGACCTAGGCCCTTCCTTTTCCAGTGGACGTGTGCCTAATGACCATTCACTTCATGCTACAGAGAGGGAGCTGCGGCGACGTGGCGATCAAATTGCCAGGCTTACTTCCCAGCTCAGAGCAATGAGGGACGCGATGTCCAGGAGGGATAACGGGGCCAGGAAGAGAACACCGGCCCGTTGCGATGAAAGGAAGAGTCAAGATTCCAGAAGTAGGAGCCTAGCACCTATGCGCACTGTCAGGAGCCATGCCTCTAGCACCGGCCGCAATAATAACAAACAAGAAGATCGGCATCGTAGGAAGAGCCGGACACCACAAGACGGGGAATGGCCCCGAATCGTTCAACATCAGAAGGAGGGGGAGAGATGGCTAGATGAGAAACTCGATAGCAAAGAGTAGCCACCCAAAGCGCGCACTACTTAGGTTATGGTCAGCAGAGTCTTGGATCAGATAGCATCCACGCCTTTCAAGGAGGAGATCGAAAGCCGACAGCCTCCGAGAAAGTTCTCCCCACCAAAATTCACACCATACGACAGAAAGGCCGATCCAATCAGTCACGTTTGCTACTTCAGGAAAATGATGGCACTCTGGAGTGGGGATCAGTCCCTGATATGTCGAATGTTCTTATCCAGTTTGGGAGAAGTAGTCCTACGGTGGTTCAACAAGTTGCTTGACAAATTAGTATCAAACTAGAGACGACTTGCCGAACTGTTCACTACTCACTTCATAGCTAACAACAAGCAACCTGGGGAGGTGGACTTCTTACTCACCCTACGGAAGAACGATGGAGAATGATTACGGACGTATGCGCAACGCTACAAGGTAGCCTACAATGAGATTGACGAATGTAGCGAGTAACTGGTTGTAACTCAGTTCAAAATTAGTCTGCCCAAAGAGCATTGCCTGCGACAGTCCTTAATGAAGAAACTAGCACTCACGGTTCACGAACTAATGTCGAGAATCGAGCGATATACGAGGTTGGAGGAGGATGTGCCGCAGCCCGCCCCTGAGAAGGTCGGCACCATCACTGAGAAAAGAATGGGCGTGACACAAAGAAGTTTCGATGACAGCAACAACCAGAGCAATAAGGCGAGTAGTGGGGTTTATATTGTCTTCAAAGACCCCATTTATAAAATTTTGCCTCAAATTTGCGACAAATAGTTCTTCAAACGGCCTCTGAAGTTAGGAGGAGACCCTATAGCCCGAGACCTGGGGAAGTTTTGTTCTTATCACAGGGAGAGGGGGCATTAAACAGCAAATTACCGACATCTGAAAAATCACCTTAAGGATTTGGCGAAGGCTAGCCACCTTGACCAGTACATTGACAAGGAAAAGTCGAAACAGGAGGCTGAACAACCAAAGCTGGAGGCTCCCCCGAGAAAGGACCAAGCTGAACCAATACAGGTGATCAACGTGTTGCACGGATTAGCAGAATCAGAAGCTACCAACCGGAATAAGTACCGGGCAAATATTTGAAAAGTCGTGCACCTACGGCAAGTAATGCAGATAGGCCCCCGTCCCAAGAAAGTCAAGGATGGCAGGAATAGCAAGGCCATAACCTTTTTGAAAGAAGATCTTATGGGAGTTCTGACTCCTCGTAATGATGCACTGGTTGTTACTCTACGAATGGCAAGGTGTGACGTGAAGAGACTATTCATTGACCAAGGAAGCTCCTCCGAGATCATGTACTACGACCTGTTTAAGAAGCTAGAATTAAAGGAGGCCGACCTCCAGCCTTCGCTTAACCCGTTGATTGGGTTCAACTCCGACCTAGTCTGGTCACTTGGAAAGGTAACCATCCCTGTGACTGCCGAAGGGATTACCCTACAAACAGAATTTCGGGTGGTCGATGTACCCTTCTTGTATAATGTAATTATGGGCCGAACATGATTGCACCTCATGAAAGCCATCCCTTCCTCCTACCACCAGCTGATTTGATTTCCCTCCGCGGAGGGAGTCCAAGAGATTAGAGGGGACCAAGTTCTTGCCATACAATTCTTCCTTATGGCATATGCCACAAAAGGTTGAAGAGTTCTTCCTTTACCCCACAGTTTTGGGGCATGCGGTCAGACCCGGAGCAGTAGGTAGAGGTCAAGTATTGACTAACATTGTTCTAGAATTTTTTTGCTCAACTTCCACGGGCAACCAACCCAACTCTGATCGCCGATGTATAACATGATAACATCTCCCTGCCAGTTCGGCAAAAAAATGATCGATTGGAGGTTGTTCGCTAACAAAGCATCCAATGATCATGGGGCAAATCGGGGATAATCATAAAACGCTTCGGCATTGGGGCAGATCATTGAACTCAAGTTCACTACAACAAAGATTCAAAATAAGAAGCTTTGCATGCGGGGTTGCACCAAGCTATGGATTGCCAAACTGTCGAAATCATGATCCACTCAGACATTATGCAATATACAACATCCAGTCAACGAGGAGTTGGGCCCAAGCTGGGGGCATATCGATCAGGAGCTGACAAAGAAAAGCCTCAACGACCCATAGGCCATTTTATTCTCAAAGGATGTATCTGCCTGTAAGGGAGCAATTTCTTTTAACAAATATGTAATCTTTGCACAAATCAATGAAAATTGAAAGCTACTTAGCAAACTTGAGACCCCTCCAAACTTCAACTTCAAAGCATTAAAGGAAGACCAAAACAAAAAAAACCAAGTGTAAAAATATGGTCCTGAATCATTTATGACCAGGTTGGCCAATGAAGGTCATAAAAACCAAGTGTAAAAACTTGGTCAAGTCTAAGTTTGACAGGTCAACCAATAAAAGTCATAAAAACCAGTGTAAAAACCTGGTCTTGGATCATTTATGACCAGGTCGGCCAATGAAGGTCATAAAAACCAAGTGTAAAAATTTGATCCTGTCTAAGTTTGATAGGTCAGCCAATGAAGATCACAAAAATCAGGTGTAAAAACCTTGCCCTAGATCATTTATAACCAAGTCGACCAAAGAAGGTCAATAACAACTAGCATTCAAACTTGCCCTATCCAAATAGGTCGGCAGAGACCTTCATCAAAATAACAAAGTTAAGTAACTTGCCTCGACCCTAACCAAATTTGGTAAATTTAGGGGTAGCAAGGTTTATATTTGCCTATATTTGTGCATGGATTAAAACTAGGGGCACCTACTTTGTTACCAACAGAGCCCATTAACCTAAGAAAGGCATCTTGTTAAATTTTTTCCCTTAAATTAGGCAGGGGCTTGGATTGGCTAAATTCAATAGCTTAACACACACAGATAACAAAATTGTTTTATCTAAATAAAAGGACATGTTTGTAAAAACATATGTACAAAATGGATTTGATACATAAATGTTTCCCGTGAAATTAAGCACAGTTCAGACAGAAAAAAAGGAGCTCTAAGCTAGTTCGGCGGATGGAGGGTCGACAAAGGATTGTCCGGTTGGTGGCAGTCCGGAGGGCGATGGCAGTTCGGCTGAGGGAAGCTCGGCTGGACTAGCTTCTTTATCCACTTGAAGCTTAGGTGCGTCTTTCTCCTCTTCACGAACGGTCTCTTCGTCGACCTCATCCTCCAACTCAAGTACCGCAAGGCGCGGGCAGGAATTTTCGCCCAGAGAGGGGAAGACTTGTCCAGCTTCAACTGCTTTAGGACTGCCTTCCAGCCGTCCTGGAATATTTGTTCAGTGATCTGCTTCACCTGGGCCTCGTAATGATCCCCAGCATCCTCAAAACCCTTATCGTACTTAGCTTATGCCTCCTTGTTTAAACGCTCCACCTCCAGTCGAGCTTCGGCCAGAGACGCTCTTGCCTTGGCTACTAACTCCTCTCATGCCAGTCTTGAAGATTGCAGAACCGTTGCATAATCTCCAAGCCATGAATGACACCTTGAGGAGAACAAAGGAAAGCGGGTATTAGTGCAAGATTGCCAAATTTAACAGGTAAAAGAAAGAGTTCGGCATACTTGGCTCACCGCAAACGCTGACTGAACTGCTCCGAGCATCAATGCCCCTGTGTCAATGCCATCTAGTTCTTTTACGTCCTTAGGCGGTATGATAGCCTGGAGGGCCCCAATAGCAGCGCCGGGACAATGCAGTATCGAGTCCTCGACAGTCTTAGCCCGCTCGCCGATCTTGTGTTGTGCTACAAATTCTTTAGCAGTCCCTTCACTGTGCCCTTGCCCTTCTCCGTAACAAAAGGCCCCACTGATCTATCCAGGGTAGTAGCCGTGCCTACGGCCATCTCTCCGACGGCAGCCTTCTCAGCTGTTTTCACTAGCCTTTTTCTATTTGCTACCACCGGGGTCATTGCTTCCTTTACCGGATCGACCACCGTGGTAGTAGCAATAACCCCAGTAGTAGGGGGCACAATAGGTGGTGGAAGAGCATCAGTGTCACCGGCCTGGGTAGCAGTTTTAGCAGAAGAAAATGCCGCACCCTTCCTCTTCCTGGAACCCCTCTGTCCTAGTGCTAGAGTGAGATCCCGAACTTTGGGAGCCATTTGAAGGGTGGAGAAAGTGACTGCGGCAATGGGTGCGGAACCTAGAGACGGTGGGAGAGGTGTGCGATCCCCAATGTTGTGCCGAGCTCCCTCCGTTTTTTGGGCAGCAATCACAGCGTATGCACCCTGTTCGTCGCGGTAAAGGTTTGGTACCGAATGGGGTAGCCCAGGAGTTTGTGTGCGGCACGACCTATCCCTTGTAGCTCACCCTCTCCTTTGTTCGCCCAAACTTGCTCCGAGGCAGCAAGATCGATGCCGAGGTGTTAGGTTTCCTTATCCCAGGGTTCAAAGGTAGCTGGGAAACACAGAAGCGCAAAGGTAAACAACGAGCCAAGGAAAAATAAAAACATAGAAAAAATTACATCAAGTAGCGAAGAAAAGGGTAGACCTATTCTCTTCGGCGTCCTGGGGCACTTCATTTCTGGCAGAAGTTCTACAGGGATATCGCCAAATTCCCATGGCCCCCTCACTCTCACTATGGCACCATCGATCTCCTTTCCTGAACTAGGAAGGAATTGGATCAGTTCCCTCGACGCATGCCTGACCCTAAAATAATACTTGTACCACTCCGTTTTACTGTCACCACCCACCTCCATGGCGGCTTAACAATAATTAAATTCATGAAGACCCAAGTTTAGGCCCAGGCGGCGGTTTAGTTCAATGATCCCCATTACTATTCTGTAACCATTCGGCAGCAGTTGGATTGGGGCAATCTCGTAATAACTTAGGATTTGAGTCAAGAAGGGATGAATAGGAAACCTAAGGCTACCCTCAACTATTGCAACAAGAGAAAACGGAGTCCCCTCTTCAGTCACCTTCCAACCTTCATCGTTTGGCCCTACCAAACCTATATTTACCCCCGTCGGAAAATTGTACCGCTATTTGAAAGTAGTTATGGAATTGAAATGACTAAGCATTCCCCTAAGTCTGGTGCCCATGGCCACCAAGGGATTCTAGGGCTTGGAACGAGAAATATGAAGAAAGAATGCAAAGAAAAGGAAGACTTACACAATGGCAATCTTCGTGATAGAGACGGATGCAAAGCGTGGGAAAGTTCTACGTTCGAACAACGAATACACCCCTCTGGTATGCGAAAAGAGTGATACCACGGCGACGACAGACCTGGGGTAGCCGAACTGTCACGTCCCATTAAAGAAGGCCTGACGGTTGACGTCATCGAGCCATTGTGAGAGGTTAGCCCAAGACCCCTACAATCGGGGCACTAGGGCTAGGGGCAATTGTGGGTCAAATAAATATAGACCCAAAATGGTTGGGCAGGTTCATGTCAATTGGCGCTGCTAAGCTGGGCCTGAAGCAGCCAATGATTGAGCCTTACGCCACAGGCCCAGGTCAGTTTGTCCATCCAAACTATAACCCCCTCTAACCCAACCTAGAAGTGTAATGATGCAGGGAAATAGAGCATTAAATAGAAGAACAGACCCATATTTAATACGGAGGAGGCGCTGCACACAACCGACGACGTTCACGTCTGGTCAGTCAAGTTCTAACAAAGCGATACAGGAAAAATTGTGTCCGATCAAGTAGCTTTAGCCAGCATAGGCCTAAGTAGGGAGTCATAAGTATAAGGTAGGCTTTACAGAGAGCACCGCTTTATAAATACCAGAGCTAAGAGAGAACAATGCATGATCATTCCGACTTAGCCATACACACTTGTAAATTTCATTCCATCATTGAGAAGATTAGCTAACTTGACTATCGAAGTGTGATCGGCCCAAAGCCGGTCGACCCATTCTAATTCTTCTGTTTCCCTACAGCAGGTTGGGAACTCATCAATATTGGTTCGAGTGATCGGTCAGGCCTGCCCAGAAATTCCACTTACAATATGACTATTAGAAACTTCTACTAGCTAATTGGCATTTTAATATGTATTTATTGAGAAGAAAAAGTTTTAATGCTATCCTTTCAAGCAATCTGACCTAACAAGAGAAGGCTGGCAGGACAATATGGCATTAGCTAATTGGCATTTTCAATATTTATTGTGGAGAACGAACAAAATAAATGTTACCCTTGTCCAACCAAACAAGAGAAGACTGGTAGGAAACCTATGAATTTTGCCAATAAGTGCACAAGTTAGTTAAAAAAGATTTGATAATAATTTGGTGTTAACTGTTAAGTGTTGTTTTTTTTACTACAAGGCGTTAGGCCTTCGATCGATTATTCTTTGAGGCTCATGCAAGGGTCATCGTTTACACGAATCATGAAAATTTTATGTATTGAATGAATAATAACTAGCTACAAAGAGGCGTGAGGAAAGATTGAACTTTAAACCTCATTCTTAACATGACTTAAAATTAAGTATCTTAAAAAATCTTTCAAAAACTTAAAATACTCTACAACCTTAAATCTAACATTATTTAATCTTAGAAATTTTGAAAATACCGAGTCCTAGCAGTAAAAAATTTTTTTTTTTAGCTTTTCAACATGTTTGAACCCTACACACAAAAACCATAAAACTCTATTCCTTAATTTTTTGAGCCCCAAATGCAAAATTTATGAACCATATTCATGAATGTTTTTTACCGTAAATCAAACCTATTTCTTTTTAATCCTTAAAGGTTCATAGATGCCCTATGATAAGGACATGTAATACATAGGATGTACAATGCTACAAATTTCCGAAATATTAGCATCAAATGGAATTGTTTTTATTGGTAGGGATCTAGTTGTCGATACACAAAAGATTAGGGGTGTAAATAATGGGTTTAGATGCTGATACGCGTTTAAACCGCATGGAGTCCAGGGAAATTAACTCTTTTACCGTTTGATGACTTAACAAAATTCAAGCGACTTACATAGTAATCTAATGATCTAATCACTCCTTAACAAATGTACTTAGGATATTTTAGCTTTCTATAAAAGAGTCATTTCAAATTTGAACTTAAATCAATTAATGGTTACTTAACAGTAAAGGTATTAAAAAATACTTGTATGAGAAGTTGAGGTTAATAGATTGCCAATTCTAAATTTTATTTAATTAGAATAAATTAAGTGATGGGAGATTTGCTTGTATACTATTTTATCCCAAATCTTAGTCGAGTTGCACACAAGCTGACTAGACACCTGGTTAGCCAAAAAAAAAAATTTTTTTTTTACCTCAAATCTTCTTTGTCTACTTAGTGTTATGACGGTTTACCAACAAAAAGATGAAATATGCTAGCATCAGTCACCTATTGATTAGGTGCCGCCTGATGCATGTTATTTCAGAATGACCTCATCATTTATTAAGGAGTCATGCTGAGGTGGGATGGCATGCATTAGCTAGCGCCTAACCAGCAGGCACGGTTAATGCAAGCATTGCTCCAAAAAGATTTAAAGATCAAACAACTGTACTGTGTTTTGGCTTCCTTGTTGGGCA
The DNA here is from genome assembly GCA_033060915.1 of Euryodendron excelsum. Lineage (NCBI taxonomy): Eukaryota > Viridiplantae > Streptophyta > Magnoliopsida > Ericales > Pentaphylacaceae > Euryodendron > Euryodendron excelsum. The sequence continues at coordinate 14,332,970 of CM065390.1, read as the reverse complement.
TTTAGATAATTTAACATTTTATTTCAACCCCTCGATGGCACCCTGAATTGAGTGTTCTTTTATGTGCTTACCATCTATCCATAACCCTGTCATTTTAAGAGAAAAAAGTCTAGTGATTAGGTAGTACTGAATATTCGGTGGTAATCTCTATCATATTGTGACATATGATGTGTGAATATATCAGCAATCTGAGATTGTGAAGTAGTGGAGAAATTTTAAAAAAAAAATACAACATGAAAAAATCTGATAGGATATTTTCTTAAAAAGCTCTCCACAATCTCAGGCTACTAATGTATTCACATATCACATGTCACCATTTGACAAGAATTATTACTGAATACTAGTATTACCTGCCCCCTAAACTATTTTTTTATTTTAAGATATGTGTTTAACTTATATCAGCTGTTCAAACCCTTTCAACTAAAACCAAATCATATTTTGATTCACCCACCAATAAATGAGATTTATGAAACAAGCTAAGAATACAAATACAAAACTTATACAGAATAATGTAACAGTGACACTTTTATAAAAAATTTAAAGGGTAATTACAACAATATCTTTTGAACTATTATTCAGTATCACTAAACCCACCATTTAAAATGTAATATAAATTTGTATGAATCAACACATTTTGTTAATAATATATTAACATTCTATTAAGAGAACAGATAAGTAAACTGACATATAACTTGTACATATTCACAAAAATATAATTTTATATCTAAATTAATATTTTTTTTTTTGTAATAATTGTCTAACAGTTGAATGCTTATTGAATTGTTCTTATATTTACATGACATTTTAAGGGACATTTCAGTTATTAGAAAAATATCATAATAAAAGAATATCAGTTTAGGTATAAAATTATACTTTTGTTAATATGTGTATGTCACATAATAAATTTTTATCAATTTTCTTAATGAATTGCGAATAAAAGATGTTAATTGATACAAATTAGTACCTTAATGATTCAATTTGTTACGTTTTAAAATTTAAAACAAGTGTTACTAAGTCATAATTAAAAGAATATTGTTGTAAATTGTAATTACCCCAAACATTAACTATGAAGCATTTGTGCCCTCAAACTCAGCTAGTTCAAAACAAATCTTGACCACAAATAGGAAAATAAATAAATGATGATAATCACTATTAACGTCCGATTAGTTTTCGTTCCGAAAAATTTGTCGAAGTTCGTTTGAATTCGATGTCTTTTGAGAAAATCAAATGGTGCAAAATCATCCAACTGTGTTGTACTTCGGATAACTATAAATCTTGTGGTAGATAAAACTCAATAAACAGTACATAGCGTTAGGTACCATTCAAACCAGCTGTCATTGGAAGTAATGGTGCCCAAAACTAGGAAGTTCTTAATGACAAACGTTTAGGTACTTCAAACAATTTGGTTAAATTCGAGAATATGGAAAACCCGAAATATGATATTAATTAAACAAACCAAATCTGAGCCAACCCTCGAATAATAGGATTTGTAACTAGCTTGGATCACTATCAATTGGACAATAGTCGAGCGAGTAATTGATTGTTTAATATTGATTTGATTATACTAACCAGTTTTAAAATGCATTTAAATTTAATTTGTTTAACTTTCAAGTAAAGCTCAAATGAGCTTTTATTGTGCTTTAGTAACTTAATTTTTTTAATATATAAACTTATTAAGCTAAGCTTAAAAAATGTTTAAGTCTTAGAATATGTCTAAACTTGGTTTGTTTTCTTAGGATCTGTTTGGTGGAGCTTATTTTTAACTTTTTTTGATTTTGCTTTTTTAGCTTACAAGTAAAAAAATTAGAATTTTTTTATTTTTTTGGCTTTAGCTAAAGATATTAAAAAAAAAGTCAAAAAAATTAATTTTTTTTCCTTATAAACTAAAAAAAATAGACAAAAAAGCCTACCAAATAGGCCCTTAATGAGCTCATTTTGAACGATCATCTATTGAATCGAATACCACCCGAGCTCGAGTAGCTTGGTTCATTTTATAACCCTAATTATCAGGTTATACGAATTGGAATTGTATAAAATTAAGGCAAATGCTAATGTTGACTTTAAAACATATATTAAGTATGGATGAACAGAATTATGCAGTATAGAAAAAACTATGAAAAAGAATGGACCCTATACCGGTACCCTAATAGTGATCCAAATTTTTTTAGAATAATGTTATAAAAATAGAATTTTTATATTGAATTTACGTTCAAAATAATATCATCATTCGTGTTCTTTTTCTTTCAGACCAAAGCATCTACTTTTTAGCTTATCATTAGAAAATATCATTGTTCCATCGTTTTAGTATATAAAATTTTGTAAAAATAGAATTTACCATTTTGTTATCTCACTGACATGGTGGAAAAATAGAGAGAAATTAACAAACTAATCTTAGTAATTATCCATTTTGTTTCTTAAATTTATAATTTATCTTTTTTTTTTCATTTTCCCGTGTACTTGCAATAACTCTCTCTCTCTCTCTCCTACATCTGTTAGAAATCGTAAATGAATGCAGAAGCCCATACCTTAGTGCGTTAATCCGGAACTTGAATTGTTCTGCGCATAATTTACAGTAGTTAATATTGTTACAATGGAGAGCAATATTGTGTTTTTACAGTACAAAAGTCTATCGTCTAAGTCTGTATATTTGCAAAGAGTGAGAAATTATAAAAAAATCAATTTTTAACGTTGAATGCTTTTGGTATTGGCAACCATGAATGATTACCATCTAACGAGACATGTTGTTCTTTAACAGGCGTGACATGTTTGTCCTCATTTGGTAACCGGGTCAACCGATCATGAGTGCCTTGTTTGAGTCCACGACCCGGCCCATAAACCAACAACATCTTTTCCAAACAAGAAGTATGGCTATTACTATCCATTTCCATTTTCTTTTTATCTCCTCGACTATCTTGATAAAAATAATGAGACTATTGGTTCTTCTGTTTCTCGTCGAATTTGTCCAAACAGATTATTAGATGACATAAATAGACTAAGACCTTGGTGTTTAGGGTTTATTTTGTGATTTAAAATTATTTTTTACATCAAAACTGAGAGATAAATTAAGTTTGGCTTCAATTACGAACACAGCTACATAGTTTAAATAATAGAATTGATTTATATTTGTACCAAAAAAAAAAAATTGATTTATACATAATTTGACCTTCCGGAATCCCACCGTACAAACTAGAGGAAGAGAAGAAGGCGAAGAAGAAGAAGAAAACTTATATACACTTTTTTGGGTATTTAAGAGTTAGTGGGTGGTGTGGATTGGCCACCCTCTTACCGAATTATCAGCTAACTCACCTGTTAATGAGGCTATGGAAGTCCCATCTAAAGTCAAACGGGGAGAGAGAGAGAGAGAGAGAGAGAGAGAGAGAGAGAGAGGGAGAGAGAGAGAGAGAGAGAGATGGGGCATGAACGTACGTGCATGTGCATGGGAATGGGAGGCGTACGTTCAAAGACTTATATGCCTAAATTCTCAACCCTCGCCTTCTTTAGTCAAATTCTTCTTTCTTCCTCCCCCTTCCAAAGGAAGAGACTTAGGCTTCAATAGCATTAGAATATATCTGATACCATATTATATTAAATAAGAGATATAGCGATTAGAGAGAGCAGAACCATAAAACAGAATATCTATATTGTAGTACATTATAAGATTTTGTATTACATTGAGAGAGTAACTTTATATAATTAGAACAGTGTATTTAGTGGCGGACGAGGCTTGGCTGAGCAATGTCGGTTGCCTTCAATGAATTTTGAAAAATAAAAATAAATTTTTTTTTAACCTGACCCAGTTAAAAATGAATTTTGCCTAAGCAAACCTAATTCTTATTTCAAAAATTGTTTTTTAACCCAATTCAAACTCATACTCAAAATGGCATAAGTCTCAAAAACATTCTCTCTCTACTCAAAAATTAGTTGAGACGAAGAAGAATATTGTCTACCCATTAGTATATTTAGTTGCGAAGTTGACACTGATCTTATCGGTTAATAGAACTTTTGCAGCAATGAATATTATCAAGACTTTAATATATAATCACATAAAAGATGAGTGGGCAAGGGCAGCTCAAGTATAAAGTTATTAAAGCAATCACTTTAGACTCTCAATTTTTGAAGGCCCCTAAGTTTTTAAAAACTGTACTTATAGTTAAAATTTTGTATAATTTTGACATTTTTTTTTTGAAAAAAAAAACCTCAATCTAAATAAGAAAAAAACCTACTTCAAATGAAAAAAAAAAAAAAAGGCCTCATTTATTTACTTTGCTAGTTGAATCACCAATTTTGTATTCTGTTAGTCGAATTATTGATGAATACTTCACCAAAAACCATTTTTTATTAGATAGTTAAATTCATTGTGATTCAGTGAATACTACACTCAAAAGACAGAAAAATAAATAAATTAATATTTTTCATGTAAAAAAAATGAAATTTTAAGTAAAAAATTTGCACCAATATTAAAAATATAAAAAACCTCATTTAAAATTTTCACTTCAAGTCTCAAACTATCTTGAGCTGGCCTTGTAAGTGAATAAATGATTGCTTGGTGATATACGTTGAAAGAGACATATTCAACACAATAGACAATGAAGTTATTGGCAAATGTTTCAGAATATGAAACAACGAATGGAATTATTGTAGTGTGTTATATTAATTTGCACATTGTTTTATGTAAAAAAACATTTGTTATCAATATATAATTTTAAATATTAAAGTATTTTTTATTTTTTGATATGTATTATCTTACTTATAAATAATTATTTTAAAATATTTTCTACCTCCACTGAAAACAAATTCTAGGTCCGCCACTCCGTGTATAAGCCCACTAGTGAGGAGTTCGTAAATGTCAAGAGTTTGCTTTGGTATTAGATGACAAAGAAAAACAAATTTGGTTTAGAGTTTGAAACAATTAAAACATATAATTAATGTCGAGCTGCACCTCAGAGAACTTGATTTGAAGGTTTGTCCTCGATTTCTTTCATTATTATTGGGATGAAAATAGAAATTTAGAGTCTAATCTTGCCAATGCAACAGTTATGAGACTGTAAAATTATTAGCTACCCAGTAGTGTTCTAGGGTCATAAACTTGTCTTGAGTTATAAATTCTTGATGTACAGTTGAGAATGACTCTGAAACAGTTGTTTATTTAAACAATGTGATTAACACTATTAATGTTATGTTTGGATTAAAAATTTGATACGAAAAAAAGAAAGAAAAAGGATACAAAATTTTTTGGGCTTGGTTGCTAGAAAAGTGGAGGGTAAAAGAAGATGAAAAATGAAAGAAGTAAGAATTTAGAATAAAAATAAAAGAAGTAAGGATTTAGAATCTTTTATTATGTTCTCTTTTACCTAATCTTTTCTTTTTTTATTTTTTTTCTTCTTGATAAATTTGGATTCCAAATGCTACATAAATGATTAGCAAATCAATTGATTCTTAAAAGAGTTAAAAAGTTGGTACAAAGCCCAATTTTCCCCTTCAGGCTAATATATACACGAGTTATCATAGCTGAATCGGCAGTCGTGTATGTTTGCTTTTAACTTTTTAGTTGTTGAAAATTTAGGGCTATAAACCAGCCAATTAAATAGTGGGTTAGTGGGTTGTTTAAGTTTGACTTAAAAACTTATTGATTTTTAAAATGTATTTAAAATTGATTTGTTTATTTTTCAAAGCTTTAATCGAGCTGATCACGAACCAAGCTCAAGTTGCTCAATATTTTTAGTACATGTAAGCTATTGGCCCAAGTTTAACCCGAGCTTAGAAAATTAACAAACTTAAAAATATACTCAAGCTTTCTTGTTCACTTAATGAGCTAATCTCGGACAAATTCTTTAACAATTTGCATGTCAATCAAACTCAAGTAATTTAGTTCGTTTTATAGTCCTAGTTGAAATCCTTCATATTTAGAAGAAAAATTGGCAGTTTGGTGCAGAACTCCACACGTATAATGAGAAAATAGGACTTTAGGGAAGCCTAGAAGTTCAAGAAAATATTGGGTGCTGAAGAATTATTGTATACAACCTTTCAATTTTGAGGGTTCTCTCCTTGCATACACAGATTTTTTTGACGTTCATAATTTTTGTATAGAACTTCTCTATTTTCCAAAAGCAACTCGACAAGGTGTTTGGACACATCTTATGAAGTAGTTTTTTTTTTTTTTTTTTTTTGTCTTTAATTATTTTTTTAATCAAAATTCAACTTTTTTTCTTATTATGTTCTTTAACGTCATATGCACCCATCATAAGAAAAAATATTTGAATTTTAGTTTTAAAAAAAGTCATTAAAAACGAGAAGGGAAAAAAATGCCATTTTAGCTTTACTAAAATAGTTTTTTTAATCTTTAGTGATTTTTTTCAAGTAAAAATTAATTTTTTTTTATGACTGTACGTATGATAGGAGAAATCAGTAATGGGGCTTGAACTTGCTTGCCAAGAATTACAAGTCTTCCTGGGTAAGTCACGCGAGTGCAACCATGAGACATACTATAACATACGAATAGCAATGAGTAGGAAGTTTCCAAAACAAGACGGAACAAAATTACAGTTGAAAGCAAGCAAGAAGGGACCCAGAGAAACCAGGAAAATTGAAATTGGCACCAAACTTGGTAATGATGTATGCAACCTTTTTCAATTTTATTTTTTAGTATAGGGTGATCAATTCATGAACCGACTACTCTCTCTCACTCGTGCGGAGCTATCATCCATACGAATCATAAATAAAAATAATGACTATGCACTAAGAAACGTGATCCCTAGTGGTTAGATATAAATAACCTGATGATTAGAATTAAAAAAAAATGGGATTATCGAATATATATATATATATATTTAGATGTTGGATGTTGGTATTGCCATTGAGGTCGGGCCCTTGGTAATACTTAAGTTGCCCCACTGCGACTTGATCAACATATGTTCGAATTTTATAAACAGTGGCTCCCCGTGAGAGTAAGACTATACATCATAAAATAACCCATTAAAAATGTGTGAGAAGTCTATGCACTCAAGCTCGAGGTTTTTCGTGTTTCCTGAGAGTTCAATTTACTGCTAGAAGACGATTATTGAATGACAATATTTGCCGTGCACTAATAAGATTTCAATTGCTTTTAATCAAAGGACAAAAATGCATGTACTAATAATATTCCTCGTCTGTGTCAAGAAAAACATGTGAGAGCGTACCCAATTCACTTTGGGGGGGGAAAAAAGTCTTGTTTGATTCTACTTAAGAGAGAAAGGAAAGGAACAAGGAGAGAAACAAGAGAGAAAATTTTAAATCACTCTATTTTTTTTTCTTTTCTTTCCTTCCACTTTCTTTACAAAACTAAACAGGAAATGAAAAATATTTTTCTGGTCATGTTCTATTCCCCTCCTTCCCTTTCCTTCACCAAGTTCCAAACAGGCTCTTAGGACCAACTGGGCTTTTGTGATTTTTTTGAGTATTCTTTTGAAAAATTATTAACTTCTTCAAGCTTTGGGTTGGGCTATAAGGTCGGATTCACAAACCTAAATCCAAGCCCACCAGTAAGGGGGTTCTGAGCTTAGACTACGGACCAATTTTACAACCCCGAAACTAACCTGTTAAAACTACATAGTAAAAATTCTTTTGGCCCAAAGGCCATATTTACTTCCTGAGATGGGATTGGGGAGTTGGGGATCCTGAAACATTCTAAATTTCGAGATTTCAAAACCAGCAAGGTAATGCAATTTGACATTTAATCCTGAATGCTATGATTGTTTATCCTATCCCCTTGGACTGTTTAATCCCACGAATATATAACAAAAAGTCGAATTTGAAATGCTTATCCCAGTCCCCTTTTACGCAACCAAATGCGAGATAAAGCTGGACGGGGGATTATCGATCCAATTCCATGGCGTTATCTCGTGAAACAAACACAGCCCCAGTGCATGCAGAATGAGTATAAAAGTTAGGTATAATATCTACCACATACAGTTTGCAAAAGGGATTAAAAACAAAACAAAAAAAAATATTATACCAATACTCAAAACTGCCAAATATTTCAACAAAGAAAGAAAGAAAAAAAAAAATTGGCTCAGAGAAAAGGTCATTTTATTCATGGCATTTGAAAACCATCTGAAAGAACCCACTATTTCTCCTGTTCTAGCTCCTAACTCCCAGATAGTTTTTGTCTTGGTATATAACATCAATATCTTCGTGAATTGGCAGCTGCTATTTTTTTTTTTTTATTTTTACTCCTTAATTTTTGGGAATTTAATCAAATCCAAATCTCAACAACTCCTATGCCTACAACAGATCAATACATCCCATTTCCTATCCTACATCTACTCATCTCAATCTCCTTTGCTCTCTCCAATCAACTCAGTGTCCATAACTAAAGGCACCAGCCTTTCCCACATGGCTTTGAAGTCTCTCAGCTCAAGTCTTCCGGCTAAGTGCCAAATATGCTAGTTTCTCCGCTTCTAGTCTATGTTTTTGTCACTTCATAATTGAAAGTTAAAAATACAGATAATCTCTCAAGCTAATATAATCCTTGAGCATTAAGGGCACCATAAATGTCATCAAATCCATGTAGCCAATTAATAGGAATAATAAAAAATCAGACACACTGAGAGCCATAATACAAATTCCGCAAACCAACCCCATACATACAACTCAAAACTGCAGTAGAAAAATATCATGCAGAAAAAAGTTCATCCAATTGACACAAATTTTGGATGTGGCCCTTGGATGGGATTGGTCCAGAAAAATGGGCATGCAGGAATACAATTATCAGTACTCAATTGTAATCTCAAACAAGTATGAGCCTCGCATGAAGATAATAACAGTACAGCTCAACAACTTACCACATCCTTGAACCTGACCGAAATGGGAAGAAAAGCAGCTCAATTGACACAATGATCCACCAACGAGTGTGGGATTAGTTTCATAAAAGTAGCTCCTCCAATTACATTTGGTCCTCTGAGAAGTTGACAGCAAGATCCCAATAGTGACCAACGCCAGCATCAGAAAAGACCTTGCGGGCAGCAGCTTCAGTCCTGCACTCATGAACAGAAAACCTATGGAAGCTGGGTTTAGCTATACTCCCCTGCCAGACTAGTACACACTTGTTGACAGGCTTGTCCTCGTCTTCATCACCGTCTTCATCCTCATTTTTCACGGCTGAAGCCCAGTCTATTCGCTTAAGCATAAGCTTTCCATACCTTTTAATGGATTTGTTCCCACCTTCAACAACCACAACGCTTATGCCGTCTGAAATTACAGCACATCCTGTCATCCGGTTCTCCTGGGCATTCACATCAACCTTGAAGCGGGTCTGTGGGTGTGAAAGGTCATTGATCTTGTATACCGAAACTATAGTCTCCAGGGTACTTGGATCATCAAAAAGCTTCCTCTCCTTCTTTTCACGACGTTCGTCAGGAGTGAGCTTGCGCGCAATGTTCCTGTCAATGTGAGCTTGTTCACGCTCAGCAGCTGCACTCCTGATTTCCATTTCGAGCCTGGTGGGATCTTGAGTTGCTTCAGAGCCAAGAACCTTCATGAGATTGCTCATTTTAACTTTTGCTTTTGGGGGTTCTATCAGGCCTTGTCTAATCATCTCCTGCCTATCCTTTTCCCTAGCCAGACGCCGCTGTGTACGGAGTTTCTTCTGCTCCTTCTTGGTTAGTTTCAGGGGTTGAGGTGGTGGTGGAGCTGGTTCAGCAGGGGGTTCAATAGGACAAGGGTGTTCCACATAGATAGTGATCTTTTCCGTCCTCAGCTTAGCTTCAGCTATATTACAATCAGTGCTGTCACCATAACTACCAGAATGCAAAAGTGGTTGATCCCTAACAAATTAAGCAAGCAGCAGAATTAGCCAAGGATCATTAACATAATGCAGCAGCTAACATAAAAAAGAAACAAAAATTAAGCACGAATATGAAATGCCATTTCCGCGTCTGTTCCATTACTTTAAAAACAATTCCCCTTAATCTCTGAAGCAATATTTCCCTTATATCCAGTACCTCAAAAATAGAGGGAGCGGGAGTATGGTGATGGCAACCCTTGACCTAGAGACAAGAACATTAACTTCTAACTGAATGGACAAAAAATAAAAACCACCAGTAGCATCCTGAATCCAAATTACCAAAACAGTGTTTAGCACAGACAAACAACGTAAAGCCATGAAATAATTATTTTCACTGCTGCTTCTGGTGCAAGTGAAAAAAATAATTCTCCTTAACCCAAAACAACAAAAAAAACTCTCTTCCTTCCCTAGATCCAAATATGCAACCATTTCCAGTGAAGCCTTCTAATTGTGAATATCTCAATATTCGAAGAAAAAAATAACAAAAGATCAAATGTGGTCTGAACAAGGAATTATTTACCATGATCTGCCAATAGACCAAGTTACCACCATTCTCACAGAACGAAAGAAAAAAATCACTTACCACCACTCGATTTCAGGAATTAGTTCCTTCGGTTTTTCTTTGGTAATCACTCTCTCTGACACCTCTATCAGGTTTGGATTTATATCAGGCTCTGCCTTTGCCTTCGCCAGTTGTGCCTGTTTTGCCTTTAGCTCTTTGGCTTGTGCTTCTCCAAATTGACTCTGGCATTAATAGCAACAACAATCAAAACCATAAAATTCAGAGAGACAAGATAAGAAGAAAAACAGGCCACAATAAATACCTTCAATTTAATTATCTCTGCATCTTTTGACCATTTGCCTTCCTCTACAAACTGAAAACTCGCCCTCTTGGGCCTTAAAAGCTTTTTCGAATCAATTCCCATCCTCGCATCAAAATGAGGATTTTTTTCGGGGTCCACATCCAGTTCAGGTTTAAGAATTTGGAATGCGTCTTTCTTCTGCTTGTTAATGTTCACCTGGAGAGTTTGTTTCAAGATCAGAAGCAAGAACCAAAAGTAGAACCCCAAAGAAAAAAAGACAGTGTGAACACAGAAACAAGGAACAGACCTTAAGGGTACTCAGGTTGGTTACTTTAGTTGTGTTCACCACATTTCCATGCTCATCTATTTCCCTACCCAGCGCATCCAAACGAAGAACAGGGGCCTTGGCAGGCTTTGGTTGGTAGGTAACCTCTGGTGGCATTTGTCCTGGAAACATGTTTATAAGAGGAGCAAACTGTGGGTCTTGCCGAAATCCCATCTTAGCAGCAAGTTCTTGTGCACGTACTACAGCTTCAAAATTGGGCGCTGTAAGCGCAGCTTGAGGATCCATGCCATTTGCAGGAGGGTTCACAGAAGCTGCAGCAGCAGCAGCAGGTAAAGTGGATGCATTCACAGGTGTAGGAAGTAATCCGGAACTAGAGGATGGGGCCTTAAGACCCTCCTTTGATCCTAATTGCAGGCTACCTTCAGAGCTCACACCCTTATTTGACTGAATGAGCAAAATGAGAGCATTTCATCAATTCACAATGAGGAAAAAGTAAACAGATAATGTGCAAGAATGAATTGAAAATAAATAATCTACAATTAGAAAAGCAAAATATAGTAGGGGTCCATTGATTTCCAGATTGATAACCTACCAACGGAAGTTTTTTCAGCTTCTCTGCCAGCTCCTTCTGCATTTGTAAAGCTCTCTTGGCTTTTGCTAAAGCATCAAGAGAGAGATTTCCACTTTTGCCAGCTGAAGCTGTCCCATCTGTACTAGATTTTCCAGGAACCTCATGAGATCCGGTAATACTAACTCCCTTATTTTCATTTGTGGTAGAAATCGAAGATACCTTGGTAGGAGGGGAATGGCTTGGGGGCAAAGATGTCTCAGGTAGAGTCCTAGTCCTAGATGCCATATTTAGTGGTCCCAAAGTAGTAACCTGTAAGTAAGTAAAGTAAATGACAGAGTCAATGTACAAAACAGAACTCGCCACTCCATTACATGCCACAAATACAGTATCAAAACTCTAAGAAAAACTAAACATTAAGATATTCAGTAGCAACAAATAATTAGATCTACTTAACCCGCCCACCCCCCCTTCAAAAAGAAAAAAAAATACAATTCTCTAGAACTAATTCCTGTTCTCATGCCACAAAATTGCATTCCAATCAAATCATTCATGAGTCCCTACAAGTTTGACAATTCCTAGTTCTTGCCAACAATTTACGATTAACAAAGATAGCCAGAAGCTGAACACTGATTCTTAAACAAGAGATCATGCCTACACTGTTCTATTTGAAAAGCCTAAACAACATGTAAGCTTTATCTGTTAAATCACCAAGAAGGTCCATTAGGTTGAAACAGACATTTCGCAGAATTCATCGTGAATATCTAATAATGTGGAGTAAAAAACTCAATTGAAACTTAGAACTCATGCCATTTTTAACAAGACCACTACTAATTTGACTCTTTATTTTAGAAAACCAACCTAGCCTCAACTTCTGTATTAGCAGCCGACACTCGACAATATCATTTCAACATCCTATATATAGGATTATGGAGTTTCTACATACTATGGAGAATTGAATTGATGCATGCTTCTTTTTTATTTTGTATAAGGGTGGTGCCCCCTCGGCATCACCTTTCTCATTTTTATAAAATTCACTTTACAAAGAATGATGCAAAGTATTGCATACTGGCAGTAATAAAAGAGAGATGGTTAAAAGAGAGATGATAAGTAGAAACCTCAATAGAGTATGCCTATCAATAAAAGAGAGATGATAAGTAGAAACCTCAATAGAGTATGGTTATCAATTATAACTACAATTATGCACCTCTTAATTATGAGAATAGGTTTAACTGATCAGTCTGCTTGGGGGGGCATATAAATAATACTAATTTATTTATCAAAAACAAAAAAAAAAAAAAACAAAAAAAATAGAATAGGTTTATCTGATAAAAGAAGGGATGTAACAGAAGAAGATACTAGCTCAAGAGAGATCAAAAGGGAGAAGAAAATTGCCTAAAATTACATAACCAGTGCCTACAATCATATCATTTCCCATTCTAATACCAAGAAATTGCAATTCACTTGGGTCATTCGATAGTGCATTACTAGTTAGCATCCTCTAGTTACTAGTTTTGAGTATAAAGTTAACATATAAAACTAAAATAAACCATTTCATGTAAATATAGGAAAATATATAGAGTTGGCAGTACAGAAACTCACATTATCGATTGAACCACCCCCATTCGTGGCAGCAGCATTGTGATGGTTATCAAAGGGCTCATCTTTGGGTTCCTTCTTCAGTAATTTTTCATCAAAAGCTCTCTGTTTACCTTCCTCATCAACATCCATACCTTCTTTCTTCGCTCGATCCTCAAATTTCCTCCTCTCTCTCTTCTCTTCCCTATGACTCACATCCGTATCTTTTGCCTCACTATCCTCGAGTCTCCTCCTCTCGCCCTTCTGTCCCTTCTCTCCTCCGTTCAATTCCTTAGCACCGTCCTCAACCCTATCTTCAAAACGCCTCCTCTCCTTCCTTTCCTTCCTCTCCTCCTTGCACTCATGGGAAACCCTAGCTCTCTTCTCGCTTCCATCAAGCCGATCCTCGCTGTCTCCTCTCTCCTTCCTTTTATGCGATGACGATGAATGCCGCCTCTCCACTGACTCCTCTCTCAAAACCCTATCCCTACTGCCCTCTCTCTCCTTGTCGCGATCGTGAGCTCTGTCTCTAGTTTCTTCCCTCTCGCTCCTCGGCTCGTAGGATCTCTCGCGCTTGTCGCGATGATCATGAGCCCTATCTCCACTACCTTCCCTCTCATTCCTCAGCTCGTGCGATTTCTCGCGGTCCTGAGAGTACTCTCTCGCTCTCCGGCGGTCGTCCCTGTCGTCTCTCGATCTGTGATGATCATCGCCTCCCCGGTCTCGATGCTTTTCATGCTTCGAGCGGTGCTTCTCGGCGGAGGCGTGGTGGTGGTAATCTTCATCGGCGTCTCTGGATTTATGTTTGCTGCTTCGGTGCTTGTGGTCTCGATCTCTGTGGTCTTTGCTTGAATCTCTGTGTTCTTCGGTTGAATTTCTCTCTCTCTCGCGTTCGTCTCTAGCTTTTCGGCTCGATTTGCTATCCATTCTACTAGGGTTTCCCTCTCTCTTCTCTTACTCCTCGCTTGATGTTTGTGGAAAATCAAGCGACGGATGGAAAAATGGATTTGGATCCGGTTAGGTTTTACGGTATATAGTTTTTTTTGTTTTTATTGAAGATACGGTATATAGTTTATACTGCCAATATTACTAGGTCAGGCTACACCGAAAAAAAAATATATATATATATATATATTACTGGGTCAGGAGGTTCAACCGGGCGACTTAACTATTAAAACCGTGGACATGAACACCACAAATGATCATCCAAGTAAGGAAATTAACAACCCATGGTTGGCCTGTTGGTCAAGCCTTCAGAATTAGGGGTTTACTCTTAAAAGTTTTCAGATTCAAAATTTTTTAAGTGTTATTAACTTTTTGAAATTATTTTTAAAATTTTTGGCTTGATAATTATCTAGTTTGTATTGAATAGAGAGATTGCATATGTTTCGAGATTAATTGAGATGCACGCAAATAGGCCTAAACACCTGATCGTAAAAAAAAAATTAAAGAAATAAACATAATATTTAATAATGGATAACAATGAAATTAGGCCATGTTTGCTTCACAAAATAAAGTCATTACATTACTAATCTCATATCTAATCTTATTTTACACTAGGGGTGTATCCGCGTAATGCACGTATAAAAGAAAAATTAAGTAAATATATATATTAAAAAATTAGTCAACAAACAACTATGTAGTATAGATAGAACAGATATAAACAAAAAATTTGATATTTAAACACTTCGGAACTATAAAATAATGACTTAATTTCAAACCTACATGGACATGCACTTCTAATCCTCTTTTATAATATATAAGTTTTTTCTTTATGCATTTTATCTAATATTATTTATGTACTTTAAAAAGTATTTTTTTTATAAAATGAAGAGAAATTCTAATAAAAATTTTATCTATTAACTTTAAGAGACATGTGCGTACTTACATACACATAAATATAAATATCTAGAGAGCTATTGAGATAATCAAACAACTTCTTTATATTAACAAAAATTAAAGAAAAACTATTAAAATTGTAAAAGCAATAATAATTATGTATATTAGTTAAAGTTAGAACTCAAAATTGCAGTGAAAAGATTAATTAAATTTTTGTTATTTATTAATCAATCCATAATTATAAATGTAAAAGTTGAAGCTATTGATGCATGTTTTGTAAATTATGGTGCTAATAAGCAATATTTAAATAACTTTGGCCAAATATAAATTTTATGTAATAAATTAATTTTATATGAATAGAACTTACATCAAATATACGTCTTTATAATATAAAACTTTATTATAAAAGGAAACTCCATGTATATCTTGATTGTTGTGTTGTTGTGTATTACATAAAAAATGATTTCTTGTACATAATAGTAATTGAACCCTAGAGACTCAATTAGATAGGATTTTGAATTTAAATTTAAATTAAGTATTATATTTTCTGAGATAATTTGTAAACATATAATTGGATAGGATTTGGTACTTAAAATTAGATTACGTATTATTTGTAGAGACTTAATTGGATAAGATTTTATACTTGATAGGAAACTTTGTTAAATTTTAATAAGAATCAATGAGGCAATAAGACTTTATACTTAAATAAGAAATTTATTGGATTATTATAAGAATTGGTGGCTTAATTCTTGTTACTATATAAGAACATAGAGAGCACCACATAGGCGCCACTTAGAAAAGAAAGTAGAAGTTTGAGTAAACACAATTTTTATATATATAAATATATATTTGCTATTGCAGAGTCCGAAATTAGTGGAGGTATACATAAACAAGTCCGGACACCTGGTCATAAAAAAAAAAAAAAAAATAGACATAATGTTTATTAGTGGATAACAATGAAATTGGGCTATGTTTGTTTCACGAAATAAAGTTATTAAATTACTAATCTCGTATCCAGTCTTACTTTGCATTTGCTTCCGCAGAGGATCGGTATAACTCATTCAGATGGGCATTTTATCTTGCATACATGGTATTGCATAATTCCATGGGATGGGATAAAGATTCAAGTTTTAGAAGTCTTGACGCTATCATTACAGTATTTTAGGATACCATGACTTGGTATTGGTGGCCTTGAAGTTGAATGAACAAAAAGATACCAGTTAAGATTCTTAAATACCACTTTGAACCCACAACCAAACTGAACTAAATTCAATACGGTTGGGTCAGGGTTGGTTCATGACCGTGCAAGTCGAGTCTCACCTTTTTTTTGGACATTTTGATTTATTCAATTAAAAATTAAAAAAAAACTCAATTTTGTACTTTAATTTCTCAAATTTTTTTAAAATAATGTACAAAACAAAAATTAACAATATTTAAGTACAACAAATAATGATTAAAGATATGTACAATATGTATACAAAAATATGGTAACATGTATAGATCGGTTCATGAGCCGGGCCTAAAAAATATGATAACCCAACGACCAAACTGAATTTATTGATTTTGTTTTCTTAAGACCTAGAAGTCAAACAAGACTGAACCCTTAGTCGGTTTGATTTGATTCTCAAGGTTATTAGTTTTTTTGTGCACCCTCATGCGCCAGCACTCTTTGCTTGTGATTTGTTTACTTTATTGGTATGGTTTCTTTATGATATTATGATAGGAGCTTTTCTTAGATATAAGTAGGTTGTTGAAATTTAATAACTACTATGACAGCAGTGGGCTCAACTTAGAGTATAGGATATAGGTTGGGCTATATTAATCACAAGTCTTTTGAAGTATTAATCAAGTTTTTAGCATTTTATATCAAAAAGCCTTTACGTTATGAGTTCGAGTCACGAAAGAGGCAACTTAGAAAGGCTGCAAATAGAGAAAAAAAAAAAAAAAAAAAAAATGATGAAGGATCCCGAGCAAATTGGAGAAGTTCCTAACAGTGACCTTACTGGAAAGCTTGGTCTTTATAACATTTTGTTCTAGATGCAATAGATTGTACAATGGGACTGTACGTAGTTGCTTTGGTTTAACTTCAGTTGTCTTTCAAGTGTCAAATTTTTTGCTCTGATGTCTCCATTTATGACCTGCAGCAACTCCATTTTCCTTCTTACGTAGATACTAATGACATATTATTGGTAGAATGAATTTTATACTGTTTTGAAGCTAGCAATCCGTGAAGGTTAACCCGAAGCTGCTTCTTTTCTGTAATGGCTGCCACAAACTTGAACGTGTAATCTCTCACACTTCGTCTGGTAAGTTGTCAACCATGGCCCCAATAAATGAGCCCTTTGTCCTTTTACAGTCTACTTGGGACTTGGGAAAATGAAGGAAAGTTGAGGAAAGAGAAGCTTCATTTGGTTTTGCAAATAAAATAAAAAGAAAGTAGGAGAAAAAAAGAGCAAGAAAGAGAGAGGGAGAACTTTTCCCTTTCCTTACTTTTTCCTCCCTTTTCCCGCCTTTTCCTCCTAGATAGAATAAAAAAAGGGAGGAAAGGTTCAAAAAATTTCCCTTTCTTTCCCTTCGCTTCACACATTTCCCAAACAGGCTATTAATATCTAGGAAATAGAAAACCAAAAGAAGGCATATGGAGCCATTTCATGTTAAAAATTCACTATGAATCAGGTACTTTGGTTATGCTATCAATGTTGTATTTTTATTTTTAGTTGTTTCCACCAGTCCTCTCCCAACATCCAAATTGTAGAGAGAAATGGCCATGGGAACAGATTGAAAGTGAAACGGAGACCATGGGAATCTTCATACAAGCTCATGGGTCATAACAATTGATAGTGTATGGAACTCTATAGTCACAAAGAGAAATCAACAAAGTGAAATGAGAGACCATGAAATCACCAGTTTGGACCTTGTTGAATGAAGAAAGAAATCGGTAGATACAAAAAGTTTTGCATTATAATTGCAAATAAGAATCATCCTTGCTACACTAATACAAAATAGACACAAAAGAGTAATACAAATGGTACGGAATCAAGAATTTTATGGAGAGGGGGCCATAGAAGATTAAGGTAAATAAATTTTAATTTTGTTGAGGGGTTACGATAAAATAATCTTAAATTTTAAACAGTCAAGGTAAGTTTCTGAATTTTGTTGAAGCAAATGTTAAAATTATTGAATTTTTTGAAGAGCAAGATGAAATTTTTTGAATTTTGTTGATCCTAAAATATAAATTTGTGAATTTTGAAAAGTCAAAAAGAAAAGTCCTAAAATTTTGAGAGGGCCAGTATACCCTCTCTATTTATAAATAGGATCTAAGTGAAAAAAATTTTAAAGGAGGGGATCCATGGCTCCATTGTCCAAGCATGGTTCCGCCCCTAAATACATAGGTGGTAGAGCAGATCAATATATTTTCATATATTGGGAAGTATGCTTTTTCCTTTCTCTCCTATTTTCTCTATCAGTTCTTAATTTTCTGGTACAGGGAGTTATTTTCTTTGTTTCTTTTTCGCTGTCTCGAGTTTCTTCAGAAACTTTAATATTGCTGATATTTCTTTACCAGGAGCTATTTGGGATTCCAGTTACAGGTCTCCAGGAGCCTTATTATCACATTTCTTCAACAATTCAGAAATTCTAGCTGCCAAGCTCAGCTTTGCCGCAGGGGAAACACCGTGCTCGCCGATGATCAATTCCAACACTGCTTCCAATTGTTTGTTCTCAATTACCACATTCCCACTCTCAGGTAAGGAGCCATCTTTTGAGAAGCCAATCTGTAATCAGAAAAGAAAGAATCAAAACAAAAATTAAAACCTTTTACCTAGAGCAATCCGTAGAAAATTGGTTTTGGGATCATGAGAAACATCACCGTTTTTTTAAACTGAGGTGTTTTATTGAAAATTGGTGTTGGCACCATCCAAAAAGCCATCACTTTCTTGTTTTCATTTTCATATGAAAGTAGTTTTAAAAACTCATAAAACACCGTTTATTTGGTGTAGCCCCTAAAGCTGAGGTGTTTTCTAAAGTTTATTTTTTATTTTTTTAAACAAGTTTCAAAACGGGTTTATCACATACAACCTCGGCAAAAATAATTTATGGAGCCAGTTTGCAAAGCGAAGTTTTGACAAATTTCAAAAAACAAGAACCGAAACTGCAATCAAACAGGGTATTCAGATTGCCTCATCGGTGTTTCCTCTCTCTCAAATCTTAAAAATAAGATTTTGAATAAGATGGCTTCAAATCAATGTGCATTACATTATTCATCAATTTTTTAGAATAAGGCTGTACTAACCGTTCATAATCTGCAGGGTGACTGGGTGAAAAGAATAGAAGAACCAGGGGGAAAGTTTCATCCAACTTCAATAAACTTTTCAATGGCTTTGGCCTCTGCATCAGTGTAAGTTCCGACTGATTTCCGGTAGGCAACACAATTTTCCGTCACTTTCTCGGAGTATTGCTTGCCAGTTAACGGCAGGAGCATTGTCACCTGTGTGAATTTCTCGAAGGAACCTAAATAGGGAACGAAGAAATTGAGTATGAAAGAAGAAGTAAAATGAAGCAACCGACAGAGATTTAATAATTTATTCAATTGAATTCAATTGTTCATACTTCATTGTTCCGAGGGGAAAAGGTAGTTATTTTGCATTACTAGTATATTTATATAGGTGAATTAAAAGCAAAATTACACATTGACATTTTTCTTTTTGAATTAATTACTCTTAAATACTCCTATTTTTGTAAATTAATGCAAACACATCATGCAAATTCTAGAAAAAAGAAAATTCCTTGCCACAAGTTTGAGGGGTTAACTGTAAAAATTAAAAGTACAGAAAGCAAAGTGACAAACGTGTAAACTGTGAGGGAGAAAAATATAATTAACTTAAAATTTAAATTTCTTTACTTGAACTTGCCTTGCTGGTGACTTTAGTTTTCTACTAAATATTATATTTACTGTGTGAAAGACCAATGGCAGATATAGCACTAGAACAACTGTGCTAAATTTAAAAGAAAAGAAAACAAATTTCTTGTGTTTTACCAAAATTGTTAGCGAGGGTGAAAATTCAAAAGTATTGGCATGACACTTAAAAAGGAACGATTTGAGCCATTTTGTCTATGCTTAAATTTAATAATTGGGCAATAGAAAAGAGAGAATCTCATGATTCTTTTAGTACAGTTTTCAACAATAATAAGAATCAAAACTCTTAATCTCACTCCTCACTTTTAAATGCCATGCCAGCACTTTCATAATTATGCTAATATAACTTTGGCAAAAATCATACAGTCAATCCATAGTTTTTGCAATTAAATATTTTATGCTTCATTTAAATTGCATTCAACTAATAATTTTAATTTATTTATCAATTGATTCCAACAAACTTCAAGTTTAAGCCTGAAGTTTAAATCATCAAATATGAAACAAGCTTTAAATTATAGAAGTCGTGTTTTGATTGTGATTTCAAGCCTTGAACATCTTTAAAAAGTAAAATTTAAAATCATACTAATTTTTATCTTAAAACTTGTTAAAAATAAATAGAGAATTGTGAATTTGCCAAAATTAACGTTGCTTTCAAATAGAAGGGACGAATCAGCAAAGAAAAAAAGTCAGTGGCAATTATAGAAGAATTCATTATTACCTGAGACGATATCTATGAAGAACTCGACCTAGCTCTCCTCTGCACTCTTGCCCTTCCACTCAACGGTGAGTGAGGGAATAGCGTTATCTCCGAGGTACAACCCGATGGCCGTGAATTTTACGACCTTGCCTTCGATCTCCAAACCTCTCACTCCTGCGCATGCTGGCAACAACCAACATCAAATCCAAACAGCGAGTAGAGGCATAACCAGGCTAGCCCCTAATTTTTGAAGGCATGTTTTAACATATAACAAGACCTTAAATAGTTTATGTGTGTATATGATAATGCAGTGAATTTGTATGTCATTCTCAATTTCTGATGCAAACTGTTGGGTTGATGAATCCTTTTGCTTGGGAGACCGGTGTAGTGTCTGTCAAAGACATTCTGATACTAAAGTTAGGCTAGAGATAAATGGATAGAGTAATAATGTTTTAGGATTGATGTATATCGTACCTTCTTGGAGATGATGACTGCCCTTTTTATAGGAGTGTTGGCTTGGATCATGGGCATCTTCATGGGAGAGCCAATCGTACTCTCAAATTATTCATCCACCATCGTGGGGATGCAAGGTGCCTTGATATTAGACTCTATGGACCATACCCCCCATTCGTGGGGGAATCGTGCCAATCATGGGATCGTGGGGACTGATTATCAGGCGAGAATCTTGGGTGTCTTAATAGCGGCGCCTGGTGTATTGCTAGAACTCTGCCATTTCAGGTCTATTGGCAGACCTGGTCTGGGAGAAGGTTCTGGAGTCCAAGTCTAGAGACGTAGCCCGAGCTAGTTTGGTTTGTCCATGGGAGGCAGACCAACTTCACTTGTCGTATTATCAATATATATATATATATATATTAAAAAAAGACTTCGATTTATAGCCTATTTGAAACTTGGAGAAGGGAAAAAAAAAAAAAATTACTGCTTGTTTTTCTTTTCTTGTTTGATTTTACCTAGAAGGAAAAAAGAAGGAAAAAAAGAAAAAGGAAAGAAAAAAAGAGAGGGAAAATTTTAAATTTCTTCACAACACTAAACAAGAAAGGAAAAATAGTTTTTATTCATTTTCTCATTCCCTCCCTTCTCATCAGGTAAATTACACTTTATACCCTTACACTTTTTTTTGTAGCAATTAGATCCTTACACTTGCAAATTGTTACAATGTGAACCCTAACCTAGGGATGGACACTGGGTGGGCCGAGGCAAGTTTGGACTGGGCCTGTACTACATAATAACAACTATCATGGCGGCTCAGCCCGACCTCGGGCCGAATCTCATTCTCCCCAACCTGTCCAAAAATTAAACGAAAGAGTCCAAGTTTGCCCATCTAGCCCGAACTATTGGCAAAAAGCATATCAATCTTCAGTTATTTGTATAAATTTGTTAAAAAAAATAATGAACAAAGTGCACTGTACTTTTTGGCTTTTGAGACAATGTAGATATGGGGAATTGGGTATAATAAATAGTTGTTATTTTGAAAACAGTTGTCATTTTGAAAATCAAAAAATGAAATAAATTATTCTTGAATGAAATAAATTAGTAGTTGTTGTTGGAGAACCCATTAGCAAGGCCATGACTGAGTACAGCTAAACACGTGGGTAGATGGGTGATTTACGGTTTGGTTGGAGAGATTCTGTGTAGAGAAAGTTATAGGAAGAGATTTGAAGAGAGAGAAAGCTGAGCTTTTAGGGAGAGATTTGTTTAAAATGGTTGAAAAATAATCAGGCTTAAAAATTTTGCCTAGCCCGGCTGTACGGGTCCAAATATTGATCTCAATCCCTAAAATAATCGGGGCGAGCTGGGTGGGCTTGCGGGCTAGTGTCCACCCCTAACTCTAACCCAACTTCTGTAGTTTAATAGACAGTTTTCATAGGCAAAAACGTAAATTTCTTTCATCCATCTTATTGATATATATATATATATATATCATATGAAGGAGAGAAAGATAATTACATAAACGTCAAGGCATGCAGGAGAGAAAGAGAGATTAGACACAGAATATGAACAAATCCACAATTTTCATCTCCAGATTTCTGATTTAAACACCAAATTTTTGTAACACCGTGGAGATATTCATCCAATTAACACTAAACCATAGAAAATAGAGATCCCCAAAAATAAATTAAAAATTGTTCTTTTTCGAAGTGGTGTGGAGGTGGACCTAGGAGGTGTCGACCGAGAGGAGCTTGGTGAGCATGAGAGGTCGGTCCTTAGCCTCTTCCTTGTCCTCCATGTCGTCGTGGAACGTGCTCAAGTTGATGCAGGCACGTAGCTCTAGTGACGTAAAGAACACCGATGATGTTGAAGGAAGAAAAATTATGAGATTTCATACTTTAGAGATGTATGTATACACACACACATACATACATATATATATATGTATGTATATCGGTGACCTAATATGTTCTTTGGGCGAGAATGAAAGGAAATTTATATTTTTGTTTATGGGAACCATCTATTAAACTGACAGAAGTTGGGTTAAGATTAACATTGTAATAATTTGAAAGTGTAAGAGCTTAATTGCTACAAAAAAAGGGTTAAATTCACTTTGCACCTCTGTACTTTATCCTCAATCTCACTTTAACACCTCTACTTTAAAATTTAACAATCAACCCCTTGGAGTTTTGATCAAGTGCCACTTTGACCTTTTCGTTAACCTACGTTATATACTTAACGAAAAAATGGTCATGTGCGCCTCACGTGTAAAAATTTTAAGGGTAATATAGAAATTTTGCATATTGTGTTTGAGAATGAGAAAAATAATTGAGAAATAAGATTATATATATCATCTTTAAGATTAATTATTAACACACCATTTAAATTATGAATCAATATACAATTAATCAGTGTAAATCAGTATAATCCTAAATACAAAATACAATGAGTAAGACAAAAATTAAATTTAAAAAAAAAAACTTAAATAGGTGTATTAGTTATCTTTTTTAGT
The DNA here is from genome assembly GCA_033060915.1 of Euryodendron excelsum. NCBI lineage: Eukaryota > Viridiplantae > Streptophyta > Magnoliopsida > Ericales > Pentaphylacaceae > Euryodendron > Euryodendron excelsum. The sequence continues at coordinate 14,309,505 of CM065390.1, read as the reverse complement.
GAAATTAGTTATTTTTTAAAAATCAAATTTTTGTCTTACTAATTATACTTTATTTTTAGGATTATATTGATTCATACTAATTAATTAGTAAGACAAAATTAGTTTTTTTAAAAAATAACTTAAATGGGTGTGTTAGTTATTTTTTTTAGTGAAATGAGATAGCATATATCATCTTTAGGATTAATTATTAACACACGATTTGAATTATGAATCAATATATAATTAATCAGTGTGAATCAGTATAATTCTAAAAATAAAGTATAAATAGTAAGACAAAAATTAAAATTTTTAAAAAATAATTTAAATGGGCGTGTTAGTTATTTTTTTTTAGTGAAATTAGTTATTTTTTAAAAATCTAATTTTTGTCTAACTAATTATACTTTATTTTTAGAATTATGCTGATTTACACTGATTAATTATATACTAATTCATAATTCAGAGGGTGTGTTAATAATTAATCTTAAAGATGATACATACAATCTTATTTCTCAATTATTTTTCTCATTCTCAAACACAATGTGCAAAATTCTTATATTGCCCTTAAAATTTTTACACGTGAGGCTCACATGACCATTTTTCGTTAAGTATATAACAATAAGTTAACGAAAAGGCCAAAATTGCACTTGACCAAAACTCTAAGGGGTTGATTGTCAAATTTTAAAATGGAGGGGTTAAAGTGAGACTTAGAGAAAGTGTAGGGGTACAAAGTGAATTTAATCCAAAAAAAGTACAGATACTGAAGTAAAATTATGTGCAATTTATCCCTTCTCATCCTTTCCCCAAGTTCAAAACATTCTGTTAGATTATAAAAACTATTAGTTACAAAAGGATATCCAAAATCAATCAGTTAACTTCATAAAAGAAAATTACTGATTTATTAAAAATAAATATATTACGCAAATAAAAAATTTGTAGACCCTAAATTTTTAAAACATTGCATGCTACCATCAAAACCTTATTAATTTTCACATTTTTTTTCTAAAAAATGCCTTAATTCATGTGAGAAAATAATGGTTTTTAACTTTTTAGAAAAAAGAAGGCCTAAAAATTCTATTACCCTAGTTAATTTCACAAAAAAAAAAAAAGAAAAAGAAAGGGTCACACCACAGGGCCTGGTGGTGCGAAGTTCAAGGTAGATCGAACCTGCGTCACCGAGGAAGAAGGTCTTGTTCGTGGCCGGAGGTTTGACCATCGCCGGGAACACGTGGTTCTCGACCTGGAGTTCGGTGACGGACGGCCAGCATTGCAAAGGCTTTGCTTTGGCCGCCTCAATTCTCAGTAAGTGTAAAGACAGGCAAACGACTATGCTGCTTGTCATGGTTCGGCCCTTGCAAGGCACCATGGTTTGGGATACTTCTGAATGGGTTTCTCCAGCAGCCCGTAGATTTTTGATGTAGTTTTGCTAGGCTTGGGCCTTCATTGTACAAAAAATAAATAAATTAGAGTTTACGTAAGAGATTTTTTTTATTTTTTTATCTGGGAAGCTCATTTTTTTTGCTAACTTAGGTGAGCTAGCAAGCACCTCGACTAATTTCGAGATCTGTATAGTCTCCTGTTCCACACAAACTAGATAATTACCCGGCTGTCAAAGGCCTTGGTAAACTCTTGCGCTTGACAAGAGTTGGACCTCTGACCTCCTTTTGGGAGACCATGAGTTCTAATCCAATTTGTGCATACCATGACTAATCCCGAGACCTATATAGTCTTCCGTCCCATATAAATTATGTAATTACAGGCTAAATACCCTATTGGTAGCCCCAATGTAGGGGTGGTCATGGACTCGATGGTCAACCTTGTCTGTCCATTATTTATAGGGCTTGAGAATTTTTTTAGGCCCGATTAGTTTAATGGGTAAGCTTGAGAATTGAGCTTGAAAATCAACACAACCTGAAAATATATAAATATATATATATATATATATACTATTTTAATGTATCTCGATTTTATATAAATTAATATTATTTTTTATGAAAAATATTTTTAGGTTAAATGAATGAGCTTGGGAATCCTTGTTTTTATTTTGAATAGACTTGAGATTTGGTTTTGAGGTTTCAAACATGAGAATTTAGATAGAGTAGACCCCAGGCCCATACCTTAGGCTTTGTTTGATACTTGAATAAAGAAAGGAAAGGAGGGAAGAGAAAAGAGAGGAAAAGTTGATTTCCCCATTTTCTTTTTTCATTTATCTTTTGTTTTTTTGTTTTAATAGCCATTATATTATTTTTTTCTCTTTATTTTCAATTTCAAACAATCAAAATTAGTTCTCCTTTCACTTTTATCTCATTTTCTTTGTAAAATCAAACAAAGAGAATAAATCATGTTTCCTTTCATTTTCTTTTGTTCGTTTCTTTTCCCTCCTCAAGTATCAAACGAACCCTTAAGGAAGGGTAACACTATACGATCACAAGGTCCACAACAAAATTTATGCAGAGAATTATGTGGTTGAGTAAAAGTATTTGACTTTAAAACGAAGCTCGACTCTTAATTACAAAAATATAATTGCCACATAATTTTAGTAATATTTATTGAAAGAATTGCATTTTCCTTTTCAAAAAGTTTAATCAATATTCTTTTAAAATTTTATATAGAAAATCCCACCAAATGTGTAGCAATAACATTTCTATAATTAGTAATTATTATAATATATATTTGTTTTAGAGTAATGATATACATACACAAAAAAAAAAAATTTGTACAAAAAAATATGGCTTGGTTGTGAACTTATTGCTTTGAAGTAAATAACTTCCCTAGATCTCATTTAGTAACAAAACTGTCACCATCAGATGTGAAATCATTATGTGCAAAATTTTGTACAAAAAATTAAAAAATTAGCACATTCTTTTGTTTTAAAGTAAAAGTTTTCATTCAACCCCATTACAATATTTTTGTATTAATTTTCTGCTTATATGTATTGCCCTTTAATTTTGAACTTTGCTCATGCAAGATACTTGCAATAGGGCAAGTATGTTTCTTCAATACCCCAGCTGGGTTTTCGCTTACCATACCCAACTCCCAAGTGAGTTTGTATCATTGGATTAACCATACACATACCTTATGTTACCTGTTAACACACTTACTTTTGTCTTCTCCAACTTCACAATTTTCAATAAAAATTTGTCCTTCATAACATCTTTACATCCGTAGACGTTATGCGGCAAATATCAACAAGTAACAAGGTCACATTTTGCATTAACATCTATTTTTCTCCAAAAATTGTTACTAAAATAAATTTTTTTATTCCTTAATTTCATAATGTTTTAAAAATATTAATATTGGAAACATTTACATAGTTAAAGTGATTTTTTTATAATTTGGTTGAAGGAGCATTAAAATTCTTATTCAATCTGTTCTTAGCACCCAGAGAGTTATCTTTATACATCTACATAATTGTGCACTTGCAAGGAGGCTTTTAGACTTGGTTTCTTTGTGCTAATATTTTAGTTTGCATAATTCATCCATGTAGATGATTTTTAAAGGCATGACCCAAATGCTTAAGAAGCGCCTAGCATTGCTAATATATGTCCCAAAATATAGTATTTTCAATAATAAACAATTTTAATGTAAGGGAAAATATCATTTTATCCTTGTAGTTATTAATTTCGCCTTACAACTGTCGAAAAAACTAATTTTTAGTGATTTCACTTTACTCTAATATAAGACATATAAATATAAATATATATATATATATATATATATTGTTTTTGGATAAAAGAAGTTCATTGCCTTTAAAAAATACATAAATATCCTATTTTTGTACTAAAAAAATGGTATATTTAGGAGCATAATTATATATTCAATGAAAATCATGGACACTATAGCAATTAAAAATTATATTGTCCCAAAAATACTAATTTTTAGAGGGGTTACTTATCATCAAACATGAATATTTGGTGACTTTATTTTTTTAGTTAAAAATTAAAACGATAGAGGACATCTTAATATAAAAGCGATATCAGATAATAAAAAATAAAAATTTGTCAACTACTCTAATTAACAAATTTATTATAAATGTAACTTGATAGGTTGCCCATTCATGTAGGTGCTTGTCATATGCATGACCCAATTTTTTTAATAATGATTTATTTTGTTGACACTATTAGTAAATGTTTAATGTTGTTTGGAAAATTTTCTAATTTTTAAAAATTTTTTTATTTTCCTTATCATATCGCGCGGCCCTGCAGTTCGAAAGAATGGTTGGTTTAAATTCCATTCAGACCCCCGAAACGACACCGTCTAAACTGCAATAGCGATCCGTACGACTGATTCTGTGTCTTCCCCCTTCTCAATCGCAAAATGTCCAAAACCCCAAAAAACTCCTATGTACTCTCTCTCTCTCTCTCTCATGGCTACAATAACTAACCACAGTTTCTGAGTCTCCTTTGTCTCTCTGTTTCTCTCGCTCTCTGTAAATATATAACGTATATACACAATCTTTGAATAATTGTATTCAGAATTAGCCCTAAGAGAAATAACAATGTCAACGTGGTTGAGATCTGCGATGAGCAAAGCCGTGGAGGTTGGGAACAAGAACAACCTCACTCGCACTGTCAAGAACTATGCCGACACAGTCGTCCAACACGCCGGTCAAGCCGTCGCCGAAGGCGCCAAAATCTTTCAAGATCGCATTGTAATTTCCCCTTAGCTTCATTTCAATCCTATTAATTTCGTTTCTTGCTCTGATACTCGTTTGTAGCATTGCACGCTCATATTATCACTAATTAGTTGGATAGTGTGAAAATTTCAGACTGAAATTGGGGCTTCTACATCGACTGTTATATACAAGATCATATATTATATATGCCGTATGTATATTTGAGAAATTAATTGTGTAAGCCAGAAGAGATGAAAAATGCTAGAATAAACCAGGTGATTTGCGAGACCAGTGGGATTTACTATGGTATTGTGATTATTGGGGAAGTGGAGAGAGAGAGGGTTGACTTTTACATTTCGGAACTTCAATTCATGGTTCTGTTTAAGAAGAGGGCATCAAACTTGATTTGTTAATTTACGTAGGAAAAAGAAAACTTAACTTGTTAAATTGTACAAGTGAATTGCATCTATTTATATTATTATCTGTTGAAAGATATATAGGCATCATTCAAAATTTTCTCATATGAGTATGTCGTTATCAGTATCTGAGACATCTTTTACATTTCTTAGGCAGCTCAATCTGGTTATTTGACATTTCTAAGTTGCATTCATATGCAGGGGGCTCGGAGTTTCAAAAGCTTTAGGCAGACTGTTAAAAGATTAGAAGAAGCTTCTGTTTCTTGTAGGGGCCCAGAGAGAGTTCAGTTGATGAAAAGATGGTTAGCGGCCCTTAAAGAAATTCAGAAATTATCTGTGGTTTCCTTGGAGGATAAAGAAAAGAATCCTCAGCAGAATCATCCTTCCGAAGAACCAAAGGATAATCTGAAAAAGCCTTCTCTAGTGAGTAGTATCTTATTTTGTTTAATTGGCCTTTCATCTTGTTTTTGGTCCACACTCCTCTAACTTGAGTCTAATTTCATTTTCATAGTCTTTAAAATTTTATTAAGAGGCTCTAGATTAGTCATGTGACTCATGCCCACTGCATTGTTTCTAACAATAACATCATGATATTTTCTTTTCTGGGAAGTTTGGATATGAAAAATAATGGCTATTTGTTTTGGTGGAAGCCTTTCTCTTAACATCGTTACGTAGAGAGATAATAACCCACATACTTTTGAGGAGTTGGATTTGGTAAAAGTAATTTTCATAAAGCCCTTATGCGGAGGGAACTATGCAAAAATTGTATGAGTGGAATTTCTGGCAGGCTTAGATAGGAATAATACTAATGCATGTAGGGTGTGTTGTTCTAGTTTTATTGAAATCAAGCCCTCCGTGGACAGCTTTTAGGGCATAGACTAACTTTTGTGATCCATGCATCGTGTTATCATGTTGCACACCCTATCCTTTTTTTCTTTCGTCCTTTATTCTTCTAGTGCTGCAACTGATGTCATTATTTCTTTGAAGCATTTCATTGGTATTAATGATCAAGAAAAAAGAGGAAATTTTCCTTTTTCACATATTCTTTTAAACATTTGAAGAGCTTACTAGTTTGACTGGTTATGAGTTTCTCATCCTCAGGTCCTTGCTTTCTTTTGTTGAGCCCTGATGTGCCATTTAATTTGTGAAAAGTTGGTTGAAATATTCCTGAAAATTTTCCTTTTCATTGTAGTTGTGTGGTTCAATTACCTCTCTGCGAAGAAATCAGTCTAATTTGATGCACACACTAACATCATATTCCCCAACTTTCACATACTTTATTTGCTCTTTAAATACATACTGCTGGTGTGAGGTTTCATTCCAATCTACTCTTTGATTTACTGCCATGCCATTTTGTTGGAAAAGGAATATTGTTAATGTAATATGTTCTCTGCTTTCTCGTATAGCTTGGGTAAGAGATTAGAATGACTCACGGAATTGCATATCCTTGGTATTTAAATGCTTACAATTTGTTTTTGGATTACATGTCAAATGTAATTTAGTCTGTGACATTAAAAGTATTGAAGCATACCATCCTTTGATGAAGTTACTTGTTTCTAACCCGTGCGAATCATGGATAGGTTCTGTATTATGATCCTGATTTGGGGGGTGAACCAATGAATTTTCTGGATGTTTTTCTATACAGCCAAGCTTTGGAGGGCATCACAATATCCATGGTATGTGAATTTAGTTTCTATTATTCCTACTTGTTATTAGTTAAAGAGAAGCATGATTGTCTCCTGCAAATTTACTAATTTGTATATATTATCTACTCTAGGAATCTAGGATTGATGCACATGCTATGGACTTGTTGTTTCTAAATTGTTATTGCCAGGGTTAAGTGCAACATGAGGCATTTACTAGGCCGTTGAGGGAGGTTTGAGCCTTAAGCATGAGTCATAAATCATAATTCTTGTGGCTGTAAACTTTTCTTTTGTGTAATCAACTTATCTAAATTACTTGGATAATTGAAGAATAATTGGAATTGTTTATTTTTCTTGGTTAGGATCTGTATTTACTTTTGGTGATTGTTCTTGAGCTTTTCACACCATAATTGACATGTTGTTATGAGTTAGGATTTTGTATTTACTTTTGGTGATTGTTCTTGAGCTCTTCACATCATAATTGACATGTTATTATGAGTGAGTTTTATGTTGAACTTTTGATTCCTGATCATGGAGGTTAAGTCTTTTCTGCATTCAGATTCTTGCACCACCAAATGAAGAGGAAGTTTCTCTACTCCTGGAATTGTTTGGGTGAGTATGTTCAATATTTTAAGCTTGGCTAATGTGTGTTTCTGACTTGATCCAAGTATGAGGAAAGTGCATTATTTTTGTTAGGGCATGCTGCATTTTTAGTATATGATACTTGGGGTCAGCTTCAATTGTGCATGAACCTTTTCTTTATGTTTCACCACATGCAGCTTTTGTCTTACCGGAGGGAAAGAAGTTCATAATGCTATAGTGAGCAGTATACAGGATCTTGCAAAAGCTTTTTCAAGCTATGAAGATGAAGTATTAGTAAGGACCTGAAACATTTTGCTACGCTCTGGAGATTTAATTGTTACATGTGCAAATGTGAGAAATCCCCGTGGATGCTAAACAGCTTCTCTTTTCTTTTTCTTGTTCTTCTTTTTTTTTAATTATTTTTTGGGGTGTGGAGGGGGTGAATTTTCTATCCAGCTTTTCGTAAGGGAAAAATGCATGTAGTGAGTCCCCATGCGTGTTAAGCAAATACCGCCATGTTGGGGGCAAGTTGTCAAAGTTCTATCCAGTCTTGAGTTTGGAATAGAAGTGGTGTTAGACTGAGACAGGGAGGAGGAGGGGCTGAGGTGATACTGAGTGCTAAATTGCAGATAGTATTCTTTAATGTGACCCAACTTCAACTATATGCGGTTGAGAATGAAGGGATAGGTTTGAGAAGAAAATCTGTGAGCCTATCTGCTTTTCCTGGTGTGGCCGACAGTGGGTCGTGGGTTTGAATGTGTAGCCTTTAGGAAATATGATTATCACTCCACTCATTGCCGAGGCAGTCAGTTAGCAGAAGAGGGAGCAGTGAACCAAAGAGTCCGTTGGACCACTTGCTGTATGATCTGACAATAAAGGGGAGGATGACCCCTTTTGTATAGGTGATGGGGTATAGGGGAGAGAGAGCCAACCCATGAAGGGCTTGATGGCTCTTCCTTCTAAGCCACTGGAGGTCAACTCTATACATACATGCTTTATGTATAGTGTGTTGTTTTGGAGACACTTTGGACACTGCGATGTGTTTAATATTCTTTGCACTTGCTCACTCTCCTGCTCCTGCTGTTCCCAATTATAATTCGATTTTGGACAAGCATTCTTGTTATTCCTATATTTAAAGTGCAGGATGTTGGCTTATAAGTTCATTGACACTTTTCTTTGTCAGGTGAAACAAGAGGAGTTGCTCCAATTTGCACAAGGTGGCATCACAGGATTGAAAATTAATGCTGATGTTGGAAGGTAATTAAGAAACCACAAATTTCTCCCCTTTTCTTTTTCTTTATTTTTAATTTTTCTCAGTATGAGTCGTATTCTCATAGATATCATTTTATGTGATGTTTCCTGTGTTTAATTTCACTGCACTCCAATTTTTGTAAAGATGATGACATTTTCTTCCTTTGCTTTGTATCATTTTGATTGTAATCACTATAATTCTTTTTTTTTTTTGTTGGTTTAACATTTTGGATTTTTACTTTTCTTTTCACAAAAGGTCCTGGCGTTTTGCTTTTGTTTCGATTTATGTAGCATATTTCCATTTGTGTAGGTGTTTCTGTTTGAAAGACACGAGGTTTTTTAAATGCTACATCCGAAACCCCAAAATGCCCTTTCCTATAGTCATCCCATGCCATAGTTATATTGAACTCAATGTGAAAATATGCCCTTCTTCCCTTCTCTAACTAAGGGATTCCTTAAACACACGATGAATATGGAATTCCAGTTCTTGATCAATAAATTCATGAAGTCTTTTGACATTTCATCATGGTTCTCCCACCTGTACAGACCCCCACAGCAAACAATTTAAACAAAATGAAAAATATCCATAACAGTTGTGGTTACAAGTCTTGTAGGAAAGATTGTGGGCTTGTTTGGTAAGGTTTTCAAAAATAAGTTCTATAAATTTTGTTTTGGAAAACTGCAAAATTTTTCTCGGTCATTTTAGTATGTTTGACTGGAAACCAAAAATGAGAGTGTAAAAAACATTAGTGGCATTTTTAAGTAGTGCTTTTCAGTTCAATTTTCTGGAAAAAATTTCAGTATAACAAACCAGTGTTTTCTGTAACTTTGGTAGCAGCAATCTGTTTCTGAAAATTTTGCCAAACATGCTCTCGACTTCGATCAAGTTAAATTTCAGGGACGAAGCTTCAATTTTTCTCAGATTCAGTTTGTGCGGCTAGCCTGGAATTTGTCTGTTACCACCATTGCATTTTTAGTTTAATAATTTTAATCACTGTTGCTAATACGGAAACAGAAGTTAAAGTTGTTTTCTCCTCTGTTTTGTCTGCTTTCTTCTTACAGAATAGATGCTGAAGCCTCTTCTCTAAAAAGAAAACTCGATGGAATGACAGCATCCTGGGATCTTATAGGTGAAGGTCATGAACCAGCTGACAAAGAAACTACTGTCGCAACAATAGAGGTGATTCTGGTTGCTCTGACCTTGTTCGTTTGTCTTTTTTCTATATTTCTGCTTTGGGGGGGTTGATATGATCATGATCAATAATCACTCACATGTTAAGCAGGTCATTATAGTGGTAAATAAAGTATCAATTGCCTGGGATGTGTTGATTACTAATTGCTTTTAGTGTGAAGCAAGACAATGTTTATCTGGCATTATTTCCACTTTATCCCATCGAATTGGAGGATGATAACAATCATCATTCTCTCACTTGTTCAAATTTCTGTGGTCATGCATTCTAATTTGTAACTTCTGAAGTGTTGCAATTGATTATCAGAATTTTATAGCTTAGGTGTATTGTTATTGGTGCTGGCATGTTCCCCAAGCTTTCAAGTGCTGTCTTAGGTGAATTATTATTGGTGCTGGCATGGTTCTCCAAGCTTTCAAGTGCTATCTTAGCCTCTTAGGTGAATTATTATTGGTGCTGGCATGGTTCTCCGAGCTTCCAAGTGCTGTCTATGTTTCTTTGATATATTATACACACTGACACACTGTTATGTTCTTTTGAACTCAAAGAGGATGGTTAAGGAGAACAAAATTACTCTGGAAGCTACTCATACTTCCCATCCATATAATACAGCACCTGCATTATGCCTAGAACTTACCAAAAAAGGAAAAAAATAATGACTGAAGATATTAATATCATTTTAAAAAAGTATTTGTAATTTCAGATAAATAGACGTTTGGGATAATTAGAGTATAATTTTCATGCATTGGTGAGAAATTCCAATTGCATATATCTATTTCTTTTCTGTATGATGAGTGTAGATTTATAGACTAGAGAATCTAATTACTGTGTTCTTCTAGTAGGCTCTGAAAGAAGCTCTTGCACATATTCGAGTTTGTTCCAGATTAGAAGGGCTTCTACTAAAGAAAAAATCTCTTAACAGTGGCGACTCTCCAGAGATTCATGCTCAAAAGGTATATTTCTTTCTTGTTAGGGGTTGTTAGTCTAACAGTATATATTTGTGTTGGTACTGCCATCCTTGTGTCTTCTGTCTCAAAAAATAGTTGTGTTGTACAGTCATTTACCCAACTTTGGATGCTTTATAATCTCACTGTACGGTTTAGATTTGACACATCTGTCAGATTTCATTGCAGTATTGCAAGGTATATAGCTTAAATGGGCATATAGTTCAGGTTGATCTTGTTGGTGCCTCTGCTAGTAACTAGACAACCAACAATTAGTAGGTTCACTTAAACGTACAAAGAATAAAGTGTCAAGCCGTGTATGTCTTTTTAACTTGGTTCATTAATTGGCCCAGGGTCTGCAGTACTGAATTAAATCTCACAGAAGCATAGACAGTTGCCATTTCCAGTGAATGCTGAAATTTTTTTTCTTTTTTTCGTTTCTGTAATATAAGAGATTCTATTTCCCCTTTTGTGCAGGAATAACCATATACTGGGAAAATTTTAAATTTATGTCCCTGCTTATTCTCATTTCTTTCTTCTGTTCCAGTTCTATTATCTTTTTCTTTATCAATGAACTCAATTGCTCACTTCATGGTAGTGCCATACTGGTACCACTACCATGTAACTTTGGAAGTAATCATCGTAGTGTTTTTTGATTGGCATATACTAAGTTCCCTTAGCAACTGTAAAAGTTTAAATTACTGACGTTATCTCTTAAAATGTTGAGCAGATTGATAAGTTGAAAGTCTTATCTGAATCTCTTGCTAGCTCCACTTCAAAAGCGGAGAAGCGCATATCAGATCACAGGTATGAAATTGCACGTTAGAATTGTGTCTACATTTTGTTTTGAATCAGAGAAATTCTCAAAGCATTTTGCTATATGCTGTCAGAGCTACAAGTGGCTTTTCCATGCATTAACCAACTATACATCATGTTTTCTTGAGTGGAATTTAGAATTATCCCCAGTAAGTAATGCCTTCTCCTTCATCATTTCCTTCCATCATATGGCCATATGATGCCATGCAAACTACTCATCCTTGTACTAGACTTCTTTGTTTTCTTCTTTCAATTTTGCAAGTGTTTTACTTAAAAGTGGGATTCGGAGTCAAACTGGAGTTCAGAACTTATGCGGGCTTCTTATAGCTAGCTATAAGTGGGAGGACTCTCATGTTTCGTACTCAGGGACGGAACCAGAAATTTTTTCTTGCTGGGGCCCAACTAAAAGTATGAAGACAATTGCAAATGAATAAAAAGCAATAAATATTTTTTTTCCTACCAAGGCTTCAAAAAGTTTACATCTCTAATAATAAGGTAATTGAAATCTAATTATATGTACATCACAAAGAGAGCACTTGGTATTTCTTCCCCATAAAAAAGATAGCAGAAACATGAATATGCTTTCTATATCAAATGCTTTTTTTTTTTTTCAAATTTATTGGGTAATTCAGAGTTTCATTAAAGGGAACGAAACACATACAACTTGCCTCACTCCCGTCCTAAGTCCATCCCAGTTTCAGTGAATGGATAACCGTAAAGCCAAATCAAAATTGAATAAAGCCTTGGTTTTAGTTAAATATTTCATCCCCTTTGGCATGCAATAGCTTTTACTTTTTTGTGCTTACTTTCTGCTAAGTTTATATGTACAAAAATTATTCTGATAATAGAATAGTATAAAATCATCCAATGATAGATCACAAATTAAAGTTACCTTTGAGGCAACTTAATATGGAACTGTATCTCTATCTGTATCAATTTTTTGTGGCCCAAATCTCGAGTCCCATACATCAATTAGAGGAACAGTTAAATTGACCAGATAATATTTTTGAGAGATAATTAGGGGAGGGAGGGAGGTACCTTATATGATAAGTATCTATAACCCCACTTCCCTCCGTCCCTGTTCGTACTTTTTGGATCCTATTTGTTTCTTATTTTTTATATGAGAGACATATTGAATGGTCAATGTCTCTGGTTTTAGACTTGAACTGGCTTCATATCATCCAATGAAAAAACTTTGTGTTTCATCGTAATGACCAAGCAAATCATTGGTTCTTGGTTTCAAATTTTTAGATAAGAAACTATAGTTGGCGATATTAAATACAAAAGAACGAATACTTCACAGAAATGATGAGAAAACCTTCCAGCCCAGACAGAAGAGAGGTCCAACGAAAAGAAACAGAAAGGTAAAACAAGCAGCATGCTGTTAGCTTTAGTGGTATTTCCTACCAGCTGAAAGAGAGAGGTTCAGGATTCATGTTCCATTTGGTACAAGGGCGTGTACGTTGAAGAATTATTGACAGTTCTACTTCTTTAATATAGTTAATGGCATGCATTTTTTGCTGGATCTTTGCTCACTGGAATTCAGATCATCTAAACTACGATTTTCTTGTTCTTTCCCTGTTTCTGGCAGATCTCAGAAAGAGGAGGCACTAAAATTCCGTGTGGCCAAAACAAATGAAGTCAGTGATATGGCAAAGGTACTGTGGAAATATAATACTCTTTGTTTGCTAGGAAATGCTATATTGCAGAATACAAACTAATTTAGGATTTTCTTTCAATCATGAATTCTATGTAGTACAGGTACTTCTATGAAGGAGATCTGCTTATGAGGTCCTTTTTTATGCTAATTAATTTGCAGACCCTGAAAATGAATACCATTGTCTTGGGCACACCCATTATTTGAAAAAAAAAAAAAAAGAACAAGAAATAAAAGAAAACCTAAGCTATGAGCACAAGACTGAATGTATATGACACGTCTCTGGCATTGGGATTGAACACTGTCAAATATAGATAGAAAACAGAACAAACCCCACCCCCCACCGGGCCACCCCCTAACCACACATACACACACACACACAAAAACCCCACCCCAACACCTACGTGCACACATGCATGCACACAAAAAATGCTTGTATTAAATCACTAGAACTAATAGAGAAGTGGGTCCCTGTGAAGCTTTCCACCAAAGGAAAGAAGGGGAGGGCTAGGAGGAGGGGATGAGTTGACATGATTATGCAGTTGTACACATACGCACATTCATATTCGCTCACCTTGTCCATTCACTACTTTTCAGGGTTTAATAGCTGTGTCCATCTGAGAGAGAAAGATAGATTGAAATGCCAAGTTTAGGTATCATGAATTTTCATTGGTAATAAATGATAAAAATACTGGCATTGTCTTGGTAAGAGAGCTCAAATTTGTTGTATATTGTTAATTATGTACCTATAACTCTGCATTATGTATAATATTATATAATTTCGCTTCTTTGTTTGGATTTCCCTTTTCAATTGGATTATCTTCTATATCTGAGGGCTCACTGTGCAAGCAATCAGAGCAGTTCCATCATGTGTATGTATTTATTCATACATGTGGTCTTTGGCCATGTTTAACATGGCTCTACTTTTATTTATTTATTTATTTTTATAGTTTTTAACGGATTCAACCTGTACGTTCAAGAAAACATTTTTGGAAAACCTCTGTTTTACTTGTGATTTTCTGCACTCTATGGTATAAATGAACTGAAGCCGTGCTTGCTTCAAGCATGCAGGATATATTTATTTGGTGTTCCATTTGTTTACGAGGCCAATGTAAAACTTGTTTCTTTTCTAATTTCCAGGAATTAGGAGCTGAGATTTCAGGACTTGAGAAACAAAGAGATGAACTCGAAGCTCAATTGAAAAAGGTATACCCTATCATGTATCTTTTTATTTTTATTTTTTATATATATAATATTTTGGAAGTGAGAGGTGCATTTTAGGATAGACTTTTGTTGTCACATTATTGTTTTCATGAAATCTTTGATCGTGTCTCCTCATCTTACAGCATTCTTGGCATGCTTATGTTACTGCAGTGCTGACCTTAGTATATGCGATACACCCCAAAAAGCTAATGGATATAATAACAATGTTTGCTACATCTATATGACATGGCAACAAAGATCAGTGAAGTAGATCGAATTGAATAAATTAGATTCTACTTCCTTTATTAATTAATGTGATAGACATGCAAAATTTTTTTTAGAAAGTAATGCAAATGTACTTGGGAAAGGCTTTTTTGGACTACATCTTGACATCCACCATACTGCAAGCTCCACATTGTTCTAACTGTGAATTTGGTTTGGATATGCTCCCCTGGAATATCAAATATTTTGTGTTCATTGGTCAAGGGCGGTATTTGGTGGGAAGGTAATCCTTTCAATGGTAGTTGCAATAGCCTTCTGTACTAGGTGAATCTCCAACTCTTAAATTGCAATTTTTCCCTTTCGATTCGTAACTTTCTTAGAATATCGGTTCACTTGTTATATACTCGTGTCCATCATGACAGAACCTCAAAATTAGTTGATTCTAGTTATTATGGCATTGTTGTATGCATGTGTGCCTTGATAATGCAACACAAAGGGAAGTAATTTGTCAAGCTATTTTTTATTAAATCGAGGACTTTGTCTATTGTGAATTATGAATATCATTGCATGTTTATGCCATTTTTCTAGTATCACTAAAACAAATAAGTAAAATTTTGTACTATACCTGTTTGATAAGATTTATGTTGGTCATATGTGAAGATTTTACATGATTTTTTTTTTCTTTTTGCCAAATATTATGGATCCAACCACTTTTAGGTCCTGCCAACACTTATGCAGCTTCTGTTTCAGTAAGGTAGAAATTTCCTCTTTGATAATTTTTTATGTGGCAGTGAAATGCTTGCTTTGCTAAATTTTGTTATGGATCTTTTTTCTTTGGGTAAGTGAGATTTTGGTATGCATCAGCGCCTTCCCTGATGCATATTTTGGTATGCATCAGCGCATCAGCGATTTTTTTCTTTTTTCTTATTTCACAATAATGTCTTCCCTTGTGGGTGGGTGGCTGTATTGCCCCAAGTAATCCTTTCAAAGATCCTTCAAATTTTTCACTGGTTTCTTTTTATGGTCTCAAAAATGATTTGTTTACGGTTTATTGAATCTGAGCTGTGAGACAGATTTTTGAGCCGTAACTTGTACACTTGACCTTTCTATTGTCTCACGAGTGCATGAGATCATCAATCATGTCGCTTGAAGTAGTCTGATCTTGAAGTTCATTTTTAACTAATTCAAAGGCATCATCTAAAATTAGAACATTGACGGCATAAACACTTACAGTATAGGAGTAGAAATCTATCTTTTATTGGCAAGTTCTCTAATAATTTACAGAATACTAAATTAATACTGATGTGACTACTTTTATGTCTAAGTGGGCTCCAAATATGAACATGAACAATATTAGTGTTCTTAACTTGTGATTAGCCACTTTAAGTTGAAGGTAAGATTTAGGAAAATTGCTCAATAAGCGGGATTCAGTGTAAGAAAGGCGTATAGTTTAATGTCCAAACTATCAACTTCAGAGCTTGGACAACCAAAATTCTAATGCCTTTACTTTGTGAATACTAGAAGAAAGAGTAATAGCAAGTGGCTTGCCCCGGCGGTTGGGGCCTTATACAACCAAGCTCATGGTTTGGGGTTCAAACCCCAGCCCCTCCCCCCCTTTTTCCCCTAATATAACAAACTCTTACTTAACCAAAAAAAAAAAGTAAAAGAGTAATTGCAGCACTTATATAACAGTTGAGATAAAAATGACCATCACTTTCATGCCTTCTGCAAATTTTCTTGCTGGTATCAAGTAACTAAAACATTCAATACAATTAAAAGTTATTTTAATACTTTTGCTAATGGGCTGAGAAGCAAGGATAAGGGCACGTGACAGGGACATGAAATGACACAGACACTTACACGACGATTTTTAAAAAATGCAGGATGAGGCATATTGAGGACACAATAAAACTATATATTTTGTTTATTTTTTATATGTCTTATATATGAATATTTTACTAAAGATGATGACAAATTTGCAAAATAACAGTAATTAAAGTCAACCATATTCCATAGCTTAGACATCAAATTAGGTACAAAATTCCATTACTTTTATCTTATAATTGAATTCTAAGTTTTTTTTTTTTAAAAAAACTTGCAACGGGTTTTATATGTATCTAAGTGATGGACAAGTGTACTCGAAGTGTCTGATAATGAAAAAATGAAAAAATAATAAGACAAGTTTGAATGCGTATCCAACAAGTGTGGGAGAGTGGCTGACAAGTGTTGTGTACAGGTTGGACATGGCACTTGCTTAGTAATGTCTCTGCTTTTTAGCTAATGGGCAAGTGAGATTCTAGTTGGGATGCACGGTATAGCTTCTTGTGATCTTATTTGGATGTCCATCGACTAAATTGGAGTTGGAGTATTGTTAAAGACAATATGGATGATATGTTATTCTTTGTCAATGACCCATGAAGAGTGCTGTTCAGCTGCTGAGAGGCCAGATAATGGTAGAAGAGTAGTTGAATAAGCTAGAGTACAATAATATTTTCAACTTTGCTGTTGATTCTGAGTCTCTGATGGTACTGAAGATATGGGCTGTATCACACGGATTTATCTTACAGTTTAACTTAGTTTGTACAACTACCCTCTTCTAGGGTTGTGTCCAATAGTGCTTTGTTCTCTAGTTTATCTAATTTTTAGAACGTTGCTAGTAGTTTCCTTCTTGTATGTATTATTAGACATACTTGCAAAGAAGCTTTGCTAGGGAGGACAATGGCGGGTTTGCTTCGAATGTCAAAATTAATAGGATCTGCCAAGTCTGAGCCCTTTTAGGTTGTCCTAACTTGTACTCTGGTTTGTAGTTCTCTTCTTTGTTATGTTATTGAATATTGATGAAGTTGCTGTTTGGGTCCCCCCAACCCAAACCAAAAAAATTAAATTAAATAAGTGTACCACTTTTAGTGTTTCAAACATGAATTAATTAATGTTACTTGCCACTGTGATTGTTTGAAGAAGTGCTTTTATGTGTTTGTGTTTGTTGTATTCGCTGTTGACAGTGCTGTCTCCAGTCAAATTTGCAAAGAAAAACTAACATGATTTGTCCTTTTATGCATCTGTTTCCTGCGTTAGTGACTTAGTTATGTATTAGTTTAAATATGCTAGTGGAATGGTCAGTTAACCTTCCTTTGTTCAAGACACAAGATTTTATTTTTTTCAACCTTTATTTATGCTTTTGTGTGCGTGTATGTTTGTTTGTCTCTTTTTTTTTTTTTTTTTTGTTTTTCCTGGTAAGCAACTTGTGCTCTGCTTGTGTGCTTCTTCAATTGCAAACTGGTATGTCTGGTCTAGGTTAATATCTCCTTGGCTGCTGCTCAAGCACGCCTTCACAATGCCACAGAAGAGAGGGATCAGTTTTATGAAGCTAATGATCAGATTGTTGCGCACTTGAAAACAAAGGTCCAATTATATAGTTTGTTATCTCCAGTTTCTATCCGATCTTGCATCAGTAAAAATGTTAAGAATTTCTTCTTTTTGGCTCATATATACAGGAGGATGAGCTTTTGAGATCCATTACGTCAAGTAAGGTAGAAGCAGATGTTCTAAAAACTTGGATCAACTTTTTGGAAGATACCTGGGTTCTCCAATGCTCATATGCAGAGACTAAGGATGAGCAGGTCAAGTATGTATTTGTTTTCTTAAAGAGTTTCTCATTCCTATTATATGTTGTATTGCCACTTTGTTGGATAGATGAAATTATCTGTCCCTAGTATTTCTAATATACAGTAATTTCCTGTGGATATGTGTCATCACTGAAATACATAGAGGCTTTCGCTGTTACTAATTTGCTGCTTTGCATTTTTGAAGGGATGAATTGGAGAGGCACGAGAGCTATTATGTGAACTTGGTCATTAATCTCCTCTCTGCTTACGAGGTATTTGTTAAATTCCTCTTTAGAATATTGCACTCCTTCAACGTATCTAATGCTATGTATAAAATTATTCTCTCCTCGTATTTACACAATCTTGTATGTTTTTCACAGAAAGAGTTGAAGCCGTCTATTGATCGTATTGAGAAATTTGTGGATAACTTGAAGTGTTTGAGGGAAGGGTAATGACATTTGTCAGACAGATGATTCTGACCTGTTTTGACCACATTTCTGAAGTTCCTCGTGTCATTGGACAGGTCAGTAATGGCATCTGGAGTGGGTAATGAAGATTCCAAAGAACTAAACCCAAGGAAAAATCTTGAGGAGGAATATCTGGGCTATGAAGCAAAGGTACAAATGCGACTACCTTCACTCCATGAGTTCATTGTTGCTTGAATACAATTTTGTTCTTCAGTTTTACGACATCAGAACTTCTGTCCTCAGTTTCTCCTTCAACATATGGAAAGGTTTGCTTTGAGATTGTTTTTGTTTTTGTTTTCCGTCCTAGTTGTGGTTATCAGTTTATGATGCATATTTTTTTAAGCAGTTTGTGAGTTACTTTCTTTTGTTGATTAAACTATTCTCATGTTTTTGGAAGTATCATAGTCTTAAACACCAAATATACATCAAGTCTGCCAATCTCTTCTGACATTTGTCTGAGTTGTCTTTGCCCCTGGTTCCCTTATATTATTTTCTGTTGCAGTTTCGCCCAACCAGTTACATAACTCCGTTCCATTATCGAACAAGTCTTGGCCCTAAATTTGTCACCTACATGCTTAATATACGCTGTCCCCAAATAATTATTGTGATGGACACACCTTGGTCTAAAGCAATTAAGAAAAAACACTTACCGACCACTGACCAGACAGTCTGTTTTTTTTTTTGTAACAGATTATAACCACTTTCAGTGTAGTGGATAACATGAAAGAGCAGTTCTATGCTCAGCAAGGGAAAATTTCAAGGTGATTTAATCTTTATTGCTAGCAGACTATTATCGATCATGCTATACACACATCAAAATCCTGAAAATAAATTGCTTGATCCTTCTTTGTCCAGGAAAGATGATGCAAGGGTCAAAGAGCTGTTTGATAATATTGAAAAATTAAGACAGGAATTTGAATCTATTGAGAGACCTGATCTAGAAATGGAGAATCCCTCCTCAGAGGCTGACACTCGTCAAGAGAAACTACCAGACAGTCTGTTGCACGCTCCATTGCAGGTGGCAGATTCACCAAAAGCGGTGAAGGATGAGCACCCCAAGTCACCTGAAGTCAAGGCTGAGCAGGCACTAGACGCCGAAGCAGAATTGGCAAAGCTGGTATCCGAATTTGGGAAGGTTAGTCAGGACTACTCAACAGAAGAGGTTGGCGACTGGGAATTTGACGAGCTTGAAAAGGAGTTCAGATCTGGTGACTCGGCAACAAGCAAATAGATGAAAACAGTTGTGCTGAAGATAACAATCTTTTGTATTCTATTATAATAAACAAGCCGATAATTGTGTATGATTTAAGATAATGTGCCTGCCCTCCCAAAAGCTGCATTTTCCCCGGCAGGAGTGGTGCTTTGTAACATTGGTTCACGGTTCATTTGTTCTTGTTCTCGTGTAAATTCTCAAACTTGTATGACAACATGGACTTCATGTAACATGCGTACAATGACTTCTGTAAAATGGAAAATACAATCCTTTAAACATGTCTTATTTTGCAACCCATAAATGTTACAATATCGAAGAAACATTGCTTATGTTTGGTGAGTATCTTCAACCAGCTCTAACGGGATTTCTCTAGACCCGTCCCACCAAGTGATAAGAGCGTAGTTCATGTTGTTTGCTCAGGTGTGATGCAAATTTACCACCAGGCTAACTAGCAAGGGCAAACCCACATGGGGTACGCTAGTGGAAAGTCGGACATTTAGGGTTTAAGTCTCACTTCGTGCTCCAGGTTTAACTGATACCTGTGATTTATGGGTAATTGCATGCTCCAGGTTTAACTGATACCTGTGATTTACGGGTAATTGCATGTATTGCATGTATACGGGTTTACTTTGCAAAGTGGATCCAATGTGGCCTCTCCAATTGAATGAAAAATCTAAAGGTTATTATTAAGACATTTAATCCTGTACTCAAGCAAACTCTTAGGTTTGAGAACAGTGCTCCTAAGTGGGAAGGACCATTTGATGATGTTGATGGGGACCTCTCATGCCTCCTCACAAACAATGGCAGGTGGGGCTTGTGATCTTTGTTTATGTAGATGTATTAAAAAGTTTTCCCCGATATAGAAGTTGAAATTTGTTCCATCTTTTGTAGGGCAACATCATTGTGCAGGGGACTACCATGCCTTCAACACAAGGGTACACAAGCTGGTGGACAGGAAGACCCTCCACCCCAAATCCTTCTAGTGGCAGTTTTCTACAATGACCTCCAACAGAGTCTGCCTCAGACAGATTTTCTGCTGGAGCATTTTTCTGCTTTCTGTGGTGCCGGTGGGATACCCAGCAGCCGAGCCCCGCCTTTAATCGAATTCTAGAGGCTCGACTTGTTGCCGCTTCAACCATTCAGAAGACAATAGCATCCCCAGTTGTTCTGGGTGGTGGGTCTTTCAGATAGGTACATTTCTGGCTATCCTTGCTCAATCTTTTATTTAGTTGGAAGACATTGTCCCTTTGCATCCTGAGACCCATATCAATTGTAATTTGAAGCTATTGTTTTCTTCAATCTATTATGGAATTATTGTTTGATTGAGAAATGACATCATTCCCTTGGATTTGTTTTCAATGTAGAGCCAATTGAGAATTTTATTTTATGTAACTAACCCCAAGTAATTGGGATTAAACAAGTCTGTCTCAGAATCTTATTTCTGTTCCACAAGCTCAGAATATTAGTATTGCATACCAATCAGAACTCTGTTCATGCTGCATTGACTTTTTTATTTTCATTTGGTCTGTTACTCTACTGACATGAACTCAATTTTTTAAAGATTTGCATTAGTATAGTAGAGTTGACATAAATTTAAGATGAGGCCGAGTGTGAATTTTGGGTTATATGGAGAAATGAGTTTGGTATGGAGTTTCTTACAATGCATTTTTGGTACCACTAATCGGGTTGGTTTTACACTCAAAAGGACTAGTCACATTTAGGGTTTTCTGCACCTGCTCATATGCTCAGTACCTTCATAATACACGTCCGATGTGAGACTCAACATATGCTTGCTTAACTGTGACAATTGGCTAACTCTACAAACAAATAATAGCCACAGAATGTCTCATTGTTTGAGAAGAAACATAACTGTAGCAGTCTGTAAGTTCATTTCTAGCAACAGAAGTCTAAATTTGAGAAGAAATAGTATGATTGAGACTTCTAAATTTTCCCTATTGGACATTAGGGTGTATTTGGTGAAAGAATCCATAGGTTGCTCCTGCTGTCACCAAATGCAGCCATGCAGTAAGTTCACAGGACAATGTCTCGAAGGAAAGGCTCTGAGAGCTTCAAGGAAGAGCAATTAGCCGTGCTGTGACGATTGCTGGAGCCCACAATAACGAGAGCCTGTAAAATAGGCTTGCATGTGAGATAAAACTGTGTACATCTGACCTTTCCTAGACTCCTAATAGAAGAAGCCTCGTGTTATTTATAACACTTTGTTGACCAATTTACATGAAGACAACCATGGAAAAGTCATGGGGAATTATTCTTAAAAGAAGTCAGACAAAGACAAACAAACCCAGGAATCCAGTAAAAAGTATTAAAACTAGGTAAAGTATAAAGTGATTCTTTAGCTCCAAGTATTATTCTATTTTAAAGAGCAGCTTCTTTTGAGTTTAATCTTTTTTTGCAATCGTGCACAGAGAGAGAGAGAGAGAGCAGAACTGTATTATATTGTGGGAGTGCAGAAAACCTGGTTTTAAGAAATGGGCTGGTTTCAAATTTGAATATGGCTAACAGGGGCATGCTTTGTGTTTCAGAATTTAAACTACAGTATAAAATTTTTTTATTTTATTTTATGCCCATGCTCTAAATAATTGAAGCAAATATTAGTTAAAGAAATAGAGAGCTCTACTCAGAAGGCACTGGGACTTCAATTCCTTCACCTCCCACCAGTGTCACTCACTTCATTTATTTTTCTTTTTTGGTTCCCACTCTAAATTCCTGGCTTTCCTCATAGCGGAGTTGATATATGTATAAAATCAGCAAAATTAGTATCATTGTGCATATCTTAACTCAACAGAGCATGAATTTTGTTTCAGTAAGCAATTCCAAGAAGAACCATTTCTTCTGTTGAACCAGAATGGAGCTGATACTGTTAGTGATTTCTTGATCAATCAAACCAGTAAAATTGCTGCAGACTCTCGCTGACTTTATGTTGTAACCATCCAATTTGAGGGCCCTACTAGCTCTTTCTTTGTGTGAGTAGGAACACTGGATCTTCATATTGGCCCACCAAACAGAAAACTCTTATTTGAGTCTTGATGCTATCAGCTACAGTGCTCTGTAAGGAACCTGAACCACAATAATAGAAAATGATTACTGTATAATTCATATGAAGAATCCCCTAAAATGTCTAATGATTCTCTCTCTCTTTCTCTCTCTCTCTCTCTCACACAAAAAAAAAAAGAGGAAAACTCGAAGAGGAAAAGGAGATGGAATACTATAATTAAAAGCAAAGCAATGAGAAATGAACCACTGAATTTAATTCAGGTAACAAAAAGGAAAGGCATGGCTTAGTGCTTGGACATTAAAGAAAACTCCCCATAATGCTCTGAATTTTATATTTGGAAGCATTCAAGGGATACACATTTTTGTTTTTTTTTTCTCCATAACTTGGCATCACCAACACTTTTAAAGGACGCTCTTCCCCTCCTCATTTCACTAAACTCAGCTCACAACAACCACAAGCTACACTAGAGAGAGAGAGAGAGAGAGAGAGAGAGAGAACTGAAATGGCTGCAGACCTCCATCCATTTGACCACGCAGATGAAGACTACATAGACATGGAAGTCAGCTCAAAATCCAACTTCTTCTGCAATTCCATACGCTCTCCTCCACATCCGAGAGAGTTTGAGTTCCAAATGTTTTCAAGCTCTTCAGAGAGAGAAACCACACCTTCACCTGCCGATGAACTCTTTTACAAAGGAAAGCTCCTACCCCTTCACCTCCCACCGCGTTTACAAATGGTTGAAAAACTACTCCAGAATTCCAGCTCTTATAATCACAACACTGATAGCTTCGAAGAATATTTTAGCACTCCATTGACCACCACAACCTATACCACACCTACAGCCAATACCCCATTTGAATCCTGCAATATCTCTCCATCTGAATCTTGCCAGGTAAGTAGGGAACTCAACCCGGATGAATATTCCTTCGAGTATTCTACTGAGGTAAGCAGTTTCATCAGAGACAACCCAAAAAAGTCCTGGACCAGAAAGCTTAAGCTGATCAAGCAGTCCACACTTGGTTCAAAGTTGAAGGCTTCCGGGGCTTATTTCAAGTCCCTTTTTAGCAAATCTGGTTGCTCGGATGAGTCTTCTACCGCGGCTCCAAGAAACACGGATGAAGGATCGGTGTCAAAAACCAAGGAGCATCTGAATAAGTATGTGAAGGTGGCAAAGAAGACCCCATTCGGGCAGATTCAGAGAGACAGAAATCAAATGCCAACTGCTGTCACAAGGAGCTTCAACAAAGAAAAGATTGCTGCAGATGTTGGTGCTCGCCACAGGAGGTCATTCTCTGGGGCAATCAAAAGGCTTTCAACAACCAAGTCATCATCTTCAGCTTCATCTTCATCTTCATCTTCATCTTTGTCTTCTTCATGCTCAAGTAATTCAAATGGGTTCCATGATTCGCACTTTCTCAAGAGAAGCAGCAGTGTCAGTTCAGATATTGAAAATTCTATTCAGAGTGCGATTGCTCATTGCAAAAGGTCGCAGCAGGAGTTTCATTCCAGAAAGACTGTAAGTGAAGTTGGTTTCTACTCACTGTCAGCTTCCAGAGTAGTTTGTGAGGATCAAGAAAGGCCAGGACTTTGCAGAGGTTGAAGATGTGTCAGAGAGAGCAAGAAAGCAAGGAGTAGAGAGGGGAGGGGAGACAAGGACAAAAGTACAAATTTTGTTGGTTTATGGTGTGTCCCCTTTTGGTTGAACAGAAGTTACTCTTTCTTAAACAAAATTCTAGGTACAATGTTAAGTTTCTAATCACAAGGAATTTCAAAGTTCATCTCAGGCAGAACTCAAACAATTTCTGTTGATTGATATTGTCTATTTTCCAGGTCCACCTAATAGTTAAACATTTGCCGGTGACAAGACAATTATTGTTCCATCTATTAAAAAAGCTACATTGGGCATTCTCCAAGAAGAAACATAGTTCTTGAATAAAACTTCATTGACTTAACAGATTCAACAGAGGCTCCAAGTTTCAATTAAATAATAGAAAACAATACTGCAACAGTTCAATGCTTCAAATACATTTGAGCTATATAAATATTTGATAAAGAGGAAAGGCATAAAAATGAGAACCAAGAAGGAAAAGCTTAGAATCCATTAGCTTTTCCAAATCATGGCAATCTTTCTTGAGAAATTTGCCATCAATGTCCATGTTTCAGGTGCGCTGCATAATTGGTACCAATAGGGGGTGTTATTGCCCTGCCTACCCTGAAATAGATTCCATTTTGAGTGCAGTATCTATTCAACAGTTCCAATTTAAACTAAGAACTATGGGTACAGAATCCAACAATAAAATATTAAGACCGGAAATCATGTTTCTAATTCTGAGTAATCAAAAACAGCTACTTTGAATCCCATGTTTTATAGTCTTTTGGTCTGTGAAGTTTAAAACTCATCTCAACTAATCCAAGAAGGTACACTAGGCTCAGCAGATGAAATTTTCTTCTTCTTACATTCTTCTCCTTTTTAATTTTTTTATTTACACTAGGAAAGAGAAAAGGGTAAGAGAGAGAAGGGGGTTCAGGGGTGGGGCTGGGGAAGAGTTCCTTAGATCCTTTTCTTGTTTTTTTTTTACCAACCTTTTTCCCAGCCACTGAACAGAAAAAGGCAAATTTTAATAACTTCAACTAATGAAAGGTTCATTGTATTTCTGCTTTACTCATGTAAACAGTTGATATATCCTCTCCAAATTAAGGATATTTCATTTTCTTCTTACATTCTTTTTCCTTTTTAATTTTTTTTTTACACTACGGAAGAGAAAAGGGGAAGAGAGAGAAGGGGGTTGGAGGATGGGGGTGGGGAAGAGTTCTTTAGATCCTTTTCTTGTTCTTTTTTTACCAACCTTTTTCTCAGCCACTGAACAGAAAAAGGCAAATTTTATTAACCTCAACTAATGAAAGGTTCATTGTATTTCTGCTATACGCATGTTAACAGTTTATATATACCCTCCAAATTAAGGATCCACAACTTTAAAATATTCTGCTGTTCCAGTTCCAAAGATTGTCCTCTTTTAAGTCTCGAGGAGACCCACTTTCACTTTGCTTTTGGTACAAGAGTATAGAAAACCAAAGGCTTATCTTCCTACCATCACAAACAAATAATAATATCAGTTACTAATTATTCGGTATAGAGTTTTGATGGAAAAACAATACTATCAGCCGACATGGTTAACAACTGAACCATAAAGTCATTTAAAAATACCACAGTTTAGGTGAAGATCAATATCACTGTCTTCCGTCTAATTAAAAAGAATAACATAAATAATCATGACTGTGATAGCAATAACCCACCTGTCTGCCCCCTAAGAACATTTGAGAGACACCTGCATAAACAAAATACATTATTATAAACTCACTTTAAAGCATAATGATTCCCAGGTGGACACTAGAAAGTAAGGAAGAGGAAATCTCCAAATGCAGACAAACAGCCTTTCAGATAGCTATTTCTTACCTTCTTATCAATTTCAAGTGGGTGCACCAAACCTTAAACTAAGTTAACATGTCATCCAGATCTTTGACAAGATTAGAGCCAAAGAAAGAAGTAAATAGACTAATTTGATGATGCTAAGCACTTTGGATATCTAGATGCCCTGAAAAGAATGGCATTAATAAGTAAAAAGACACATTATCAATGCATACGGGCCATACAGCCATTATGCTTGTGAAAGACCACATATTAAGGTAAACTTTTCAGTTCTACTCGAGCATGCTAAGCTAGTGGTCACTACTTACAAGGACTTGTAGATCAACACAGCTAAAAAGTTAAGAGTATGGGTATAATCGTTTCAGGAATAATCACCACTTACATGTATTTTTCAGCATAAAGAAGGCACAATCAGGTGCCGTCCTTTGGATGAACAAAATTCGAAGTTCATTCTTTGAGGAGAGAAAATTACAAGAATTTAGAATAGAATGAATTTTCCGTAGATTTAGACTGCTGCACAACCAACAGGATGAGCACCATTTACATTTCATGTCTATTTCTATTAAAAATTTGAAATATATATGCTTTATGATGCAACAAGAAATCATGTCTGCACCTCACAAGCAAGAAACATGGAAAAACTGCGTATGTTAATTAATTATCGTTCTTGTCCATGACAATCAACAAAGATTTTTATGTTTTTTCTCCATGATTATATACTGGAAGTGATTTTTCCTGCTTGCAGCAACATAAAATGTGAACACAATTATCATGGAGTCTACCCTTCACAATGACTTTGTCATTGTCCACATTCACTAACAAGATAACATAAACATACATATGAATATTCCAACAGTACAGAGATACCACCTAAAGTTCCCTATAGAATACAAGTTGCATAACATGGAGAAACAAACAGATGATAGTGCTATAACCACTGTCAGTAAAGAAATGGACCAGGGTGCTATTCCAGAACACACGCATGGCAGCATCCTTCTTCCTTTCTTCTTGCAGATTTTTTATGACAACAGAAAATTTATCAGTAACTTATCACTATTCATTTCGAAACACACGTCCTTAATTTGTGTCAGATCAAAAATTGCATAAAATGAATAAAAAAGAAAATACATTTACTACTTCTGCCCCATTCCTCTCCATATATATTACAAGTGAAAACTAAAACAACTGCAGTTTATACCATGATCATGTGTTCATCCCTTCCATGTTTGTCTCTAGTTTGAACTTTCTTCGTTTTTGTTCTAATAAGACTGCATATTGTACCCTTTTTCTCTTGTATATGGACTGCATAATATGTCCTCCCAGATTGCTTTTTAAGTTCAAGCTATATATTTGTTATGATGTTTAGAGGAGAACTTGATGTGTTTAAAACGGATCAGTTTTTTTTTTTTCTTTCATTGGATTAGAGAAAGGGCAGCCCTGTGCATGAGGTTCCTGCCATTGTAGGGTCTAGGAAGGATTAGAAGTACGCAGCCTTACCACCGTGTGAGGAGAGGCTGTTTTTGTGTTTGGAACCCAAGTTGCCATGGAGCAACCTTACCGCTGTGCCAAGGCCCACCCCTAAGAAGCACTGACACGAACATGCCAAAATGGCAATTTTAAAAAAATGTAGGATATGACATGACGAGACCACGATAAAAATATGTAATTTATATATATTTTTTATATATCATCTATATATATAAATATATTATACAAAGCTAATAAAAAATACAATATAAAACTATTTAAAATAGAAGAATCATGTCTTCCATAACTTAATTATCAACAGAATTGCCTTATGTTTTTGTACAAAAATCACAAAATAAATCAAGGACAAACATGTCATCTGCTAGTATAAAAATTACACCGTCTTTCATTTTCAAAATCAGTAGAACCCCTACCGTGTCCACAAAGTATCCAAAATAAAACACACGTGTCCAAGTCGTTTCCACTGAGTGTCAAAAGGAATTTTTTTTTTAAAAAATTGGACATGTCTAACGGCGTGTCGGACACATATCCCACGCATGTCCATGTTCTAGAGGTGTCTGACACGCATACGGGGGCCTCAACGGAGTGTCCGTGCTTCTTAGGCCCACTCTCTCTTTCATTAGATTGGAAGGGATAATTAGTTGAGCAAAGCACCTGGATAGATCCCATGTCCCTTTTCTTCATAAGTCGTGTCCTAGGAGACTTTCCAAACATGAACATAAATTTTGTAAATTTCCTTACCTAAAAGATCTCCATATTGAATATTTAGAATTACCTTTAAAAGTAGTTGTCAATTCACTGGAAAAGAAAATTAAATGAGGTTCAATTGTTGATTACCAAATTCATAAAGCATGGACAAGTGCAGCAGATGCATATTAGCAGAAGACTTGGTCCACCTTATGATTACCTCATGGTAGATTTGCAAGAAGCAGTTCAAGATAAGAGTGAAAGATTCTGCAGCAACTAGGCAGTTAGGATTGAAAATTTTAGGTGTAGGGATATGATAAACACTACCTTAAGCCTAGGTTTGGTGTAAACCCACAAGGGTTCCCGCTGCTCAGACTACTTGCTCTCTAGAAAGGCTGTCATGGCCAAATTTGCACCTCTTAGTGTTTTTTTTTTTTTTTTTACACGTCTTCAGGAAGTCCAAATCAAAGTCTCATGAAACTGGAATTGTCTATTATGTGCCATTGACCCTAAACTGTATAAAACATATGGTGCATTTGGTAATCAGGAAAGAGAGTGCAGGAACCGGCATCTTATACGTGGGTATGAGATATGTGGGAATGCTAGGAACCAAATATTCACATTTTGACATTTGTACATGCCAAGAATGTATATTGAAAAGAGAATTCTATTATCATTACGACATTTGGTTCATTAATATATAAGGACTGGATAAACTAACTACAAACTAGATTTTCAACATAGTGAAGGGGAAAAGGGAAGGTGAATACCACTCTCCCCATGGTAATGAGATTCCTGCTATAAGAGGGTATCTCATATTCTCATTCCTATAGGAATGGGAGTCCCATTATTAAAGGCACACACCCAACATGGGAAATTGGAATAATGGGAATGAGACTCCTATTCCTACTCTTGATTCCTGTCAAACAAATACACGCATAAATTTTTTAGATCCTTTTGTCATCCATTAACACATCAAAAGATATAGAAATACTAATGTTCAACAGAAGGAAAAATAAACTGTTGTAGCAATGATATTTAGAAATTTTATGGTTCATACTGTCTAGAAGACATCTAACTCTCCAACAAAACTGAAGTTACTCTTGGAATTACTACCCAGAAGACTGAAATGTAAGAATCACATAGTCTACACGTCGTTGCATAATTTACAGAGGAATTTCTTGGCTTATAAGTTGGTAGTCTTAAGGACCTTGGCTTTACTTGACATGCATCAAAACTCTTATCACATCACCAATCCTCTTGTGTTCAATCACCTACCAAAAGGAGGAAAAAATAAGGTAAACGAAGTGTGGAAGATCTAAGTAGAAAATATGTAGGTGCATTTAACCAGGCATATATGTCACATTAGATTAAACACATCATGGGCAACGACAGGCATATCTGCCAGTGGAT
This sequence comes from Euryodendron excelsum, assembly GCA_033060915.1. Lineage (NCBI taxonomy): Eukaryota > Viridiplantae > Streptophyta > Magnoliopsida > Ericales > Pentaphylacaceae > Euryodendron > Euryodendron excelsum. The sequence goes on along the minus strand of CM065390.1, from coordinate 14,279,677 downwards.
TAAACTTCATTTGTGGGTGCAACAGCAAGGCACTTACTCATTTGAGAAGGAAGTACCTTTCCTAATTTAGATTATCCATTCTCAAGGATCCTATTTGTTACTAAGATCCATCTCCTGCTCCATCAAACAGAAAGAAGAAAAAGAAACAAAGAAAAAATCAAGGCAGAGCAGAATTTCAAAACCAAATTTATTCACAGAGAATATATGAAATCGAACTGTACAAAGCATCAACAAAGATTCAGAGGTACATAACTATCCTTTAACTGAATTGAATGTAGGATCTGATCTGGGTGGTTGAAGCCTGAGCATGACCTGCCACCAACAATAGGAATGATATAAGGTCTACCTAAACAGATAGACAGAACAGACCACAAGAATAGATATATACCTTTGTTTTCTCATTTTTTCCAATATAATCACATAGTTGTTTACCCTTAGAAAGCTTTTTTCCTGCCCACAAAAGCTCGACTGTATCCGCTTGAAGAAGTTCCAAGTCTGAGAATTCCACATTTTCATGCCGTGCATTAATATTTCTTTGTATTTTTGGTATTGAAAGTATTTTTCTGAAGAATCAGAAACAAGAAATTTGTAAAGAAAGTACTTGCAAAATGAACTAGAAAGCAGAATAGAAGATGATAAAAGAAAACATAAATCCGGTTATAGTTAAACATAACAAAATCCATCCCTTGCATGAAACAAGCTAACAAAATATACAATTGACGACAGTTGGGGGCACAGATTAAAGTTTGGATGATGCCATCTACTTCCATATTTACCAACTGCTACATAGTGTTAAGTGGGAAAGAATATCTCGAACAAGTAGCCACAGTTCAATGTGACAATGCCTTCATCAATTGCTGTACATATAGCTGCTACATATTTAAGTAAACAAAACACCAATACATACTATGATAAAAAAAAACAAGTCCCAGAGATAATACAAGTTGTTTGTCCAAACATTAATTAAATTCTCTACCCAAAATGCATTGCATCTTTTCAAAAACTAATCAGATAAACAGAACAAAATAAAAGATTAAAAAACCCATGAGATCATTTCCACATTCAGATACTTTATCACGGAGCCTCAACAACGGAAATTACCTTTTAGGAGCTGCTGTAAATTGGAATCCGGAAAACCCATTATGTGATAATTTGCACTGAATTCCCTTTCTATGCTTTTCACATGGTCTTTCAGCATGTGACTCAACAAAGGCTTGTTATGCAGAACCTGGTCCTGTCATTGGAAACCAACAACTTCATAACAGCTTGCTCAAGCAACACTTATCAAGCCATCGGAACAGTCCACTGTTTTACATGCATTTGTATTCCAGAAAAATCAGAAATAGACATTAATTAAGCCAAATAGCCCTTTTAGGCTCAATTGAGTAAAGCTTCTGGCTTTTACGGATTCCTTTCGCATTCAATTATTATCTCAACAGCCAAACAGCACAAAAATGGCATACATACATACATACATACATACACAGAGAGAGAGAGAGAGAGACCTGGGAAGCGTAGGTCTTGGCTTCTGATAAAGCTCTGATTAGAGTGATAACTGCATCCAGATGTAGAAGTGAGACGAAATGCGAGAGAGAGCGAGAGAGAGAGAGAGAGAGAGAGAGAGAGATTGAATCGTTAAATAAGGAAAAGCTAAACCTTTGTGGTCTTCGCTATGGAGAGAAAGACGAGGCTCGAGTTGGACGACAAAGCGTTGAATCATGGATTGAAGGTTGGAGATTTCTGTGACTTCTCCGGCGATTTCGTCGACGGTGGAATTGCTTTGGCACTCGTAGAGGAACTCTCTTTGGTCGTCGCTATCACCGTCGCCGGCATGCTTCACCTGAATTCGAACCATCTCCAACAGTGTTTTTCTTGTATATTTGTGACTAGAAAATTTGTCTAGCTCTCCAGGTTTCTTTGGCGCCTTATTCTTGACGATTATTTTATACTCAAAACTCCAATTATTTTTTGGAAAAATTAGGGACATAATTTAAATTGAAAAGGGTAATGCAATAATAGAGAAAATACAAAGAGAAAAAATAACATCATCTCAAAAAATATAGAAATAAGTATATCAAGAAGAAAAAAAATAAAATAAAGTTAAATGCAAATGAAAACAGAGGTAAATGAAAAACTCAACATTCTAAATGTAACATCGAATTATACAAAAATTATATATTGATTTAGTTTAAATTTGCATACATTGTGAACTAAGCAACTCGTACATTCGAGTATGTCGAACATTCTCCATTTTACGCTAAACATTTTTTGTGTTTTCATTTGAACCCATCTTTTTAAAAAAAATTGTTTTTCAGTCTAGCTTTCTCCTAATTTTAGGTAAAATTACATTTTCTCTTTTGATTTTACATATACTGATTAAACTTTCTATTTTGAATTTAAATTTTTACCTCCAACTAAATTCTCATTTTCTCAAATTTTTTTTTTATAAAAAAATCGAGCTTATAGCTCGTCTCATTACCTCGTATTTTGATTAATCCATCTACACAACGAAATATTACACACGGCTCTGAGACGGACCTAGTGAGATCATTAAGAAAAAAACTTAAAAACAATTGGTTGACCGAACAGACCAGATCAAATAAAGATTAAATTGGCTAACAACAGAGAGAGAGAGAGAGAGAGAGAGAGAGAGAGAGAGGGCTCATATGTGATCATATCTGATTGAACTCGGCCGCCATAATTTGATGGCACAAAATTATATAAGAATCATCGTATAATTTCCTAATTGAATTGAGGGGCATAGGTCACGATTCCAGCTAATACATTCTTCAAGATAGTTCCCAAAACTATGCAATCGGACTCAAGAATCACTGCAAATACACTAAAGAGCTTCAACAACCTAAAAAATTCCCTGCTTCGCCAAATGCCAATTGACAGAACCTTGGATATTGCGCCTGTTTGGAACTTACGAAAATTTTCTTCCACTTTTCTTTCCTTGTTTGATTCTACCTAACAGTCTGTTAGGAACTTAGGGGATGGAAAGGCAGGAAAAAAAAGAGAAAATAAAAAAAATATATTTTACCTTCCCTATTTAGTTCTGTAAACAAAATGAAAAGAAAGTAAAAGGAAGAAAGAGAGAGAAAGAGAGATATTTAAAAAATTTCCTGCCGTTTTCCCTGCAGAGTTTCTCCAGAATCATGATACAAGGAAGTTCTTATCTGTACCTAAAACAGTGAACATGTAAAAACAGCATGAACCTGTTTCACAATTGGAATTAGTGAACAATTAGGAATAATCAAACAAAATTTCTAATTAACATCATGCAAGATTAAAAAAATAATAATCATTTCAGAAGCATAAAAAACTAGCACAATCAGGGAAAGTAAGTGTGTTGTCTGTTCTCCTAGCATGATCAGTTTTCACCTTTCAACCCAGAAAATAAATTCTAGCAATCTCCACTGTCAAGCCCAACAAATTACCTCGTCCCATAAACAATATATAGCATATAACTTTGAATATGGAATACCAAGGATAATTCATGCCAGTGTTGTCAACAAAAAGTTTGCGGAACAATAGTTCATTAGACAACCAACAATAACCTAAAACACATGCCAGCCTCTGGAAGTGCATTGGCGGTTAATGACGCCAAGTAGTCAGAAAGTTTTCAGAATATAGTTTGCCCTGAATGAGCTATGAATATTACACAGGTAAGATTAAACCATTTGAATAAGTAGACCATTCAAAAGTTGAAACATCCACCATGAAGATCCCAATATCAGTTAGATACTGTAAGTGTAGCTTCAAATGATCAAAACCCATATTCTTGTAGCTGAAAACGAGACTAATGGCTTAGAAATTTCATCACCCTTGTCTAACTTTTTTCCCAATGCTAGATAATGGAACCTTTTAGGCCTTTGAACTCCATATACGCAGCACCAAGCAATAGTGACCACCTTTTGTCCTCGTTTCACCTTAGCTAAATAGACATAAACAGGCCTAATATCTGCATACTTCAACCTTAAAACAGTATCCAACTGCAGGAATTTAGAAGGGGTAAATAAAAAACCTAACTCCATTAAAGAATCTTGGCAGCTTTAGGGATCTTTTAGTTAGTCCACTTGAACAATCTTTGCCTACTTAGTTCCACAACACAATTTTCTATTTGATGCACAAACCTGGAAGTCCAACCCCAAATGTTATGAATTCTCGCATCAAAGGGCATAAATCCGATCAACTTCTGAGTTGGAGAACTCAGAGTGATGCCAAGAGTTGGATCCGCTCCTTGCACTCTTCTCCCTCTTCCTCATTGACCGACTCCTCTTTGACTTTACCACATAATAAGTCATGGTGCCAAGAACCCCAGCCATTATCACTCCACCCACAACTGTAATGAAAATTGCAGCCCACTCGTACTGTCGACCCACCACTATATAAGAGGAGGCCATAAATGCCACAGAAGTGCAAACCGAAGCCAACCACATCAACTTGTTAATCACCTCCACCACCCGTCTCTCAGCTTTGGTCTCTCCTCTAACCAATGTAATCTGAACTACCACAACAGCCAAGGACGTAAATAGTGCAATGGCATTAAAAATGAAGAAGATTTTAAAAGAAATCTTGCTTGCGGTTACAGCCATCCCATTATTATCATCCCCACCTGGTACAGTGAAAATAGCTGCGAAGGCAACCGTAGCGAAAAGCACTGCAACCACAGTCACTGAGTTAGTGGCATTATTGATCCCCTCACGGTGGAGTTTTCTGAGCTCTTTAGCAATCCCATAAACATTTTTGTTGGTCCTCTTAGTTTGTTCAAGCTGTGTGTGGACATCTTTCTTGATCTGAGTCACGGTTTTTCTCAACTCGTCCCTTGGTTGGTTCAGTTCATTAGCTCTAACAGCACCATAGCGAGAAAGGTAGTCTTTTATATCAGAGGATTCCTCAGAGAGAGGAAGCTCTTCAGCTATGTCAAGAGCTGTTTTGTGATCTCTGGTCAGCGCATTAACATTAGTGTCTGGGAGGCGTAACAACTCATTCACTATCTGCAAGGGCAAAAGGTCAAAAAATTATAAAAAAAAAAAAGAAGAAGAAAGAAATCAATAATCAATCTATGTGAATATTTAAGGTGTAGTCGACTACTAAAAAATGTTCATTCTTGCAAAATTCTAGGCACATGGGAAATGTGAAATAGCCAACAAAAGTAATCAGGTGGGGTAACACAACGAATGAACATGAAAACTGAGGAAGCAGAAAGTCGGAGAAATCTATCAGAAATTCACCTTATACAACATTTATTGCTTCATATGAAATTTTGTAAGCTTAACATCAATCATCAGATATTCTAGTCCATTCAAATTCGGAAACACAAATTAAAATGATGTTATGTCCCCAACCCATAAAATTCATATCTTTTTGAGAAAATTACATGAAGCTTACCTAAGCTCTTGTCAAACCCCTATGCTTGGAATAAAGGATGAAAGGTTCACATATTCAATTCAAAGAACTTAGGCCCCACAACACAATGGGAAAAATTATTAACTCAGGAAAAGACCATCAATTTATATAAATACTTCTTGGTGAGGAGAAATTGGACCATTGCCAGTACATTGGATGTTCAGAAAATATAGATTAAAAAAAAAATATCCAGCACCACTAAAATATACCTCTGCTCGCTTTTTCCTGGTAGCTACATGTAATGCTGTGTTGCCAAACTTGTCTGGCAGCATCACAATGGCTGCATCAGCCTCGAGAAGCAATTTGACCACCTCACTGCTAACCCCTTTTACAGCCATATGTAATGCAGTCTGCCCTTTCTTATCTGTCCTTCTTGCCAATTGTGAATCTTTGTCAAGCAATGCTTTCACAATTTCCACATGTCCCTGTCTGGCAGCTAAATGCAATGCATTTTTGCCATTGGATCTAGAAATCTCTAACAAGCTACAATCCTTTGACAGCAGTTCATTCACCACAGCTGTATGCCCCCTTGTAGCTGCAGATATAAGAGGGGTTGCATTTGATGGGCCAATCGTTTTACTTAGCTCTGGGTCATGGTCTAGTAGCACCTGAACAATTCCTGCAATAAAAGTCTCACTAAGTTCACCAGCCCGCTTTTGCACAGAATAGATATTAAGAACAGAAATCTAGCAGCAGTAAAACTTTCTTGTCTCACTGAATAAATGTAGCCTCTACATTAACTGAATATTAGGTTACCTGAAGATTTACAAAGGAAATTGTAGATTCAATTAGTATTTTGGTGTACCAGATTCCGTATCCAAATCCAACGTGCACGTTGAATTAGTTCACTTCCAGAACTTTAAAATTGGTGATTTTCGAAAGAAAAACTTCAACAAAATGTTCCCCCTTTAAAGAAGTTAAAACTCTCAATGAGAACACAAGAATTATAAATTTTGTGATACATTTAAATTTAACCATGTATGAAAGCAAAAAGGTAAGCCAATTGCAGAGTTTCAATTTATAATGGAAATGTCACTGCGCGCTCACAGCTTCAAGTAAGCCACTTTTTATGTTCGATTATGATATTTATAAGAGTTTAATTTTGATGCACTGACAGTGTATAATTTTTTTACACAAGCGGGTACTAGAATGTAACATGTGTCCATGAGTCTTGCTTATTTATGTTGTACTGAACACTCAATTTTAAAAAAAAAAAAAAAACATAGAAAAAGGTCAAAACCATCATAGAATTTTTGGTTTGTGAAAATATGAGCCCTCACAAATCCTCAAGGCAACCAAACTCGATAAGCCACATTATTTGTTCCTAATGGAACTCTGTAATCCATTGATTGTAAGCTGCCGACCAGCATGCAAATGCCTAAATTACTTGCAGTTTGGATTAGCAAGACACCACAAAAATGTCAAAGCGATGGAGTACAAAATACCAACTGCAACTATCATTATCTATTTGGATAAGCCCCTTGATACCACGCTAAAGCCCATTTGGTGCATGGCAATACCTAAGCTAAACGCCTACATCTACTAATTACTGAACCCTGAAGGCAATGAATGATGGCATCCAAGCTATTCAAAGTCATTGAACTTAATATTGTAGAAGCAACAAGTTAAATGACTTCATTTTTCTTAATATAATGAACTAAGTTTTTCGAACTCAATTGCAACTAAAAAGCCATACTCATTTTTATATGACGGGTGACTGAATTATGAAAAAAAAAAAAGCTAATTGGAAACAACCAGGAATTAAAAAAATGGATGAATCAATTACTTAAGAAAGCTCAGATCATTACCATGGTGTCCTTGACTCGCAGCTATATGCAGAGGAGCAAACCCAGACCGATTTTTCTTCGAAATACTATCCTGATTTGCATACTTCAACAACTCCTTCACAACATCAAGACGACCTCTCTCTGCTGCCGTAAACAGCGCTGTCTCCCCCAACTCGTTCACCTCATTCACCACCGACGCCCGAATCTCCGCAACCTCAGCATCGAAATCCGCTCCGCTCAGAGTCCCCACCATCTGCGTATCAATATCGTCCAAAATCTGCTTCACAGCCGCAAGATCACCCCGCTGTGCCGCCAAATGCAGCTCAGTGTCGTTGTGCCGGCCAGTCACCTGTTTCACGTACTTCTTCTTTCCGGCCTGATCAATCCGCTTGCCGGAATTCGACAAAACCAAAGCAGGCGCAGTCGCCGATGACGGAGATGGCGATGGCGACGGCTCGGCCAGAGGGTTTTGGTTTTGGTTCGGCGGCGGAGTCATCAATCCCTTCTCTATATCTCTTTCCCCTCCTAGCCAATCACTCAAGAATTAACATACAGAAACCATCTAAGGCCGCACATATATGTATATACAAGTATATAACAGCTCAATTTTTTGTTTAGCTCGTTTGTTTCGCCACAAATTAGCTTCTGGAGTCTGAGAATGCTCTTGGAGAAGAATCTCAGTTTGATTTTCATTTTCACGAAAAATCTTGCGGAAAATATTTTCCGAGAAAATTTACAAAAAAAAAAAAAAGGCTACTACAGTAACGAACAAAAATGATACCGATCGATGCCCGCAACATAAGAGAATCAAGAGAATTGAGTGACTAAGGGAGAGAGAGTACCTTCGTCGATAGCTGAAGCCATACTTGGATTGGAGGTGCAAACCCTAGAGACTGGATTTGATAGAGAGGGAGAGAGGGCTAACAAGTCGTCTGCAGAAAGTGAAGTGAGAGAGACGACGGGAGATGAAGACTGATAACAAAAGGATAAGCCGACAGGAGAGAGGAAAGTGCAGAGAAACGTCTGATTTTTGAACAGCATATTTGTTTTTTTGTTTAACTATTTTCCTTTTGATGGGTTTGCATTGGTGCCCCTATGTATTTGAGTATTTATGATTCTTGGCAAAATACTTTTTGACATTATTGCAAAACAAATAAAATGAGATGTGACTTGTGTTTGGTTGATTAAAAGTATGTTTGAGATTAAATTTTTATGTAAAAGAACTAATGATGCAGTGAATTTATACAATCTTCCCAACCTTTGATGTAAACGGTTGGGGCGATGAATTCTCTTGCTTGGGACACTGGTGTGGTGCCTGCCAAAAATACTCTGATACCAAAATTAGATTAGAGACAAATGGGTAGAATAATTATACTCAAGGGTTCATGAGTTTCGTACCTTCATTGAAGATGATGACTACCCTTTTTATAGAGATGTTGGCAGGGGGTGTGGATCGGATTGTGGGCATATTAATGGGAGAGTTAATCGTGCCCTTAAATTACGCACCAGGGATCGTGGGGGAGTGTCATGCCCCCACGTTAGGCTTCATGAACCATGTCCCCAGTTGTGGACGAAACCGTCCTAATTATGGGATCGTGGGAGCTGATCTTTAGGCGAGAATTTCGGGGTGCCTTAATGGCGACGCCCGGTGCACTGCTAAAGTTCTGCCCTTCCAAGTCTGTTGGCAGACCTAGGTTGGAAGGGAGTTCGAAAGTCCGAACCTAGAGACATAGCCTGAGCTTATATGGTCTGTCTATAGGGGGCAGACCAGCTATACTTGTTGTATTATCAGATGCCCCCAATTCCCTTAGCAGCCTAAGCCTGCTGGCGGAAATTTTAAAGAGTCGCAGGGCGCCGCCCCTGAGGTGCATTATGGCGTTGTAAACCGTCATGATTACTATGCCTACCGAATTGACGTGACCCTTGGTGTTCGTGCCACGTGGCCTCGCGGGATTGGTTCCCGTACATCGATTGGATGTTACCATTATCGGCCATTCGATCTAAGAACCTAAGGCAGATCTATGCCGTTAATTTCGAAAAAAAGGGGGCCTATAAAACCTTGGCGGTTTGCCAAAAGGCCCTCCATTTTGTACATCTTTTTCGAGTTATTCGGCGAGTGATTTTTCTCACCTTCTTCCCCTCTTCTTCCGCCATTGTTGATTGTTCGAAGCAACCCTAAACCTCCCCCTTAACCTTTCTACTCATCAAGGTATTCAGGGTGTGTGGGTATATGTTTTGGCTTCTACAGAAAGCTATATAGTACTACGAGTGGAGAGTCAGGACCTCGTACCCTTTAAGGTTTGTAGGCAACCCGTCCTTTGTTGAGTCTGTGTATTGGGGCATTTTAAAGGCCTCCAGGTCCACTTTTGGGACCTTACGTGAAATAGAAGACCCTAGGATCATGAACCCCCCTTAATCACCTTATCATCCGGTTCTAAGTGCATTGCCTCAATGGATTTGGATAGGGTTAGGCCAGATGAGGCTTCGAGTGCCTGTACGAATTACTCTGGGGCAGACATTGAGGATGTTACCCGAGAGGTGAGGCCAAAGAGGACAAGGAGCCCTGTAGCCATTATGGACGCCTTTAAAGGTGCCCCCGCGACTGTGGTTGAAGTCGGAGTTGGGTCACCATCTGCCCCAGACTGTAGGTACGAGGCGAGGCACATAGCTTCCATCTTAGACGGGGCAAAAGTGAAAAAGCTCTGGTCTACCTACCAATTTCCAGCCTCTATGAGCTATAAAGTTTCTGGGAGCGAGGACAGAGCGTGCTTCCCTCATCCTGGGGAGATTGCGGTGTACAAGAGTGCACTGACCGGGGGGTTGAGGTTTCTCATTGCTCCTCCCATTAGGGGAGTCTTAAGCAAGGCCAGGTTAGCACCTGGGCAGCTCATGCCCAACTCATGGCATATACTGGTGGGCTGTACAGCCTTGTGGCAGGCCACTACCAATAAAGAGGAAATCTTGACCACTGAAGACTTCTTTTTATGTTACAAAATAACTGAGAGTGAGAGCTCAGGCTGGTATTACTTCTCAGCTCGTGAGGGTCAGCCTGCACTAATAACTAATCTCCCAGTCTCCCACAAGCGCTGGAAGGAAAAATACTTCTTTGTTTATGGCAAGGGCATGGAGATTGCCCACTGGGAGGATGTGACCGACCAGACCCCTCGCATACCCAGACAATGGGGTAGACCAGGTAGGAAGGGTAAGCGCTTTTCGTACTTTCGTGCTTAATCCCTTCTTAAGGTAGTGGTCTGACCATCATCCGCTTTTCTTTTGCTCAGCACACCTTCCTGTGCTGGAGGACGAGTCAAAGGAAGACTGGTTAGCGATGATGAGGGAGAACCCAGTCAAGAACTGGGCGCCTCTTGTAGCTGGTGAGAGTTTGGCCGCCTACCTCTTAGGTCCAGACCTTTCCATCGAGGCACTTCGCACTGAGAGGAGTGAGTCTGGTATGTCTGTTGCAGCTGCTTTCTAATGTAAGTGCATTGATCCGCTTTTCTCAGTGGTCTGACCATCATCCGCTTTTCTTTTGCTCAGCACACCTTCCTGTGCTGGAGGACGAGTCAAAGGAAGACTGGTTAGCGAGGATGAGGGAGAACCCAGTCAAGAACTGGGCGCCTCTTGTAGCTGGTGAGAGTTTGGCCGCCTACCTCTTAGGTCCAGACCTTTCCATCGAGGCACTTCGCACTGAGAGGAGTGAGTCTGGTATGTCTGTTGCAGCTGCTTTCTAATGTAAGTGCATTGATCCCTGCCTTATGTGTTTTACAGGACTAGAACCTAACATGGGCTTTGATAAGAGGAGTATGGGTCCTCTGCCAAGAAGAAATTTGAGGAAATGGAAAGGGCAAAAGCCGCTAGAGAAAGACCCAGCAAGCGCCCACGACCCAGCTCAGGGGGCAGGACCGTTGAGCCTTCACCTAACAAGGGCCTTACAGTGGTTGGCCCATCCAAGGGAGCCAAGGCTCCTACTGCTGCCCAGGCACCTGGTCAGTCCTCCAGGCCTGGCGATGGCATGCCCCCACCTGTTACAGCAACACCTACTGGCCAATCACCTTCAGTTCGGCCGAATAAGCCCCTCATTGTAGAGGATGTCCAAGCTGCTTGGGATTAGATATAGAAATTCATTAGTCTGGAGGACGTGGGCCCCTTCGTTAACTGGAGCAACACCCAACTGATAAAGAGCATAAACCATGATGCTGTCAATGTGATGCTTCTGGTTAACCTTTCTTTTTCATCTGACTACTCTGACATATTGATACTGATCCGTCCATCCCTTTTTGTAGCTGCATGTTAAAGCGCTCTGTCTATCTACCCACTTGAAGGCGAAGATGACCGAAAGCTCTAAGAAAGGTTAAGTCATCAAGACCCCGACCGAGACAATCAGCGGTCTGGAGAAAAAGGTCAAAGATGCCAAGGAATCCAAGGCAGTTGCTGAGGTAGAGAAGACTGTCGTCTTAGACGAGTCGGCGGAACTAAAGAAAAAGGTTGAGGCATTGACCTTTGATGCTCAGGCCTTTGAGGTCGTCAAAGACTCTCTGGCCTTCAAGGTAGCTGAGCTAGAGGGGCAGCTCAAAAGTGCTTAGGAAAGGGCTGTGGAGGAGGTTAAAGCTGAGGCAGCCTTTCAGAATGAAGTCGACGAGGCTTACATGGAAGGTTTTGTCAACGCTAAGGTTGCGATAAAGAAGCTCTTCCCAAACCTAGATTTCTCTGCCTTAAAGTCGTCTGATGACACCACCTCCCAGGCACTTGGTGGGGAAGACCAGACCTCTGCAGCAGAAGAAGAGGATGACGCTCAATCCTAAGCTTTTCAAAAGACCCAAGCCTTTGTAGTAGATTTTTTTTTTTACTGCCTTTGTAATTGCCTTCTATTGATAAAAATGCTTTTTTGCCTCTTATCCGTGCTCTGTGTTCTTTTATTCAAATGCCTGTGATTGCCTTTTTTGACTTGACCTGTAAGTCCACGGGACTAACTAAGTGGGCTTAGTGGCCTTATGATCATTTGGCTGTTCTAGTTAGTCTCGTGGGCTGACCAGGTGAACTCATTAACCTGCTAGCCTTTCGGCTTGTTTGGTCAGTCTCCAAGATTGACCAGTTGGGCTTAATAGCCTTGTGGCCTTTCGGCTAGTCTGGTCAGTCTTGGGGACTGACCAGTTGGGCTCAGTAGCCTTGTGGTCTTTCTGCTTATCTAGTCAGTCCTGGGGATTGACTAATTGGGTTTAGTAGCCTTGTGGCCTTTCGGCTTATCTGGTTAGTTTTGGGGACTGAACAGTTGGGGTTAGTAGCCTTGTGGCCTTTCGGCTTGTCTGGTCAATCTTGGGGACTGACCAGTTGGGCTTAGTAGCCGTATGGCCTTTCGGCTTGTCTGGTCAGTCTTGGGGACTGACCAGTTGGGCCTAGTAGCCTTGTGGCCTTTTAGCTTGTCTAGTTAGTTTTGGGGGCTGACCAGTTGGGCTTAGTAGCCTTGTGGCCTTTCGGCTTGTCTGGTCAGGCTTGGGGTCTAATCAGTTAGGCTTAGTAGCCTTGTGGCCTTTTGGCTTATCTGGTCAGTCTTGGAGACTGACCAGTTGGGCTTAGTAGCCTTGTGCTCCATGAGCCATGTGAGTAGATGACCATATTGGGGCCTCGAAGAGCAAGAATTTCATTAATGCGTGCTGGTTACATCATACACAGTACTTTATCAGGTGCTCAACATGCCAAGGGTTAGAGAGGTCTTTGCCGTCCATTCCGATTAGCCAGTAGGTCCCTTTCGGGAAAACCTCTTAACTTTGTATGACCCTTCCCAATTTATCCCGAGTTTACCATCATTGAGCTTCCTGGTAAACTGATTGACTTTCTTGAGGACCAGATCTCCTGCTTTGAATGCCCTAGGTTTCACTTTGGCATGATGATATCTACGCATCCTTTGTTGATAGGCAGCTACTTCTATGGCTGCTTGCAACCTTCTCCCTTCAAGTAGATCTAGGCTCACCTCTAGGGCTTCTTTGTTGGCCTTCGGTTCGAAGTGTTCGACCCTGGGGCTATGCAGACCTATCTCCACCGGGATAATCGCTTCTGACCCGAACGTTAAGGAAAAAGGGTTGTGCTCGGTGGCCACCCTCTCTGTCGTCCAGTAAGCCCACAAAATGTTGGGAAGTTCCTCAGCCCATAAACCTTTCGCCTTCTACAGCTTCGCCTTGATAGTGTTGAACAGGGTTCTGTTGGTGACTTCAATCTGGCCATTGGCTTGGGGATACTCTGGAAAAGAGAAGTGATGGCTGATCTGGAGGTCTGAGCATATCTAACCAAACTGACCGCCCTTAAATAGTTTCCCATTATCTGTAATAATCACCTTGGGGATTCCAAACCTACATATGATGTTCTTCCATAGGAAATTCTTCATTTTAGCCTTTCCCCAAAGGTAAGGCTCCCACGATGTCAATCCCCCATTGGGCAAAAGGCCAAGGGCTTTGGATAGGCGTCAGCTCCTGGGGCAGTTGTCTTGGGATGTTGGAAAACCTTTGGCACTTGTCACACTTCCTTACAAAGTCTTGGGCATCCTTCTCCATCGTGGGCCAATAGTAGGCTGCCCTGAGTATCTTCTCGGCCAGAGCTCTTCCTTTTAAGTGGTTGTCGCAGACCCTTTCGTGCACATCTCTCATAATATAATCAGCGTCGGCTTTTCCCGCACACTTTAGCCAGGGCAGGGTGTGTCCCTTTTATACAAAATGCCGTTGATAAGGGCGCACCTGATGGCTCTGTACTGAATCCTTCTAGCCTCAACGTTGTCCTCTGGTAAGGATCCTTGCTCCAAGTAGTTTCTGATTGGTATCGCCCACTCCACTTCTTATTCTACTTGGTGTATTTCTAGGCTCTGAATGCTTGGCGAATCTAGCACCTCCATGGAGATTCCTGGGTCATCCTCCTGAGATGAGGCTATTCTGGCCAGTTGATTTGCCTCCTCGTTCTGCAGTCTTAGCACTCTTTCTAATAGTATTTTGGAGAATTTTCTGGCCAGGCTTTTAGCCAGCTCGTAATATTCTTGCATATTTTCTCCCCTGACCTTGTATTCGCCTTCGACCTGTTCTACCACAAGTTGAGAGTCACTGCGTACCAGGATAGCCATTTTGAGGCCAGCTATCACGGCTTCGTATTCAGCTTCGTTGTTGGAGGCGAGAAATTTGAATTTGACAGCGTATTCGAGTTTGTGCCCTTCAGGTGTGACAAGGAAGACCCCAACCCCACTTATTCTGTCGGTGGAAGAGCCGTCAACATTGAGTATCCACTGGGGCTGTAGAGAGTGTCAGCAGGGTGGGTTGTTGGGTGGGTGAATTCAGCGATGAAGTCTGCTACAACCTGCCCTTTGATCGCCAGTCTTGGGCTATAATGAACGCCGAATTGGTTGAGTTCTATGGACCATTTGATAAGTCTGCCCGAGGTCTCTGGCTTGTGGAGGATCTTCTTCAACGGCTGGTCTGTCAGAACGACTATGGTGTGCTCTTGGAAGTATGACCTCGACCTCTGTGCTCAAGTTACGAGGGCGAGGGCCAGTAGCTCCATTTTGGGGTATCGCTCCTTGGCACCCCTCATGGCTCTACTTATGTAATAAACAGGCTTCTAGACTCCTTCCTCTTGTCTAACCAAGGCTGAACTCACTGCTGTGTCTGACACGGCGAGATAAATATAAAGTTCTTCACCTTTCATGGTTCGGCTCAGCAATGGTACTGAACTCAGGTATTCTTTGAGTTGCTGGAAAGCTTGTTCATATTTGGGGTTCCACTTGAAAGCTTTACGTAAAATTTTAAAGAAAGGAAGGCACTTATCTGTTGATCTGGAGATAAATCTGTTCAGTGCTGCCACTCTGCCTTCCAATCTTTGGACTTCCTTGGTGGTCGTTGGGGATTGCATGTCTAGTACTGCTCTAATTTTTTTGGGGTTAGCCTCTATCCCTCGGTTGGAAACCATGAACCCTAGGAACTTGCCACATGCTACTCCAAAGACACATTTGGTAGGGTTTAGCTTCATCTTATAGGTTCGTAAGTTCTTAAATGTCTCTTCCAGATCTGTCAAGTGGTTGGTGGCTTGTTTGCTTTTTACCAGGATGTCATCGACGTAGACTTCCATGTTTTTACCAATCTGAGTGCTAAACATGTGGTTGACAAACCTCTGGTAAGTTGCTCTGGTGTTCTTCAGGTCGAAGGGCATCACTCTATATCAGTACAGGCCTCTATCTGTCACAAACGCAATGTGCTCCTGGTCGTGCTCTGCTATCTTTAGCTAGTTGTAACCTGAGAATGTATCCATGAAGGTTAGCATCTTGTACCCTACTGTTGAGTTCAAGAGTTGATCTATTATGGGTAAGGGGAAGCTATCCTGGGGACATGCCCTATTCAGATCTGTAAAGTCCACACACATCCTCCACCTCCCATTTGCCTTTTTGACCATGACCATGTTGGACAGCTAGTTGGGGTACTGGGCCTCCTTTATGAAGCTAGCTCTGGTCAATTTCTCAACCTCTTCAGCCAAAGACTCGTTGCGTTCTGGGGCGAAGGTCCTCCTTTTCTACCTGATTGGTTTTACCATTGAGTCTATGTTCAGATGATGGGCAATGATTTGGGTATCAATGCCTGGCATATCCTCATGAGACCAAGCAAAAACATCGGCGTTCTGCTTAAGGAAAGACCTTAATCCCTCCTTGAATTCTTCTAGGGTTGTTGTCTCGATTTTTACTACTATGGTCTGATCTTTCTCTTCTACCACGACCTCTTCGAGCTCTTCTACAGGCTCTCCCCTCCTGATCTCCTCCTCTTCTCAAACCTCCAACATTCAATCAGCATGGCCTCCTTGGTCTCCCCTCTGAGTGATGCCATATAACACTCTCTGGTGGTCTGTTGGTCACCCCTGGCTTCCCTAACTCCTTGGGATGTGGGGAATTTGACCTTCAAGTGGTAGGTGATTGGTATAGCTTTGAACTCGTTGAGAGCTGTTCTGCCCACAATAATGTTGTAGGCCGAAAGGCAATCTACTATTAAAAATGTCACCATCTCGGTGGCTTGTTGGGGTGTGGTCCCTAATGTTACTGGCAAGGCTATGGAACCCAAAGGGGTAACTCTGTCGTCAATGAAACCGACCAGGGGGGAGTTGACAGGTTACCCCTGCCAACCTTTAATTGCTTGAAGGCCTTTAGGAAGAAGATGTCTGTCGAACTACCACTGTCCACAAGAACCCTTCATATCAAGAAGTTGGACACTACTGCCGATATGACCAAGGGGTCATCATGAGGGTGACATATAGCCTCAGCCTCTTCATTAGTGAACGTGATGGGACATGCTCTACCCTAGATTTTTTGGTTGATCAATTTATGGACATGACTTCCTTTTGGCTCCTGGCCTCCCTGGCGTGCCTTTTCCTAGCAGATGAGGTTTCACCACCGCCTGCGAACCCTCCAGAGATGACCCTTATTTCTCCCATGGGTTGCTGATTTTGCCTTTCCCTCTCAGGACTTCTTCGTTCGGCCTGCCTTAGGTGCTGATCTTGCCTATCGTCGCGCCTGCTCCCTACTATGTATCTGCCCAACCTCTCTTGCTTGATCAAGTTCTCCACTTGCTGCTTAAGGTCGTAGCAGTCCTCCGTATCATGGCCATGGTTCTAATGGAATCAGCACCACTGGTTGGTTGGCCTCTTCTCTGGGGGGGACCTCATTTGTCCTGACCATCTCAACAATGGATTCCCCTTGATCTCGTAGAGCACTTGATCTAGGGGAGTATTTAGGGGGGTAAAATGCTAGTTATATCTAGCCGGCTTGATCCTATCACTCTCTACCTTGGGCTTCTGCTCAGCCAATCTAGGGGCTTTCGTTGCCTTGTCATCCTTCTTCTCCTTAGCCATCCTCTTCTTATCTAGACTGGAAGAGGCACTTTCTAGTCTTCCCTGGCTTTGAGGGTGTCTTCTGCGTTCATGTATTTCTGCGCTCGGAGCATCAGCCCAGCCATGGTCTTGGGCGCCTCCTTGGCCAGGCAGAACAGGAACTTAGGGGTTCTGACGCCTGCAATGAAAGCTGCCACTGCCACTTTCTGATCCAGGTCATCCACGTAGAGTGTCTCCTGGTTGAAGCGGGTGACAACCTCGCTCAAAGTCTCCTTCTCGCGTTGTTTAGTGTGGAACAAGGAAGTGGAGGGTCTCTTCTGCCTTTGCCCTATGATATAGTGGCTGCCGAACAACCTACTCAGGTCCACGAATTTATTGATCGTTCTAGGGGATAGCCTGTGGAACCAAATTCGGGCTGGGTCTTTAAGGGTGGTAGGAAATGCTCGGCACATAATTTCGTCAAGGACCGTTTGGAGGTCCATCAGGGCTTTATACGTCTCAAGGTGGTCCAGAGGGTCTTTTGTGCCATCAAAGGACTCCAATGTGGGTATCTTGAATTTTAGGGGTAATGACATCCTCATTGCTCTTGCTGTGAAAGACGTGTATGTCTTGTTCACCAGCTCTGTTATTGTGCTGGGGCCTTTCTCTTTTACAGCGGCAACCACCCCAGCCAATTGAGCCTGCATCTCTTTCAACTGCTAGTCCCACAGCTAGCGAGTTTTGTCAGTGTGCTCCGGAAGCACCATTGTTGCCGACTTGGACTGGGTGATATGGCTCTAGGCTTCGTCGGTATTGGTTCCGGCCCCTTTCGGAGGAGGGTTTTCTCTAGGAAACACTAGGTCCTCTGCTCCTTCATCGGCGTTGCCTTCACAATTCTTTGCTGCGGGCTGGTTTGCAGGCATCGGTGGGTTTTCAAGTGGCAGAAGATCCACCACGGCCGGTGCCACTAGTGGCGGGGGTAATCTCCTCTCCAACTCTTGATTCTGAGCTTGGAGCTGGTTCATGGAGGCCATCATCTCGATGATCTGCTGCTCCAAGGCAGCGATCTTTACGGTGCTTTGTTCCCCCATTGCTTTGTCTAGCCTGATTGATGTAGCACCGGATTGGGTCAAGACCATGAAACAATCAAAGTATGGTTCTCATAGACGGCGACAACTGATGATGCAGTGAATTTATACGATCTTCTTGACCCTTGACGCAAACGGTTGGGGTGATGAATCCTCTTGCTCGGGACACCGGTGTGGTGCCTGCCAAAGACACTCCGATACTAAAGTTAGGCTAGAGATAAATGGGCAGAATAATTATGCTCAAGGGTTCATGAGTTTTGTACCTTCATTGGAGATGATGACTGCCCTTTTTATAGAGATGTTAGCAAGGGATGTGGATCGGATTGTGGGCACATTAATAGGAGAGCTAATCGTGCCCTCAAATTGCGCACTAGGGATCGTGGGGGAGTGCCATGCCCCCACGTTAGGCTTTACGAACCATGCCCCCAGTTGTGGATGAAACCATCCTAATTATGGGATTGTGGGGGCTGATCTTCAGGCGAGAATCTCGGGGTGCTTTAATGGCGACGCCTGGTGCACTGCTGGAGCTCTGCCCTTCCAAGTCTGTTAGCAGACCTAGGCTGGAAGGGAGTTCTAAAGTCTAGGGCTGGAGATATAACTTGAGCTTATTTGGTATGTCCATGAGGGGTAGACTAGCTATACTTGTCGTATTATCAAGAACTATGTTTGAATATTTTTTAAAACTCATTAATTTTTTTTAATTTTACTCGATAAGCTTGTTTGTACTCTATGATGATATAAAAAAAAAAGTTACTTGAGATCTACTCCATTGTGATCAGCTTGAAATATAAATGAGCAATGCTTGAACATATTTTGAAACTCGTCAAGTTTTTAAGTAAATTTGAAATGTACTATTTAATTTGACTTAACTTAATTACAAACTTGTACATATGCAAGTTTTTTTTTTTTTTTAAAAGAGAAAAAAAGAATCCTTTTCTTGACATAGTTGGAAGTTCCTAGAACATAATTAACACAATAAATCAGTAATCTTTAGAAGGGGGGAAACCTTTTTTCAATATTCTTTGATTTCAAAGGGACATTATGAATCATGTAAAAAATAAATAAATAGAGAAAAGCCGGCTATCGGAATCGAACCGATGATCATCACATTACAAATGCAATATTCTAAACTTTTAGCTAAGCAGGCTCACATCACATAAAAGAAGTTTTACTTGCATAGGCAAAGTCGCTTCAATCAAAGGTCGTGCAGCCGCCGATAAGACATTCCTCTACAGCCTATTGTTTTAATTTTTTTTTTTTATACAAGCTAACTGAGAAAAGAGAAGGGATCAACGGAGTTTGAATCCTTATTAAATGAGTGAGTCTATAACTCTTTGATTACTGGGATAACCAAGCACTCAGCTCTACAACTCCTTAGAGCACATAAATCCACATGATGCTTTGTTTAGGAAAAATAGTAGGGATGATGTTGAATGTAAAATTGTACAGGGGATGGTGCAAAATTCTGTTTCTCCCCGCACATCGCAACAAATTTGTTCTACTACTCCAACAAATGCTTGTTTGGACTTTGTTTGCCTTTTCCATGTGAATTGCTTATTCCTTAGTCAAATTGGTCTTCCAAGCTTTTAAAAAAAGCAGCTATAAACACCACATTTTCAATGTCTCTATCAACTTGCATTTTGGGTGGGGCTACTTTGATCACACAGGCAAAATAAAAAACTACATTGGTTATCTCTTCTCTTTTGGCCTAGCAAACAATATATATATATATATATATATAAAGCATTACTACTCAAAAGAAATAGGATAATTTTGTTTTTTTTTTTTAATAATAGTGGTACTCTCATCACAATTATGGTTATGAATTTAACTCGCCTTTTTCTTTAAATACTTTGGCCCTCTAACATGAGAAATGAAGTAAAAGGTCGCCTTTTGCCAGATAGACTTGACTTTTGGTAGGGTAATTTTATGTAAATTAAGAAAAAGAACCTCTTAATTAATGTTCTTGATAAATCTTTGTAAGAGTATCTTTGTCAATATGCAAAAATTTCCCAAATAAAACTCAAGTGCCAACAAGGCCACCCAAAACAAAAATTTGGCCGGTCACACTGCTTTTGCAAAATTTTTCTGTAATTAAATGCTCTGTGTCTGCTGAGGTAGATGTCATGTTTGCTTTAGTATATGTTTGGCTGTTGTAAAATTCATTAATGTTATGTTTGAAACTTGAATTTATCAAGGAAAAAAGAAAAAAAAAATTGAGAAATTTCAAATATATATATATATATATATTTTTTATGTTCTTTCGCGCTCTATTTTTTTAACAACCAAACATGCAATGTAATTTTATATATATTTTTATTTTTTTCTTTCTTTCTCACCAAATCTTTAATCCAAACACAATGTAACACATTTTTAATTTAATTGTGTTTTTCATACTTAATGACAGGTTGAGCAAGGATCACTGGATAATTTGATACCCAATTGTATTTGTAATTGATACTCGATGGTAATTGATGATGTAATTAATTTATTACACTTGCGATTGAATGAGAACAACTCACTTTAAAATAAAAAACAACAATTAATTACATAAATGCCAGTGTATTCTGCCATTCATGAGCTCCTACAAGCGTCATTTAGGCAGCTATTAATTGGCGCAAGCTTATAGCCAGAAAAATTAGTAACAAACAAAGTCTACAGGGTTTGGTATAAGAGTAGATATTGGTTGGGTCGAGTTAGGTTCGAGCTAGGCCTATACTAAAATATTTCTCATCGGGTCTAAAATTAAATTTCAAGTTTGTTCAAAATCAAAACTAGATTTTCAAATCTGTCCATTTAGCCTAATTTTTTTAATAAATATTTTTTTCCTTTTGAAGAAAAATAAATAAAATATGAAGTTTAAATACATAGATATATTAAAATAAAAATATGTTATTTTATATGTAATTTATAAATATATTAACACAATTCAGTTCGCTCTTACTCGAGTCATGGCTCACCGGACTCAGCCCATGCTTTGTGGGCTCTCGACAATTTTTGGACGGGGCCAAAATTAGAAATGTTAGACCCAAGCCCAGCTCATAACCCTAAGAGTGGGCTCGATAGGCTTTTGGGCAGGTTTGGTTATTTTTTTTCTTTAATTTTAGTTTTTAAATTAGCAATAAATTTATAAATTAACAATTAGTAATTAATTGTCAATAATGGTTAAACTAAATTAGAGAATTAGTCAACTTATAATAATTATATTAGAATATATAAATAATTACACTTATAATATATTAATTAATGTAAATCTATATAAACTATTAATTATATAAAAAAAATACACTTTTACTTACTAATTAATAATCAATAATTGTTAAATTAAGGCCCAAGCCCACTTATAAGGGGTGGGCTAAGCTCGAGTTAAGCTTAGACTTAAACCAAATTTACATCCTCAAGTTGTCTAGTCCTATAAATAAAAAAGAATAACTACACTTTACTCTCTTATAATTTGAATTAAAATCAAATGATACTATGGTTTAAAAGCAAGATCCCTCTAAAATTTTATCACATAAGTATTTTTGTAATGTTATATCTCTAAATTAGAATATTAAAAAATAATTTAATAAAATAACCAAGAAAATAAAAAAACCTTGAAAGACAACTTAATTTGATATAAAAAGACTAAATCCTTGCCTTATTTTGATGTCCTAATTTAAAAAAATAAAATACAGTGCAACTACCTCAAATGGAAATTTATGTCCCCACGCCTGGACTCGAACTCGGGTTGCGCACCCGGTTCCCGCAATTTTGGTATCAAACTATAACCATAAAGCGAATAGTTTCGGACTAGAATTGTTGGGAGACCTTCCCAAAGGAAGGCCCCCACCATAAAGCGAATAGTTTCGGACTAGAATTGTTGGGAGACCTTCCCAAAGGAAGGCCCCCTCCAAAAATAGGCGTATGCCGCTGAAAGTGGCGAGCACACGGTATTCTTTAGTAAAAGGCGAAAGAATAGTTCGCTCTGTGCTCACCACACGGCTCCGTAAATCTAAGCACTTGCGGCTATTCGCACTATATTGAATTGCCCGAGGCTTGCATTTGCCTTTTCTTGTCGATGTGGGATATAGGTCTTTTCTTTTTTTTTTTTCCGAAGCTTGTTGATATTCCTTTTGAATGGGATAATAAAACCAAGAGCCATTCTGAATCTGCATAACCGAACATGCTCAGTTGCGAACAAGGTTTCGCTTTATGAATTTCTTCGTCGATCGATATTGATAAACAGCGATTTCGAGGACTACAGCTGAGATTAAAGTTTTGTACATAGAAATCACAAGGATAAATGGGACCTTAGAAAGGGGTTTTTAAAGATGCATAAATGGATTGGTATAGTTGGGAATCTGCAGATACAGATGATTTTTGGAATAGCTACAAGAAATAACCCAAGCTAAAACTGAAAGTCATCAAAATTTGATATGATTACTCTAAATCATAATTAAATACACTTCATGACAAATCCCTTGTTTCAAACCAAGCTTGTTAGCTACGTTATGCAAATTTAGTGGCATTAGAGCGTGGTGATCATAGTAGAAGAAGAGCTCTCACCCAACCTTCAGTTCTTTAATTTGTTCCTGGCTGTGCATACATTTGCAGGTGAAATGCTAGCGGTTCATCTTTGCTTGTTCTTTTTCTGGTGTGGAACTGCATACCAATTCTCTCTCTCTCTCTCCAATAAGTCTAAGTATGAAATCTGAACTTTCTCTTCTTTGCCCTGAATGCCGTGGACAGAATTGTACAGCATTTTGTTCAGTCTTGAGTTCTTCAAGTGCATTGGTTTGTCTTCAAATGGGACAATAATTACCAAAAATTCAGACCGCAATCCAGTAATCTCAGGTCAGAAGAGAGGAGATTCATCATAGATTTTGTTTAGTGATGTTGACGAGCACAGAACTTTGGCAGGGATTACAATTTAACCTGAAAAACCGACTCATTCCACCCTAAATAGTACAGAGTTAGGATATAAATAAACAAATTAGGGACAGAATAAGATTTACATCACCTTACCCAATCTATAAATGAAATACATTAAATAGTCATTATATATATTTTAATATATAAATAAAAAATTACGTATCTCTTTCATTTATGAAAAATATTTTTATTTTCTATAACTATTACAAGTGAAAAAATTGTGCGTACCCTACTTCAGTACTAATAATATTAAGAATAATATTATATAATCAAAAAATTTATACAAAATTTATCATCCAAATGATGTGACTAAGTTGTAGGCCTATCATTTTAAAATAAAAACCTATTAAAATACTTATTTATTATAAAACTGACATCGCCGCCGCCGCCACATCATTCTGATATAAAATTTTGTATAAATTTTTTTTAAAAATAACATTCTCCTAATATTAAAGGTTATTTTTATACCCGTCCCCGAGACTTTAGAGAGCCGAGAGCCTGAGACTTCGGCCTTCCTGTGACAACAGATTCGAAGCCCAACTTATGAGAGAGTTATGACTTTATAACTCAGATTTGAGTGGGGTAGTTTCCAAAGGAAAGACCCCCTCCAAAAATAGGCGTATGCCGCTTTGAACGACGAGCACACGGCATTAGGCGAAAGAATAGTTCGCTATGTGCTCACCGCACGACTCCGAACGCTCCTGCGTCCAACCTGATTGCCTTATTAATCCTGTGCTGGCGACTAGTCCTTGCTTTACTCACTCGATGTGGGATTTCTTCTGCTTTTTCCAAAGTAGCCACGACTCACAACTCACTCTCTCTGACCCCAGCCTAGTTACTTTGCTTCATCTCTTTTTAATACTTTAGAAATGTCTCGAGAATTGTGAAGTTATCTATTCTTCTTAAACTATGCTCATGTATAAATGTAGGCCCATGCTTAGTTTCATTTCAATGGGTATGCTTTGGATGTGTCTCCAGTGATTCGTGAGTTTTAGTATTTAGTTTCTACTGTTCCATTAGGCAAATTGATGAAACATATAACATGTTCGATTAAATGCCCGACTGAGACTTGGTTTGGAAATTGGTTAGTGTTGCTGGGTACATTGACAGTGGGTTGGTGAAGACAGCAATGGAATGGTCTTCTGGGACCTCCCCCTTAGCTCAACAAAGGAAGAATCTTTCGACTCGCTTTCCTCTATTTGCAAACCTTCCTATTAGAAGGAATTATAGTTTTGTTTTTTTATATTCCCGCTTTTTCTTCGTTCGATATGGTATACTTTTCTGCGGATTTAAAGTGAGATGGTGAGGTGAGAGTCTTTTCCTAACCCGAAAGCAAGGGGAGGGTCAGACTGTATCGCTTTTCAGATGCAAATAGGTGCCCCTTTGGCTGCTCCTCTACTTTGATAGCAAAGTTATCCTTTCCCCTTCTTTTTGTCCTAAGGCTTTTGTTGGGCCAAAAAAGCCAACTCTTTTCTTCCTTTGTTTGATGCTTTCCTATCTCGAGCTCGAGCTTCTTTTCTTGAACTCTCTTTGAAGCCTTTTTCTCATGTAATGGTACACTTCCCGCCTTGCCTGGCTTTAGGAAAATGAGCTCCCTTTCGCCTTGGTGTGGGGGCAAAAGACAGACCTTGATAAGACAGACAATTGTTGGCATGGTGAAGGCATCTTCTGATATGAGTTCTTTGAGAGTTGGAAAAGTGGTTTGTTGATTTGTTATGAGAACTGGATACCAGTAAAGTCTTTCAGCTGTTTTCTCAACTAATCATGGAAATGTTTATGAATGCCAGCTTATTGGGGAGGACTTGAATAATAGTCGATTGGTTGTGTATCCGGAATGTGGTTTCATGAAATTTGTTGGCTAAAAGTGGGATCCTGAGGAATTAGTGGCTAGGGGGCTGCGACCCACGAATAGTTTTGTCGTTGAAGCTCTACATGTTAGGAAGAAAGTTGATATAGTTGGCTAAATATTTGAATTGTTTGCAGGTTAAAACATTTTTTTGTGGAATGTGGTGATTTATGTATAAAGTGGGTGCATGAACGAGCCTGTTGAATTAATCATTGTAAGCAGCAATGGAAATTGTCAAGCTGTGTTCATTCATGGTGGTGAGTAGAATGTCTGCTTTTAAGCAATTATTGTGGTGCATTGTGGACAATTACATAGAGGGATGGTTGAGAAGCATAGTTTGCTGGATGAAGACTCAATTGAAAGGAACTCTATTGGGGTGGGCGGGCCCGGGGGGGTGGGGGTGGGGGGGGGGGGGTGGGAAGGTGGTCGTGTCGCATAAGTCCTTGTCCTTGGTCACAGTAAATATAAGATGAGGTCAGGTCATACAAAGCCTTTACACATAGCCTCAGGTATGTTTTCAACTCTCTCTGGTTAAAAATCATCAAATGTCATGCTTTGATGGTATATTGATCAATTTTTTTTCAGATTTGATATTTATTAGATAAGTTTGCAAGCTGGTGAAAAGATAAGAGCATTTTGATTGTTGATTGTGATTATGGTGTTGTAATAAGATATACAGAACAAGCCTGTTAATACGGCTGTTGTATTCATATCTTGCTCTCTTAAAAATATGCTGGATTCTTCAACTGGAGCTTGAGTTTGTCGGAAATACAAGAACTTGCATTGCAAATAACATCTTCAACAAGATGAAAACAACCAATGCAAGGTTGATTGACTTAGGTAGATACCACTAAAGAAATTTATTATGATCAAAGATAATAACACTAACACAGGTTCATGTAGATTACAGTGATCATATCCAATATATTGTTACATTTGGCTAAAAAGCTTGAAAAGTAAAGTGAATAAACGGTCAAAAAGAACAATTCACGGAAAGAAAAGGATTTAACATGAATCACACACCAATAGGGCTCCATCAGTGGGCAAAAGACAAGCATTTATTGAAGTTTGGATATTTCAAGTTGACAGATTTTTCTCAGAAGACGACCTAAAGATATCAATATCAAACCCTCAAAGAGGCAGAAATCTTAGACATGCTTAATAATTGTCCCACAAATTCTTTCTTACCCAGGGTATACCCAGTAACCCATATTCCTAACACAAGCTCTTTTTTTTATTTTTTTAGTACAGAAAGATAGATTGAATTCCTTGTTGGACGAGGAATAAGAAATCACTTATTAATTTCTACACAAAAAAAAAAAACTCCCAGCAAAATTAGGAATATGAGACTAAATCCAAACATAAGCCCTTAATCTATACGATCATACTTTTTTTTTTTTAGTACATCAAGGAACAGTTGTCATTTCAGGAAGAGGAGGGAAGGGGGGGGGGGGGGAGTGGAAGGGGTTGGGGGGAGGGGGGGGTGCTGCTGCCAGGGTTTGAACCCCAGGATAATGCGCATCTCAGAATAGTGCACAATCATACGATAATTCATGTATTAATGCGGCAGCATCGGAACCACACTGGAACTTGGAAATCATAAACAAAATGCAACACGAAAGAAAAGAAAAATGAAAATTTTAAGGAATGAACAAAACCAGAAGGATCACCTTCTAGTCAAGTCTGATAAAGCTCAGACTTTCATTATTATTGATCCACCCATACTTTTCCATGAAAGGGTTGACTTGGGGTTTTGGTGGTTAATTCTCTATGCAGTCTCTTCAAACATTGTTGTCCTTTAAAACCCTCATTACTTCCCACACACAAGTATTGCATTTAAATCCAGCAAACGTGTTACTGAACCGATGAATTGCCATTCTAGCTGGTTCAAGGTCCTGCTCGCCAAGCCCTAGACTCTTGTCATAGCCTTTTCACCTCCTCCTAATGTGGGTTGATGTGCTTCATTCTGACAGAGAGATACAATGGTGTAATGAAGTAGTTCCCATAGTTGTAGCAGTTTAGGTACTGGCACTCTTAGGTATTTGGTGAATGCTTGAGCAGCTGCTTTGGTGAGCCTTTTCGTTAGATGAAACCTTTGGTGGCCAGGATCACTTCATGAGAATTGCTGTAAAAAAGAATTACTCTGGATTGCTTTTGAAATTGCATGCTCCATTCATCTCTCATCTTCCTTGGATGTGCTCTGTTATAAGACAATTGATGGTCGTAACCAATGAATAAAATTCACCCGCATAGGGTGGAGACTGAAGGATTGCGAACATGTAATCATCTACAATCTAGAGTTTGAAGGTGGTAAGAGTAAATAATATTGATGGCATCCAAATAAAACCAAATTCTAAGCACATATAGATTGATCGTTGCAGCCTCTGCGATTATGATGATGTACTTGTTCATGTAACAAGACAAAACACGGATATCACTGTTTCTAGGTGGGCTGATTCTTCCCAGTTCCCATTTTGCATGGCTTAATTCAATGGATAAATCCGGTCCTGATGAGATATTTTATATCTGGCACCCGATGTTACTTTACACAACATGAAAAGAACAATGCTTATTGGAGCAGACCCCTTTCATATTGGTGACAGATGCATTAGAGTGACCATTCACCATGTTTATTCAGTGGGACACAGAAAGACACCCTCATCTTAGGTTTGGTAAGGCTCATCTGTACAACAATCACACCAGAAATTGGGGCACATATTGACTGGAAACTGATTTGTCTTTCCATGATTGTTCAAAACTCTTATTGCTGTGCCATCATCATTCTTGACCATTGATTTTTTCTCAGCTGGAGGAGTGTTATTGTAATACCTCATTGAATATGTTCTTTTTAGGTTAAGTTAACTGGTTAAACACATCAGGTTGAAATTGTAATGGTACCAAATATGCACTCAATGATTAAACTGTA
Source organism: Euryodendron excelsum (assembly GCA_033060915.1). Classification (NCBI taxonomy): domain Eukaryota; kingdom Viridiplantae; phylum Streptophyta; class Magnoliopsida; order Ericales; family Pentaphylacaceae; genus Euryodendron; species Euryodendron excelsum. The sequence continues at coordinate 14,251,882 of CM065390.1, read as the reverse complement.
AACCATTACATTGTATACCTATTTTGGGCATCTTTGGTCAGGTTCAAGAAGTTGACAATCTCCAACTGAATCATTACCTATGCACTAACTATTAAAGCTGCTGCTAGATACCAATACCTCTTCTAAATTCTTATTTTTAATTTTATTTTTTTGAAAGATACATCTGCTAGATTATAGTGCAGGCATGAGCTTCTTTATGTGCTTGTGTTTTGTAATTAATTTATGATTTCCATTGAGAAAGTGTGACTTAAACTTTCAATGTTGCGTTGTAAGCAAGGAACAAAATTTCCATTTGTTTCTATCAAAACGGCCGAAATGTTTCCGTTTCCTAGGAGACCGAAACGAAACATTAGTGGAATAACGAAACACTATTATTATGATCAAATCATACTGAAACATAGAAAAATGTACCAAAACATAACAGTAAATACCGAAACAATAAGTTGTATTAACCTAAATTTAAAATTTTTATAAATGTTGTACAATTTTCATACAAAAGATTGAATTTTACTATTTTAATACTTGTCACTTTTGAAATGTTTCTGAAACGTTTCTATTTCTGACCCAACTGAAGCGACCCCTCGAAACGAAATTTTAATCCTTGGTTGTAAGTCAGTAAGTCCAATATTACTTGTAAGCCATTATTTTATTGTAACTTACATTAAATTACTAAGACTTATAGTGGACAAAACCTTTGTGTTAGATCGTAGCAGCTGAACACATCTATACTCTACTGTTACGTATTAAACCAAATAACTATATAGTGGAGGAAATACTCCTCAGGTCTTGTTTTTGTTGGAATGGAATATGAGATCTTGTATGAGACTCTGAGAGTGTCTCTATCATTTCAAGTTTTCATTTCGGATTGATTTACTACAACACTATAGAATCATTCTCAGTTCCAGGAAAAATAAAATAAAATAAGAAGGGTGAATGGTTCTTGCTAAATTATCGTGGGTCCATTATATGTAATCATTCGATTTGGGGGGAGGTTGCTTCCAGAAAATTATATGTATAGGGGAAGTAGCTGCCCGGCATTACTGGGCATTAGAAAATATATAGGCAATAAACTATCAATATTCTGGAGTTCAATTTTGTGGACGCCATACTTGTTTTCAGATGTGTTTCCTAGATCTTAATACCAAAACCAGCATTATTAACTGTCTAAATCAGGAAAAAGCAATGATTCTCAAGTTGCAAGAGCCTCAAAACTGTCTCATTCTAGGTAAAAAATTTGCTTTGTAGAGACCAGCTACATATATGTATCTATTACACAGTAGGTTAAGCCAGACATTTTCCCTGCAGAACTTTATGCTTTAATTTGATTCCCAGGGTAGATTTGAGTACAGAGTGGTCTTAATTGAAGTCTTTGAGATGCTAGGCATGGAATGTGTCATACGGCTTTTGGATGAGGGAAAACAAATGTATAATGATGTAAATTTTAACAAGGAAAGCATTGGATCACTTGCAAGCAACTTTAACTTTGTAGTGTTTCAACAAAATGAGTAAAATAAATAAATAAAATAAAAACAGAGCAAACAAACTACCTGTAGGGCAGAATCGAGTGCAGAGGACTTGCTCAACGCATAATTAGAATTTTTGATTCCTAGGGATGGAATATGTTTTACACCTTTTAGATGAGGGAAAACAAATGTATAACAGTAAAATTTAGAAGTAAAGCATTGCATCACTTGTGAGCTACTTTAGTTTTGTAGTGTTTCAACTACGAACCTGTGCATTGGTCATTGCCTGCTGTTAGAACATGTAGTCTTAGGCAGTGGCCAGAAATATAAGCAATCAAATACTGGGAAGTTTCAAGTTCATTATGTTTGATTAGTGAAACAATTAGCTATTTGGGCAGACAAGTACAGTTTCTTTATGAAGGACCTTATATTTTAGTAGCTTGTCATATATTCTTCAGTTTTAAAAATATGTACTATTCTTGATTTCCAATTTCTTTTTTTGTTAAACAGATTACATTGCATTATGTTACAGTGCTAGAACAGTTAAGCTATACTGACTGTTAACATCTGGTTGCTGTGACGGTCTCTAGGCAGGCAAAGTCTGGCTTGATAAGGTCTGAAGGGGGCTTGTCCCTGAACAGAGCTCAAGCATGCTTAATAACTGGGGTTGGTGAAGAATGGATGTTCCATCTGAACAAATATTATCGAACATGGACACTGGAACCTGCCTTGGATTCTCTGAGAATGGTTCTCCAAAACTGCACTGGTTAGCAATCCATACAGAGGCCCCCTAGAGCAGGCGATGGTTGCTTAGAATTTGGAAAATAAACACCTCCTGGTGTTGTATATCCTATATATGCACATCTTCCTGCTCATAATGGTTTTGCGAACTTGAAAAGGTTAGATGCAAAACGTACCCTCTTTCCATGTAACTGTTTTAATGTTATGGCTGATATTGAGCAGGTGTTTGACACCAGGTAGATATTAAAATCTTTTGTTGCATTTGATGGCACATATCTCCCGTTTAAGAAAATTGCCTCAAGTCTCTGCTCTGTGTTGCTGATATTGAAATCATAGCACATGACACCCAAAATTCAAATTTGGTTGTTGGATAGCAATTATTGTGTGCTGTATATTGTCAAAGTATTTAAATTAATTTGATTGATTTCCCCTTTAGTAGTCCCTTTGTCTAGTGATGGTCGGTTTGCCAATTAGGCTTATTAAGGTTTCTAGAAGTTTCATTGCATGACTTTTTTCTTTGTTTTTCTTTTTGTTTGAAATATGAAGTTTGATTGCTATTGCTGTTCTAGGGGTTTAAGTTATTTGCATTTGAATTTAGTCATTTTGTTTCGTCAGGTTTTATTGCTGAAACTTAAGACTAGAGTAAGTAAAACAATGAACCATGGCAATGGTAGATTGAACTTCATGATTAAATTATTGTGATGTCTGCAAGACTGGTAGCTTCTTTACAGATGGGAAAAGGCAAAAATATAGTATTGGATACAAAAAGTAGATCAAAGCACCGGCCATAAAAATGATAATATTCCATAACATATTAAATTATATAAAACATCTCAGGCAGAAATCTGACCCTCCCTAGACCCTGTAGTAGTGGGAGCCTTGCGCACTGGCTGCCCCCTTTTTTTCTTTTATCTAATGCAGAAATCGAGCTATACGTGAATGTGATGATGAAGATGAGGACGATGACGACGATGAACTTCCTGAAACGGCTGTTCCGTGGAACAAATCTGACAAGTAATTCTCCAAGTCATCAGGTGCAAACCTCACCAACACTCTTAGATTTTTCTCCCTGCTCAAAGTTGCCAAATGTGTATCATGAAATTCTTTATATGCAGGCACGAGCTTCCTTGCAATTGATACTTTAATCTCATCCCTTAGCTTCCCGTCTGGTATCACCCATGAAGTCTGTTTCTGATAGGCCTCTTCGAAAGCCAAGTTGAATTGTCTAAAACACCCCTTCACAGTCTCTGGTGATATTGCATTACTCGAATTCTCTGGAAGAGTAGAAAACACCTTAGTCCAAGCCATTGTTTCGAAGTTTGCTGCATATTGTTTCACCTTTTTCTCATGCATTGTCACCCAGTCATCACCGAGGAGGTACTTGAGGTTAGTTGTACGGACCATCTCGATGACCAATTGAAGATTGTTGGCTAGAAAGAGATAGGACAAAGCGATGTCATGGTAGAGCTCAGCCTTGCTGTCAAGTTTGCAAAGGAGTGTGAGTATAATCCATGTCAGTCGAACTGCAATGGCTGGTGTTGGACACTCGTCAGAGTTTGGACTTCCAAAGTAAGATTCAGGCAGCAGTGGCTGTGTCGGTGATGTTGAATCTGCGACGATATCAGTCAGGACTCCACTATAGTTGGCGAGTAGAGATACGTAGGTCATCACTGAATTGGTGAGTGGGTGGATTCCACCACCGAGAACCAGTGTCTTTGATGAGTGCTTTTGGATTGACAACTCAAACTCTGATAATATCATTCGGACCAAGTCACCCAGTTTGAGGAGGGAATTTAGAGCTTGTAATTTAACAGCTGAGATCGATTCAAATGAGAAGATTGATTCAATCTCTGGCCAGAGTTCAGAGATAGACTCATACAAGTCCATTAGCCGGAAAATTTTCTCCGGTGAACTCTTACTCTGTGCTACAAGTTCAGGAAATCTGAAAAAATTTATGGCTCCTTCTTTGGTAGCATCAGTGAAGCATGATTCTCTAATCGTGTCCGATGCAGAGAACACGTGATCACAGAGAAGCCTCTCACTGTGAAAGAGTGTTTTCATGGCAATCTTTATCGCATTCAGCCAGTTCTTGATGTGATGCTCAAAAGCTTCTGAATTCATCTTGTTGATCATTGAAGAACTGTACCTTTCAATCCCAAGCCGGTATAGTTCTTCATCTACAATTGACTTTCGAATAATTTTGTATATTGCCACACACTCTTTGCCATAGCCGGAGCTTATCATACAGTCGGCAATCAACTTAAGGTCAGACATGGTGAGCTCTGAAAGTCTTTCCACTTCAGAGATTGACTCGCCCGCTATCTGAACCTCGTCGTCGGATGCAACATGATCTTCATCATCAGATTCACTTGACCGAGACTGTGACTGTGACTGTGCTAACATGTGTGATGACTGGCTGGAAACCGATTCTGGATCCAAATACTGACGGCTTGCTGACAAAATCTGATAAAACTCTTTTTCAAGTCTTTTCATGGCAATCTGCATCAAGTTTTGTGCCAGCATGAGCTTGTCAGAACCTGAATTCTCTGATACCAAGAAGTGCATGGCTCGGCGCAAGTCCTTGATGCATTTGATGAAGTCTTTGGCTTCTTTTCGGTTTGTTTGGAAGAGAGAAGCAAATTTAGTGTATAAAGAAGAGTCGGGGTCCCATTTCATGATCATGGCCTCTGCGTTCTCGATGTTTTCCTCCATCATTGATTCGGAGAAAGAGTGGACAGGCGAGGGAGCTATGCTATGAGGGATTGAAAAGGAAGACGAAGAGGGTGAAGAAGAAGTTCTATTGAAAGAGAAGAGACTTGCCAGGCCTTTTCGGGTCATGATCGGATTTCAAGAACCCCGTTTGAGTTTTGATAATTGCAGAGAGTGAACCCAAAGACTTGAAATTGTCTCTGAGTCTTTAGAATGTGTAGAAAAGTTGTTGTATTTATAGAGAGAGATATTCTGACGAGCGAGTTTAAATAGAGGAGGGAAAGCCATAGTTACCAATTGAGGAAGGTGGTAATTGAGTTGGCATGTGGGAACCCCACAGTGACTGACTGACTTGGTTTGTTTACAAGTGGAAGGACCAAAAGGTGCTTACGTGAAATTACGTAAGGATTGAGTATTACTCAAGTTTATGAGCTTGCTGACGAGGGGACATGACTTGCAGTTCCATGAGTTCTCTTCGCGGATTGGATTTTTAAGTCTTGAATAAAAACTAGGTGAGTCCTGTTGCACTGGAAATAAATTTTGATATCGCAGAAATACGATTATAATTATAGCCTTTTGTTTCCTAGAAACTAAAGAAAGAAAGTGAAATCATCAAAACAGTTGTTATGAAACAGTGTTTTTACTATAGCAATGAATATCAGATATATAATGCATACATGAGCTGTTATATTGATATGTAGGAGATGGTCATAGTTTTAGAGAAACTACTTTGGAAAAAACACTTTTAGAAGACATCACACAATTAGATAAAAAAATATACCCAGAATTGGCTTTGTTTGGTAACTTATGGAAAAAAAATAGAGAGATTATTCCCAACAAATGACATCTTTATTCTAAGTTTTGGATGGGCTTACAGTCTGATCTTTCATACGTAACAAATGACTTGATATTTGCGAGGTTTTGGACAACAAACTCCTTCATTTTGGGATTTGAACAAGTATTAGGAAAATTTAAATTAATATTTGAACAATAACTTCGTTGCTTATTCATGACCATATTTAACTACCGGGAAGGATGTATAGTAGACACCTTGGTCCCCACTTTTAAGTCAAGAGGACTTGCTAATATGACTCAAACCTCAAAAACATGCTTCGATTCCCTTTGGTTTCTAGCACAAGAAAACTATAGTTGTTATTCCTGTACATATATATGTATCTCTCAATACATGTATACATACGTCTTTAGCATTACCTCCATATTTTAATTTCAAATTTATCCTATGTTTTTCCTTGAACTTAGTTATTTTATTTATTTTTTGTTAATTTACTTGATGATACAATTTTATTGAAGTCAACAGTTGTAGGTGCTTTTACGTTTGGAGAAGAATACCAGATCTGGGTCTGATTAGGAAACAACCATGAAGGCCACAGGAGGAGTTGAATTTGGGTAAGACCATTTCTTCAAACGATTTAATTAATATATCTACTTTCTTGTCTACAAAATCGGCCTGTCCCTTTATATTTTTTTCTCCAAGTCTTCCCGAAGTATAGTAACTTGATCCTTCCGACACCATCAGGTACTTTGAACAATTTAGATTAATAGACTCTTGATAGTGAGGTCTTCCTAAAAAATCCGGTGGTATTTGTGTGTCCTTCTTCACCAAAGGCCAAGAGGTGCTTATTGTGGATTAGACATATCAATGTAGTACCTTTCAATAAGTTGACAATGAATGTGCTTAAAACTGATCTCCTATTGTATGAATATATATGACAGTAAAATCATATGTCGGTCGAGTAAAAAACTGCAGCTCATCACCAGGATTACCCGGCACTTGGGTTTGGTGGCCTTGCTTAGGTATTCCAGGGAATTAGTCCCGCCAAAGGGATCCTCATCCAGAAACAAAAAACATAAAAAGTAAAAAATTGCAGCTCACCACATGTGCAAGTGTGTGCTTACTGCTTATTACATGTTCTAGATGATAACAGTTACTGGATATGTTTATCAATATACCTTCTGAGTTGTATATATACATGCTAATATTTGGTAGCATAGTCTTCACTTTTTCTCCATCTTTTGCTGTACGCATCCCATTCTTGGCATTTCATCCAGTGTGAAGTGGATTTTTAGCCTTAGGACTGTTATCTCCATTGTCAAGATGGATCAAAGTGGTATACGTAGGCTGTGTGACCCAATTCAATGCCGAAAACAATGCACAAAGAGGAAGGGTGTGTCAATTGTCAATTCCATAAAAGACCCAAATGGTCATATAAACCTCATCGCCTTCATGGATTATAGGAAAGAGTGTTTAAGGGTTCATAGACTCTGTTTCTTTTGTTTTTGTTCAGTTCATGTAGTATTAAACTGGTCTTTGGAGTTACGGTAGTCAGAGGAAAACTGAAGTCTCCAATTAGAATCATTAAACCATCTTTCTAGAGGTTTTAGATGGATTTACCAATTATTTATATATATATATATATATATATCTCAGTGACACTTCAGTGAACTTCCGTTTCTGGCACTTAAATTAGTCTCTCTCTCTAGAACAGACTTCCGATTGTACTGAAGTTATCCAACACCATCATTGTGCAAACTTGGAAATTCTCTGCTTGAGTAATGGTTTTGTATGCGGTTAATAATTAAATATATTTATCATGAGTTGTATGCAGTAAGAATTTGAAAATAAAATTATTTAATTTAATACAATCATGTCAAATTAGATATTTTAAAAAAACCACCAAAATTAATGACTCGGATGCCTGCAACAGGGGACTTAAATTTAATTAGTTCTCGAAAATGTTCGGTGGAAGAAAAATTAAAACGAAAATTAATCCAAGGTCCAAACTAACGGAAGTTACTCCTTATATCCTAATTATAAGATTATATTCACTATAGGAATAAAAAATGTAATAACACAGATAAGAAATTTGAGTTCAACTCTTGTTAAACTTATTAAAAGCTTGTTTCAGTTTTACTTATTTTTGTAAACAAGTCAAACATTTTAAAATTCATTTATTTTTTTTAACATCAGCTTGATAAATTTATATGCACCTTAGGTCTGTATAAAAGATTAAACTGCTCGAGCTCAACTCTTAATTGGCACGATTAAAATTTATTTGAGATTAATTTAAAAGATAAATAATTATAGCTTGTTAAATTTTCAAGCAAAACTTTAACAACCATATATTCATCTTTACTTGACTAATTTACAGCCCTAGAAGATATAAGTACTCAAACAAATTGTCTGAAATAAAACTTCACAAAAAAAAGAAAGAAAAGAATTCAAAAAAATAAATATCTACATACTCAAATTGCGAGGGAGCTATTCTTACATTGATTGAAATGAAGAAATTATATATATATATATATATATATATATATTCTTGATGTTAATAATAAATGGCTGGATTTCGGATACTTCAAAGCATAGAATTGGGATTATACACTTGCTTTGGCCAATTCTTCAACGATTAAACAGTTTTATGGCATTTCAGCACTATTGTAACACCTATCTCCTTAAATTCAAATCAAATTATGAAGGAATCATGTATTAAAGTTAAATCTTTTTGTTTGATGAGTTGGGACTTGTAATATGATAAGCCGTGTTTGTTTTGTTAGACTAGTAATTCCATATCTGGTCTTGTTCCACGTTTGGTTGCGAAAAAGGAAAATTGGAACTTGGGATAAGCAATCTAGATCTTCCCTCTCGAAACTTAATAACGGTCTTAATCCTTAAAGCCTACAAGCATTTTTTTGTTTTTTGGTTTCTTTTCTTTTCCTAACGGAGAGTTTCTGGATATGGAAATTTACTTACGCTTCGGTTGGAATTCGAATTTTTGGTGAACAAAGCAAAAAAAAAAAAAAATGTGAAGGCACTTTGCCTGTGCCTTCACATTTTTTTGTTCTACCGAAAATCTGAATTGTAAGCGGAGCCTTAGTAACTTTACACTAGAAAAAAAAATGATCTTTGCTAAAATAAACCGCTGTTTGTTCAAACTTCAAAATGTTAATCTAAGTTCGGGTTCATTTGGTTTAGACTTTAAATGACAAAGATTACAAACTTAATTATGTGAGTTAGACAAATGCTCATAAGTAAACCTTTGTTTTTTGGAACTTTTTTATGATTAGGAGCCTCTCCAAGTCAGGGACTTGGGGCCACATTAAACCCGCGTCTGCAGAATAAAATATCTACAATAACCCTCAAACAACATGTAATAAGCACGCCAAGTAAGACTTGAATCGGGATACCCAAGTTTATACTTCATCTCAAAGTCAGCTCTCATTCCACTACGCTACCCTCGTGCGCATCTTTGCAAGAAAACTTCACAAATTATATTCAGAGATAATGATGCAATCGGTAAATTCGCATCATTCTCTATTATTTCTTGGGATTGTTATGTATAAAACTTTGTTTGTATTATAAAATATTAGAGGGGAGGCACACATTATGCATGTACAACTTTTCACTTGCAGTAATTATAGAGATGTGAGGGAAGAAAAAAATTGACATTAAATTGCAGAATAAATTTGAATGATCAAAATTATTTTTAATTGTTTTAACTGATGAAGTAAAATAAATTTGTAAAATTAAAAAATTCTAAGGATATTTTTGGCAAGTGAAAAAGATAAATCAGCTTTCAGGATGTTGTTGCCTTTATATATTACTAGAGGGTGGGGTATACACAATGCGTATGCAACTCCCCACTTGTAGCCGTTACAGATGTGAGGGAGGAAAAAAATTGACATTCAATTGCAAAAGAAATTTGAATTGTCAGAATTACTCTTAATTGGTTCAACAGATAAAGTAAAATAAATTTGTAACATTTAAAAATTTTATATGTATTTTTTGCAAGTAAAAGGGATATGTAGCTTCCAAGATTACTGCCTTTATATATTAGAATAGTTAATAAATTGTCAGGGAAAGAAGAAAAACAGCACATTTTTCAATTGCTTTATATGTTATTTTTCAACCTCAAGCGCATACAATTATGGGAGGTTCTTATAATACAGTCAAAGAAGTGAAAATGCAACAACGGCAACTGTCTACCAAGGAAGTCCTGCCATATGTAGACTTCTATCATGTATAGAATTTTGCACACTCCAATTCGCACATATTGTAAATATATATATCTATATATATATATTTTTAGAGAGAGAGAGAGAGAGAGAGAGAGAGAGAGAGAGAGAGAGAGAGAGAGGCAGTGGAACCGTGGAAAGAATCGGCCAAGGCTGTTTGACTTAGTGGAGGTTGTTGAGTAGCCGAACTTCTGATGAATATTGATTCAGTCATCTTAAACGAACATAACGACTTTGACTAGCTCCCACAGGTCCTATCATCAGACGCCACTCGGCTCATTATGGCCTTCTGGTCATCTCATTGAAACGGTCTGTGATGACTTTTCATTAGATGGGCGGCTCAAAATCAATGGAGAGAGAGAGAGAGAATGTGCGGACTTGTGATTTTGAAGATTGAATTTGGATTCTGCCCTATAGGATTATTTTTTATTCAAAGTCCAAAAATCAGTTGCATTCGGTCCTCAACAGCTTTAATTGTTAGGAGGTTATGAAGATCACTTGACCCTGCAATTAATCTTGCCGGACGTATTGCTTTCTTTTAAACTTCTATTCTAATATATAAGGACAGTACTTTGCAAGAGGGAAATGTGTATCATTTCTAATTTCTAAAAACACCCTCATCATTGATAGTTATTAAAATTATTGTCTTTTAAAAACTGCTAATATCAATTCAGTAGCGTAAAAGATTCAATATATTATACAACATGTTGCGAGTTTGTCATAAAAACTAAAGAGAGAATTCAGAGAGAACCTGATATTTTTATTTATTCATTTATATATACGGAGAATATGGGAGAGAAACTGAGCAATCAATCTTTGCCTGATCACATATTACTTCATTGTAATTTGTATTTGTGTCAGCATCAGCCATTTGAAACTTACAATTCAAACTCCAATAATGTTGAGTCCTACTAGAAGTAACTGCACAAAAACTTATCTGAGCAGCATGAATTGAATTGTTCAATGAATAAAACTACCAGGATTAAAGGTTTACTTACGCTTTGTTTAGAACTCGAATTTTTAGTAGAAAAAGTAAAGAAAAAGAAAAATGTAAAGAAAAATACTCTTTATTTTTATTCACTTTTCTGTCACATTTTTTTTTTTTCACAAAAAATCTGAGTTCCAAACGAAACATTAGTGTTTAGTTGTCTTTTTAACGTCAATACATCAAACTGTTGGATGGCTTTATATATATATATATATTGTTGGTCTCATTTCTAAGCAGTTTACGCTTTTTGAGCAATCGGTGACTTTACACATAATATTAGAGCTCTAATTTCAAAATGTCTTTGTTTTCGGGTATGAGTGCACCTCGCTTAGGTCTATTTGTTGCTCCTCCATGTGCAAGGCTGTGTGGCATGTGAAGAGCCCAAATACCCATATTGTCTTAGTTAAAATGGTCAAAAAATAAAAAATAAAATGAAAACTCAAATGAATGTATATTCTCTATTGGCATGAAATGTCATGGAAGTTTGGATTTGGTTTTCTCAATCATTGGCATTAACAACTTCAAGGTTTCATATTGAAATTTGTCACATTTACAAATGCCCGAAGTGCTAAATGAAATACTAAAAGAGCTGCATTACCAATTAAGTTCATGGTGCCATGCTTCTTGTGGGCTCAAAAGTTATAAAAAAAAACACTTCTTCACACTTGGTATTAACATCTAAAAATGAAGAACCAGATGATTCTCATATTCTGTGGATCTGAACCTATTCAATAAGAAAGCCCTTTGCTAGCTGGCAGTTGCTCTTGTCAAAACTTACTTATTCAAATAAAACCCGCAATAAATTATTGTCGAAGGAGACACAGTCAAGTTTCAAATTTGATGATTACCCTTAAAAAATTATCATTAGTTTATGCTAAGCTAGCAATGTTGATGATTGACTTAGTGGCTAAGTAACATTATCCTCAGAAGAACCCAATTTCTGCAGATGGATTCTGCACTAGTTAAAAGGCACTGTCCATGGTACTTGCCACCAGCTAGCATTGCCATACTCAAATTCCTTTGAAGTCTAGCAGAAAGTTACATTTCTGATTCATAAATCTGTACAATGAATTAAGGGTATGTTGAATTAGGCTTCACAATATAAGCTAAAATGGGTCAGTAGATATAAGCATATATAGAAGACATCATGACAAATTTCTGTATAGTGTGTGTGTGTGTGTGTGTGAGAGAGAGAGAGAGAGAGAGAGAGAGATATGCATAAAACTTACTGCATGTTTGGTTTATACATGTAGATCACAAATGTGGAGTGTGAATATTCATATAATCAACTGTTTTATGGCACATTAAGTTTTGAATTTATCTTTAATCCACCGTAAGTATATTTTATCTATGAGTATCCATATATTATGAAAGAAACTCCAATTTCTCGAACCAAAGGACGAGGTCTAATTTTGCTTGAATATACTTCTCTAAATTTATATATAAGTAATGCTAACCATCTGATAATATTGACTTACTATATTGACCTGAGCATTAAAAATTAGAAGCTCTTACCTTGTAGTGGTTGGTCTCTAAATGCTTCTCATTCAGGGCATCTTGGCCACTTAATATGATTTGTTTAAGTTAATGTGTGTCTTTTCTAGATCTTGGAACTTTTCAAAAGCCTAATCTTCGGTAAATATATGTCTTTTTAGCATTCGTATTAGCAAACGTAAACAATAGATCAAACAATGATAGAGGTGCCGGTTTTTCCTGATTATCGTTATAAAATTTTTAAAATATGTGTCGGAAGAAAGGTTTTCGAATGATTATGCTTGGTTTCTTATTTGTCATTTTCATGTGATTAATGATCAAAAGTCATAGATTAATGACAAGGAAATTTTGTTATTAGTAACAATTATTCTAGAAAGAAACAAAAAAAGATAGAAATATTTGAATTTATCTCCAGAGCTGTGGCCAATGAGTAATGACAATCTGTATTCCCAACTAATTAATTGAGTTTATTCTTTTATTAAACTGGCATATTTAGTCAATGAAATAATGTGATCAGTGCATCCTAGAGACATTTTAGAAGTTTATATTGACTATATGGACAATAAAATAAGAAAAATGTAGAAATCAAACAATTAAAACAACACAATCATCTGGTACAGGTCCATTGTAGGAGAACTATATATGTAGATATACATACATGCACATGATACTAGTTGAAAATGTCAAGAGATAACAAAGGTAAACAATTGTAGTAAAAAGGGGGCTGTTTGTATATAGTTACAATATTCAAGATGAATCATGAAAGCATAATGCTGTTGTAAGCAACATTTTCATATCTTTTGTGTTCATCTCTTCATTCTTAGAATTTCATAAAACAAATGTCAGTCATGAATTAATAGTTACATTATTTCTGAGAGTGTAATTACCACATATTAATGGAAAATCAGCTACTTAAACATGAAATGGACTGTGTACTACTGTATGAGAGGGGTTTCTTGTTTTAGTTGCCAACTACAATTGCAAATGTAACGACTAATATGCATGTTTTCATAGTCATTTTCCTGAAGATTTTCTGGGAAAATGTTTCCTAAGCGTAGAGATGGAAACCATTGGCATAAAATTTGCTGAGCATCATGGCATGTCATATCTATCTATCTATATGTATATATATAGATATATGAGGATTTGGTGAGCTATCTCATTATTATCTAAGTTGTTCCGCTTATCTACAAGTAACTGGGAGCTGATGCAATGTAGATATAAAATAATCACATTTGGTTTGTTTTCTTCCTTCATCAGCATTCAACTGGTTGATTATTTGCATGGAATTCAAAAGGAGATGGTTCGAATATAAGAAACTTGTGTCCTTCTATCTTCCTTTCTTGACTTTTTCTGTGGTATAGGAGGGAGAAGAGAGAAGCTTACGTTGCTTATAATATGGATTTCTACAGATTAAAATGCCACTACGTATACCATGAAAAACAAGCGCAGAGAGAGAGAGAGAGAGAGAGAGAGAGAGAGAGAGAGAGAGAGAGAGAGAGAGAGAGAGAGTATATATATATATATATATATATTTGATTCAGGAGTTGAATTATTCATAGGAAAATTTGTGATTTAGACAAAATCAACGACAAAATAGATAGGAAAACATGCATGCACATGCAAAGATGGTGAGTCTGTCTCGTTGATTATTTTTGACAATGTCGCAAATTGCAATATGTATGACCAGTACGCAGATAAGATTGACAAACTTACTTATTAATTTAACAATTTTATTTTTATCTTTAGTGTCAATCTTTATGCTAACTTGCGCTGGAAAATAAACAAAAAAAATTCACGTCACAAAAGAGGCAAAGATGTAAACTCTAGGCTCTTCTCCTTATAAAGAAAAGCAGCTTTCCTTTATTTGAAATTTAAAGAGCTGATAAAAATAAATAATAGAGTGCCTATTAAAAAGGAAAGAGAAAAAAAGTAAATGAAAAGTAAAAAGAAAAATAATTTTAGCTTTGAGTGAAGGGATTGTCCCAGTTGGTAGGACCTTACCACCCTACTTATTGTTTTAGGTTCAAGCCCTGGCCTCCCCCTTCCCTCATCCTCTATTATTCACATTCTTTGTGTCTCAACAAAAATAAAAAAATATTTTCCCTCCTCAATTAGAAAACCAAACAGATAAAATAAAATAAAATAAAATTTATTTTTCTTTCCTCAAGTTCCAAACTGGCTTGTTAGCTATTGGACCTTATGAAGCTTTTTTTATTTCACTTTTTGCGAAAGCATGTTTAACACTGCTTTGCTGAAATATACTTTACAGCAATTTAAAGAAGCAATAGGCCTTTAAAGGGATTGCTAAAATCCCTTATGCCTAGGGCTATAACGAGTCGAGTAATGGATTTTTCAAACTTGATTTAAAAACTTTAAAGAGCTTGAAAATGTATTTAAACTTGATTTGTTTAACTTTCGAACCAATTTCAAGTGAATTTTAATCGAGCCGAATACAAAAAATTGAATAATTTAGTTCGTTTTACAGCGCTATCTATACCTATAATGATAGTGTATTAGCAAAGTAAGAGAGTGAGATATAAAGGACTAAAAATCGCTTAGCTTTTAAAATGAGAGTCAAAGAAGACATTTTTGTCAAAATTGTTAGCCTTACTAATTTGTTATTCTAGTACATAATATCATACTATAGTGTCATATCGGACAGAAAACGATATAAAATATAGTTGGTTTAGTACCGGCAATAATTTCACCGCATTGTTTTACATAAGATTTCATATTTCTTGAATTTTTGTTGAGATAAAGCACGAAATGGGGCTATTTCCAAGGGGCTGGGGCCTGTTTGCCCGCACAATTTTTATTTACCAAAAAGAACATTTTATGAACTTCGCATATAGGTTCCACTTGCAATCAATCAATATATATCAGCACCTCTCACGTGTCAATAGGTTAAAACGAAATAAACAGTTTAGCTTACGTTTGATTCATTAAAAACTTATTTTAACTTACGTTTGATTCGTTAAAAACTAATTTAAAATCAGCTCATTAATTCGTTAAAAACTTATTTAATATCAGCTCATTATATAAGCGTAAATACATTTTAAGATTCAAAAAGCTCAGCTCAATAAGCTTATAAACATTAAAAAAATCAAACTTAGCTCGATTACAATTCATTTGAAATCGACTTGAAAGTTAAACAAATCAAACTTTTAATACATTTTAAAACTCGTTAAAGTCATTAAACTAATTTTAACAACCCACTACTTGACTAAACTCATTTACAACCCTACATGTTAAACATACATATATAAGAGCACCAAGAATCCAGCCATTTTGGTTGCAAAAATAGATCTATATATCTAAGATAAGCTGGTAACAAACAAGAAGTCCCAAGCCCATAAAAGGCCCAGGTGGTTTCAGTAATGGTAGCTCTGGATATTCAGCAATGAAACTAATTTGAGCCTGCAACAAACAGCAAATGTGGTTTTTTCATCAAACGCAGATCTTTGGCTTTAAGATTCGCCCTCTCCCTTGAAACAAATCCAATGACCCCATAGGAAACACATACATTCCCAGACCACGACAGTACAAGGGCATCATGGGAATGGTTATTTTCACCCACGGAGGCATGAACAACCTATTAAAAATATTATCAGCTTAACTGTTGTAAATCCTACAAACCATGAAGTAATTCACAAAGACAATGCTAGAGAAGAAGATAAGCATGGCCACAAAACATAACTTGTCAAACATCCTCCATCAAATTTGAACTAAAACCCTCGTGACAATAAGTGCATTAACAAAAAAAAAAAAAAAAAAGGCTTGGCATTTTTGCATCAAGAAGGAAATGATCTCTAAAGTATACTTGTCACAAAATTAAACAAATATGAACTCAAAACTCTTTAAGTCCTCCAAAATAACATTAGATGTAAACAAAATTAAAAACTTCATGATTGGGATGAGATGTTTGAAAGCCTGATAACCAAAATCCACCTGGAATAGATCCTACCCTACACCTTAATAGCATACTTCCTCATGGGAAAGTACATCTCCCTCTTCTTCTCCCTTTCAGTCTTTAGGGATGCCTGTGTGGACAAAGCAAAAATGGGCACATTTAGGAAGAATCTACAAACCAATGTACATATACATAGAAATAAATTTCACAAACATGAACAAAAGCTGTATGTTTCTGTAATTGTATTACACGTTGCACAAATGTCAGTCGTAAGTATTTGGAAATTGGAATGGGTGTACATTGAACAATCTTGACACGTGATCAAAGTTATCAAGGCCATGGGCCATTGCAAGGCATTTTTAACTACAATAGCAAACATAAAATTTAACAAAGGAACCAGGTATGGCATTCTGCACATAACAAGAAAGATAGGTTCAAGGGACATAATAGTGTGTGTAAAATTATACCTGATGCTTGGTGAGACGTCTGCGGATGGCTCTGGTTTTCTTGGGACGCAGATCAAGTGGCAAATACTTCTTGTTCTTGTAGGCTTCCCTCAGAGCAGCCTTCTGTTTTTGTGAAATCACTGTCAACACCTGGGCAATGGACAACCTCACCACTTTTCTGCATTCATGCAAGCATCCAGCACATACTTAGATCACATAAAAACAAAACAACCAACTCTACATATCTTAATGTTTTCAATAATAACATGACGAGATAAAGACAAAAAAAACACACTACAAGCATATTACAACTAATGGTGCCCTTGGTTATCCAATTTGTCCAACCAAAAGGATTTGGCTCATCAAGTTATATCCACAATTTACATACAAAACAATCATCATAAATGGAGGCTATTGTAGATAATGGCAGCCATCAACACAAATGATAGCACATACTTGAAATTAAAATTTCAAGAAACACTAAATCCATTTCATACCATCAGTTGCGGTGAAGGCTCCAATTTCCTATAACATCTCATTTATATGATGGTTTTGTATATTCAAATACAATATAACACCATGGAGATATCCAATTTCTGTTAGATGACCAAACATACCCTAACTTAATCAACAAATTAATAGCTAGCTAAGGCCTAAAACCCATAGAGAACCCCAAATTGCAATCTAGGGGAACATAAACACCAACAAATTTATCAACCATTCTTCTTTCCCTTTGTGTGAGTGCCTTTCGCTTAAGTAAATCTATCAACAGAATTCAAGGATGTATACTGAAAGAGACATAGCTACACATACTTGTGTGTGTGTATATATATATATGCATATACCTATAGACAGACACAGAAAAGAAGGGGGAGAACCGATATGTCATAAACTCCAACAGAACTGTCGATGGAAACCAAATGTTAAATGAGATCTATGGAGATATACAAAGGTAAAAACTAAAGTAAGAGCACTGAAACAACTACAAATAGGTACATTCAATTCAAAATCGGAATGAGATCTATCATCTATATATACACACACATATAATATAGGGAGAGTGAGGAGAGAGTACATCTTGGAGAGCTTGTTGGGGGCACCGCCAGTGACCTTGGCGACACGGAGAAGGGCGAGCTCAGCTTTGAGATCCTTCAACTGGGTCAGCAACTCCGACTTCGCCTTCTGTCTCAGCTCATGAACCTTAATCCTCGCTGTAGTACATATACCATTGTTATACACACATATATATAGGATGACGACAATCAAATCATGAACACGACGACTGATAGAAATCAGATTGAGGGTTTGTGGCTTACCCATGCCAGTAACTGATACTGCTCTTTGCTCGCTCTCTCTGCCTGAGACAATACAACGAACGAAGCCCTATCAGCGCGAGGAATTAGGGTTTCATTTCGTCTTCTTCATATATATATAGGGGTCCGTATGGGAATGTGTTCGGGTTAGTCCATTTTCATTTCCTTGGACCAATGGAGACCCAACAGGCACAACATTTAGCCCAGGCCTTTATGAAGAGGGCAGCCCAATGAACTCGTATGTTATGTTTGGATTTGCCAAGAGAAATAAAATTATTTACACATTTATTTTTACGTATAACAAAAAAAATGTATTTTTTTGAGACAAACCTATTCATTTTCTTATTATTTTCTTAATCCAATAAAAAAAGAAGTATTTTTACTTCATTTTATTTTTCTATATTTTCTAATTCTTTTTTTTTACCCTTCAAAAATTTAAGATCCAAACGTAGTATTAGTTCATGTGGGTTTAATCAAATTGTGGCAATTAGGAAATTGAAATTGGAATCATATTCTAATTCAAATGGAGGGAAGATTCTTTGAAAACTGAAGTGTCTTTGTAGTATAGTAATGTAATGCAAGCAGTCTTAAAAAACAGAAGGTTAGAGTTAAGGATTCAATTCTTATGACTACCCTTAAAAGAAATAAATACAAAAGAGAAAAATAAAATATTTAGTCCATGTTATTGAAATCTCAATTTGCAATTTCCCTTTACTAGCATAGCACCTGCACACATTTGGACAAGCTTGAGCCTGAGATCCTTGCAACCCTAACTTTCAATTATTCTTTCTCACTTTCCAGATCACTTTCCAGTTTCCCTAGAATAGCCGGGCCCCGGGCCTCCTGGCCTACTGATATCAAGTCCCATTGCAAGCCCACAGAGAGAAAAAGGAAAGGCTTGGATTATTGTTTCAAGCCAGCCCTCAAAGGTATATCTCTACCTCTTTTGGGGTGTTTTTGCGATCATGCTAGACAACTAGAAATTTTAAAAAGAATTTATGTATAGACGGATGTGGTTGAACGAGAACTTTTATTTTAAAACATAGCACCCATCATGAAAATTTTCATTATAAAAAATGCCATTATCAGATCATTTTTTAATGGGATTCTTTGTATAATTTTTTTTGAAAAAATAATATTTTTCCGTGTTTATATTACCACTACCATACTGCCCTAAAAGTCCTAGTACGTGAACACACAAGAGTTGTCTCCTACATTTCCTTCATGGGAAGGCAAATGGTGGTAGTTCATGTGCTAGAAGCCCACTGATTCATCCTACACCTCTTCTCTCATCTTTGGTCTATGAATAGTTAGTGAAGAACCCAACTCAGTTCATTAATAGCTTGATTCCAAGGGCTAGATTAATAAGTCTAATTCAATCCCTTCTCTGGTCTAGTAGATTCATTCCTGTTGGTCCAGATTTTGGAGAGAATTTTTTTTTTTTTTTAGCTATTTAACCAGATAAAAACCCTTATGCTCGTTTTAGCGCATTTTAAATTAAAAGTAAGCTAAGACAAATGTCGCAATTCTATTGTTTAAGGCTCTACTTAGAACTCAAATTTCTGGTAAAAAAAAAATATAAAGGAAAAATAAATAAAAATAAATTATTTTTATTCACTTTTCTTTCTAAAAAAAAAAAATTTAAATTACAAACGAGGCGTACATGTATCACAGTGCAGGAAAGCTTTATGATTGCATATCCCAAAACCACCAAAAAGGATTCTATTTAATGACAAAGGTCTTTTTGAAATAATGAAACCTTTGCACTGTTATCACGTCAACCCTAACAGCTCATCCCTTATTGGGTCAAAACTCAAAAGGCCAAAAAAACTAACCAACCTCACATCACTTTTTCTCTATATTGGATTCCATAAAGCCTAAATGAACAAAGTCAAATAATGACAATGGGGTTTTGAATAAGGAAAGGGACCATTAGATTATCTTTAATCTTGATGTTGAAATAAACTATAAGTCATAATGATCTTTGACTAAGATATATTGTGTGTCTATCACCACCAAGGTAGCAGTGAGGACAGCTCCATGTGCACAGGAACTGGCTAGTTGCTCCCAACTTGCAATGAGAAATCAGAAAGATAGATGCATAAGAATTGAACATTTTCCATTACATACATAATTAATTTGGATAATTGGTTTATAATATTGATGATATTTGAATTCATGTATAACCTAAACTAACTGTCATATTTAATTTTCACAAGTGTTGGTAACTGGAATGACCTTTAGCCAGTAGGAATAACTAGGAATTTATCCTGATAATTATCTACTGTATATGGGAAGGGATAGGGGAGGACTGTATATGATCGGAAATTAGTCAAATGGCTTTTAAGAGACTCGGTAAGAAATGTCTTATCTAATGTATAAGGTTCACATTTATATAGGATTGAGGAGAGATAGTAGATAGACAATTTTGTTTCTACTATGTAGAGAGATTGATTCCTGTTATTCGAACTAGCACCAAGTGTTGTGACGAATGAGTAATTGCCATTGTAGAGAAATGGCTTTCGGTTCTTAAGACAAAATGAAACGCTAGTGAAATCATAAAATTCTAGAGTTTTTATTATATCATTTAAAATATAAATAAATGCACCAATGTAGAGTGTAATATTTTAAAACAATAAGTTGTTTCGATATAAATTTAGAGATTTTTATGAGTTTTGGACAAGTTCTATGAAGAAAAAATTCAAAATATTGTATTTCATTATAATTATATTTGTTACTTATAAAATATTTCATAAATATTTTTGAAATATTTTTGTTTCCATGATAATTGAAACAACACACGAAAACAAATTTTGATAGTTGGATATATGCAGCAATATTACTCTAAGTTTATACATTTGTCTTATTCAAGACCTTTTATATTGCAAATTGTTGGATTAGACCCTTTGGTTTTCGACACAATGCATCGCTTTGCTTTTCAATTTGCTTACTCTCCCTCCTAAAATTAAGATGCAAAAACTGGTGCATCTCCGGCCAAATCGGCCAGCAAACTGTGACAAAAGGAGACTGGTAAATCCAGCTAAGCTCCGGCAGCATCCAGAGTTCATCATCCTAGGACAAATCAAGTTGGTGAAACCAGACAAACAAGTGAACCAAGGACATGATAAAGAGAAAATTAACATCATGTAAAAAATAAATTAACAAGATAAAACCTCGCTAACTGATTAGATATTAAATCATAAACCGTAAACCCTAAACCAAAATCCCATAATCCAAGAAATAAGTCCATCACATCCTACAAAAAAAATGATGGTCAAAACAAGCTTATAATTATTATCAAATAAAAGAGTTCGCACGTTTGGTTTTGTTTTTCTAAAACTATTTTTTGTTCTCTAAAGCAGAAAATATGAAAAATGATATGAAAAACTCTTTTGATAAACTGTTTCAGAAACAATTTCTGAGATTTTTTTTCTCAAAACACTTTCTTTTCTCTAAATTTTGTGAAACTCTTTTCGTATGCAAATGAAAAGGATGATATTTCTGAACTTCTCATTGTTTTTGTTTCCAAAAACACAAAGGATTGTAATTTTCTTAAAATGATACCTAAATGAGCCTAACCTTCTGTACACTTCGCAAATGGTGATATCTATGCAAGTAGATAGAAATTTTGTTGGATGGGGTAGCGTGAGGTTGCAATGCCAAGACAATAAGGGACATAAAGGCTTCTTACTTTTTTCATTTTGCCTTTTTCGTTTTAGCTGCCTGACGTCCTTTGAGTTCTGTTTGACAGATTGCCTGCCACGGTACCAATTGAATGTAATACCAATTGTATACATTCAAGCAAATAATGCACACTACCATATCACATATATATAGACAAGAAGTCAGACAAACACTAGACCGTAATATTTGATTTCTCACCAAAAAAAAATAAGACTGTTTGGAAAGAAGTGTGCCTCCTTGCCTAGGCTAGACAATATTGTCAATGCATATATATATATATATATATATATTGTCCTACTGAATAATTTCCCAAGGTTTAGACTACATAGATGGAACTTTTTTTTAGGTACGAGAAAACATTCAATGTAGCAGTGACAACACGTTATTTTGCTGATGTGGTATTACAAATTAATTATATCATACACAATATATACATTGAAATTCAATCATTTAAAATTAGAAAGAGATTTTTTTCAACAACTTCACTCTCTGAGAATGTGCCACAGTGATTAGAATTTTAATACATGCATATGACATGAGGTGATTGATTTGTGATTCACATCAACAAAATGACAACATCACTGTTACATACATTGAATGATTGGATAAAACTTGCTAACAAAAATTACTTAACAAAAATTGCCAAAAGCATTAAAAAAATTAAAAAAGGAGATGCCAATGGCATTTGACAATCCTCCCTTTTATCAAAATTCTTTCATCTTTATTTGACTTCAAACAACAAAAGTGAGCACCTTTTCTATTAAGATCTAAAAGAAAAGTGGTATATAATTAGAAAATTACCTTAGTCCCTTTGCTTACATTGGGGCGGGCATATCCGGAAATGGGTGCGAGTGCTATAGGGTAATACATCTCAACAGATATATAGAGTAGTCTATCTGCATATTCATTTATGAGTTTCGGTCTTATTTTTTATCCAAAGTAAAAAATAAAAAATTTATATACAAAATGACATGGTTGAATGAGAATATTTCCTAGAGTGCCCATAAGGTTGGATCCTTTTGTTGGTCACTCTTGAATTGCTATAAAAAAAAAAGAAAATATTTCACTTTCCATCAAAGCACCCGTCATGATGCCTCCTAACTACAAAAAGGAAAATGTTAGCCTTTCAAAAATATTATACATAAAATTTCGCTAGAATGATGTGATAATTGTATTTTTATAATTAAGAGTCATTATGATGATTTTTTTTTATTATTTTAAAGTGAAAGGCACTTATTCAACAATTTTATTTCCTACAAAAATTCTATATAATTTTTTTTATTGTATAATGTTATCTTAACAAAAATGCCATTACTAGGGGCAGGTTTGTTCAGTTTGGCTTTCACAAAAAAATGCTTATGTGCAGCATGAGTCCACCTCCCAATTTTCAGCATAAACTGAACAAAGCTGCCCCCCATCTGCCAGTATTCCCAAGTTAGATGTTGAAGCTGAAGTAGAGTTCACCATGGACAGAAAAAAGGAAACATTTTAAGAAGTATCCAATGGGTCTGGTTTTGCTGTTTGTTTTGCTGTTTTTTCCTCAGTACCAAAAAAAAAACCACAACCTTTAATGGCTATGTTCACATCCACCTTTCATAACCTTAGGATCACCTATGTGATGCCTAATATGAAATATTCAAGTCCTACAGCACTAATAAAGGTAGTCTAGTGGAGGGAGGGTCTGATATGCACACCTTATTCGTATGCGGAGAGAGATTTTTTTCTATGTGTAAGAACTCTCATGCGAAAAGCCACTACAAAAAACAGTTTTGCAGTTTGGAAAAAATCGAGAACTCGTTACCAAGGGCAGATGTAGCGTGTACCCAGGAGGGGCAGCTAGCCCCCTCAAATTTTTAAAAATTATTTGTGGCCCTATAATTTCAGATATATTATTCAATTTGGCCTCCTAAAATTTATAAATTGCCCTCTAAAATTTTTAAAAATATAATCTAAAATTTTAAAAATGTATTCCAATTTGACTCCTAAAATTTTTAATTGCTCCCTTAAAATTTTCAAAAACTTTATTTTTACCTAGAGTTTTAAAATACTTCTCAGTTTGTCCTCTAAAGTTTATAAGTGGGCCTATTATATCAATATTTTTCTTTGAAAATCCCTTATATATACGTTAAATGTGTATAAGTTTATATACATTATACATATGGACAAACTGAGAAGTATTTTTGATAACAAAATTTTTGTTCAAGATTGTAATTTAGTTGTCACCGATGCATGAATTTTTTGGCTCTGCTAGTGTTCATTATCCAATGTCTTACAAGAATTTTGAGCAAGGATTGGAATTCCTCAGTCATATGAATCATGTCAAGGCGAATAAATTTTTAGTAGCAAGCGAGTACCAACTATTACCATTAAAATATAAACATTATAGAATGTAAATTAAGTAAATTACACTGTAAAAACACATTTGCTATTTACCTACGGAATTTTTTTTCACCTAAAATAGAAAGGTTTCCAACTGAGCTTCAAGGCATTCGGCAAAAGAGCGGCCAGAAGTAATAGAACCGTTAGCAAATAGTAGACTGCCCCTAGCAATGGTAGGACAAAGGCCGCGGTTGGTGAACGCCACCAAAATCCAATAAATAAAAATCTCATGACGCACGTGCCCTCTACAGAGCTGCCACCTCGTGCTCAATGCTTAGGCCCCGTCGACCCCCCACACGCAAAATCTCTTAAATTAACAAAACCAAAACGTCTGATAATTGATATCTTATTTCAAATTCAAGCCGAAGGTGTCCCACTCGTGGTTGTTAATATCGTATTGTACCCATCTATACGTATCATATTGGGCAAAAAATGGCAACGAGAAGAGTTGAGAGTTTCGTATCGACTAGTACTGAATTAACCGGCCAGTGAAGGTATTCAAGAGTCGGGTTGGAGAGCCACCCACCACTCGACTCGACCAAATCGGGTTGGAGAATTTTAAAACTGCATTCGATCCATAGAGTGATTGGATTAGATCGGATTGAATTAGAGTAATAAAAATCCGTCACCCGAACCGAGCATAACCGGTTTAGTCGAAATTCACTCGTCATTCATACAAAACTAGTGGGTGGAACTGTAAAATAGGGTTGGTTGAGTCGGTTGGGTTGGTAAGGTCAAGTCAAATAATTTTTTTAAAAGCCCTACCAGCCGATAGCAAAATTTATTTACTTTGTCAGTGTTATAACTTATATTAGATATGATGAGGCAATTGATATGTCTTTTAGCTAGTGTTTTGGATATAAACTTGAATTGGATAATATGTTTATGTTATGCTAAAATAATTTACTATTTGTAAGAAAAAATTATTTTGGTACTGTATAATATTTGATATGGGTAATATCATATTATGTACATCAAATATGTTGAGTGAAAATATATTTTTGACTAATGTTAGGTAGGCGCTACAATGTTGGTTGAAAAGGTACTTTGGTGATATATCGTAAAGAAATAAGTGGGGAGCGGGGTTTAGCTAAGTACTTGTGGTGCTCCAACTTATATACCTGGCTATGGGTTTAATTCACCCTATTATTTCTCGGCATTTTGAGACCAAAAAATATTCTCTCGGTCTAGTACCAAAAATCATAAATGGGAGCTTACTTTTACCCCGGGGTTGAGGGTGGTGGGTTTTTTTGGCATCCGGCGAGACTTACTTCATTGTTCAGGCCACCACTATTGGATACCTATGTGATTTAGTAACGTTTAGTTATTTTATACCTCTGTGTTTAGGTCATGAGTTTGACTTCAAAATAGTGATGGATAGATATTATGAGGATTAATTACACTTTGCACTCTTGTACTTTATACAAAATTTTACTTCAGGACTTTCACTTTCAATTGTAACAATTAAATTCTTACACTTCTAATTTGTTGCAGTGTAAACCTTATGCGAACTTTTGTTTAAAAAATAGTTGAAAAATTTGCATATGACAGGAACGTTACTTTTTTCAATGAGTAAATATGTAAAATTATACTTCTTCCTAATAATTTACTACAAATTACTCTAAAATACTCCAAAATAATGAGTGTAATAAACTTTGTGATGTATATAATGTAATTAGATTTTATGTAAAAATTGTTAAATTCAACTCACGCAGTATATGTGACTCTTTGGATAGAAAAAAAGTTAGATTTTACATATTTGTTCCTTAAAACAGGCTATGTTGTTATCACATGTGATTTTTCTGTTAATTTTTCAAACAGAAGGTTGACATTGCAATAAATTAAAAATGTAAGAATTTAATTGCTACAATTGAAAGTGAAAGTGCTAAAGTAAAATTTAATTGAAAATGTAGGGATATAAAGTATAATTAACCCATATTATAAGCTGTGGGTTTGTATTAAAATTATGATTGTTGGACTTTCTCGGAAGACTGAGTGCCTAGTTTGATATGTTACTCACGATGTAATTATTTTTCATCGATTGTCCAAAAAAAATGAGCTAAACAATCTTGATTGCACACCTATCAGGATTTTAATCCAATCCTAACAATCTTTGGGTGGTGGGTTGTACTTATTTGAAAGAATTTAAAATATCTTTTTGTGTTTGTGTGCGTGTTTGTTGGGGGGGGGGGGGGGGGGGGGGGGGGGGGGGGGGGGGGGGGGGGGGGGGGGGGGGGGGGGGGGGGGGGGGGGGGGGGGGGGGGGGGGGGGGGGGGGGGGGGGTTGTTGTAGAGTTGTTTGGAAGTTTTGCCATCTCTGCTTGTAATTGCCTAACTTTAATTATATATGTTTCTTCATTAATGTGAACATCTAGAATTTAGCTTTGTTTGGTTTTTATAGTTTTCAACCCCAGCTACCTTGGACCCGAGGACAGAGCCACAGCTCCCAAAAGTTTTAAATTTTTTTATATATTTTTAGATATTTATGAAAACATATAATGTATTGGCTTTTAAAATACAAAAAAAAATTTATCTTGGTCTCGACAAAATTAAAAAAAATTTACATTCACCTCCCTTCAACACAATTCTAAGTTTGTCACTGCTTGAACTGTGAAGATACTACGGAATATATATGTAATAGTTTTAAACTTTTAGGGGCCATAGTATTAATTTGTTAGGACCAAAGGCCCCTTTGGCCCCTAGTTAGGTCCGCCCCTACTCGCATATAATGTTTGAAATTGCATTTGAAAAATATCAATTCAATGGTTATAAAAAGTCTTACTTTTTAATGGCTGGCAGAAAAATAGTTGAAATAAGAAAGATCCATTAATTTTGCAATTCATAAAAATTTAATGGCTGTGAAGGCTGACAAACAGTTGAAATAAGAATGATCCATTAATTTGCAATGCATAAATTTTTAGATTCTACAATTGTAAGTATGGATAATTCTCTTTTTATACAAAAGTTCTGGAAGAACCATCATTTAAGAGAATTTTAAAATATCAACATATATACCACAGAACCTGAGACATATATACATATACATATATATGTAAATAATTCTAGATTCTAAAATTTAAAGTTTTTATTTACTTTCCTTGGATACATGTTGAAAGGCCATGATTTAAGAAAATTTGGTAATATTCTTATAACACAGAAACGCATCTGAGTACTTTTATAATCTGTAAATTCAAATTTAGGTGGAAAAAAGGAAAGAATTGAAACTTTCAAATTAAAAGACTTACAATATAATATGTGATAGATATATATGCAGCACTCAAATACTCTTCAAATATTGAAAAATCATTCGAAAGGTTTTCTACTACCAGAATTGTATGTCAAATTTGATTTAATTAATGTTGTGTTTGGATCTCAAATTTATTAAGAAAAAAAAAAAACAGAAATTGGATTCCCAATTTCATGCTTTTGTCTAGTTAGATTGAAAAAAAAAATAAGAAGAAAATGAATGTGCTTTTATTAATAATCAAGGTAAAGAGAAATGAAAGAACACGGTTTTCTAATTTATTTTTCTTTTATTTTTTTTACTCTCCACTTTTCTTCACAACTAACAATAAAAGTAATTTTATTTCTCGACCCATTTCATTTTCCCTCAATGAATCTGAGATTCCAAACACAGAATCACAAATGATTTTTGCTTTTCATCTACTTTTCTTTTGGTGAAAGTATAAGGTCACAAATACAACCATGCACCCATTACAGAAATAATGATAAGGTTTGCAAAACTTCCCTCCAAAGCAAGTTGCAAAACTAGTAAGGATGAACCTGTTGAGAATTTTGGCCCTCTCAAACATATCCTTTTTAGAAATAAAAAAGACAGGAATATCAAAATAAATAGAGAAAAACACAACACAAGATTTTTACGTGAAAACTTTCAAAACAGGAAAAAAAATACCAGCCCTAGAGAAAAATACACAATGTAAAAAATTATTACAATCACTTAATTTTTCCTCCTCATCTCAAAGACACACCTACTAAACTTCCCCACTAGCTACACTTTAACTTTCACATCTTCAAGAGAAATTTTATTAAAGTCAAAAGTTACTTGTTAAACTATTGACTGGTGCACTTAACCAAGCAAACTTAACCTTCCTTATATTAACTTTATTCATTGCCTCCCTTTCCACACCCAACCGATGTGGGATTGGGAAACAAGAAGCAAACAAATGCAACAATCTCCACCTTTGCGACTTTGACTGATCTCACAGTCACACTCCACCTTGATGAAGATCTTCATAGCTATCATGCTCCACCATAAAAGCATATGCACTTAAAATAAACCAATTCCAAGTATTTCACTTCGGCTCATGTCGAAAAACAACTTTGTTGAAAAATTATGGTGCAACTCTCACATTTGGCTTTCCTAGAAGGTCATCAGCCATCGACATGAATTTCCACCACACACTCTGCATCAATGCCAAAACATTGCCCGTGTGCAAACTTGTGGACTTGCTCTTGGGGATTTCTTGTGAACATTTAACATCTGTTGCATTTGTCTACCTGCGCACCTGTACATTTTGACCATGTACTCCAGCGTCTCTTATAACAACTCTTGCTCTATTTGTTCACCCTGATCTCCACTAGCCTGTACAGGTTGTCAATCCATCCAACTAAAATCGCACCCTTCTGATTGATGACTGGTCTTTCGCTGTCAATTGACCTAGATGCTACCGATCAACCCCTGATCTCTGACCGCTTTTGTCCAATTTGATAAAAAATAGTGCAATACGACATCCACCGATGACTCCACAGCGCCTACAAAACCTGAGGGACACCTCCCTCCATGAATTCTAAAACCGGCCAAACCTTCACCAACGGATCCTGCCACGTTGGATCATTGCCCAAAGCAAAGCAAATGCAAACTGGTCTGTTGCAAACCTGCTCCTTCACTAGCAATGATAACGACTCCATCCCTGCAATGATAATGGCCACATCATCTTCAAAACATTAGCGTGCTGTCCTCCATCAACCAATAATATATATTTTTTTCTCTCCTCTTTTCTTGTGTATCAGCTTGATGAATTTTGACTGTAGAAATGAATAGTACTCACTAAGTAAGTTCCCAGAAAATACTCAAATCTTTCTTAGACAGAACTTCAAGATTCCCAGAAAAGATTGGAGGGGTCACACTGGTCACGCTTAAAACCCAATCTTCTAGACAGAACTTTCTTAGACTGTACGTATCCACACTACCACACTAAAGCTCCACCCCACCAAAAGGATAACAATTAATAATTTCAAGAAAATCTTTCTGATGTGAAAGATCAGTCAAAACTGCAACCACAGAGCATACTTAGAATTTTCAAGAAATAGAAAAGACAGGAATATCAAAATAAATAGAGAAAAACACAACACAAGGTTTTTACGTGAAAACTCCCAAAACAGGAAAAAAAATACCAGCCTTAGAAAAAAATACACTATGTGAAAAATTATTACAATCACATAATTTTTCCTCCTCACCCCAAAGACACACCTACTAAGTTTCCCCTCTAGCTACACTTTAACTTTCATCTCTTCAAGAGAAATTTATTAAAGTCAAAAGTTACTAGTTAAGCTATTGACTGATACACTTAACCAAGGAAACTTAACTTTCCTTATATTAACTTTACTCATTGCCTCCATTTCCACACCCAACCGATGTGGGATTGGGAAACAAGGAGCAAACAAACCCAGCAAAACCTCCAACAATTGACCAAAATGAATTTAAAAACTCTCCGCCTCATGTTCATATGAATTTTAATTGTACTTCACTTCTTGCCAAAATCAAATCTTTAAATTGGAGATTAATTTTAGCTTGGTGATTAATAATTTCGCATTCAATAATATTTTGAAACTTTTTACACTTTTCATTCTTAAACAGGATTGAAGACCTCTGATTGACATGAATTGGTTAACGGCCAATCAGATTTCGTGAAATGTTGAGCACCCAATTTATATCAACATTAATTTTACTTTTATTGCATGGAAAAAAGGTTTAATTAGAATGGAAAATCAGTAAGAAATAGTTATTTTATAATTTTCATTGTCATCTAGCACGATTTTCTTAGCACTTGTGAAAATTGTTTTAATTACACTGACTGTGGATCAAAATTGAACTATTATTACTTTTACTGTATTGGTTAGATTATGCAAGTTTCTACTTTAATATCTCTGACTAATAATAAACCACTTTAGCATCTGCTGTTCGGAGTATATATTTGGAAAAAAGTTATCAAACATATTTAGTTTTTATTTTTCAAAAATTTTAAAAAATAAAAACTTCACCAAACAGGCCTAAGAGTAAGAAGAAGATGTTACAAGTCATAGATCAGCTGATTGCCCCAGCCCAATTAATGCCCTCAAATTGACAAGCCGAGCTGGCTCTCCCCATCTATATATACACATATTCTATAAGTAGAAAGATCAAATCCTCAACTCATCCCCAACTCCAACTCCTCCTCCTTCCCAGATTCTCAAACCTCTCCCATATTTCACTAACAAACCTACTCTCCTTCCCTTCATCTCAGGAACAATACCAACCTCTTTTTTCTGAAGTCCCAAATTCATGGTTTCTCTCTCTCTCTCTCTCTCTCTCATACATACAATACATACATACATCTGTACATGTGTCTATACATCTTCTTCTTCCTGTCTTACCATTCCTTTTTTTCTTTGTCCTTTTAACAGGCGTATGAAATTGGAGGCGTTAGATATGAAGAGGTTGGCCTAGTTCAGTTGCAGTTTTTTTTTTTTTTTTTTTGTTTCAAAGGATTTTTTTTCTTGTTTTTGTTTAGAATTCTCAATGACTTATGCATTGCCCAGTTAATTTTTTTGGCCAATTTGATAAAACTGTGCAGGAATTCATACTAAATTCCCGAGGAATGAAGATTTTCACATGCAGATGGCTGCCTGCAAATTTTGAACCAAAAGCTCTGATCTTTCTCTGCCATGGTTATGCCATGGAGTGCAGCATCTCAATGAAAGGTCAGTATTCACTTGCATATACATGTATGTATATATATATTTATATAGATAGATAGACACGCAGAGAGAGAGAGAGAGAGAGAGCAAGAGCATATACATGAATCAGAGGTTAAAGTTTGCTGATTGAGACAGGAACTGGAACTAGGCTGGCAAAGGCAGGATTTGCAGTTTATGGGATGGACTATGAAGGACATGGAAAATCATGTGGGCTTCATGGCTTTGTCCCCTTTTTCGACGATCTTGTCACAGACTGCTCTGATCATTATACAAGCATTTGTGGTTAGTTTTTTATTTTCTCTTTCGATAACGGGTTGTTTGTATGCCAAGAACTTGAGGGAAAAAGAAACTGAGACCTTGAATGCTAAGCAGCAGCAAAAATCTGCCTAATTGGCTATTGATACTACTATTCAATCCCTTAAAAGCAGACGGAGCGATTATGAATTTTATTGGATTTTTATTGATTGGTATGATTGTAATTAGGAAGAATTTTTATATGTGGGGTTTACTTGTGGAATTTCAACTTGTTGAGCAGAGAAGAAGGAAAATATAAAGAAGCTGAGAATTCTATTGGGAGAATCCATGGGGGGAGCAGTGGCTCTTCTCTTGCACAGGAAGAAGCCAACCTTCTGGGATGGTGCCATGTTGGTGGCACCCATGTGTAAGGTGTGCACCTCACTCTCTCTCTCTTCTCGTGTATATATTCATACATATGTTAACGGTATTGCTATACAAACAAAATCTATACATAATTTATTATAATGTGATTAGATAAGAGCTATTTATTTTAAAACAAAACACCCATTATAATTTGAAATGACAAAATAACTCAACAACTTGAGTCCCCACCTTACCCCTATTGGGATGGGTATGGGGCGATATTAATAGGGGCTGGGCCGAGTAGGTTTGAAGATAAAGTACAATAACCCATCCTAAACCTATCACGTTTATACATATATATTTATTTTTTTATATGTATATATTTAATTAAAATATGATTATAGTGATTTTTTTCTTATTTGTCTGACTTTATCCCTACTTTGTTCACAATGTTGTTGAAAAAATCACTAACATAAAAGACGAGGTGGGGATGGATAGGGGTCCCCGACCCAAAACTGTCCTTTACCATCTCTAATTATGATAACTCTTAATTATAACAATATTACTGTCACATTATTGTTATGAGATTTTCTATACAATTTTTTTGAAAAAATAAAATTTCCCATATGTTAATGAGGATTCCATTGCCTCGTCTCTAGAGTGAAAAAATTAAGTGAGGAATGATATTATGTATAGCATTATTCTAAATATATATATATATGTATATACATGGCAGCGAATGATGAGCGAGGCTCTTTTGTTTATGTATTAACATGACCTACGTTTTGATTTGCATATATACAGATAGCAGATGATCTAAGGCCACACCCATTGGTGATTAATGTACTGACCAAGCTATGCAGTTTCTTTCCAACATGGCAAATTATCCCTACTCAAGATATTATTGATGTTGCCATTAGAGACCCTGAAGTAAGAAATGAGGTAAAACTCTCTCTCTCTCTCTCTCTCTCTCTCATGGTGACTATGGCAGTGAAGTAATAGAGTTCATGTTTGGTTATGTTCAACAAAAGCGTAATTGAGAATTAGACCAAAAAAAATACTCCCCAAGGATTGAAGAACGAAATTAAAAGGAACTGGGTTATCGAAATTAATTTTTTTTAGTTTTTGCTTAAGGTTGTTAAATACAAACAGTGGGTTTTTGCTTTAGGTTGTTAAATACAAACAGTGGATGTATAGATGATGATAATTTATCTTGTTGTACTTCTGTGACAGATTCGATCAAACCCTTATTGCTATAAGGGCAGACCACGCTTGCTAACCGGTAATCAACTTTTGACAGTCAGCTTAGATCTCGAGCAAAGACTTCAAGAGGTTCGTTAGATTATTTTTGAAGTCATATTTTTTACTTTCAAGTTTATTGTTAATTAAGCTTACCCCATTCTTTAAAACATGATATTTGATCCTTGATGAGAGAAGAGAAAATAAAATAACTTTTCGTTTCTCTTGTTTGATTTATAGTGTGAAAAGTTAGTGTCTTTTTATTTATTTTTTTAAAAATCAAACAAAGAAAAAACATTAATTTTTTTAATATTTTCCTTCCATGTCTCTCTATTTTTCTTTTTATTTTCCTTCAATAGGGATCAAACACACCTTAAATCTTGTGTTTAAAATATGATTTTTTTTTATTTTTTATAGTAGTTGGTGTTGTGTCACCGTCCTTTCTGTTGTCTGATGAGTTTGCAATACGTCATGGGTTTTACTTCGTGCGTTACATAATACTGGGGCGACTGTGGTCTTGATCCTTGTTTTATGTTTGGCTTTCTAAAAATTATTAAGGGTTCATTACAATATGCACCTTTGTATTTTACTTCAAAATTTTTATTTTTAATTAAATTTTTGTACTTTTAATTTATTACAATATTAATTTTTTATTTAAAAATTTGATAAAAAAATAATATATAATAATCACATGACCTTTTTCAATAGACAAATATGTAAAATCGAATCATTTTCTTTTCAAAGTCTCACATAAATTGCACGTGAATTGAATTAAAAGCTTTTACATAAAGCTTAATTATATTATATACATCAGAAATTTGATTATACTAAGAATTTTGGAGTGATTTAAAATAAATTTATGATAGATTATTAGAAAAAAGTGTAATTTTACATCTTTGTTACTTAAAAAATGTAACGTGCTTTTTATATGGGTATTTTTCATCTATTTTCTAAACATAAGTTAGTAAAAACTTGACATTGTAATAAATTGAAAGTGTAAGAGCTTAATTATTACAATTAAAAGTGAAGGTCTTAAAGTAAAATTTAGTATAAAGTACAAGAGTTGAAAGTATAATTAATCCAAATTATTAATATTGCGGGTGATAAATTGGTTCCAAAACCTGCTTTTAATTTTTTTTTTCTAAAAAACATCCCAGGATTAGAAAACAAAAAAAGTTGTTTTCTGGGTTTCTCAAAAACGTTTTCATCCGAAAAGAAACGGGTATAAAACGATAGTATTTTCGAAGTCCCGTTGTTTCCGTTTCCTTTTCCGAAAACACGAAAACGGAAATTTTGATAATGATATATCTTTTCTTTCATTGATTTGTGTTTGCTTCAACAGGTTTCATTGCCATTTCTAATAGTCCATGGGGGAGATGACAAGGTGACTGATCCATCAGTAAGCAAGCTTCTTTACGAATCGGCTTGCAGCTCAGACAAGACCTTCAAGTTGTATCCAGGGATGTGGCATGCCCTCACCTACGGCGAGTTGCCTGAGAACACTCACACTGTTTTTTCAGACATTGTTGCTTGGTTAGATGACAGGGTTGCCATAAGAGAGTCAAGGCTGGAGCAAGAACAAAAACTCCAAAATGATGGCTTCATCTCAAAGCCAACTCCAGCATAGATTCAAACCTTTTGAATTTAACTGGGTTGTCAATCAAAATGGAGCAAGCAAGCTAGAGAGAGATTTAGAAGTTCCTTTGTGATTACTAAAATCTTGAGAGGGGTTTTTGTGAAAGTTGGCATCTTAGGGCCTAATTCTTAGCCGGGTTCGCCGCTTCCTTCCTAGTTTTGGACCTCGTCTCACCTGATACGCGGGTCTTGCGGATGGGTTTGTGTTTCCGGGCCGGATTTACCCAACCCATACACAGGATTGTGGGGTTTGGTTTCTTGTCATCAATGATTCAATATGTATCTATATATAGACATGTATAGGGGTTCTACTCTGGAGCTAATTTCAAATGGAGCCTAAATGTGAAGCTCCACCTAATACAAACAAGCAAAAAGAATAAATCAAATTTCCAATTTGGCATTTTAGAAGATCCTTTAATCATTGATAACTCTACTTCAAATCCACTAACAAAGAGACAACATATGAAATCATTGATTTTGTCTATGGTATCTTGCCATTACATAACCAATGCACAGGGCAACAGCTACTACAGATTCAAAAGAGTCAGATGTACACAGTAACACCACCTCGTGAAGAGACAGTTTTTGTATTTCAAATCTGTGAGTATGTGACACCTAAATTACGATAGAACAACCTTATTATCTTACCATCACATAACCGTTAGAGAGAACTTCCATTCTGTACACTGGTGCATACATAAGCACTGCTTCTGATGATTCATACGAACTAGGATAGAGAGTTGAAGAAGGTAGAATACAAAGCAAATCTACTATCACAAGAAGGCTGCTTATCTAGAGAGAGAGAGAGAGAGAGAGAGAGAGTCATCCAGAGACCAAAATCACATTCACAGACCCACAAAAATCTGTTGCTACATCGTTAACAACAACAAAAGATCTGAGAATTGAAAAAATCCAAGCGCGCAATGCAAGTTTTGCTTTCTGTTTCTTCACACGCACGGTCAGATTCTCCAGGGTTAATTTTCCCTCCATCTTGTTGAATCAGGAGACATTTTACTGTCCTGTTCCCAATCCACGAGCAACCTCAAGCATGTGTGACCTCGAAACTCTAGCTACAAGCTGATCCTGTGAAATTCATACTGGGAAGATGACCTATACACACAAAACACAATTACTGATGATCATTACAAGCTGTAATTCAAACAAACCAGACATTCACTGCTACAAGAATTAAACATTCATAAATTGCAGGTTGCATGTGGGCAGAATCAAAACCCCAGAAAGTCAATATGTCCCTAGAGTCGACAATAAACATTGTTCTTATTAATTAATTAATTAAACATGGGTGTCATTTGGCAGGAATGCAGCTCAACGCAGGCTCAAGTTAATAAAAGTCAATTTGCGAGTTAAACGTAGAAATGATGGTAGAAAAGTTCAGTCAAAGTAACTAAAGCATAAATTTACGGGTATATATGTGTAAATCAAGGATGTACCAACTTCGGAGAAGCAATTGATACTTCCACACTTATTCTGATGGGACAAATCTGCCCATATAGCACAAGCGAGTCATCTCTCTTTCTTTCTCTCTCCGTGCGTGTGTGGCAATCACTGCCATCCACTGTCCGCTGCTTAAGTGCCACTGCCACCACGTGTGAATTCCTCTTCTCCCTTTTCCAATCACTGCAGCAAGCATCACCATCATTGGCTCAATGATTCCATTGTCTAGTTATCTCAGGCCTCCACTCATCACCAACATTGCAACCTCCCAGGAGTCACCATTCAATCAGTCTGATTGGCCTGATTAGAAATCCTGCCTCCATGAGCTCATAACGCCCAGAATCTTTAACTGAAAATGCACTTGGAGAATGGGTCCTCAACTTGTCACAGCTTAAGGTCTGAAGTGGCGTTGAGATGACAGCAGCAGTCATTCTCCACTCACAGCTGGGCTTTAAAGGCAGTAACTGGATCAGCCAATTAACTCAACCAACCCAATCAGGGTGGTTTAACGCATGATCTATACTAATAGTTTCCAACGTTCAAAAATAATCATCTGTTAGCTACCACCATGTCTTAGTTTTTTCCACAGACATCTTTTCTAGTATTCATTTTCTTTCCATTTTTCTTGGATTATTCGAGCATGTTAGAAAATTGAACCAATATAACCAGCACACCCAAGGTATGTTGTGACCAAACTGCTAGTATGGGGAACAGAATACTTCTACCTCACGTCAGGTTTTAAGTACCTCACAAACCATTTTTCACAGAGCATTTTCTGTGAAAAATAATTTCCAACGGCTAGATATAGTTGAAAGTGCCGTGTTACTTCTTTTTTCCCCCTTCCAGTAGGTATCCGTATACATAAACAAGATAAGTACAAAACCTTGTCCTACAATGAAAAGTAACAAACCAAAATATAAAATCTTGTCATACAGTGGAAAGTCACAATTAGCATTCAGTGAGTACACTTGGCAAAAGACGTTCATACAAATACATCCACATATAACACAAAATCAAACATATATATGCATGCAAGACTTGGTGTACCTTTGACCTAATACTTCTCAAATAATTTCAGTTCGAACTTCTTCAAGTTTCTTCAGAATCTCCTCTGGAGTTCTATCCAATTCCTCTGCAATTTTCCGCTGCAAATCCATAGGCAAAGTTGGGAACTGCTCACACAGATCTCCATCGATCACATCCTACAAAATTATCCCATGGTTTCAGCATCGTTTCCAGCAATCACTGAAAAAACTAATCCCTCAAAAAAAATTAACAAGTAAATCATAATATCAGGACGCAGGAATGGGTAGAATTCCATCCTATTCAGCACAGATAATACATAGTATACACATTTTACCAACCCCAACAGAATTTTAGCAAGAAACTTGTATTTATGGCAAAACATGTACAAGCAACTGCATTAAGCACTTGTCCAGCAAGGTGTCACGGTCTGACACTTTTAAGTGGATTAGGCCGTGTGGCACTTATTGTGGGCGGCACCAGACAAGTCAGCCAAAGGAGCACCTCGCAAATGAAAACCAACACACACACCCGAAGGTGCACAAGTAAGCAATTTGGAAGCAACAAGCTAAGAACGTTTAAAGTAACAACGAAGGCAATGGGCACACAATTTGCAAGCAATAAGATCACTTCTATTGCATATACAAAGCAATTCCAGACTACAATTAGGTGGGGAGTTTAGTTTGCCAACAACCAATAACTAGGGACTTGGACTCACCTTACTATCCTCCCCTATATATGTTTTTTAAGCCATTTCTAAACTGATACAAGCAAACATTACACCCCCTTGAGGAGTCATAATGGGTCTACAAAAATATTTACAAGAAATTTGACAAAACCCTTTTACATACATCTATATATGACCCTAAAACTAATTTTCTAGCCCTTCGTAAAAATTATAACACCTTTCCTCGATAGGGCTAGGACACGACTAACTTGGATGTCGCACACCTTGACATGGAGAAATCTACGCGTGCATCCGACTCCAAACCTACATTTCTACACTCTATACAATATGTACAGACATGGCAGAGTTGACACGAGGCTGGAAAATGAGGGCATGGGCCCGGCCTTGAAGGGCAGCTCGTGACACTCTCCCCCACTTATGCGGTCGACGTCCTCGTAGACTTTGAAGCAAGGTACTGCTCGAGCTTGTCCACGAACGGTTGCAAGTCTTTCGCCTTCTCCCAGCTGATCTCTTCATCTCCAAGATCCTTCCACTTCACTAAGTACTCCAAGCGTAGGCGCCTTCCCTTGACCACTCTGTCGGCGAGAATGTCTTCAACCTGCTTCGGCACTGGTGGCTTGGCGTTGATGGCTGTTCTTGTGGAAATGTTGTGAGTTGAATCTTCCTGATCGGCATGGTAAGGCTTGAGACAACTCATATGGAACACTGGGTGTACTTTCATCCAGGCTGGAGGCTCGACCCTGTAAGATGTCTTCCCAATCTTGGCGACAATTGGAACAGGTCCCTTGAACTTTCGCACTAGGCGCCGGTCACGGGTGTTAAGAAATCTGGGTTGTTCAGACGTCAACTTTACTAGCACCAGGTCTCCAACTTGGAATCCGAGCGGCCTTCTTCCTTGATCTGCCCACTTCTTCATTCTCTTGGAAGCCTTCTCTAAGTAAGCTCTTGTTACTTCATTCCCCCGCTTCCATTCTTTGGTGAAGTTGTAGGCTCTCGGAGACTTTCCAGTATAAGGCTCATCCATTGTGTGGGGCATCAGTGGCTGCTGACCTATAACAATCTCAAAAGGGCTCTTGTTAGTGGAAGAACTCTTCTGAGAATTGAAACAAAATTGAGCAACATCAAGTAATTGCACCCAATTTCTTTGGTTGGCATTGGCAAAATGGCGCAAATACTCTTCAAGTAGCCCGTTGAAACGTTCCGTCTGGCCATCAGTTTGTGGATGATAGCTAGACGACATGGCGAGTTGTGAACCGAGAAGCTTAAAGAGTTCTGACCAGAAGGTCCCTGTGAATCTGGAATCCCAGTCACTGACAATGCTTTGGGGCACGCCCCAATACTTGACAATGTGTTTGAAAAATAGACGAGCTGTCTCCTCTGTCGGACAATACTTTGGTGCTGGGATGAATGTGGCATATTTGGAGAACTGGTCTACTATCACCAGAATAGAGCTAAGATCTCCAACCTTCGACAAATTGTTGATGAAATCAAGTGAGAAACTTTCCCAAGGCCTCCTTAGAGTGGGAAGTTGTACTAACAACCTAGCTATCTTGGCTCGCTCCGTCTTGCCTTGCTGGCAGGTGAGACAAGTCTTCGTATAATCTATCATATCATATTTAATATGGGGCCAATAGTAGCCCTGTTTCAATAGTGCCAAAGTTCATTACCACCCTGGGTGGCCAGCCCACAAGGTGTCATGACACTCCTGTAGGAGCGCCCTTCGTAAGTCACCAGCTTTGGGTACATAAACCCGATTTCCTTTGGCCATAAGCAAGTCATCCTCAACCCAAAACTGCCATGTCTTCCCTTCTTTGGTTAGCTGCACAATGGTTTGGGCCATAGGATCTTTCACCAAGTTCTCCTTGATCCATTCCCGCATGCTTGTGGCGACCTTGCTAGCCATGAGGTTCGCCACCAACTTGATAGCAGCAAGCTCAGCTCTACGACTCAGTGCGTCCGCCATCTGATTGGTGCAGCCCGCCTTGTACTCTAGGTCGAAGTCAAACTCAGCAAGATGCTCCTGCCAACGAGCCTGTTTTGGGGTCAATTTGGGCTGAGTTAAGAAGTAGCTAACGACCACGTTGTCAGTCTTCACTATGAACTTAGATCCCAGCAAGTAGTGCCTCCACACCCGAAGGCAATGTACTACCGCAAACAGCTCCTTCTCTTGGGCAGTGTATCTCTTCTCGGCGTCGCTCAGCTTGCGACTTTCATAAGCAACTAGATGGCCCTCTTGAAGTAGCGCTCCACCAAGGGCAAAATTTGGAGCATCGGTTTGCACTTCAAAGGGCTTCGAGACATCCGGTAAGGCTAGGACTGGATCACTCATCACGGCCGCTTTCAGGTCAACAAAGGCTCCTTAGCATTCCCTTGACCAATCCCAGGCTTTATTTTTCTTCAGCAAGTCTATCAAGGGGGCGGCCCTTCTTGAATACCCTTTAACGAACCGCTGATAGTAATTGGCTAGCCCTAAGAAAGAGCGTAGCTCCGACACATTAGTTGGGGCCTTCCATTCCTGAATTGCCTTCACTTTGTCCATGTCCATCCGAATATGTCCCTGCTCGATGATGTGCCCAAGAAACTTTATGCGCTCCTGTGCAAAGGAGCACTTCTCTTCCTTGACATAGAGGTGATTTTCCCGTAGCTTCCTGAACACCATCCTCAAGTGCTCCACATGCTTCTCGAGGCTAGAGTTGTACACTACTATGTCATCTAGATAGACCACCACAAACTTGTCCAGGTAGTTATGAAACACCTGGTTTATCAACGTGCAAAAGATGGCTGGGGTGTTGGTTAAGCCAAAAGGCATCACCAAGAACTCAAATGCCCCGTACCGCATCACACAAGTGGTCTTCGGTTCATTCCCATTCACTATGCGCACTTGATAATAGCCCGACCGCAAATCGAGCTTGGTGAAGAACTTGGCATTGCACAATTGATCAAAGAGATTTGCTATCAGTGGGATGGGATACTTGTTCTTCACCGTCACCTTATTGAGAGCCCAATAGTCTACACACAGCCGCAGACTCCCATCGTGCTTCTTTTGGAACAAGACAGGGGCTCCAAATGGTGCTTTAGAAGGGTGAATGAAGCCTGCTTCAATTAACTCGTTCAATTGTTTCCTTAGCTCTGCGAGCTCAGAAGGGGCCATTCTATACGGCCCACGAGCAGGAGGCTTTATCCCTGGCAACAACTCAATCTCATGATTCACCGAGCGCCGAGGAGGTAGAGTTTTGGGCAGTTCTTTGGGCATCACATCCAAAAATTCACGTAGAACCCTTTTGATAGCTGCTAGCACGGGTCCTTGTTCCATTTCTTCATTCACCGACAAAGCTGC
Organism: Euryodendron excelsum; assembly: GCA_033060915.1. NCBI lineage: Eukaryota > Viridiplantae > Streptophyta > Magnoliopsida > Ericales > Pentaphylacaceae > Euryodendron > Euryodendron excelsum. The sequence continues at coordinate 14,210,764 of CM065390.1, read as the reverse complement.
CACAAATGTTGGTTCACCGTGCTTCACCCCCTTCTTAAGTTGCATTGCCGAGAGAAACTTATCTTTGGAGGATTTTGCCACGGTGGGAACAAGGCAGGGGTCACCCCTCATCAAGCACAAGGAGCTAGCAAAGGGCATTGTAATGGCCGTGGTGTCCCGCAGAAATTCCATGCCCAAAATCACTTGAAAATCATCCATAGGAACAGTGATGAAGTTGGCATGCCCTTCCCAATTCTGTAACTTTACTGGCACCGATTTGGCTACTCCTTGGATCGGCCGAGCTGCCGAGTTCACAACTTTCATCTTGCTTGAGTCCTTGTCTAGCTTTAGGCCCAAGCGTGCGGCCTCCGTGTCCGCCACGAAGTTGTGAGTGGCACCAGTGTCAATCATGGCCCTGGTCAACTTGCCATTGATGCACGCATCCACGAACATTAGGCCTTTGGGCGAGACCTTCTTTGTCTCGGCTTACTTCTTCAAGGCATTAAGCAAGCGCATGGCACCCATCCGTGGGGCTCCTTCAGCTTCCTCTTCTTCGCCTGGTTCCTACGCATCACTAGACAAAGAAGCTTGTAAAGCATTTAAAGCTTGTCTATGGGGGCATTCTGACACCCTATGGAGACCGCTACATAAGAAGCATTTAATAAACTTGGGCTTATCTCTTGCCGTGTTGGGCGCCCGGGACTTTGGTTGGAACTTGGAGGAAGAAGATCCCTTGTCGCCTCCCCCACTTTGTCCCTTGTTTGCCTTGATAAACTTTCCACCGCCTCCACCTAACCCACTCGATGAATCCTTCTTCTTGTTCGAGGAGGATGATGAAGCTTCGGAGGTGTAGTCAGTCAGGCACTCAGCCGCGGCCTCTGCGGATGCCAAGTCCTGCACTCGTTGCCTTTGGAGCTCGGCACGCACCCAAGGCTTTAGCTCTTCCAAGAAATAGAACATTTTATCCTTCTCTGACATGTCCCGGATGTCCAACATTAGCCCGGAGAATTGTTTAACATATTCCCTCACAGTGCCCGTGTGTTTCAAATCTCTAAGCTTGCACCGAGCTATGTACTTGACGTTCTCGGGGAAGAATTGGGCCTTCAATTCCCTTTTTAAGTCTTCCCATGTGTCAATGGTGCAAGGGCCCTATAGGATTTCTTCATGCTTTGTGCGCCACCATAATTTAGCATCACCGCTCAAATACATGGTAGCCATGGTGACTTTGGTCTCTTCCGAGTCGGCCTTGACGGCCCTAAAATATTGATCCATGTCAAAGAGATAATTCTCCAACTCTTTGGCATCCCGTGCTCCACCGTAGGCGCGGGGTTCTGGAACGTGTACCTTTGCCGTGTCAAATATTGAGGTGTGAGGGGCCGAGTTACTGACTGCCCGCATTAGCAAGTTTGGCTTGGTGTTGATCTCATCCAACTCGTCTCTCAACTCTTTCACCTCGTCCCGAAGCTCTTCCGTGTCAGCGAGCCCGCCAATGGTGGCACTAGCCCGTGGCGTATCAGCTGTCGTGCTTACTTCCACTAGGTCCAGGCGATCACCGAACCGGGCCAAGCTTTCCGCCGTCTCACGTCTTAGCCTTTCTATTTCCACCTCTATCTCATCAAGGCGGTCTTGTGCTGACTTCTGTGAAGGCATGGTTCCCGAATCCTTCAAGCAACCACTATGCTCTGATACCAAATGTCACAGTCTGACACTTTCAAGTGGATTAGGCCGTGTAGCACTTGTCATGGGTGGCACCAGACAAGTCAGCCAAAGGAGCACCTCGCAAATGAAAACTAACACACACACCCGAAGGTGCACAAGTAAGCAATTTGGAAGCAACAAGCTAAGAATGTTTAAAGCAACAACGAAGGCAATGGGCACACAATTTGCAAGCAATAAGATCACTTTTATTGCATATACAAAGCAATTCCAGACTACAATTAGGTGGGGAGTTTAGTTTGCCCACAATCAACAACTAAGGACTTGGACTCACCTTACTATCCTCCCATATATATGCTTTTTAAGCCATTTCTAAATTGATACAAGCAAACATTACACCCCCTTGAGAAGTCATAATGGGTCTCCAAAAATATTTACAAGGAATTTAACAAAACCCTTTTACATACATCTATATATGACCCTAAACTAATTTTCTAGCCCTTCGGAAAAATTACAACATCTCTCCTCGATAGGGCTAGGACACGACTAACTTGGATGCCGCACACCTTGACATGAGAAAATCTACGCATGCATCCAACTCCAAACCTACATTTCTACACTCTATACAATATGTACAGACATGACAAAGTTGACACGAGGCTGGAAAATGAGGACATGGGCCCGGCCTTAAATGGCAGCTCGTGACACAAGGCATGGACATTTCTCGCAAGGAGCTCTGACTATCACAATCCCTAGTCACCCTCATAAACATGTAAGCACAGCTCATGTGTCCAAAGTTTTTCCAACAAAGTCATAACATGACCAAAACAAGTAAAAAATCCAACTGCAAATTTATGAAATAGCAACATAAAATAGTTGAGCAATAAATAAGGGAGCTGTGGTAGTAATACAGTTAAAAGAATAAGTGATATTTTTTAATTCCATCTTCCAAGCCATGCAAACAAATGAATAAATCAATTAAAAAATCCACATTTGTCCCCACCGTACATTTACATTGCCGAACTTGTTCAAGAAAAATCACAAATTTACATTGCCATATCCCTGTACTTTTGGAGAATTCAACATTTTAGCATCCATGTCAGGTTTATATGACCTAGCACAGGCCAATAGTCTCACAACTAAACTTTCTTGGCTCAAGTTTGGCTTGCTAAGTGCACCACCAAGGTATTTAATACTTTAATCAGTCCATGGAAATCCAACCATTCCATCATCGTTTCAGAAGTAAAGAGTAATTACTACTATGAAAGGCACATATCTTGACTAATTCCTCAGTTTATGAGATAGTTACACAACAGCATCCTAGGATCCAATCAAAATCCAGCAGTTGCAATTAGTAGATTGGTCACACAAAATGAAAACAGAATATATTTGTATTCCCTCTCCAACAAACAACCAGCCGCCCCCCCCCCCCCCCCCCCCCCCCCCCCTCCTCTCTCTTCTCTTCTCTTCTCTGCCCTTCCCTCTCTCAAACGAGAGAGAGGAGGGGGGAGGGGAAGAAAGAACGAAAGAACAAAAGACAAGAAAAGGAGCAGGCATGAACTCAATCTCGAAACTAGTTAAATTAAAATAGCATAGCACTTCCTATGATATTCTTAGAGAGCTGTTACATTTCAATAAATTAATTGTCCCTTGGTAAATTAGGAAGTAAGCAGTTAACACATGATTCAAAACCATATATGCATAATCTTAACATCAATGGCTAGAATCCAAAAAAAAAGGAAAACAATAAATCCTTGCACATATATGACGCTATCCCCAAGAACTAGTTGAATATTCAAGAGATCAAAGTAACATTTTCCATTCTTAACCAGTGGGACTGAATGTGGCCCCTTGAGGTGATGAAATATGGATGCAAATAGGTATACAAGCAAGCAAAAGATTTACCTTAACTGGAAAATAGGCAGATCTATAGGCCATATGATCTCTGCCACACAAAGGTGGGTGTTCCTGCCTCATATGCATCTCCAAATGAGAAAAGAAGTCAACCTCATCGCGGGAAGTGAAAGCAAGCAAGGCACCCAAACTTCCCATTACAGTCCCGTAAATGGCACACTCTCCACCACCTGGAATTAGAGATGCCTTTTGCAAGCATGTGACCGCATCACCAACATGAAACTGCACAATTTCATCTCTACCTTGTTAGGGGCTCCATTCAGTTTCCCCTGTTCCCGCTTTGTCTTCCCACCCGCTGGATCTTCTTCAATCTCATCTGACTCATCCTGTGGTAACCGAACAAAATAGATATTCCCAAACTTGTCTGCAGCAGCCACGGTGTCAAAATCAATGTGGTATGATGCAGTAAGCCATCTTGGAACACAATCATCAGCAAATATATATAACTGATTTTCATCACGTCGATACTTGCAACAATGGAATGACTGTAAAGAGAAAAGGCACCACAGAATACTTGGTCAGTACATAAATTAATGGATTAAAATTACCTCTAGGTAAAAGATATAAGACACATTACATAGTATGACTAATAATTGAAATGGGTAACGTTATACATCCAGAAAATTCATACAGAATTTACATCCAGAATGATGTGGTTGAGTTGTAGCCTATCACTTTAAAACAAAAAATCCACCAAGATACATTTTAATTACTAAACTGCCACTGTCACATCATTTTGGTTCAAAATTCTGTACAAAAATTCTGAAAGAATAGCATTTTCCTAATATATATCATTAATTCTCAATAAACTTGGTCATGCAGCCATTCACCATTTAAAACTCACAAAACTAAGGGGATTTTGGCCTCAATTTTACTTCACCATAGTCACAGAAAAATGGTTCAATATATCACAAGGTGAAAATCATGATCGCTCAACTTTATTTTTGCCAATTGCAGAAATTTTACAGCCAACTTTCAAAAATTACTAAATTCTTTTACTTATCAAATTATAATTACTTGCCTTCTCTGTTTTCGGCCAAATTTCTATGTTCGTGCTCATATCTGAAACCCTAATTTACCATCGAGTCAGTCTAAGAACCAAACATGTACATCAAATTTCAGCCAACTGGTCGCCAAATCTTAGAATCAGAGTCATTTTAGTATTTTTGGAAGATATCTTCCACTATTTCTGGTTATTTCCATGACAAAATCCTATTCTTTGTTTCCATATGTTGCTTCTCGTTGCAGCATCACGTGTAACAAAGCCTGTCAGTACTGCAACCAGATACATTATAACATGAATATATATATATATATATATATATTTCCCCCCCCAAATACTAACAGCCAGCTACCTCCCCCTCCCCCCCAACAACCAAAAACCAGCAAAATAAAAACAATACATAGATAAACTAAAACAAAAAAGAAAGAAAATAGCAGGAAAAAAGAGGAAATTAAATGACTTGATGAATCATGATTTACCAAATAATTCAACACATAAACATTATATCTGAGAACTGAGAGAAATTATTGGTAACCCCTTGAATCGGGGTTTTCAGAATAAAGAATCCACTCTGTAACAAGTGGGTCTAACCCTTGGGAAGCAAACGAAATGCACGTGCTCATGAATATAAAACCAGGCAAAGTGAAAAGTGATGCCGATAGATCATAATATCGAACACTAAGTATCCCACAAAGAACACATACCTGCTGAATGTCACCTACATAAATACGGTCACGGCAGGTATGGATAGACATGATTGCATTGGGGAACAACTTGTTCTCACGCTTCCTAAGCAACTCCTTCTCCCCAAATCGTATAATCTAAGCACAGATCTGATTCCAGCGAGTAATCTTCCCTGAAACTGACACCAAGCTAGAGGAACACCATCCACTTGTGTCTTGTGCAGAAGTTGAAGGGATCTCCCATCTTCCAAAAACCTATAAATATGAATGTATCCAGCAACAAGAGATCTTTTGGCCCAAAATTGCACGCCCCTTGCTGTACCAACAGCTAAAAGAGTTCCATACTCCTTATCATGGAAATTTACCGTGAAAATACTGAACGCAGCCTCATTATCCTGAAGCTACAGCGAACAAGTAGTGTTTGCTGTCTTTGGGTCAAGAACTCTGATGCAAGAAACCCACTTGTCCGACTGTCTGTGGATAACCATACTGCTCATCAGAGAAGGGATCTTCCTTCTCCTCATCATCGCCACCATTCTCCATCTGTTCCGCCTTTCCATTTTCCCGCATTCCAGCGTCTTCAAAGCATTCCATTTTTGCAGCCTCACGCTCTTCTGCTGTGAATGCTCCTTGGTCACTCTCAATAACTACCAACAGTTTCCGCTTTGGGTGAAGCACAAACTTTCTTGGGTGTACCTTAAAGGAATTGCAGTTTCATTTAATGTCTCCCCCAATCTCTCAATAGTAAATACCCTTAAAGCATCCCCGGCAACAGCAACTACACCTTCGGCACACTGAGCGGATGAAAATGAGGCTGCATATTCAAGAGTCTCATATGAAAGGGGTGTTCCTTGGTATATGTAACCAAGCCACGGCCTACTTGACGAGCAAAGCATAGCACGCCGTCCTCTTAAAATGACAGAAAACAGCTTCGGAGCTCGCAGTCCTAAGAATCAGGAACGGGCATCCGAAAGCTGCCCCGTCACCATGTCCACCACAGTTCTGAACAAAACCACCCCATTATGTAAACCAGCATTGAGAAAAAGGCTAGCAGGGTGATCTGCACCATCCTCCCCACCAACAGAAGCCTGAAATTCAAGAAAGAGAAGAGACTCTGGAGGAGAAGAGACACTTTGTAGACTTAAGATCTGCATACAGTCATCAGGATCCAAAGACAAGATTCGGATGCAGTTGTCATATGATCCAACTGCAAGGAAACGGGACCTCTGCCGTCCTTCAGGAACAGGAGCAATGTCCAAACAAGCCACATCCCCAGACATCTCATGCTTCTCAACCTCCATCAGCTGGCCAGTCATATCCACCTCAAAATAAATAAGCTCCCCTCCACAGCGCGATAACCACTTGAAGTCTGTTAGACCCAACCTTAACAATTGTCCTCTTTCCAGGAGTTCACAAATTAACACGCCCATCTTCCCTTATATGCCTAATACCACTAGGATGAACCTGCATACAGTAAGTGAGGGGGTAGTATCAAGGAATCCACTACCACTAACTTCTTCAACTGTCTCGCCAATTGAAAGGACAAGAGTGGCATTTGCAAATGAAACAACAATGTAAGCATCAAACTCATCATTGACATTCTTCTTCACTGTCCATACAGCACTTGGGATACCAGGAAGCTGTGACACAGCCATTACACTGATAGCCAAACCTGGTCTCGGTATCCTTAGAGATGAAGGAGGTCCCCTCCCACAAAGTGCAAATACCTGAGGAGTTTCTTCCTCAAAAAGATTACTGACTTTCATATCCATAATTGGCATCAAGCTCTCAACTTGGTCAATCCTAACAGGGTTCTTAAGTCATCCAGGCTGGAAAAATAAAGGCTGGAAACCTTCTTCGGTTTCCATTAATGTAGCTGACGACGACTCCATATCAGGCTCGTCCCTTATTGCCTGAAACTGATACAAAGCATGGTTCCCAAACTCTGAAGCAGCAAACAGAAACCCAGATTTCAAGACACATACTGAAGCCGTTACACTGATAGCCGTTACATATTAAGGAATTGCATCAAAGTACTTAATCTTCAACTCCCTGACACCGTCATTATCATGATCCAATGTAACCTTGAAGATATCTCCATATTCTGTTTGCAAAAGAAAGAAGAACATAGACTTTTGCTTGTGCATTGCAGCTGAAACTACAAGAACCCCACGTTCCGCTGGTAAATCCGCTCGCCTAGGATGACGGCACGGACATCAGGATGACCCTGATTCTTATAGATCACAAAATTTTCTGCACACACAAGCACTCCACTTGGTCCATCTCCGCCACCTGGAACAGTCACAAGCATGTTAGCACCATTATCAACCTGGTCAGGCAACTTCCTAGAGACATGATTAAGCCCAAGATCAAGCTCATAAAAAGTCAGCTGTTTTTGGGCCTCAGCAGCCGCCTGCCCTGTTGAATCCTAATCCGCCTCCGAATAATCCAACTCAACGGAGGTAAAAATGGGATGATCAAACCCACAATCAACCCCACAAAGCGAATAACAAGCGGTGTGCGACTTGTGCGCTTCCAATGGCGACGAAATTGTCAGCCTCGCTGCTGCATCCCTGCTCAACACATAAACTAGCTTCTGCTTCTCACAAGCCCCAATAATCACAGCACGCCCTTTCGGGTCAATCGCCAAGTACTGCCCGGGAACTATCCGTCGACAGCCCGATTTCCCAAACGTCTCCTGATGAATTTTATCAAACACATTCTTTTCTTTGTTGTACTCAAGAATTACGACTTCGCCGCAGTCAGGGCCGACTACAATGTAGTCCTTTTGGGCAACAGTTAACCTAAACAGAGCTAAAGACCTAATAGCACCGAAAACGTCAACTGAGAGAATAGTTTGGATCTTTCAGTTCTCGTCCGGTCACAGGAGATCGAGGTGTTGAGCTAGAAATTAAATACACATTTACACACTAATAAATTAAAAAAAAAATTCATTATGAAAAAGAGAAATAGAGGAGGAGAGGAGATTCAGCTCTCTCTCTCAACTACAACTCTCACTCTTAAAAAAATTTCTTTTACTCTCTCTTGCTCTTGCTTGAGCTGGGTTGCTTGATTTTTCTCACCTCAACCCTCTATTTATAGAAGAGGGGGGAGCAACTTTGTCTACCATGGTATGTAGTTGTGGGTGGTCTAACCATGATAGGTAGCAAGCCATATTAAACTTTAATGATGGTAGCTTCAATCTTGATGAGCTGTGATTGGTAGCCGGTGGTGAAAGCTCCTTCAATAGGTGGGTATGAACCCAGCAAGAGAACATTGCCTCTTGTGACGGCGATTTCTTGGGTCTTTCCACCAGAAAAGTTTCCGTTGATAGCACAAACTACACCCGTAGCTTGTTGCAGAGTGAGATTGTAGAGATACATGGCCAAATCCTAAAACTGAAAGCAAGTGAATGCACTCTGAAAACCCTAGCGTTTTGACAGAGATAGTGAAGGTAAAACCCTAATTTGAAAGCAAGTGAATGCATTGCTACCCTAGAATTCATAAGCTGATAGATATATCATATTTCTAGAATCATACATACACTTCAGTCAGAGCAAGAGAGAGAGGAGCCGGACCAATTTATATTCATCAGCTACGGCTAATGCCAAACTAGTTTCAGTCTATCTGACAAAACAGAACAGACTTTTTTTTAAACGTCTTAGATATACATTTGTATCTAACGGTTGAGATTAAATTTTCGTCTTTAATCTACGGCTAGAATCATTTTCAAATTTTTCCTCCACCTTCAATCCCGCTCAAAAATGTCACATCCATACTTTTTACAACTCCCAACGAAGAGACGAGACTGTAAAGTATGAACTTTCTCTGAACTGCTGAATTAAAAGTTCTCACGTTTTCAGCCGTTAGACAAAGTTGTCAAATCTTACTGGCTTGCACGCGTGACAGCACACTTTTACACAACAATAGGACCTCCTCCTACAAACTCCAGTGGAGACATCCAGCAACAGCCACCACTCTCTCTCTTACCTCTCCACTTCCACATTTCTCTCTCTCTGGTGGAGACGTTGGTCTCTCTCCCTTACCTTCTCAACTGAAGCACACCCACCGGCGATCCACCGTGGTCAAACCACTGCCTCAGCACAAACAGGTGACCACCATGACCCGCACCCTATCATTCTAAACAAGAAAGGCTCCAGACATGCTATACCAATGAAGAATAGCAAAGCCTATATGGAGAAAAGGTTTGCTGGGGTTTGAGTTGTAACAATCTAGGTTTGAGTGCTGGAACTCTTGATGTTACCCTCAACAACTAGGGGTAAGATGTACAAGTGAGTTGATACATATTTTTTCCTATTTGTCAACCCTGATTTACGTAGAATGTAAAGTTTCTGTTAATTTGAGCTTTATTTTGAATGTAATACCCGAGTACAAATACGGCCTCGTTTGGTAATATTTTTTGTTTTCGTTTTTTTTTTTTTTTTCAAAAAAACAAAACACACCGTTTGTTTAAAATTTTTTTTTTTTAGTTTTTTACAAAATTTAAACAAAGAAAACTAAAAACACTAAAATGGGTGTGTTTTCTCTTACAAAAACATTAGTCTAGTATTATTGGCACAATGATAACCTATAAACGCTCATCATCAAACAACAAAAAACACACAGCAAAAACACAAAACAAAAACACACAACAAAAAATAAAAATTGACAGCGTTACCAAACGGACCCGTAGCTTTCACCAACCAAGTTCTTAATATTAAAGTTGGACCTACCCTGTATTGGTTTCTATTTGAGGATTGTAGCTCAGTACTCAATGTTTTGTTGAATCTCATTTTCTTTTTTTGGTTATATCATGAACAGGCTGATAAATGAGAGAGAGAGAGAGTCAGATGGCCAAATGAGCTCACATGGCTGCTAGAAAAAGGGCAACCTTTGGACGTGTGAATTGATGCGGTTTGAACTTTGAAGTATTCTTTTTGGTTTTGTTTTTTTTATGGCAACTTTTGGACGTGTGATTTGATGCGGCCAAATGATGCGGTTTGCATTTGAATTAATGTTGTTATGGTGGATTTCAATGTTTTGATGTTGAATTGCCAAATTATATTTTATACTTGAGTTTGTTCGTGAAATGAAGCTCTTATTGTTATTGATTTTAATGGCTTCCCAATTCTCAGTTTTTTTTTTTATGCAGCTCTATTCAAACTACAATATTTTTTATTAATTCGTAATGTGCTGTTTGAGTGCTAAGTAATTTTAAGGAAGAAAGAAAATTAATGATAAAAAAAATTAATATATCATGGAAAAGGATGAAAATTTAAATTTTAAATTTTAGAAGTTTCTGATTTGGGAAGTGGAAGTACAAGATCTCTACCAAATGAGCTTGGTAGAGATATTTTGTATGATTGAGTTAGGTTTAGATTTTATTTTGGGAAATTAAAAAAGCATAACCATATCTCTTTTCTTTGCTTTTCTTTATTTAAAGGTTATGTTTGGTGCAAGGAAATAAAAATAAATGAAATGAAAATCAAAATAGAATAGGAATAAGAATGAAATGAAATAGAATGGTCATTCTCATTCCTTTATTTGATAAAACTAATGAACAATGCTAAAATAAAATGGAATAAAATTTTAGTATATAATATGAAAATTCAATATTATATGAATGTACAAAATATTAGAAGTATTATATATTATTTATTAAATATTATTAAGCATTTGTAGTGGCGGCGGTTGTGGTGGTGGGCGGTGGTGGAAGCAATGGCGGGGCGATAGTGGTGGGTGCATGGTGGTAGTGGTGGGCATGGTGGTGGGGCGGTGGAGGTGGCGGATTTGGCGATGGCGGTGGCCAACGGTGGGGGTGGTGGTGGGGCAGTGGGAAGTAGCAGTGGCGAGTGATCTTAGCCAACAGTGGATGGTGGTAATGGTTAGTGGTGGCAATAATAGTGAAAATTTTTAACTTTTTAATTTTTAAAATTTTAAATTTTTAAAATTAAAAAAATAATTACCAAACATGTTTATTTTTTTTAAAAAAAATTTGATAACAAAAATCTTACCAAGTTTTGTTTTATACTATTTCATGTGGAAATGGCTTACTCTTGAAATAGAGAATGGTTATTTTAACAAAATATAGGAATGGTCATTCCATGGGAGTGGTCATTCGACCTTTAAATAATTGTACCAAACAAGGGAATGAAAATAAAAGTGAATGTCACAACCCTATCCCAATTAGACATTATTAATGTCACATTAGACGAAGCGTGATCGTACAGATCACCGTACCTGCGAATGATACCTTAATCTATGTAAGCACCCCATTTTTGACCGCTCGGCAGTCTACACTCCGTCCAGACTTGTTTTTAAGTCATAGTGGGCATATTCCAATCGAATCCAATTCTCTAGGTCCAAATTCCGTCTTTCCATCACTTCGCGGGCCTGTCAGGCCCAAATAGAGGCAAAATGACCAGAATGCCCTTAGGGGCATTGTCATTTCTTATTCCAATTCCAATCCCACTCTCGAGATAGTTTATTCCTCGAGATGGTCCGAGTAGCGAAACTACTCACAAAACCGTTAGAGTAGCGGAAATACTCACAAATAGGTCGATATAGGGAATTGGCAACAAAGCCCTGTGTTACGACGACCACCGTTAGAGTGGCAGAAACACTCAAAACTCAGGCACGTCTCTTCGGAGATTGTAAGACCCCTTTCCAATCCCTCTCTCAAGACAGTTTATTCCTCGAGACGGTTACAATCCAGGCACGTCTTTTTGAAGACGGTAAGATCCCTTTCCAATCCCTCTCTCGAGACAGTTTATTCCTCGAGACGGTCCGAGTAGCGAAACTACTCACAAAACCATTAGAGTAGCGGAAATACTCACAAAACCGTTAGAGTAGTGGATATACTCACAAAACCGTTAGAGTAGCGGAAATACTCACAAATAGGTCGATATAGGGAATTGGTAACAAATCCCTGTGTCACGACGACCGCCGTTAGAGTGGCGGAAACACTCAAAACCCAGGTCAACACCATTGTCTGTTAACCCACTTTGGTGAAAAAGGACCAAACTGTCCTTTGGACCTTTTCTGAGACTTTCCGTTCAAGATGACCATTTTGCCCCTAGGCATCTGGATGCCCCGGGAACCACACCGGCTCTGGGTATCAAACCGGTAACCCTCTGAGATTGCTTTTTATAGTACTCTCAACCTTCCCTTATCTTTCCAGATCATTCCGAGTCAGTTCCGGCCAACCCAATACAAAATGACCGTTTTGCCCCTAGAGGGCCAGTCTCCTTCTTCGACCACACCGGCTCTGGGTATCAAACCGGTGATGTCCCGAGAATGCTTCTTGTAGTATTCTCAGCCTTTCCTTATCTTTCCAGATCATTCCGAGTCAGTTCTGGCCAACCCGGTGCAAAATGACCGTTTTGCCCCTAGTAGGCCGGTTTCCTTTTCCGACCACGCCGGCTCTGAAAATCAAACCGGCAATCTTTGGGAACATTCTGAATAATATTTCCAGATCTCAAGTCTTCTTTCGGGACAATCCGAGTCTGTCCCGGCAATTTTCTGGTCCGATTGACCGTTTTGCCCCTAAAAGTCCGGTCAACCTTTCCGACCTACCTTATCTTCATTTTTCAAGTCAAATACCTCCAGGACACTATTTTAAGTGTTCCTGCTTCTTTCCAGCCTTTCGGGTCATTCTCGGCTCCTCCAAATCATTCTCGGACTTTTTGGAGTCACTCCTAGTGAAGCTAGGCTAAAAGTTGCATGGTAGTCACTAGTACAGGCGCCCAAATCTAGTCAAAGATACGTTGCTTGCCGACCTTAAACCTTTCCTAATTGGCTGGCGCCACTACTAGTGATGCCAAGCCAAAAAATGGCCTGATGCCACTCCTAGTGGCGCCAGTGTAAAGTTTGCCCTGGCGCCACTGCAACAGGCGCCAGGTTTGTCCAACTTCTATAAATACAGAGCCTCATTCAACGTGAAAAGGGTCTGCAAACTTAACCTAAAAATCCTATATTTCGATATACAGAGCTCGAGCACCTCCAAAACCCTAGCCTCCCTAGGTTTTCCCAAAACCCTAGCCTCCTATACACTCATACACTCCCCCATACACTCATACACTAGCCTTCAACCATCCTTTGAAGACTTGAAGAGCTGTCATCCAAAACTTGAAGACAACTCTTGAAGACTGAAGGTGAAGATCAAGACAAAGACCGAAGACCGAAGACTGCACGGCGCGCAAAATAAAGAAGACATACGGTAGGTTCTCTATTTAAATTTCCGCACTTCCCCCCTCTCTCTTCTCTCTCGTAACCCACTTGGGTTTTCTCTATTTTAATCCCCCATCTCTTTTCCCCCCTTTCTTTGCATGCTTGAAACAAGGGGACTCCTGGTCCATATGTAGGATTAGACTATTGGAGAGTCACCGTGTCGGGGGCTTTCTTCTAGCCTAACCAGAAACCACGTGGGTCCGGCCCCCTTGATTATGTGGTGAAGCCTTAGCCTTGTATGTTCACGACCCCAAATTGCATTGTGCATATCATAGTCTTGCATCTTCCAAAAGCCGTTTTCAAAGTTGTTTTTCAAATCGTTTTCAAATTTGTTTTCAAAATTGCATCAAAATCTCTTTTTTAAAAACTTGTTTTCAAAACCACAATCCTATGATGATTCTAGCATTTCCATGCTAGGGTTGTTTTAGGAAAGTGTTACATTTAAAGTGACCAATATGATCCATATTTTCAATCCTTGTTGTTTTCAAAACCACTTTCTTAAAGTGGTTCTAACCCTCTTATGGCTAGAATCGCTTTAGGAAAGTGAGACGTTTTTACACTTTCCTAAAACTCTCTTTTCAAATCTCTCCTCTTAAAAATTTCTTTTCCAACATACTTTCCAAAAAGCTCTCTTTTCAAAAATCTCTTCCTAAAAATCTTTTTCAATTCACTTTCTTAAAACTTTCCTTTCCAAAGTTGTTTTCTAAAAGCTCTTTTCAAAAATTTATTTTTCAAAACTCCCTTTTTCAACTTCTTTCCAAAAATCCTCTCCCCAAAATCCACTTTCTAAAAACGTTCCTCAAAAATTTTTTCAAAAACTCTCTCCAACAATCTTCAACCAAAAACCTTCCTAGAAGAACTCTCTCCAAAAATCTTTCCAAAAACTCTCTTTCCAAAATCTTCCTTCTAGAAGTTCCCCTCTAGGATTTTCCTTCTAAAATCTACGTTTCTAAAAAACACACTTTCCAAAACTCCTTCTCTTTAAAATTTTTTTCCAAAAACTCCCTCTTCAAATTCACTTTCTAAAAATTCCTCCTTGGGATTCCCTTCTAGAAAACCTTCGTTTCCAAAAACGCACTTTCCAAAAATCCTCTTTCCTTAAAGCCCAAATCAAACCCTAGAACCCACAATTAGGGAACCCTAATTTTCTTTCCAAAAACATGATTTTCAAACTTTGCCCCAAACCTAGGTTTCTAAAACCTCTTGTTTTCACATCCAAACTATACATGTTTTCAAAACCTATTTTCTACGTCAAAACTAGAATTTTTCAAATCTAGGGTTTCTAGAATCTCCCTTTCCAAATCCTTATTAAATCAAATCTTCCCTTTAAGAAACCAAATCCAATCTCCCCGTTTAGGAAACTAGATCCTATCCTCCGTTTTTTAAAACAAAATCAAACTTTCTCTTTTAGAAACAAAATCCAATCCCTTCCAAATCAAAATCTTTCCTAATTCAAATCCTTCCTAATCTTCCACTTTCCTAAGTCTTGAGTTTCCAAAACTTGAACATAAAAATCTTTCTTAAATTTTAAAAACTTAACTTTCAAATATTTCCTAATTCAACCCTTTCCTAATTCTACCCTCCTTTCAAATATTAACTTTTCAAACCTAAGCTTTCAAACTCTTCCTAAACTCAAACCTTTCCTAATCTCAAGATTTTCTAAAATTCTAAAACTTTCTAAATCTTAAACTTTTTAAATTTCAAATCTTTCCAAATTCAAAACTTTCTAAATTTGAAACTTTCTCAAGTTAAATCTTTCTAAACCTAAATCTCTCCAAAATTCTAAACTTTTTAAAACTTCAACATCTTTCCAAATCTAAGACTTTTCTAAACTCAAAACTTTCTTAATTCAAACATTTCCTAAACTGAAAATTTTCCTTTTTCAAACCTTTCCCAAAACGAAACTTTCTTATTTTCAAAACTTCCTTGTTTTCAAAACTTTTCAAATTCAAAACTTCCCTTTTTCAAACATTTCAAAATTCAAAACTTTCTTAATTTGAAACTTTCCAAATTCTAAACCTTTCTCAAACTAAAATTTTCTTAATTCAAAACATTTCTAAATTCAATACTTTTCCATTTCAAAACTTTCCTAAAGTTGAAAACTTTCTTAAACCTAAAACTTTCCTAAGTTAAACTTTCCTAATTTCAAACTTTCTTAATTTGAAACTTTTCTAAATCGGACCTTTCCTAATTCGAACCTTTCCTAAATCCAATCTTTCTTAAACTCTTGAGTCTTTCCTAAGTCTAATCTTTCTTAAGTCTAGGTTTCTTAAACGTTCTCTTTTTCAAAACAAGTCCAAATCTACCTTTTCAAATCAAAGTCCAATCTTCTCAATTTCAATTTCCAATCTCTTCTTCTAATCTCAAATCAAATCCAATTTTCAATTCAATCTCTTTCTTCCAATCCAATCTCTCTCATCAAATTAATCTCTTTTTAATCGGACTCCGGTCCGAACTACGACTGACCTGATTCCCCCAAAGAGATACGTAGGCAACCTTCATAGGTACAGTCACAATACTTTTCAAACTTTGAATTCCACCCTCATGGGTGCGGTCTCCATACTTTCAAATCCCAAATTCCAATCTACTTTCAAATTTCCAATTTCAAATTTCTATTTTCAAATTTCTACTTTCAATTTTCAAAACTTTTCAAATCTATCCAATTTCAAATCTCTTTCAAATCAAATCAATTTCTTTTCAAATTTATTTCCAAAGCTATTCTCCGATTCTCTCTTATTTTGTACTTGCATATCATACATCATGATAATTTATAAACATTGTTTTTCAAAGTGGATAGGATTGGCCAATAGTTAGTTGAAGACTCTCATAGGTGAATCTGGGGTAGATTGACATGTAGGTACCGAAAGGGTGGGGTAGGGTGATAGCTTAGTACATCTTCCCTACACGTAACCAACCTCCGAACCTAGATCACTGTTTTCGAAAGACCAAACGGAGTTATTTTTCAAAAAGGGCTAAATGTTTTCCAAAGGTTGCCAAACAACCTGTTTTTCTAAAAAACCCTCTCTTGAGGAGATATTTTCAAAAATCGTTTTTCAAAACCCTAAGTGTAATCTTCGGATTATTCTTAGTTTTTAGGTGACCTAACTCACCTTAATCAAGTTAGATGGCGACTCCGAATCTTTTTTCAAAAGCCCTTTATTCAAATCGATTTTCAATTCAAACCTAGTCGCACTCATTCTTCTAGGAGGGTGAGTTCTAACGAGAGAGTACAGCATTTTTCCCGCTTATGTGAGTATTCCTCGAGTGCGAAAAATCTGGGCGCGACAATCTACATCTGAAAAGATAATGCAACGAAATAAACACCATTACTTTATATAACCATGCATAAATATAAAGTACATTAAAGTAAACTATCCAATAACCTTACACACATCATTTCAAATATAAATATATAACAACCCACAAACTTAAGCTAACATAAAGTAAAATACAATTATAACTCAAATCCTAATATCTTATACAAATATGACGAGAAACTAAAGGCAAAGCAACAAGAGCTTTTCCAAGCCCCGAGACACAACATCCAGATACCGACATGAATGCCACTGCGGCTAAGACCAAGACTACAGTAAACCAAACCGTCATCTCACGTTATCTGTCAAAAAAGTCTATGTGAGTGTGAGTTAATTGTCAACGTGCATACAATAGATAATCAAACTCATAAAGAATGATGTACACATAATCACAGAATCAACTATTATATAATCATCCACAAAATACCAACATGAATGATATGTAATCATCCTTTCATTACCACCAACAATATATATTCTCCGTGAAATGCAATATCTCTTGTGATGCAATGCATGAAACACCCAAATGTGTGCGCGATTTAGATAATGTTGATCCAATATATCGATGTCTCGTTATGAAGGAATGCCCACTGTGGCACCCCTAAGCTAGTCCACCGTGACTAATTCCTTAGTTAACCCACCGTAGTTAACTCTCTCCAGTGCAATACAAGACATATAATTTGGATGGAATGCAGTACTACTTTATATATATATATAATCACTAATGTCTCTACAAAACTACTTATGTGTATAAATATCAATTTCACCTCATATATGAACATCATTAACACCTCATATAAATTTACCTCCACCATATATATAGAAAACAAACAATTCATTCAATATGAATAAGACTATCTTATATTCCCATAATCAACACTAACGTTCATAACAATACATTCACTTCTATATAAATAAGAATATCTTATATCCCCACAATCAACAACAATATAGATAATAAAGCATCCAATTTAATATTAATAAGATCATCATAAATCCCACCTGTCACCGTATACACACCACAATAAAGTTATTCCTTGGTTGACGTTGAAGGCTCTTAACCTCCTTTTACTCCTATCACTACAACCATGTTAGTTTCGAAACCACATTGTATAATTCATCAATAAATATTAAACATAAAAAATACTCCAATACTAAGTATACACCTTGGAAATAGGCTTAAAGACCTTTAATTTGATAGGTCATGGGTCGAAAATGCATTTCGAATGAAGAAATTATGTCCAATGAAAGATGGACTAAAGTTTTGAAAAACTATGCTACTGACAAAAAGTTTAGGTAACTTTTAAACTGACATATCTCTCAATCTACAATGAATTAGAGTGCCAACTTTATATCAATAGAAAGCCTTATGTGTCTGCTTTTCAACTATTCAAACGGTGTACCAATCCGAGTTTTCTAGAATGAGATATGCCTATTTTCCCAAAATGCGCTGAAGCTATGGTCTAAAGTGCCCCTCCTCCAAAGGAGTGTGCTAGCAAGCACACTCTAGCACCTTCTGACTAGTGAGGTGCGCCCTCAAGCGGCTTTAAGTCCGCTAGAGCACCCCGGTTCCCCCTAGTTCGACTCAAATGACAACAAAACTTGGTTTTAAGACTCTCATGCAATCTTCAACTCATTTCTAAGTCCTCCAAACCTAAAATGATTATTCTAAAGTCTCCAACAAGACTTTGAACTTTAAGACATGTACAAAATAAAGGATTCAAGGCTTCCACGTGAAAATTATATACAACCTTCCTTCCATCACTTTAATCTCACTCACATGACATGCAGGAGTATGGTAGCATACAATAATCAATGCAAACAATATAAGATCAATAAAAACATGATAAATCTTACCTCAATTGATGAACACAAGTTAGACATAATTTTTCCCTTGAATCCCCTTTGAATTGTCTTCTTTCCTCTTCTCTCTCTCTCTCTCTCTCTCTCTCTCTCTCTCTCTCTCTCTCTCTCTCTCTCTCTATGATGGCAGCCAACTCTATTCACTCCCTCTGTCATTTTCTTTCTTCTTTCTCCCATCGTGCCAGGCCACCCACTCCGATTAGTCTTTCATTTTTCTTTTCTTTTTCTTTTTCATTGTCTCCCCATTAACCTTGTCCCCCCTTGTCTTATCTCTCTTTTTCTCCACCGAAAAGAAAAGTGGGCTGCTTAATTTATCTCTCTAATTGCAAGACAATACTCCACATGTACACTCATGCACATGTTACCATTGCCTCACCAACCAACTTACCACTGACTCACCAATTAACTCACCACTTGCCACATGCCACACACACATGCACCCACATAATATCTACATACTAATTAACCATGCAATAAATATAATTTAGGAAATTATGAAATTATGACATTAGGGTCTCACAATAAGAATGAGTATTCCATTTCATTTTATTTCCTTATATCAAATATAGCCTAATGGTGTGTTTGATACTTGAGGAGAGAAGAGTTGAGTGAAAAAAAGGTATGTAGTTATCAGGTGTTGTATATTTAATTAAAAAAATTTTTATTTTTTGCTATAGTAATTGTTTACCATAAATAGGATTATATATATATTTTGGAAGTAGGGAAGCAATTTCAAAGTATGGATTGTTTGTTTGTTTATTTAAGAGAGAGAGAATCAATCCATAAACCTCTTGGAATCTGTGTCAAATTTTTTTATTTTCTTTCTTTATAATTTAGTTACTGTCACTACAAAGCCACATTGAATTGGGGAGAGGATGTTTGGGTGTGGGTTGGGAGAAAATATTCAGTGTAACGGTTATGCCACATCACTTTGCTAACATGATATAACCAACCAATGATTTCGTGCCATGTTATGTAACATCATCCTAGTCATCTAAAATGTCACGTCAGCCCTATAACAAAACGATAGTTTGACTTATTAATGCCATCATCCCCAGAAAATTCCCACCCAAAAAAGCTACGGCGATATTCGTGAAACAGAAAAGAACTTATTCTTCACTTTTCCATGGTAAACCAGCAAACTCAATAACGTGGGAAACCCTAAAAAGCACTAACATGATATGCATGATTTCTTATAGTACCAAAGCATAAGAAGATTGAAGCCTTCAAAGGGTATCATCCTCTCACTACTAGATTAGCTTTAACAACAATGTTAATATTTTTTTTCTCACTACAACCCTCTCTCTCTCTCCCTCTCTCTCTCTCTCTCTCTCTCTATGATGATATTTGGATTGCTCTTTTAGAACTTTTGGAAAATAGAGATCCAGTTAGTATTTGCTCCTTTTGTTATGTTATAGATCTTGGTGTTTCTTCTAAACCCCAGAAAAGTTAATGGCATCTTTTGATTTATTAGAAAACGAAAAAGCTAAATTGGACAAAATCTTTGAACGTGGGAATGGAAATGCAGGTAGTTCTAATTACTTGTTATCCTTTTTCTCTGTGATAATATTGTTAAATTCATTGTCTCTGTCTTTTTGCTAAATTTTTAAATTATTCGAAGAAACAGCCATTGATACTGGCGATGATGATGATGACGATGATGACGAATTAAAGATTGGAATAGAAGTCAGTAATGAAGAAGAAGCTTATAAACTTTATTATGAATATGCTAGACAGAAGGGTTTTAATGTTCAAAAGGGAAATATTCGTCGTATTGTTGGGGTTATTAGACAGTGTGACTATGTTTGTTCATGGTCGGGGTCCTATTCTAATGGTGATCCTTCTTAACCGAAAAAAGTTAAGAGATTGGTGACAAGAGTAAATTGTAATGCTTTTATTCGATTTATAGTCACAGATGGTGTTTAGCAAATCACTCATTTGAATAAAGATCACAACCATGAATTTGTTGCACCAGAAGAAAGACACTTCTTGAAGATAAATAGAAACATAGATAATGTGAATACAAGTATTATTGGTTCTATGGTTGATGCAGGTATTAAAGGAACAAAGACATACTCATATCTAGCAAAAGAAATTCGTGGTGCTGAGAAAGTTGGCTTTACATAACGAGATTGCCAAAATTTTATTAATAGAAGGAAGATGAACTTAATTGAAAGGGGGGATGCACAAACTGTCATAACTCATTTCAAGCAATGCCTAATTGAAGACCACATGTTTTGTCATAGTGAAGAATTAGATGATGCTGATCTATTGGCTATTTTTTTTTTTTTTTTTTTGTTTTTGAGAGATGGAAGATCAAAGTTAGATTATGATTGTTTTGGTGATGTTGTGGTATTTGACACCACGTACCGAACAAACAAGCATAATATGATCTTTGCTCCTTTTGTGGAAATTAATCATCACCGGAAGAATATATTATTTGCTTGTTCATTCATTTTGGATGAGACGATTGATAGTTTTGTTTGGTTGTTTGAGAATTTTTTAGAGGCAATGGGAAATCAGTCATCAAAGACTATATTTAATGATCAGTGCTAGGCAATGGCAAATGCCATTAAGAAAGTCTTTCCTAATGCATAGCATCGCCTTTATTCATGGCACATTTCAAAAAATGCAACTTAAAGACTTGGAGGTTTGTATTCGAATTCGGAGTTTAGGTGTTCGTTTCTTAATTGTTTCTATGATTTTGAAACGGATTTAGAATTTCAATCAACTTAATGCAAATGAAGAAGTGATTCCTTAATTTATGGGAGGTCAGCAAGCCGGCACTTGATGCAAAGCATGCACGTTTTGTTGAAAGCTATTTACAAGTTTTGTCGGAAGCTTAATTTATAGATTGGGTCCTTAAATTCATGGGTGGTTCCTTAAATTATGGAGTAATGCCTTAATTAATGGGAAGCCAACACATGATGCGAATCATGCATGTTTTGTCTGTTCAAAGTGGGTTACTTAATTGTTATTTCTTTTATAGTTTTTTTTCCTTAAAAAAATGTAGTTCTTTGGGGTGGGATATTTAGAGGAAAAAGCTAGAGGACGAGGTGTTGTTTTGGTTCTAACATTGTTTTGAAATTTTGGAGAGATTCCAATTTACAAAGAGATTCTGTGTTTATTTCCCCTCTTGGCTATCAATGTGAGATTGGGCCTGAATGCTTTACACCGATTTAGAATCAGAGCCGGTTCGTTTCTTAAGGAACTTAGCATCCCATGCTTGTAACCCGTAGTGGTAATTCATACAATATGTTGAGTAACCAAAACCCGAACAACCCAGACCTTGAACAACCCAATTTGCAGCAGTAAATCACTTAGATCACCACAATTTTGGAACAGTTTACTCATCGACTAGATGTTATCGATGAGCGTCAAGCTCGACAGGAACTTAGGCCTCCCAATAGAAAGGGGCGTAGTCCATTTTCGTGAGGAGGTGTTGGGCGAAAGTGAAAGGGATGAAGAAGAAGACAAGGAGTTTGAGAATCGTGGGCCTCGATTTTGGCATAACAGAGAAGACTTTCACCGAGCCCGCGGTAGGCGTGGCGTGGATTATTAACCCCTTGATGAACTGACTAAGAGGATAAAGGTGGATGTGCCAGATTTTTACGAAAAATTAGAACCCAATGCTTTTGAAGATTGGTTAACGGCCATTGAGGATTACTCCAATTGGTTTGCTGTATCGGAGGATCGAAAAGTTCGTTATGTTCGAATGAAATTGAAGAGGCATGCACGAGCGCAGTAGGGAAGTGTGGAAGGACAATTGCACCGTACTCGACGTCCATCAGTTTCTAACTAGGAGGAGATGAAGGAACGGATGAAGGAAAAATATTTGCCCATTAATTGTGAGCAAATGATGTTCGAAGAGATGTTACAACTAAAACAAGGGTCATTGACTGTCGATCAATACGTGGGCCGCTTCCACGAGTTGACTGTCCATAGCAAGATTGTGGAAACTGAACAACAAACCTTAGCTCGATACCGCATCGGATTACGTAGTGATCTACGTAAGGAAATGTTGACTGCACGATTAATCAATGTGGAAGAAGCATATCAATTAGCGTTGCGTATTGAGAAGCAAATGGGAGCCTCAAGTGAAAGGAGAATAATATCAATAGATCCAAGGCCGGAGCATGTGGTGACATCCTTATTCCAAAGGCCACCATTGATGAAAGAACAACCCAGGGATGTGGTGATAGGAGACTAAAAGGGCAAAGAGAAGGTAACCGGTGATGGGCTGCAATGTTACAAATGTAAGGGTTTTGGGCATTATGATGTTGTGTGTCGTACTAGGGATAAGAAGCTAGCTTTTGTTTGCGAAAGGGAATTAATAGTAATGGACACTATTAAAGAAGCAGAGGAAGAGGAAGCCGATAGGGGTACCAATGATGAAGAAGAACACTTGGTCGCAACAGATCTACCTAGCTGCATGATCAATCACATGTTAATTGGAACTAAGAAGGAGCTTATGGCTAATCCCGAGTGGCTACGTGCCAATATTTTTCATACACACATGGAACATAGTGATCGAGCTTTGAATGTCATTATCAATAATGGCAACGGCATGAATGTGATTTTAAGACTACAGTAGAACGTTTGGGGCTGAAAATTGAGAAGCATCCTACTCCTTATGGAATCAGTTAGGTCAATGAAGATAATTCAGTCCTTGTGAAGCATTAATGCTTGGTGAAGTTCTCTTTGGGAAAAAATATGTGGATGAGGCCTGGTGCGATGTGATTCCTATGACCGTTTGTCACATGTTATTAAGGAGGCCATGGCTTTATGATCGGAGGGTTTCCTATGACGAGTATGCCAACACTTATTCTTGTACATTCAAGGGTAAGAAGTTTGTTTTGGATCCTTTGCAAATCTCAGAATTTGAGACAAAGAGAGAAGTTGTCCCAGTATTGACCATGCGCCAATTTTCTCGAGCCCTACATGAAGAACAAATGGTGCTAATGGTGGTGAGGCACGAAGTTAAGCAAGATGATGGTTCCATTCCAGCAAAACTTACCACAATGTTGGAGGAATTTCAAGATATTATGCCCGATGAGATGCCAAAACAACTTCCACCAATGCAGGATGTGCAACATGCTATCGACTTCATTCTCGGATCAACCTTGCCTAACTTGCTGTATTATCGCATGAGCCCAACAAAGAATAAAGAGCTAAACCAGCAAATTCAGTAACTTTTGGACATAGGCTTCATCCGAGAGAGTCTCAGTCCCTATGCTGTTCCGGTTTTACTTACGCCCAAAAAGGATGGTAGTTGGAGGATGTGCATAGATAGCCAAGCAATTAACAAGATAACATTGAAATACCAATTCTCCATTCCTCGGCTTGACGACATGTTGGACTTGCTAAATAGCGCCTCCATTTTTACGAAGATCGACCTTCGCAGTGGATATCACCAAATTCGTATCCGTCCAGGTGATAAGTGGAAGACGGCTTTCAAAACGAAAGATGGATTATTCAAGTGGCTGGTCATGCCCGTCATATTAACCAATGCACCAAGCACCTTCATGCGTGTTATGACACAAGCTCTCAAGCCATTTTTGGGTAAATTTGTCGTTGTTTATTTTGATGATTTTTTAATTTTTAGTTGATGTTTACAAGACCATCTAACCCATGTAGAACAGGTCTTGAAAACTTTTAGCGCTGAACAGCTTTATATTAATCAGGACAAGTGTTCTTTTATGAAGAAAAGAGCCAATTTTCTAGGCTTTATAATTTCTGATCTAGGTGTTGAGGCCGATCCCGCCAGGGTGCAAGCTGTTCAAAACTAGCCTACACCTTGGAATTTCTCTGAGGTTCGGAGCTCCCATGGACTTGCCACGTTTTATTGGCATTTTATTCGAGGTTTCAGCAGTATAATGGCTCCAATCACCAAGTGCTTGAAAGCAAAGAGTTATTCCTGGAGTGTAGCAGCCGCCAAAGCCCTCACCTAGATTAAAGAAAAGATGGGACAAGCACCGGTTCTAAAGTTGCTAGATTTTTCTAAGGTTTTTGAAGTGGCTTGTGATGCTTCACATGTGGGAGTTGGGGGCGTATTAAGCTAAGAAAGTCATCCCATTGCTTTTTACAGTGAGAAGCTTACTAACACTCGCCTCGATATTCCGTATATGACATGGAATTTTATGCTTTAATTCAAAGTCTCAAGCATTGGCGTCCTTATTTGATCCATAGAGAATTTATTCTTTATACTGATCATGATTCCTTGAAGCATCTAAATTCCCAAACCAAGCTAAATGCTAGACATGCTTGCTGGATGGATTATTTGCAGCAATTCGAGCTTGTTATTAAGCGTAAATCAAGGACTGAAAATAAGGTAGCTGATGCCTTAAGTAGGAGGCCTCATTTGCTGTATATTTTCTCAGCTAATTTTGCAGGATTTGATAATCTCAAAATGCAGTACGAAAAGGATGTGGACTTTGGCAACACATAGAGTCATTTATCCACTAATGTAAGCATATCTGGTGGTGAATATTCTTTGAAGGATGGGTATTTATTTTATATTACACGGCTATGCATTCCTCATGGATCTTTACGCAAGTTCGTAGTCACAGAACTTCATGGCAGGGGCTTAGCAGGGCATTTCGGATATGATAAGACTTATGCCATTGTTGCTAATCAGTTCTATTGGCCTCGATTGCGTAAAGATGTGCACAAAGTGGTGGACTATTGTCGAATTTGCCAGATAAACAAAAGAACTAAGCAACAAGCAAGACTTTATAGTCCCCTCCCAATTTCGGGCAAGCCTTGGCAACATATTAGCATGGATTTGGTTCTTAGGTTACCCATGACTATCCGACAGCATGATTCAATTATGGTGGTTGTGGATCGTTTCTAAAAAATGTCGCATTTCATTCTATGTCACAGGATATATGATGCTTCTAAGGTTGCCACACTATTTTTGCAAGAAGTGATCAGATTACATTGTGTTCCAACCTCTATTGTGTCTGATAGAGACATAAAATTTGTGAGTTATTTCTGGAAAACGTTAACAACAAAAATGGGGACAAAACTAAAGTTTTCTAGTGCCTTCCACCCCCAAACAGACGGCCAAACCGAAGTGACAAACCGAAGTTTGGGAAATTTATTGTGTTGCCTCGTTGCGGATCATGTCACCAGCTAGGATATAGTACATCCACAGGCAGAATTTGCTTTCAACAATTCTGTTAACAGGTCAACAGGGTGCACACCTTTTGAAGTGGTCTATGGATTTCGACCCACACTCCTCTCAATCTCAATTCATTACCTTTGCCTCCTAGACTAAGTGAAGCTGTGCTAGATTTCTCTAGCTATATGAAGGACGTTCATGAAGAAGTTAAGCGGCGCCTTACCCTTCATACAGAATCATAAACAGCTTCTGCAAACACCAGGCACAAAGATACACAATTTGACGTTGACGATATGGTTCTTATTCGCTTAAGACTGGAACGATTTCCTCTAGGGAGTTTTACCAAGCTACATGCATGACGAGCGGGTGCTTCAAAGTTGCCAAGAAATTGGGTACAAATGCAAATGTCATTGACTTACCCTCTAATTTTGGTATTAGCCCCGTTTTTAACATCGACGATCTTACTAAGTTTAAGGGAGATGAACCGAAACTATCCACGACACCAACTCCAAAAGCAATGCAAGCACCTACTCCCCATGTTCCTAAACATACAGCTCCTCGTGATGATATTGCATCTATCCTTGATCATCACTTCATTATGACCCGTAGAGGAGGGTACTACAAGTTTTTAGTGCAATGGAAAAATTGTCCCAATTCAGAATCTGTTTGGTTGCAGGCCACGGAACTCCAGCGCTAACACCCAGATTTATTTGTTGCCTATGCTCGTCAAAACTTGCGAGAGTCAAGTTCTTCATGGAAGCCGGCAATTGATGCAAATGAAGAAGTGATTCCTTAATTTATGAGAGGTCGGCAAGCCGGCACTTGATGCAAAGCATGCACGTTTTGTCGGAAGCTATTCGCATGTTTTGTTGGAAGCTTAATTTATGGAGTGGGTCCTTAAATTCATGGGTGGTTCCTTAAATTGTAGAGTAGTGCCTTAATTAATGGGAAGCCAGCACATGATGCAAATCATGCATGTTTTGTCTTTTCAAAGTGGGTTAATTAATTGTTATTTCTTTTCTAGTTTTTTTTTTCTAAAAAATTGTAGTTCTTTGGGGTGGGATATTTAGAGGAAAAAGGTAGAGGACGAGGTGTTTTTTGGGTTCTAACATTATTTTGAAATTTTGGACAGATTCCAATTTACAGAGAGATTCTGTGTTTATTTCCCCTCTTGGCTATCAATGTGAGATTGAGCCTGAACACTTCACACCACAACTTGGACAGAGATGATTACAAAGTTTGATCTTAGTGGCAACAAATGGCTCCAGACATTTTATCAACTACGAGAAAAAAGGTGTCCAGCTTTTAGCATTGATACATTCACTGCCTAAATGAAGTTAACTCAAAGAAGTGAGAGTATGAACAATGTTCTCCATCAGGTTTCATGCAAAACCATGAATTTAACTGAGTTTTTATATCATTATGAGGAACAATGTGAGAAGATGCGGTTGGCGAAAAGACAAGAAGATTTGTGGTGTAAACATGGTACACCACAAATTCGTTTAAGAGGTTGTAAGGTATTGATGCAAGCTGCTAGTGTTTACACAGTCTCTATTTACTACTTGTTTGAAGATGAATTTGTTTCAAGCTTGACAGTGCACTTGGAAGAAGTTTCTAGTGTTGGTACAATTTACACTTATCAATTGTTTGAGGAAGCTTGTAGTAGACATCATATTGTGGAGTTCAATTCCTCTAATTGCTATGTTGTGTGCTCCTGTAAAAAGTTTGAGTCCATGGGATGGTTGTGCCACAGGCTTTTGGTTTGAGTGAAAAACCACTTTTGCTTGTTACTTTGTATGTGTGATTTATTGATAACTAGGATACATGCACATAGCTTCACACAGTATGTAGTTTGCTTCACACTAAACATGTATCAAATGTATGTAAAGGTGGACACCAGCCCGCAAGCCCACCTAGCCCAGCCTAACCCGATTATTTTAGGGATTAGGATTAATATTTGAGTCCATAGGACTGGATTGGGCAAAATTTTTAAGCCCGATTATTTTTCGGGCTAGGCCTGGAATGAAAATTCATAGCTCGGCCCGGCCCGATATGCCCATGTGTGTAGCTGTACCAGTCGTAGTGGCCTTGCTATTGGATTTCCTAACATCAACTATTAATTTATTCCATTTACAGAATAATTTATTCTATTCTTCAATTTTCAAAATGACAACTATTTAACAAATATTTATTATATATAATTCCCCACATGCATTGTCTCAAAAGTCAAAAAGTGAAGTGCACTTTGTTCATTATTTTTTTAACAAATTAATATAAAGAATGCCAATAGTTTGGGCTAGATGGGCAGGCCTGGCTGTTTAGTTTAATTTTTGGACGGGCTTAGGAAAATGAAGTTAGGCCCGAGGTTGGGCCGGGCAGCCATAATAATTATTATTATCTAGTGTAGGCCCGGCCCGAACCTGGCCTGGCCCACCCATTGTCCACCCCTAGATGTATGTCTTCGTCATTTTTTTTTTTTTTTTTTTTTTAGGTCCTTCAATTTTTTCCTGCCAACAATTTGTAATAAGCAAGCAGAGCCTAAGATTTTTGCATTCTCTTCCAGTCATGGAAAGCAAAAGCTAATGCAAAGTAAAAGTGAAGGATTTGAAGCAATTCCACAAAAATGTGTTAATCCTAAAACATACTACAAGTGCATTTTGCTTGGAGGTGGTTCCATGAGAAGGAATTTGTCTGGGTACATTTTGACATCTCCCTCAAAGATGACTCGATGCTGCAACAGTGCCATTGGTTGCCCAAAATATTAAAATAAAAACAAAGGAGATTGATGGAAGCATAATTAGGATTGGTTATTAAAGTTCCCATGTGATGACATTAGAAAAATTAAAGGAGCCAATTCAAACGTATATTGTGTTCTAACGGCAGTCAAATATCATACAACACCTATTTTGGCGACGTTCTCTTTTTCTTTTTCTTTTTTTGTAGTGAAAATTTTTCTTTTTGTATCTTGATTCTCCCAGTTATACAATGAATAATTTAACGAACCCACAAACATTGAACCAGAGTTTATTGCAAAACCTAAAAAATGATTTTTATCAAGCCATAATACTCATAAGTAAAACAAGATCAACAAAGAGCTACATCTAAGATAGCAGATTTGAAGAGATAAAAATGGGACTTACTAATACGAAGATATTACTGATTAGGGGGCTTGAAGAAGAAGAATATAATACATAGAAGCACAAACAAAAAAATAGATGTAGATAGAGACGAATTTGCAAAATGTTCTGTCGCAGGAAAATCGAGTGGCCGAAGTGAGCTTGAAAACGGCAAATCTAAATGTGATCTACTGATGACGATGAGAGGTCACTGATTCAATGGTGACTATGATGTTTAGAACGGAAAAAATGAGAGGCTTTGCTTGAGAGCCAGAGAGCTAGGGCAATTGGGAAAGAGAGTGAAAGGGAATGAGTTGAAAGGGGCATTCTAGTTGGAATTGGGCAAGTGTTTCAAAAAAGATTTTGGCAAACAATTTGGAACTTTCAAATTTTGAATTGAAGTCTGATCGGTGTTAACGTCGTTTACATCCTTGCTGGCGAGGTCAAGTAAAATTTGATTTGTCAACTACTTGCTAAATGTATAACACGGCACGATATCATTGGTTAATTATACCACGTTAGTAAAGTGACGTGACATAACCGTTATACTGAATATTTTTTTGTGAGTTGGGGAAAGCTCATTTGCATGGAATGAGCAAGCAATGGGAGTTTATTAAATGATGATTCACAATTGAGGTGTTTGGGTGTGGGTCCGGGAAAGCTCATTTAGTTGGAATGAGCTAGCAATGGGAGTTTATTCAATGATGATTCATTCTATTAGCTTTCTCTCGATGACTGGATTCAATTAAAATTTAATCTGTATCTTTATGAATATGAAGTTATGGTGCGTAAAAATTCTTTCTCAAGTACTTCAGCTGCCACCGTTTTTTCACGCCTCTACAAATATTTTTTATTTTGTTAACTAAGAGTACCGTAGACAAGAGTAATTTCTAGTTATGTACAATATAAGTAATTAAGGCAATGAACTCCTTGAAGATTGGCCGTTTATATATACAGAGTGCTTCAATTTCCAACTTGATGTTTTTATATCTTTTTTTTTATAAATATTTTTCTATTTTCTTATTTCCTAAAATTGGATTTTTTTTAAAAAAAATCAAAAATAGTTTTCAAAGTCAGTTTGTCAAACACAATTTCAGCCAACTCGATGTGCTTCCAACTAATGCTATATTTAGATATTGAATTTATTAAAAAAAATGAAAGGAAAATGAAATCTTATACATTTTCATTTTTTAAATGTAACCAAACTTACCAAAAATAAAAACAAAAGAAAAGGAGGTGGACTTCAAATTAAGAGTGGCCTTTGTTTCAAAATTTAAGGCTTCCAACCAATGGAAATATCGATTCTTTTCGCAAAAACAAAAGTTGAATTATGTTTCTTTTGGTAATTAAAGTTCAAAAATCTTTCTTAATTATCTAAAACAATAATCTCACTCTTAACCAGCCACAACCCAAAGCCAACTATAATCACAAACAGGTTCTTAGAGAGAGAAAACTTAAAAAAGGGTGGTGTGCGGGGGATTTTTTTACACAAGTTGTAAGTTGTCGATATAAGACTTTGAGTATAGGAGAGCTCCGTCGTCACATGTAAAACCAGGTGAGTATTGGTCGAGCGAGGTTTACTTGGCCAGAGGCACTCTAAAACTTAAGTCAGCCGGGAGAAACGGGTTGAAACTAGAGAGAGAGAGTACATAGAAAAGAGTGTATTGCTAGTGTGTAAGTATATACCTCTCTTCTAGCCTTCGTATGTAGCTTTATAGTATTTCATCAGTCTTCTTGACCGTGGTCCAGTTGGTCAGGGTTGTCCCTTCCTACGGATGGTCATGGGCTACTATCTTGTAAGTGGGGTGTGATTCCTGACTTTGGGCGCAACACTATCCTATCATTCGAAAGATTAGAAGAAGTGAGTTAAAGTTGGTCTTTCTTCAACTGATTGGCTTGACTTGTAAATACGATCTTGATGTGAGATTTCTGGTGTCACGGGCATTCTTGTGTGCAAATTACCTCCCTCAAATAGCATTGGAGATACAAAAAGTGTCAAGCACATTCCGACTAAAGCATCCAAATAGAAGCATTGCATATTATCAGGTATAGAAAGGTGAATGGTTTTGGTAGCTATGATTCAGCAACAGTAACCAGTTCCATGCATGACTCTTTAATTACCAACTGCCAAAACCACCCCAACTCAACCAAACCTCTCAAGGCAAATTTTCTTATACAGACTTGCATATGAATGAAACAAAAGGGCAAACAGTTTTCTCTTGCTGATAATCTGTCTCCATGGATGTGCCCAAGCTCCCTTCCATGCTAGCCACAGCCTGGTTCCTCCTGTTCTTAACCATCATCAATCAATCATTCTCGGCTCGAACCCTCAGCAATCCATCTCCAAGCAGCCACCGTCATCACATTCATCAGCATTCAGCCAAATTCTACATGCACGACGTGCTCAGTGAGATACACCAGCAGTCATCAACAAAATTTAATGGTGATCATAATTATAAGCTGCCCTTTCCTAAGCCATTAGGCTTCTTCCCTCCCACCGGAGGAATTCCCCTGCTCGATCCCAATCCAACTAGTCAGGTATTGACTCAAACACTTGATCTACCGGGGAATATTGGGATTTCTTTTCCGGCTAGAGCCACCCTTCAAGAACTGGAGTTTGGGGCCGTCACCGCCATTGATGAGGCCTTGTTTCAAGGTGAATTCGGCTCGGTATTGCTAGGAAAAGCAGAAGGAATGTATGTTGCCAGCTCGGAAGATGGGAGCAGTTATATGATGGCAATGACGGCTAGTTTTGCCGACGGCGAATACAAAGATGGGTTGAGGTTTTTCGGGGTGCACCGGACGGATGTTTCCGAGTCTCACGTGGCGGTGATTGGCGGTACGGGGAAATATCACAGTGCCAATGGCTACGCAACAGTTAAGACCATGAATGTAAGCTCCAGCGTGGCGGAGAGAGAGGGGGAAGGAGCCTACAGGGTCCTCTCATTCAATGTTTATCTTGGTTAATTGAACTTACTCAGCCCTATAATGTAATTTGTGATTTTTGATAAGTTGAAAGAACCAAAAACCATGAGATCAATCATAA
This sequence comes from Euryodendron excelsum, assembly GCA_033060915.1. Taxonomy (NCBI): domain Eukaryota; kingdom Viridiplantae; phylum Streptophyta; class Magnoliopsida; order Ericales; family Pentaphylacaceae; genus Euryodendron; species Euryodendron excelsum. Next base: position 14,178,838 of record CM065390.1, on the reverse strand, counting down.
CATTTCTACAAATTATGCTCTAATACTAATGCAAACTCTAACGAGGTGAAAGAAACTAATGTATATATCATGAAGAGGGTTGCTACGGCATGAGCGACAGTCGGTCAGGCGCCACTTGATTGTCATCACGTCAATCCGAACCTACTAAATATAGAGACACAGGCTGATATGGCGGCGATCAGGTGGCGCCTAACCGACTGCCACGCCTGCCCATAGTATCCGCCTATGATGAATATGTTTGATAGTTGACAAATGACTAGTATAAGATAAAACGTCATGAATATGTTCTTGCTTGATAGTTGACAAATGACTAGTATTAGATAAAATGTGTTGTCAGACAGGTTCAGTATCGGTTATTGCTGATCAGCTATATTTGAATCAAGAAAAAGTTGTAGGGAAGAGAAATGATCCATGATTTCTTAAGATTCTAAGGAGTAAGAAGGTCATGCAATATTTGATAAGCAAAGTTGATCAATGCGAATTAGCAATGGTTTAGAAAAACCGTTTTTGTGATGATTTGATCCAACAGTTTCTGGGAAAAACAAAGAATTGTTCTACACTAGTATGAATGTGTAGGAAAATTTATTGGCAATTAGGCTCTATCCTATATTGCAATTCAAAGCTCTTGTAAGCACTCTCTAGCATCCAAGATGCAAGGGAAAACCCGGAAGAAGAAAAAAAACACTTGTTTGATGAAAAGGATTGTGCATTTACCCTCTTTAAATTTGAAACTGGGACTAATTTCCTAGTTTTGGGATCGATCCGGTTTAATCTTTATGTCATTAAAATCATTAGAGAAGAAGAAATGGATTAGTTTTACTAAAACCCAAGGAATTTTTTTGTTTGGTACCATAGTGATCGAAGTTTAGGCAACTTCTGGTTATGCAGAATTCATTTGATTTGCAGAATCTACTTAACTTCTGTAAAAATTTGCTTTTGAATTTGGAAATGCTTTATCAGATTTGTGCCTATTGTTGTGATACGGAAAGCATTCAGATAAGGGAATTAGAATTGGGGCTTCGTAATTCCAATTTTAAGCACCCATTTAAGTTCAACCCAATAAAAAATGCAAGTCTGAAAAGTATTTTGGCATGATCGTTTTCTCTGCTTTCCACAACGAAAGGGTAGCAAGAAACTCACTGCTTACAAAGAGTCCGAATAGAGAGAGATAGATGAAATCAACCAAAACTTTTGGTCATGTTTCTGCTTTCTAGAGTAAGTTCCACTTCCAGTGGAATAATGCAAGGGAACAGGGCCAATTTTTTATTTTCTATTTTTTTGTATGGTAGATTTCATTAGACTCATGACTGTCCTGTGTCGAAGAATTTTTTGACTTGTAACATTTCATAATTCATCCCAAGTCATCCTAAGTGATAATCTAAAGATAAAAATTTCAAAAAAAAAAATTATTAAGAAATTTTCAGGCAGAACTCAACAGAACCATATTGAAACATTTGCAAGGTGTTAGGTTTTCCCACTAAACCTACCCTACAAAATAAGGGTACATAACTACTCCATCTCATCAGCTCCATTTACTTATTATTTTTTCCTGTGCATTCATAAGAACTAGCTCCACTTACTATGAGAGACAACCCAAACTATAAATTACACATTCGGATTGCTCTGCTTCAACAGAAGCAACCCTCTCAAAATACTCCCTCTGCACATTCCAAAATGGCCAAGCCTGTTGTGTTCTCTTCCAAAACAATGAAGGTCACCTTCCCTCTCTTGTTGCTAGTCATCACTCTAGGATGTGCCAGCTCAGCTCGGATCCTCGATGAAGTGGACCCACAACCCCCAATCCTAGCTGATCCACCTGAAGCATCAGACGATTTTCCTGATGTGGCACCTGTGGCAGGATTCGCTTCCCCATTACCAAGTGGCCAAATCCCGGCCACTGCCACGGGTACCGCACCTGTTATTGGCACGGCACCTTTGGCCGGGCCCTCCACAACTCTGCCAAATGGAGCCACCCCAGTGGTGGCCCCTATTGCCACGGCAGCCCCAGAAGCCGATGTGCCCAATACTGTGACGGCACCTGTTGCTGATGAGGCACCAGCAGCAACTCCTGCTGCCACGTCACCAACCGGGCCCTCCTCAATACCTGCTACCGGTGCCACAGTGGCACAACCCCCTCCATTGTCCTTCTTCATGCATGACATCCTCGGAGGGACCCACCCTTCAGGCAGGGTGGTCACCGGAATTGTGGCCAACTCCGACGTCAACAACCTCCCTTTCTCCAAACCCAACAGTCAAGTCTTCCCGATCAACGGCGGGGTCCCTCTCAACAGTGTCACTGGCGTCATAAACAACAACAATGCCCCATTGCTAGTAGGCCTCAACGGCTCGCCGGCCTCCACCGTCATACAAAACAGTGGAAACAATAACATAGTCAACGGCGGCAACAACTTGCCCTTTGTCTCCGCCGGCCAGCTTCCGGCCGGCTTAACCCTTCAACAGCTCATGTTCGGATCCATCACCGTTGTTGACAACGAGTTAACCGAAGGGCACGAGCTGGGATCGGCCGTGTTGGGCAATGCACAGGGCTTCTACTTGGCAAGCTCGTTGGATGGTACTAGCCACACGCTTGTCTTAACGGCATTGTTCCATGGTGGCGGCGGTGAGCATGATCATGTGGATGACACTATTAGTTTCTTCGGGATCCACCGGACCGGCTCGCCGGAATCTCAGATCGCTGTCATTGGCGGCACCGGCAGGTACGAGAATGCTAAAGGGTATGCCACCATTGAGACTCTGCACCAGCAAGATCAGCACACAACTGATGGTGTTGAAACAATCACCCAGTTCAATGTTTACCTCACCCCTTAGTTGTTCCTCTCTGTGGGATTTGATTTGCTTTCTCTTTGTATTTTGGATTGAAGTTCAATGTTCTTCTGATGTATCTTTTGCTTATCTGTGTGATTGAATGAATCAAATTAGAGCCTTGGGTTATCTTTTACTACTATAACCTCTTAAAATTGCACTTCAACCATGGATCAAATTTCCTTTCAGTGCATCATTTTGGTCAACCGGGAAAGGAAACGTTTCGGAAACAAGAGTCAAAACTGATTGTATAAGCAAGAGTCCTGAATCTGTATATCAGAATAAGTCAGAAAAATCCATAACTCCAACCATAAATTTCAGTGTATACACCAAATCCCACTTTATTTCCACTCACAAACAACAAACTTGATCTTTGTATTTCCTTTTCATCCTGAAGAACAAAAATTGTTGCCATGCACAAAGTAAATACAAATGGCAAAACTATCAACCTATTAACACTCTATATATATGCCCAAACCAAAAATACCTTGACTAAAAACTCTCAACACTAACTAACTCTGCTGCTAGCTCATCAAACAAAAATCTTTCTATTTCGCAAACAATTAAATCAATAGCATCCCGCAATTCAAACCACCTAATTTCTGTTCCCAGTGCCTTTTCGGACAAGTCCTTGCTCACTTCCTTTTCCTGGCTTGCCAGAATCATCCACAGCTCTTCCTCGATCACCTCACGGCTCTGTGAAAGGTTAAACCTTTTTCTCAGCGGTTTTGTCCATGTGAGCACATCCGTGCACGGCTGGAGAATCTCCTTTAACCCCAAGTTTACACGGTCAAACAGAAGCCTCCTTTCTGACTTCTCCCATGATGTTTGCTTGCCATATTTCTTCTCTAGAATCTCAAACACTGAAGGGTTCACTGGGCAATCTGAAGAGTGCCATGTTTCAAAGCCCAATTGCATGTTACTACCATGAAAACCTGCCTCATCTAAAACATCAACTAGGTAAGAGAAATTCCTACTCTCTTCAGCTCGGAATAATCCCATTAATTTTCTGTTTTCTTCAGAAAGATCAACAGATCCATCCTCACAGTCTTCATCACTTGACACAACCATTCCAGTTCCTTCTGAATTGGTTTCTTCTGACTGTGATTTCAAAAGTTGAAGTTGCATCTGTAAACCTGCACAAGTCATGAAAATTAGAAAACTAAAAATCAACGAAAAATAAAACAAAAATGGTGAGAAAAAGTAGGCCTTTTAATTCACAAACCATGGAGGTCAGAACAAACGCCCTGAAAGCATTCGGAGCCAGATAAAATTACTTCACTAAAAGGGGGTTCCAGAACAGAATTTGGACTAGGAGAATGACCTTCTACCAAGCTCATGGGAAATTCTGGGTCAATTCTGTGGCAGCTCGATGGAACCAACTCTTCTTCATGGGATGCAATTGATGATTCCTGCAGTTCAATAACAGAGTTAAAATCTACCCCAATACAAAACAGGACACAACAAATAAAATGTAGTAACAAATAAAATGTAGTGACAAAATTAAGTGTAGACATATATTGTTGAAGAGCTTAATATGCATTGTTTGGGCCCTTACTTAACGGCTCAAGTTTTTAGGTCAAGTGGTGACTTAACATATATATCACAATGCACAAAAAGCCAACAGCAATATGGAAAGCAAAAGAAACAAATCTGGAAACATAAAATACAGGTTTGGTGATATGATTCGTCATGCAAAAATTTAAGCTGGGCAATAAGCTGAATATAAGGACTGCAGTCAAGAAGACACTCATTAGTGGTTGGAGATCTTTGACAGAGAAACGTGACAAATATGGATGCACTTTGAACTTTGGTCAGCAAAAAGCACATCGTATGCCTGCCTCCCATGGGATAGGTATTCTTCAGCATTAAATTTTCTTACACCAACCAGAGAAGAAAAGACAGAAACATCTTTCAATTGATTTTCCTATTTGCACAATTTTGTAGCTAAACACACCCTTAGTAGAAATAGGATGATGCCACTCAATCAGGTAAATGAAGCAAAATGTTCATTACAGCTTGAAAGAAATACCATACTAACTTATTCATCTAAGCCAACCGAGCAACACTCTCTATGCCTTCAACTAGACAAAGATCACAAAATATGGCAGTACACATTACAACTAGCAATTCCAATTATGTGACTCAAGGCACAGTACATTTCCTTACCAACATAGACATGTTTCTAATACCAGAAACAGCAAAGGATGTAGCACATTAGTGACCCCATACAACCATCTCTATCTTCTGCTCAGCATGATTAGTTCCTGTCCATGTGATTGATAGCAAACACATGTTTCATGTTTGCATTTTACACATGATGTTCCATTAGACTTGTAATAGTTGTTAGAATCATAACCAATTTAAATTTCACATCCTAAACCTAAAAAGAGTAACTAATTGATAAATAAGCCTAAGCCCATACAATGTAGTATGACACAAAACTTTTTGACACAACATGAACACACAAAAAGACAAAAATCTAAACAAGGATACAAACAAATGAGGACAGAGTGACATATGAATTACACATGCACTCACGGCTAGTGGTCGAACTACACTAACCCTCCTACATATAGTATATATAATATTTCAACAAAAATCTATTCTACTGGCACCCCCACAATTTAACAACCTCCTTAAGGCCCTAGGCCCCTAACCCAATAAAATATCAAAATTTTGTATACTAGACTGTGAGTCCTACCCATTTTTTGTCTAAGAAACAACTTATTTGTCTTTCTTTTTTTTTTTCATATTTTTCTGAGGTTGAGTAGAAGATGATTTTATTTTTCATATACAAGTTTTTAGTCTTGCATCTCATGTATTTCTCATGCTTGAACTTAGAAATAAGTGCAAAGAAAATCTTAAAATATAATAATTATATGAATAGATGACATGTGTTTCAAGCTTTGGCACTCCCAAAACAAAATCCTTGTTTCGCGCTGCTGACGACATGCACACATAGGAAAAGATATATAGTTTCAATTAATAACCGGATTTCCTATACTAACGAGTAACAACTGCATGACTTAGATGGTGAAGCTTAACAACTAAATAAATAAATAAGTGTCTTTTTGGTTGCTTCACCTTTTCACGTGCACGATCTCATTTTCTTTGTTTTTTCTTTTTGGGAAAATGATCAAAATAATGTTAGGATGTGCCAAGTGTGTTGGAGGAGTGTAATATACGAATATCTAACACAGCCTAGGAAACTCCTTTAAGAAGCGCCCACGCCACATAGCCCTAGATCACACTGGGGACTACAACTTTTAAGTAGTGTCCATGCTGCGTGTCATAACTGTCATACTTTATTCCCATTTTCATTTCATCTAGCACAAAAATCAAGGCTCTAGGAAACATTGGGGTCAACATGATTCACATAAGCACGATTTAATGTATCATTCGTGATATAAAATAATCGAAAACAAAAAAAATTAACTTTGATCATGATTACCCTTTACGGATTAATCAGGTTTCCTAAACAGTGTCTCTTATTACATTCAAAAAGGTTGCAATTGAAGGATTAGTTTCTTAAAATGTGAAGTCCATAGGGCAAAGACAAAAATTAAAAGAATTCCTTTGAACCATGCTTAAACTAAACCAGCTAAGGTTTGGTGGTGCTATGCCCACATGTTTCAACCAATTCATGAAGAGACATTGAGAGCTATAGGTGCTTTCAGGTAGTTAAAAAGGTATAAAAGAGCCCACTGTGATTTCTGAAAAAGAGTCATTCATGTATGCTTTAGTCTAAAACACTAAAAATCGCTGAAAGAGAAGGCAAACCTGTCCAACAGAAGCGTCCAAGACATGAAAAGAATGTCCATCCTTTGTTAACAAGATGCAGGCCACTGGTTCAGACTGCTGCTCCTCAGGAGTTCCAGACGACATTCCCAGATTCTCAGTTTCTGCAACTGTCACTACTTCTGAATCAAGACACGAGGAGGCAACAGTTCCAATTGATGAGTTGGGAAATATAGAATTCTCTTCAGAGTTTCCAGAAAGATCGTTCTCCCTACGACTATTTTTCATCTTATCCTGTATCACAATGGTTCCTTGTACTGGTTGATCATATTCTAAATCAGAACAAGAAACACTGGTATTAGATAAATTACAGTTCACATAACTTTCTTCAGGACCTTCCTTCTCAATTTTGTTTTCCCGCTCATCCAGAACAACACAAGTTTCTTGTATGGTGTGATTATTCTCTGAATCCATACAAGAAAAAGTCTTGGCTTTCTCATTGCATCTTGAGACTCTGACTTCTGAACTGTCCTTCTGGGAGCAATTTTGCTTCCTTGAGTCATTCTTTCCCTGAGAAACAGATTCCTCTAATTTCAAATAGCAATCATTGTAGACCACCTCACCCCTGGCACACTCCTCCTTCCAACCAACCCTGCTGCTTATACCTAAAGGACTGCCCAAGTATGCTTCTCCATCACTCAGACTCAACCGATTGTTCAGGCCACTTATATCAAGCTTGGGCATCAAATTTCTGGCCTTGGTTTCTTGCTCAGGCATACCAAGCATTTCACCAAGGGTGGTGCCCCTACTAGCCACTCCAACTTCTTGAAGATTTTTGGTCATTTTCCACCTTTCCAATAGTTGCTTCTTGGCTTGTTTGGCGAAAGATGACCTATTCAAAGTAGGATATGTGGTTTGGCATTGGCATTTCCAATCAAAGAAACTCCGGCAAGAAGGCATCATTACCTCAGATTCGTTTGTGAAGCTCTCATCAACTCTCAATTCAGTCCTTGATACCTCTGTCAAACTGCTGCCGATGCCATGGGTTATTAGTCTGGACATGCCCTTTGCAAACTCCCTAGAGTGTCTAGAAGGTTCCATGTCATCGGCCAATTTTTTTCTTTCTACTACTTGATTCTGTAGTTCTACATTTTTAAGTGTAGAAAACTTCACATGCTTTCTATCCCCTTCCTCAGAATTAGGTGAAAATGAAGGCCTTGCAGCATACTGTGTCTTTCCAAGATTTGGTTTTAGAACAACAATCCTTGAAGGGGAATCACATGTATCATCCTGTAATTCCAATCGAGATTTCAACAACTGACGTTCATAATTAATACCAAGATCACCACAGGAATCTGTAACATAACCATACTCCACTTTCTGAAGTGATCTCAAAATATTCCGTTGTGCAGTTTGCCTTTCTGACTTCCTGAATTTTTCAGTCTTTCTACTGTGCGGAGCATCCGAAGACTTTAAGACTGTTACATGACCAGACTGGAAAGTTGGTTGGCCAAATTGCATTTCATGGAGATGATTGGCAAACAAAGAATCTGGTCGCTGGAGATATCTGTGTGGAAGATCCTTGTCATAATCTAACTCTTCCAGTATATCATCAAATTCTTTTGTATGCCGGAGCTTCTCATCCGTTGAAAGACGTTTTGCATCTGTGAACTTCTGCCTTACAAATGACATGTTCGTTTCTGTCATGCATGAGTTTGCTTTCCCTCCTTCAATTGACGGGATACGGTGTCTATCCATTGTTGGTAGCTCTGGCACTTCAAATGCATTGATAAATTTTTGCCCTTTTTCATAATTGACCTTAAATGAACGGCTTTTATGGTATGATCGCTTCTCTAGTAAACCGATAGAAGCACTTTTCCGGAGATAAGTTTCAGAGAGCACTCGGTGATGTTTGCAGACAGGCTGCTGGGGCGGCGATTCATCAAGACCCATCAATCTTGCAATAACACTTGGTGTATGTTGTTTGGATTCCATCTCTTTAGACAGTTCTCCACCAAATCTTGAAGGAAACCACTGAAACCCAAGCACTCTGCACAAGACATAAAAAATGCAATTACTGAAAGTCAAATATAATGTAACAGATGTAATTGGATGGTAAGCTATCTTCTAGTTATTTAGAACGGAAATGACAGAGCTGGTTCTTGTATTGCCCCCAAAATCACACAGTTCCTTACTCCAGGTGCATGTCAGTTCAGTGAGATCCCATTTGGTACCACAATATCAACCATCTTGTGCCTGGCATGATGAACAATCATGCTGCCTTGGCACTATATTTAGCATTAGTGAGTCACAAAACATTTAAAGCTATTACTCCACAAGCGTAAATGGAAAAAATAAATAAATCCATTTACAGACTTGCTCTGTACCACAACTACAGCAAGAACCAGAACTGGGTGCCCAATCTACAGCCTCCCTACTTTTATTTGTCTCCTGGTTTCCTGGAAATGCATATGATTAATTGTGGATTTGGATGAACTTTTAACGCTGAATACTAACCCAGAAACAACTTATAAAGAAAGTATAGTCCATAATTTTACTTTTTCCCACTTACATGGAAAATATAGCATCCAGTTTCCACCACATTGAAAGGTAATAAAGAGACATAAAAACAGAATAATGCAAAGTAAATGTTGGGTGTCTAGAACTCGTAAAACGTTATACATATAACATTAGACCAAGTTAAGAAGCATAAACAAGGCAGCTACCTCTAACAAACACAATTTAAAGCTGAATTCAAAGCATTAACCAAATGCATAAACCCAAAAGTCAACTTTCTTAATGCTGGGTATGGGAGAAATGAAGAACTATGTCAGGAACCCCATGGTTTCAATTCTGTCATCAATCAAGCAAGTTATACAGAAACTTTATATACATATATATAGCTATAATTGGAGATTGTGAAAAGATAGTGTATGCCCCCCAAGAGGAAGCATCTATAAGCATCATAAAAGGAACGTAATAAAGTTATGTCTCAGACTATCAATGTATCATCAATCAAATAATAGGAACAGCTAAAAGTGGTGAGAGAGTGTAATAAAGTGGATCAAATGGAACAGCCAATCATTAAAAACACCAATTCAAACAGTAAAACAAACAACCATTGTACATAATAACAATAACCCTAAAAATATTAATGGAAAAGCAAACATAATCATGCTATTACCACTATAACAACCCAACAATAACAAAGACTACAAAACATGCTTTGATAAAAGCACAAGCAAAACTCAAAACCCAGAACTCAGACTCAATCATAATCCCCAATAAAACCCTAAAACTAATCACAGAACAAAAGCAACTAACCTTCTTCAAAGGCAAAAACACAATTGGGTTTGTGAGTCAACCTTGCTTATGTAACTCCAAATCGGTTTTACCATTACATGGTAAAGTGGTCTTCGCGGGTCAATACTAAGATTGATAACAATAATCGAGTAGGGATTGAAATCGAAGCAAAAGACATGCACGCCCAACGAAGTCAGAAGAGTCCGAGAAAATCATGGGTCAGCAAAAGCTTGAACTTTGGCTGCTTGGGAATCGTAGAACGTTAAAAGAAGCGGATAATGGTATCCGATTTTGGTGATATTAGGGTCGGGAATTGAATATACTCAAGAAATCAAAAGATCACTACATATAGATAGATATATATATGTAAGAACTGAAACTGATATAGGTATTGAGTTGTATAGAAAGATAATACATATATTGCGTGAAATGATGGAAAAACAATATTATGGGTTTGAGGGGTTTCCATTTGGTATTGGTGGGTTTTGTGGCTATGATTTGATTGGAATCATTGTGCGCGTCGACCGAGGTTGATGACGATTCCGCATATCTCGCGCCATCGTTTGCATAGTAATTCAATGAAAAGTTGCTATTTCCAATAACAGTTTTGCTTTTCTGCCCAGGATACCGGTTGTGGTTTTTTTTTTTTTTTTTTTTAATAATCCTCCCGTTATACGCAAACAAACCGAGTAATTATGGGTTGCGTATTTTTGGTTACCAGTTGTGTTTGACATTGGGAAAGAAGGAAATCAAATAAATAAGATGAAAAAAGATGGAGGTCAAAAGGAGTGTTAGGACCTAGTGTTAAACTTATAGCTTATTTTTTAAAATATTATTTGGCTCACCCTCAAATAAACCTCTTAAAAAGCTAATTTTCATTCACTTAAAAATTACTTATAGACCTTATACATTTTTATAAAAAGTCACTTTTTAAGTAATTTTGAAAATTGCTTATAGCTTATAGGCTGCTCATCCAAATACCCACGAAATATAATAATTTGAGTGTGGCTTGTAATTTTAAAAATAATATCGACTTAGCTCAGCTTGTAATTAGCTCGATTAAAAATTATTTAAAATTAGTTTAAAAAATTAAATAAATTAAGGTTAAACACAATAATCTATTACTCCACTTGTTTACAATTTTAATCATGTTATATTGTCATAGAGATTATCATGGAGAAATTATTCAGTGCTCTTGAAACATTATATGTCCGTACTCCTCTACTTATATGAAGGTGTGTCTTTCGCTTGTTAGAACAATATTTTCACCGTCATGTCAGTGGTGCTTCAAGAAAACTAAATAGTTTTTCATTATCATAGGACAGGCTAAGTCACTGAGTCTTTTTATCTAAGGAGACGAACTACACTCTAGTCTTCAAACTAATGAATTTTGAGTTAATTCTTATCAAATTCACGAATGAAATAATCAAATACTTGAATTCTAATTTAGACCAATGGTTAATTTCTATATGTATTAATTATTGTTATGGTATTAAAACACATAAGAATACATTTTCTATGAATTTTGTATAAAAACTTTTATAATTTAGTACAGAAATGACTCTTTTATTTTTTTATTTATTTCAAATATTATAAATTTATGCACTTTTGAAAATTTTGACGCATACAAAAATAAAAAATTATTTAAATAATATGTATATTGTCTACATACTTACATTTAAATATATAATTACACACACACATATATGCGTTCTAAAAATCACTCCTGTTTTTAACATGTTTTTACAAATAACACTGTACGCTCTCCTGCCCGCCCTTGCACCCGCATTGCGAACGGGTGAGTTAGGGGACATGTCAAGAGATGGCTAAATATGAGAGTGGAAATAGGGGATTCTGTTTTTAAAAATTCTTCGAATATCCAGATTGGGCATACGCGGCAAAACATGCACATGTGACACACGAGGGCAGAAGGTGACGCCAGTTCATTTCCACTTGGGCCTGCTGAAGGTCTTTGATGACTGTGGGCTCTCTCACATGACACAAAGCTGGGCAACTCCAAGACTTCGAAGCCCATTTTAGTATTCTTTCTTTGGGCTAATTACACTTTACTATTGTAGTTTGAGCCCATATCAGATGACCGCTATGGTTTAAAAGTAAATACATGATCTCCTATAATTTATACTTATCTGTAAGATAGATAAAATCGTTATATTTTACAAAAATATTGTCATAAGGTTATTTTTGTCATTTTATCTTTTCGAATTAGAACATCAAAAAGACAAATTGACCATTTTATACCAAAATAAATGGTTGTCTTTCGAGAGTTTTTTTTTATTTCATCAAATTGCCTTTTTGATACTTTTATTTAGAGTTATAAAATGACAAAAATACCCCAATGATAGAACTTCTATTAAATCTAACGGTATGAGTGTTCACGGGTCGAATCAGGTCAGGTAGTGACCCACTAATTGAACTGTTAAAGTTAGGTTCACAATCTTTGGAACCAATTTCGACTCGGTAGGTGTTCGGATCGGGTTCGGGTTTAGTTAGGTTGGGTCGAGTTGAGTTATAAAAAAAACAATCTCTTATAGCAAAAAAAAAGATTCAATTCGGCTCGGATTTACTCGGGTGTGCGAGAGTAATATAGGCTCAACACTCATACCCAAAACACTTAAACTTTGAAAATCTCACTAGTTACCCACCCAAATTAATGAGTGAAACTAACCAAATGTCAATGGATCGGGTTGGGTTGGTGGATCGGATGAATTTTTGAACAGCCCTATCTAATAGTTTTCATGCATTTTACAGATAACTCCAAATCATAGGAGTTATGTGTTCACTTTTAAACCACAAAGAGGTCATCTTATTTTAACTCAAATCACAAAGAGTAAAATGTAATTACCCTTTCTTTCTTTCACGGGCCTATCTTTTTTTCTCTTTCTTGTTGTATGAGAACATTTGATATTCCACTATGCAGTTTTAGACCCTCAGCCTCTTTATAAAATTTTCGAGTTCATGTAAGTTCTATCGACTGTTTATTTAATGAATTGTTGAACAGAAATACAAGTTTTAAACTTACAAAATTGCAAAATGTAGAACTTAGATCAAGGCATGGAAATTTTTCTTGAAAATAAAGTTCTTGAAGAACGAACCTAAATGTGTTGTACTCTTTCTCACAATGACTGGCCAATTTTAATCACGCACATTGAGTCCACCCCTTCCACAAAAAACTAGGCTACCCCTCGAGGCCCAACTCATATACAAAGTTGGAATTTAAATACCTTTTAAAAGTTTTATAAAAAAACCAATCTGGGACAAACCTATATGTCCAACTTCAATCACTTATTTCTTTATAGTTTTGAACAAATGACTGTATAATTTTAATTAATCTATTGAACGATGGACCCATCTCAAAATATGTTTCGGTCTCATATTTATATTGGTCCAAAGTTAACAAAAACTAATTGGTAACGACACTTTCTCGACCTGGTCAGAGCCCATGCACACCTGGTCGGTCCCTGATCAGATCATCCTGCACTACATCTCGTGGTTGGTCCCCGACCCTTGAAGCACCTTCCCCTCGGGTCCCGAAGGGGCCAAACGTTTGGTAACCTTCCACTCTAGTCGGCCTCTCGATCAAGTCAATAGGGCCCATGCCTAATACCCTGGCGCACACTTGAGGCATGGGCGTGACGTGTACAAACAACAATCACCTTACCTCTAAGACCGTTCAGACACACACCACCATGGAGTATAGAAAAGACCCTCTCGAGTGCCTTGTCACAATTCTGACCCTCTAACGAGAGGCCACCACGTGGAGAAGCCACCAACTACTCCTATGCAGGCATACAAAGCAAAACAATATCCAACTTCTCCAGGAACGCACACCAGAAACCCTAGCAAACAAAACGCTCTCCAACAATATCATCACTCGTGAATCTAACTTGAACACCGGAGGACCTTTGGTAGGCACCGTACCGATGTGTTTAGAATAGGAGACCACCGATCGCCGAAAAGGAGCTCACCGACGACCTAGGAGCAAGACACCACGAGATTGCTGCGCTATCACTAATTGTTTTTTTTCTAACAATAAGTTAATAAGAACATTAGTTAACATTTCTTTTAGGGGAGGCTTTGGGTTTCAACCTCACACCTGTTGACTCAAGGTTGGTTTTTATGTTGATTTTGATGATAACTAAACCTTATGTTATTTTACTAATGCATTTACTTAGTGTGCAGATTAATAAAGTTTATAATTTAGACTTAAAGTTCAATCTTAAGTCTAATACTTGTCAAAGTGAATGCATGGCAAGCTCAGGATCAAGCAATGAACTCTAAGAGCTATACAATGAACCAAACAAAGCATTGACGCTTTTTTCTACTTCAAACAAATGTTTTGCATTCGAAGAGATTGAATGTGTTCAAATAAGGCTTTCATCAAGTATGCATAGACTCAATAAAGTTTTCTTGCACTCAGAAAGATTGAAAATTTCATCAGAGTGTGCTAAAGTCAGTTAAAGATGATTTGATTGTGAAGAAATTGAAAAAGCTCAAAAGAAGACTTCATCAAGTGTGCAAAAGGTCAATTCAAGATAATGTGATTGGAAGTTGCTTAAGAACAAGATTCATCTTGATTGCCTGATCTCTATATGAAATCCAAGTAAAGAATTCTTCTGAGATATAAAGAATCAATGAAGACAATATGTATGAAGAGATTTCATCAAGCTTACAAAAGTCTTATTGAGGTGATTCCAAAGAAGAAATAAGAATTGCTAGCAAAGAGAAGAAATCGGCAATGAAAGCAATAGCTTGGCAACGGAAGAAAGAGCTAGGCGATAAAAGAGAAAGATCGGCAAAAGAGCTTAGCATTAAGAGAACGAAGCCCTGACAGTTTAGAAATCAAGAAAAGATGAATATCAAGTGATCGATTCAATCCAAATTGAATAGAAGTTAACTTTAATGAGTTAAATAATTTTGATTGATCATCATACCCCAAAGAGAAGACTCCTTGAAAATCTTATACCAGTGCTGAAGAAGAATTTGATCACTAGAAGACAGAATGAAGAGTCGCCTCATGAATACAGAAGCACAAACGTGAAGATAAAATAAGTAATGAGCTAACTCATAGAGATGAAGAGCCGACTCATGAAGACAGAAGTAAAGAGTTGAAGACCAAATGATCAATGAGCCGACCATTGAATATAAAGAATTGACTCATGAAGACTGAAGCAAGATTTCTACGCAAAGAGCCGACTCATGGAATTGAAGAGTCGCCTCATGAAGGCAGAAGCAAAATGATTGGAAGACATAATGATCAATGAACCGACTCATAAATATGAAGAGTCAATACTTGGAGACAGTGGACAATATCTAAAAAATGCAGATTAGAAGAGTCGACCCTTTAAGCCAAAGAGTCGACCTCTGAGATATAACAACTAGTTTTTCTAATGTTATAACGGACTGGACGTGCATTAAATGAACCCCAACAACCTCTAATGGATGAAATCAACACAGGGGTTTATATACAAGCTTCCAACTGCATTTATACAACAAGAGAGACAAAAAATAAACATCCACTGACTGATCAAAACTAAATATTTTGAACATTCTCTTTGTTTTCATTGTGTGAGCTTTGATTGTTTAAATCCACTCTTGTTAAAGAGTTTGTAAATCGATTGTATATCTTTATACACTTGTAAGTGAGAGTTTGAGAGTTCTCTTGTGGAAGAAAAACTCTTGTAAGTTTAAGTGAAGCTTAGATAAAACCACTTGGTGGTTGAAGAACTTGGGAAGAAGTTCTTGTGCACATAGTGAGCTGAACATTTGGTCAATCAACACCCATTTGTAATTGGAGATTACATAGTGGAGGAAGACTTCAAGGGGATCTTGGAGTGAGGACGTAGACCACGGATTGTTGTTGAACTTCAGTAACTCTTTGTATTTTTTCTATTACTCTAATTTCTTTTCTTCTTCTGATCACATTGCATTCATATAGATTTATCACTATCACATTGTTTAGATTAATTTTAATTAATCTTAATTGATATTAATCTTTGAAAAACCTAATTCACTCCCCTCTTAGGTTGCTTTTTGGGCCAACAACACCATGTCCTAAGTTAACAAGGCTCTTAACCGCTAGGGCAAAGCTAGTTGATCAATCTCTTTATAATTGACCTAGAAGGCACACGTGTATAGAAAGACAGGAAAAAAAGAAAGAAGATAATGTTGTATAATTAAAAAACTAGCAGTGAACCCGTGTATAGACCACAAATATTAAATTATAAGTTGGTTTTTTAAATACTTTTTTACAAAAAAATATTTTACAAGATCGTATATTTAAAATATAATATTAAATAATTTAACATGTTATATTATTTTTTCTATTTTAATATCCATAAAGAGAAAAGTACACAAAATAATTTATGTACTAACTATTATAAATCACACTTTTAATATATCTTTGTTTATTGAAAGTAAATATGTTTATTATGAATTTTGATGTTAAGTTTATTGAGATATATTCAAGATTAAAAAGAAATTAACAAAAATTATAAAAAAAAAGTTACATCTAGGACACTATTTTATATTTATCTAATTAATCTCATAATTGAGATCTTATATATATGTAGGGACATTAGGTGGGCCAGGCCTACACTAGAAATAAATTCTATAAGCCTAAAACTAAATCTCAAGCCGGCCAATTAAAAAAATTACATTCCCAAGCCCATCCAAGCCCTCTAATTTACCCTAAATTTGTTTAATAAATAATTTTATTCTATAAAAATAATATTGCATAATGCTAAAGTTTAATTATATATATTAAAATATAAAAATATATTACGGGCTGGGTCTGGCTTCAAAGACAATTTTCAAGCCTGTCCATTAAACTAATAAAGCCTACAAAAGTTTCTAAGCCCTATAATTTATGGGTGGGCCCATTGGGCTATTGGGCCCATGACCACCCCTATATGAATGTCTAATATCTATCAAGAAATAATCCTTCAAATTAACAAAATAATGTTATTACACTTTATTTTTTGAGAAAATATAAATTAATAGTGATAGATAATTAATTGAATTTCCATAAATTTCGTAAAATAAGTATAAGTAAATCTTTTAATTCCATATTTAGATGATACTTGAATACTATCCGTTTGTAAAATTATTTAATAAAAAGTTAATATATGTTAATTGTGTCAGATTTTCTAGTTATATTTTTCTTTTTTCCCTTTTTATGGGTAATTATTTAATATAACTGAATAAATTCATACAATGTGAAATGAATTAGTGATTCCTTATTTGTTCTTTGCAATGAAACATTATTAACCTATTTTCATACGTATGTTCTTTTTCGTTACCTAAAGGATTTAAATATAGTGGGTTCATTAAAATGAACTTGTACTGAATCCTATATACAAGATCTTAATCATATTGCGACATACAAATAAAAAAAATTATAATAGACAAAATAAAAGCTTTTTACCTTTTGCATTAATTATTATATAAGCTTATTAACCTTTTTTAATATCATCTTTATTAGGTTTGGTAAATCTAATCCATAAAAAAAAATCACAAATAGGCAAGAATTTTAAAAAGTTAAATTCCTTTGAAAAGAGCATTATATATTAGAATTTAATTAGATTGTTAGATTTAGTTACCATGTTGATTATAAAGCATCAATGATATATTTAGTTTACATTATTTTTATCTTTATTAACTTTTATAGTTTTCATATTGAAAGAGTGACAATTAAAAAAACATGCTATATTAATTAAGAACAAATGGCTTTATGAAATTTGTATTTTTGTACTTTTTAAAATAAAAAATTTTAAAAAATAAATCAAAACTTTGAAGTTCAAAAACCTCCTAACGTTTTGCTATAGTATACAATATAGATTAATGAAGAATCATATATATCTAACTAGATTATATATTTCAGAAAAAAATACACATGTCATGTTATCATTAGTTGTTCCTATTCAAATGTGATAGATGATTTTTTTATTAATATGGTTATATTTTTCAAATCCTTTATATGTGACTTTTTAATTGGTTGTTCCTAGTCAAATGTAATAGATAATTATTTCATTGATATGGTAATATCTTTCTTTTCCTTAATATGTGACTTTTTTATGGGATTTATATGGAAAGTAAATCAAAATTTTGAATTGTGACATTTAGAAGATAAAAATATATAGAATCATATTTTTATTTCATTGATACAACATAATACCATAAATGTAAATAACAACGCAAAATTGATAAGTTTCTTATTTGAGTCGTATTCCTATTAAAGCTTCTCTCTAACTGGTAAAAAAGAAAATGCATAGAGTTTTCTCTTTTCCCTCATGTATCAATCTAAATTATTACCAATCCCTCTTTTTTTTTTTTTTTTTTTGACCTTTTGTGATTAAGCTAACTTTTTGTTTTTTTAAGTTAACCCGACTTTCCCCTTCTTTCTCATTCTTTATCTCACTTACCAAAATTTTCTTTTCTTCCTCAAGCATGGCCAACAAAAGTTTTTTTTGATACGTAATAGTTATTTTGCAAGGATTGGAGACTAGATTAACCTTATTGATTCTTCTCACCTTAATATCATAATATCAACAATTTGTTTTCGAGTAACTGTTGCTACATATTCAATATTGAGTAGTGAGCTATTAGTGATAGTTCTATATTACATTGT
Source organism: Euryodendron excelsum (assembly GCA_033060915.1). Lineage (NCBI taxonomy): Eukaryota > Viridiplantae > Streptophyta > Magnoliopsida > Ericales > Pentaphylacaceae > Euryodendron > Euryodendron excelsum. The sequence continues at coordinate 14,160,324 of CM065390.1, read as the reverse complement.
TATGCATTCCTCAGATCGAATTGGTATTGATATACATGATTTAACTTGCTATAGAAGGGTTCAAACATAATCATATAAAATATAGCTACAGTAGTAAGGATTAGTAGGTTGTTTTAACATACTTTATTTTTAAAATGAGAATACATTGAAAAAAACAAAAAGACTCTTTCATTCAAGTTGGATACCCAACAATTATAAAGTTTCATTTATTTTTCTTTGACCTCTCTTCACAAATTTAGACTATCTAGATTTGATCATTATACACTGGTAGCAAATATTTACTAGAAAACGAAATCATCTCTTCAAACAGTTAAAAAAGAGATTTGTAGTTATAATTTTATGAGTTTGGGAGAATAGCACTGTGTCGCTGCTAATAATGATGCATTTGAAGAGGGTTCTTTCACTTTGAAATAAAACTACAAAAAAAAATGACACTGTAACATTATCCAGTGGGATTTTCTTTACAAATTACATAAATCCTCTTCATTCCATCAATCAATGAACTAGAGGAGTCTATTGCCAAAATTACTCATTTTACAATTAAATTATTTCTTTAATAACAAACTCATTTATTTTTAAGAAAGCCTTCAGTTCATATCGAGTTTACAGGTTTTTTTACCAAAGTAATTCATATTTTTAAATTTATTCCCAAAATATTAATTTGGCAAATGTTATTCCCAAAATACCTTAAAACGTAATTTATTATTGCGTTTTTTTAAAAAAAGCAACTCTAAATTGCGTTTTTCAGAAAAACGCAATAATAAATTGTGCTTTTATGAAAAACGCAATTACAAATTGAGTTTTTCATTAAAAAATAATTATTTATTTGTAAATACGAAATTACTAAATATAATTTATATATATGTTTATAAACTTGCAAAACTAATTTTAAATTATTTTTTACTTTTTCAAAATTATTAAAATCATTGTTAAAATAAATTTTCTCATCCATTTATTTCAAATTCATGATAATAATATATTAATTTAAATTAAAATATTTTTAAAAATTTTACTAATTATAAATTATTTACTAATTTTTACGAATTTAACATAAATTTATTTCCGTTAAGAACATGTTGTTAATAATTATGAAAATACTAATTTTTAATTTCATTTTTACAAATTGATTTTTTAATAAAAAAATTAAATTATCTAATTCTTATTTTTTTCTAAATACAAAATTACTAAATACAATTTATATATATGTTTATAAACTTGCAAAACTAATTTTAAATAATTTTTTACTTTTTACGAATTGTTAAAATCATTGTTTAAATAATTTTTCTCATCCATTTATTAAGAACATGTTTGTAGTAGAATGCCATACAATATTCTTAGCAACCAAAATTTTAACCGTGGCAGACCTAAGGCACCAATACCTTAATTAGACTCGCTGAAAGATCAAAACTACTCCAAAAGTTCAACTTTAATCACTTAGTTTGATGCATTAATTAAGTATATAACCTTCACATGCCGGTCTAATATAGAAACAATTATTTAAACAATTCATAAATTATTGAAAGAATTCATTCATTATTTTAACAATGATTTTCAATAAGAACATGTTTTTAATAATTAATGAAAAATATTAATTTGAAAATATTTATTAAGAACACGTTTGTAGTAGAATGCCATACAACATTCTTAGTAACCAAAATCCTAACCGTGGCAGACCTAAGGCACCAATACCTTAATCGGAGCCCTAACTGTGTTGTTATAAACATGGTCCATAAAACTTGTTACTGGTTCTAAGGTTAGGGCAACCAAATTGTATTTAGTAATTACGTATTTAGAAATAAATAACAATTAGATAATTTATTTATTTTTATTAAAAACTCAATTTGTAAAAACGAAATTAAAAATTAGTATTTTCATAATTATTAACAACATGTTCTTAATGGAAATAAATTTATGTTAAATTCCTAAAATTAGTAAATAGTTTATAATTAGTAAAATTTAAAAATATTTTAATTTAAATTAATATATTACTATCATGAATTTGACATAAAATGGATGAGAAAAATTATTTTAACAATGATTTTAATAATTTTTAAAAAGTAAATTTTAATTTAAAATTAGTTTTACAAGTTTATAAACATATATATAAATTATCTTTAGTAATTTCATATTTACAAATAAATAATTATTTTTTTTATAAAAAAGCTCAATTTGTAATTGCGTTTTTCATAAAAACGCAATTTATTATTAGGATTGCGTTTTTCAGAAAAACGCAATTTAGAGTTGCGTTTTTCAGAAAAACGCAATTTAGAGTTGCGTTTTTTAAAAAAATGAAATAATAAATTGCGTTTTAAGGTATTTTGGGAATAACATTTGCCAAATTAATATTTTGGGAATAAATTTAAAAAAATAAATTACTTTGGTAAAAAAACCGAGTTTACACCGTCTGTATTTTTCATTTTTATTTCAAGTGACGCCTCAACTGCTAATAGAAATCTCCATAATCGATTGTTATTAATGGAGAGGAGGCTTTCTTTAGAGAGTCAAGACTTGCGAGGAGCAGGCCCATGCAGTAACCCCCAACAAACTTTCCATTATGACTTGGAGGTGTCAACATAAAAGCCTCTTTTGGTGAAGAATGGCAAATAAAAAGTTGTTTAAAACATGATAAGAGACAGCACAGGCAGCACACAGACCTGCATGTGGAGCTGGTGCATTGAGTGAGACTTCTTGATATTCCCAATATGATGAATTTAAAGTAAGAAGAAAGAGACCCTGGCCCCCCATGCTTCTGCCTTTTTGACAGCATGGGTGAAGGATACATAATAAAACAGGTGAAATGCAGACAAATGAACTGGTTCTCTCACAATAGTTGACATTGAGATGTCCCAAAATCTATAGATGGACCACTGTTGCAAATTCCCCAAAAAATAAAATGGAAAGAAAATTTTAAGACAGGTTTCCAAATTTTCTAACATGGAATATAAATAAGAAAGAGTTGCGCCATAATTAATTTGAGGGTTGATGAATACCATGTTGCTGGTTTATGTGAACATAGTCCAGAATCATAAATATTGTTGTTTTTTTATCTTATTTTTTGGACAATCTCAATTTGTAAGATTCATTTGAAAAATTGGGAAATTAAAATTTCATTTGTTGCTCAATAGGAACATGATCTCTCTCTCTCTCTCTCTCTCTCTCTCTCTCTCTCTCTCTCTCTCTCTCTCTCTCTCTCCAACTTCATATTAAGTGGAGGGGAAAAGAGGATTTGGGTTGATGAGGAAATATGTTTCTCTTATCTAAAAGAAGGGCATTGGAGCAAATGTACCATTGGCACAAGCAATGCAATTCTTGAAACAAAATGAGAATAATCCAGTTTGCTTCTACATGATTGGAAAAAATAGGGATTTTAGCAGCAAATCTTGGTGGTTATAAATTCCAAATGACATGCTTGAGTTAAAACAAAGAGATTCATTTTTTTCAATCTTTTATGCCTTCATGGTTAGATAAGAGAATTTGAATCCTGTGTTTTTGATGAATTTCATTTCAGTCACAACATTTAAAGTTGTACAAAATAAGAAAAATATTTTTCTTTTAGAAAATTTGTTCAAAAAATCACCTCGAATGATGTGGTAAGTAAAAACAATTATAATGAGTATTTTGTTTTATAGTAAAAGGCTCAAATTCAAACACATTATTCTGTATAAATTTTTTAGTTGTATAACATTAATTATAAAATAAAAATAAATATGTATCTTCCTAGTACAACTTTTCTAGATCAATAGATTATCTAGATGTATCTTTTTAATCAATTGTTAATTATGACTTATGATTTTTTTTTTAGCCCAAGCTAACAACCCAATAAAAAAATCCACATCCAAAATTTTTATTATTTTCGCGTAATTGAATACCAAGCCTAATAATTTTCAAAAAAGGAAGAGAAAACATTTATATTTGAATTTTGTTGAACTATCAAAACAGAGATCTACTGCCTTGACCTTTGATTATTCTCACTTAAAAAGTCTTTTATTTTTTATTTTTTCCAGCTCCAAAAAAAACTTTACAACAAAAGTAATCATCATGCACATGCACGAAGGTCAAATATTCAAAGAATTCTGAGTGACTGGTAGTCTAAATCACGAGTGAATGAACGCAGGTGCCCACAAACATTTGAAAAGAAGATTTGGAAAATTAGGAAGAAGCTAAAGGTGGAGTCCTCGTAATGTGGAATCAGAAGAACCACTATTTTGCAAGAATCACTAGAAGCTTCCAGCATTTAATTTAAAAAAAACAAATAAACGTTTAAGCGAGAAATATTTTCGGAAGAATCCATTGCTATGAGTGTATATATTCATCTCTAGAAGCTCATACCGAGGCCTCATCTTCACCATACTCACCATTCCCTTTCTTTCTCTCTCTCGTTGAGACCTTGCTGTGTAGGCTATGGCAGTGGAGATCTGTGTTAAGGCTGCTGCTGGCGCTCCTGATGTTCTTGGAGACTGTACTCTCTCTCTCTGTCTTGCTCTATGTGCATATATATATATATATAGAGTCGTTTCTGATTAATGGGTTTTAATTTGATGTCTGTGATGGTGATAATGATTTGTGGGTTATGTGATGATTTGTGAGTTTTAGGTCCTTTTAGCCAAAGGGCGCTTTTGACTTTGGAGGAGAAGAAAACCCCATACAAGATTCATCTGATCGATGTCAGCGACAAACCCCAATGGTTAGACGACCACACTATTTTGAGTCTTTTTTGGTTCCTGGAATCACATTTGTGGTGTTTTGTGGTCTCAAATCCAACAAATTGAATGTGGTTTTTGTGGTTTGTGATTTTCTTCTGGTGGTGATGATTGTTTAGGTTTTTGGAACTGAACCCAGAAGGGAAGGTGCCTGTGATCAAATTTGACGACAAATGGGTTCCTGACTCTGATGTTATTGTTGGCCTCGTTGAAGAAAAATTCCCAAGCCCTCCTCTCTCCCCTCCCCCTGAGGTCGCCTCTGTGTATGCCTCTCTCTCTCTCTCTCTCTCTCTCTCTCTCTCTCTCTCTCTCTCATATATATATATATATTTTTTTTTTTTTTTATGTATGTAGGAATTTTTGTATATCCGGTTATGTTAAAGTTTGGAACTTTGGATTGTGTTTTGTGCTTTCAAGTTCTGTTATAAAATCATTGTAAAACTGCAACACACTCTGTTTGGTTCCTATTTTCTTTGATTTTTGTTGTTCTGTGATGGTTCTAGGCAAAAGTGTAAGCCTGTTTGCTATCGCTTTCGAAAACAATTCGTGCTCTACCAGAAACAAAACTATTTGTTCTTGAAAAAAACACGGGTATCGGAACATATTTTCTAATCTCTTTTGGAAAATAATTTGGGTAGAGAGGAAATTGTTAGAATCTATTAGAAGTGTGCTCTTTGCGTTTTAGAAAAAGAGTTAAATTAAAAACTGAGATTAGCTGAAAACTATCCTGTTTCTAAAAATTTCACCAATGTCGTCAGAATTTTTGGAAATGATGTTATGCTGTTTGTGTTGTTGATTTTTGTAGATCTTTCAACTGTAATTTTGTGTTTTTAAATTTTTGATGTTTGGTTTTTAGCACTATTTCTTTCTTGATATATTTTCTGTTGACCAGCAAAAGTCTGATTATTTTGATTTGATGTGGCCAGGGTGAACTAAAATCTTCACTCAAAATCTAGCTGTTAGTTTAGTAGGTTGCGTGAACTAATTTAGATTTGTCTTTTACTGATTTATGCTCTCCAATTTCTGTGAAATTATAGCGGGTCCAAGATATTCCCTTCATTTGTCAAGTTCCTGAAGAGCAAAGACCCCAGTGATGGGTCAGAGCAGGCTTTGATCGATGAGTTGAAGGCACTGGATGAACATCTCAAGGCACATGTATGCTTTTTTACCTTTGATGTATTTTGATATCATTAAGAAAGAGTTAGCACCTTAGTTTGTAGTCAAAGTTAATACTAGTTAATCAACTGATATGATCAGGGACCATACGTTAATGGGGAAAACGTTTGTGCTGTTGATTTGAGTTTGGGACCGAAGCTGTACCATCTTGATGTGGCTCTTGGCCATTTCAAGGGCTGGAAAGTCCCAGAAAGCTTGACCTATGTCAATAATTACATGAAGGTATGCAGTTAATTTTTTGTCATGCTTGTTTGATCTTTATGTGATTTTGTGCTGTGACGACAACCTATTCTCTGGACCTAAACTTGGGGTAGATGGTGTTGCTTTCTGGGAATTCAAGTTCAAAAGTCAGAGAGTGCACGTGTAGGAAGTCGATTTATTCTTGAAGAACTAATTATTTTTCTGGGCTTTGATTTTGGCCTGATGGAGAAGGTTTTTTTTTGGGGGTGCATATTTTTTGTCCTTTTCTTTTGGGGCTGGGGGGTGGGGGTGGGGGGAGAAGACACTTTCATTACCAAAGGAGAATTATGCCCATTCTCCTCTCTTTCTATAGAGATATTACAACAGCACTTTTTGTTCTTTTTCGGCACATTTATAGATAAATGCAAGTGATAGAAGAAATATGGAAGGCGAGAAATCATGCACACACAAGGTATGAAATGCTCATAGAGAATTTAAACCAATTGAGAACTTTCTAGAAATTCTATGAGTTGGTAGATAAGGACAGCTCCAAGTGAACAGCATCTTGACAAGGGTTTCCCTAAGCTTCAAAGAAAACAACTATTGGTTTTTCAGAATTCTTTTATCCCTCTATATGCTAGCAGTCTACAGGAAACAAAAAAGGTGCAACTTTGGAACTGACTTTTGAACTACTACTTCCTTTCTCTCTTTCCTTTTTTTTTTTTTTTTTTTTGGGGATAAGCTAAGAAAGATAAGGCACTAAGCAAGAAACGAGAACTCCAAAGATCCCATGCAACCTCAGAGTCTAGAAGCGGACCCACTAGTTCTTCTTGATATTTGGAAATACAACTTAGATCATGAATTGGTCATCTTTAGTAGTCAAATGGTCCACCACTGAGCACTTGGCAATGGCTGCCAACCACGTGAAGAATGTCATTTGAGGAGTCCTGGAACCGGAACTTCTATTTGCAGACTGAATCACCATAAACTCCTTTCAAGAGACGGTAATACAAAAGAAAATGGCAGAAAGGGTTCCTCCTCTAAATCAGAACATCACTTGTTGCACCACAATTATTAGTCTAATAAAGCCTCTCAACATTCTCTTGCTAGTTCAAGTTGCAAGTTTTTTTTATAGCTCTGCAGTTGTAAAACTGTTATGTTGCACTGCTTCTCTCTTTATGTCAGTCTTGGATATATGGTTAGACAATTGTAGATGCTAATTTGAGCTTGGTTCCTTACAAAACATTCATTTGAGTTTTATATTGAGTGGTGTTCAGTGTTTTGAATTCTTTTTTGGGTTAGTCTTCTCTAAATTTGCACAAACTTGGACATAGCTGTGCTCTATGGGTGTTCCCTACTTCTGATTGCACTCTCAAGTTCTGTCTGCTGACAATTATCAAATGTTTTCTGCTTAGAGAAGTATACATCCTAACAATTAATTTTCCGTGCAACTATGGTAGGATGTTTGCAGCATCCATTCATGTTGAACTATGGTTTTCTGTTTTCTTTTTTTCTTAAACCGACAATTTCTTGCTAACCACACACTAATAAGTTCTAATTTCATGTGATGCTAACTAACTCCTTGAGGCTGGGCTTTTTTAATGCTCCTCAAAATGCACGTTTTAGGTTAAATGCCTGAATTTCATGGTTTGAAATGTGAGACAGTTACGAATGCACACCACAGGCCTTGTGAGATCCCTTGTGTACAGGAGATATGAGTAGGCATGCTATTCTATCCAATCGAAGTGTTCAACCCTTATTGCTTATCTCACGTACTAGGTCAGCAAATGGATATTTAATGCAATTAGACCACATTAATGCACTCTGGTTTTCTCTGATTTTCATATAAATATTTGTTGGAAATGCATCTAAATGAAATGTTAGTCCTACCTTAGCATTAGCCCTAATTTTTTTCAAAATAATTGCCTGCCTCTTGTTGGTGAAAGTCTGGTGAAGGAATTTGTATTAAACATATGTTTAATCATCTCAAAGTACCTCCTTCTTACTTTACATGTTACTTTAAATTGTTATAATGAGGAATGTGTGCAAATTGAATTGTCTTCCAGTATTTGTTCCATGTCTTATCTTTTGAAACTATGGTTGTACACTTGATATAGATTATTGATATGAAACCATTGTATGAATGAAAAAAATCTTCCATACTTATGTATGTTGAGGAAAAAAAAAAAAAAAAAAACCATGTCAATCTACTTAGTTTGTACTCTCTCTCTCTCTCTCTCTCTCTCTCTACACAGGGAAAAAGAAAACAGAAATAAGAAGTTTGTGGTCTAATGTCAGTTGATTACGTCCTTATTCTGCAGTTGCTCTTCTCTCGGGAGTCTTTTGAGAAGACCAAGGCTGCAAAAGAGCATGTGATTGCAGGATGGGAGCCCAAGGTCAATGCGTGAACTTCTCCTAAATTATAGTAGATATGTATTTATTTCGCGCTTAATTATAAGGTATGAGGGTGTGTGGCCAGAGCCATATGTATGTGAGACATTCGAACCAGAACGGACACTGGTTGTTCCTATGCGTAATAAAAATACCTATCTGCCGATCATTTAAGGGATGGTGTTCATCTTAAGTTGGTAAGCGCAGGCATCTTCGGATAGAAGGATGGATCTGCCTTCAAATTATTATTTTCTGATTCTGTCTTTGCTCACTTTCATTTATTATGTGCTTATGGATGTGTGAAGACATTTTTATATTTTTGGATTTATTTACCTGATGTGAAAGCTTGGGAATCAAAATGATTTGGGATTCAGACTAAATTCGGACATAATTCCTTTATTTGAAGTTGGATAATTGAGTACTCTGTCTCTGCCATTTTTGATGGTGAAACTAATTTATTGTTGTTCTGAACGGGGCTCAAAATCAAACAAATACTAACATAAAAAAGAAATTGAAGAACAAAAATTTTACTATTTATGGAGAGAAATTTACAAAGACGGAGGAGGTTTTGGCTTCTCTTTTTATTCAACTTACTACTCTTACAAATAAAAAATTTTCAAATCTATTCTTAGATCTTTCTTTGCATTTTGTTATTTTTTTTTATCTCAACCTTTTATTTATAGGGGAGGGAGGATAACTTTTGTTAAGATTAGCTGTAAAATTTTAGACAAATTGGTAGAAAAGCGTCCATGGTTCGTGGTAGGCCTTTGTTGACTGTCATAGTTGGCATTCATAGTTGGCAGACTTCTTTCAACCTTAACTTTCAATCTTTAACCAAATGATAGGCTGTGGTTAGTCTTGGTAGCCAGCTACGTCTTGGCCTTTGGTATGAACTCAGCATAGTGTACCCATCAACTATTTTGTGTGTTTTTTCAGTTGGAAATCTCATCTTTTATACATTTCAGGAAGATATCAGTAGTTATTGGGTTCATGCCTTAGCTTATCTGTACTTGATCCCGAGGTTTATGTTTGTTAACAGCAATTTTACATTGTTTTTGGAAGTAGGAAATGTTGTTGGTTACTTGAGTAAAAGAGAGAACTGGACTCAGAAAGCAGAACAGAGTATGCACAGCATTATGGTATTTTCTTGAAGTAGTTTTTTTTCGTTTTTTTGTTTTTGCTATTCCCAGTGATCTCCTCCCTATGTTTGCTGAAGAAGTGCTAACAAAACTGTATTCATATATATTTCCAGATAAATTATGAAATACCCATTAGACTTATTGGGATCATGAGTATAGATCAGCTTTCAGATGGTCTGCATTCCTACCAACTTTGCTGAAGGAGAGAGTACTTCTTGTATCTTATTACTTTTTGTTCTTACATTTGTTTTGTGGGATAAGGCAATGATAGTGGACCAGTAATCAAGTGTCCATGTTATTGTGCATTTTGATTGCTCAAAATGAATAAGGATAAGCAATCCGGACAAGGATTTTGTATTTCGTATACACCTGATAGCTAACAAAGCCTTTGTTTTAAGTTCCCGTTTCGAAAAGCCCTGATGATTTGTTTAAAATTCGGATTTATCAAGAAAAAAGTCAAGAAAAAAAAATATAAGGGAAAAGAGAATAAAAATACTCTTTTATTTTGTTTTTTTTTTCACATTTTTATTTTTATTTTTATTTTATCACCAAATTCTTAATTTAAATAGAACCTAAATATTTTAAAACCTGAAATGCCATATATAGGTTTTACTTTTTTATTTTAAAAAAGGTCACAGTCTAAATGAGAAAATAATGTCACTTAGAAAAAGAGGGTTCAAAATCAATTACACTAGTGATTTTCGGAAAAAAAGAACATCTGTTTTAACAAAATAAATAAATAAATTATGCATGAATTTTTTTAAAAAGCCACTGAAATTGAAAACATTCATTCCTATAGTTAAGACCCTATATAGTTTTCACATTTTTTTTTAAAAGTATCCTGGTTCAAATGAGAGATTCATTTGAAAAAGAAGACTACAAATGTTTTAACATGCTATTAACGTTCTATAAAGTTTCTACATCTTTTTAAAAAATAAATGCCCTGGTTCAAATGAGAAAAAAAAGGCTCGTTAGAAGCAAAAGGCCTAAAATAACATAATAGTTAACTTTGAAAATAAAATTGCTTTCCAAAAAAAAAAAGGAAAGATTTAAAACAATAATTTTTGCACTAGTATTAAAAAATATATAAAAAAAAAGCTCATCTAAAATTGTTACTTTAGGCCTCATATTGTTCGCCTTAGATCGAGTATAATATATTCGCAAAAGTGAAACCAACAGGGTCTTTCCTGGGACAATCTTATAAAAGCTAGCCCTGATGTTAAAGGAAAAAATTTGAACTAGTGAGTGACCCAACCACTAAATTAATCTCAACTCATTATAGTCTGTTTAGAACTTGAGGAAAGGCAAAAAGGAAGCAGAAATAAAATTATAGGGAAATTGATTTGAATTTTTTTCTTAAATTTTATTTCTCTTTTCTTTGAAACTAGAAACTAAAGTGAGGAAGGAAAGAAAAACAATTTCCTTTTCTTTCCTCAAGTTCCAAACTGGCTGCTAGTTTTATATAGTCCACCCCTCGACCCCCAATCCCAAACCCCCCCTTTGGTGCTGTTTGGATGCAAAAACAAAAGACTGCAATGAAATTTCATTAGTAAGGAGAGGAATGATATCATTCAACTCAAGCCTCGGACAAGGCAAGAGTTTTGTTGTAGAAAGATTTTTTTTTTTTTTTTGAACTTTAGAGCCACGAGTTAGGAAAAGTGGGTAAATGGATTAATGTATATGAATCATTAAAAACAACTGGATGTTCAAATTTAGATTTTGGTAAGGCCCAGTTCAAAGTTAAACCTCTTCCACTCCTCAAGTTTCATTTCTTCTCTCTATTTCTTTGCACTTTTTAAAAGCAAGCGAAAGTGAATAATTAATGGAAAGAAAAAGCCTTTTTGCTTCCCTACCTTTTGTAAAAAATGTTACAGCCATCAACTTTTCTCACTATATTTTTTTATCTATTAAACACACGCAAATGGGCCCGTGTGTATTTATGAATGTGAATCCCCCACCTTATATATATATATAGTGCAAAAGAAAAGGCATGACCATAGCATTTCTGTTCTCTCATTTCTTTTCAGCTCCATTTTCATTTCTCTCTCAATCACTCAAGCCAAACAGGCTTCCAAAGTATTTGTTGAAGCTATCTACAAATCCATGCTTACAACCACAACTTGGACATGACTCTTGTAGGTACCCACATTCATGGTTGTCACGTGGCTGACCCGCTCGTCCAGCTGGCAAGTCACATAGACTCCAGAGTATCCCGAAGTCAACACAACGTCAATGGCGCACCTCGCTCTTGCAGCAAGTCAATGAGCCTCGTGCCCTCTTGTTCTTGCAGCAAGTTGACGCCCCTCCTAGCGCACATCGCTCTTGCGGCAGGTTGGTACCCCTCGTGTTCTCTCCGTCTTGCAATAGGTTGGCACCCCTCCCAGAGAGCCTCGCTCTTGCGACAGGTCGGTACCCCTAACATTCCCTCGCTCTTGCAACAGGTCGATGCTCCACTGAAGCTTCTCAACCCAGCCTCGTGAAGGTAGTCTCGAGGGCTCTCCTAAGCTAGGCTCCGTGTTTGCACAGCTCTGGCTATTCTCTAAGCCAGGCTTCGTGCCTGCAAGGCTTCGGCCGTCCTTATAGAGGTAGCCTCCATGGCTCGCCAGATACAGGCCCTGTGCCTCAATATTATTCTTCTTACCACCACTCGGGACCTTATACGGATTGTGAATTGGATGCTAGAACTTAAGGGAATCGTTGAGCCGCTCGCCTCTTGGGTGCTCGGGGACCCTGTCCAATCAACCAGCTAAGAGAGAGAGCTCTACCCCCAAACGCACTCAAGTGCGAGATCCCCACATTAAATAAATAGTTGACTCGTTTATGGCCCAACAATAAGAATTGAATACTTCAACCTCCCACACTTACGCTTGTGACTCTCTCTTTCTCTCTTGGTTGTCTTTGGTTCTTTCTTTGTCACCTCCGAGAGGCCCGAGCCACGTCAACGACTGTTGAAATTTTCGTATGGATCCCAGGGTAGTCAACTCTATACCCCTTGGTCTACACCACACACAACTCCCAAATTCACAAGAAGCTCAAATTAAAAGCGTCTCTCCCAACATTTTCTTATCGAGTAGTGTTATATGTAATTTTTTTTCTTAATTTTTTTTCTCACTAGACATAAGGTTGTATGACCCATTTACTTGAGTTTAAGAGTGAGAAAAGTAATTGAAAAATAAAATTACGTATAATATTTTTCTTTCTTACCTAGTTACTAAACACATGCAAATGAGTCCCGCATCTATTTTATTCATGAATATCACCACCTTAAGTCTGTAAGGAAATAAAAAGGTGTGAGAAAAGCAGGTGGCCATAGCATTTCGCTTGTCTCATTTCTTTCCAATCCAACATGGTGGAGCACACTCCCAGCTCCTCCTTTCATTTCTCTCTCCGTCACTCAAAGCCAAGCAGGCTTCCAAAGTCACTGTTGAAGACATCTACAAATCCATGCTTACAATTCACAAATTGGACAAGACTCCCAAAATCACAACAAACTCAAATCAAAAGTCTCTCTCCCAGCATTTTGTTTTCTGTTTTACATGGCAGTTTCAGTATACATACACCATTTGGAACACAATAAATATATAGAATTAAAATGGAATTAGTAAAATTCTTGTTCCGTACGAACCCTCAAATATCTTCCTCTAGCTCAGAAAAGCCAGTCAATGCTGTGTACCCTGACAATAAGTTAAACAATGGTGGGCACAGGCCGGCTGTAGCAGCCCTTTGCACCCATCTTTTCTAGGCTCTCATCAGGTCAGATTCAACCCATGTGATGAATGAGGATAATTCTAGTTCATAGTTTTCGAAATGAAAAGCGGAAGTTGAAAGTTTTAAAGAAAACATAAGTGAGAAGTATGATTAAAATATAAAGAAGAAAATAATAAATAAAAAATAATTAGAAAACTTAATAAAAATCTTATTAAGGAACTCACGTAGCACTCAAATGAGGCATTTAAAAAATTTAATATAAACTTTTAAAAATCTTAATAGAAATCTACATGAATAATTTTATGAATACTTAGTTAGAACTAACAAAAAATATGTATAAAAATTAATATTTTAAGTTTTTGAAACATTTCTTCTAAGTTTTTCAAAAGTTTCTGTTAAGTTTTCCAAAATTTTTCCAAATATTTTTCTTGCGTTTTATGAAAGTTTTTTCAAAATTTTCAAATAAGTTTCGTATCAATATTAGAGACGCGTTTACGAAAAAACGCGCTTTCTCTTTCAAAATGAGTTTTTCGGTAACTATGGTCTAAGCCTATGATACATGAACATAGATACGAGTGTTAAGTGCTAGTATGTGTTTAAGTGTCAAATTCATTTAATTCTTATATTCAATAACAAAGGGACACAACATAATATTCACATTTTGAATATATTTCTTTTATTTATAAGATAAAAAAAAAGTACTTACAAAGTGTTGTAGTGTTTCATGCATATGAGAGTTTTATACATATTTAAATGTTAAACTCGAATTACTTGATTTTTTTTTTTTTTTGGGTGAAGTCTAACGATATATGACGGATACATATTTTATACTTTATTCAAGTGTCAAATATTAGATATATATATTTTAAAAGAGTCCGAATAACATAAGTTCTACCTCTTTAAGCACCCTAGCTTAAACCTTCATTTATCCAAGTGTTGAATATTGGATATATATATTTTAGAAAAGTCCGGATAACATAAGTTCTAGCTCTCTAAGCACCCTTAAATAGGGATGGTAATAGGGCGAGTTTGATATGGGTTTAACTAAACCCTACCATGCTCCTAATAGGAAAATCCCACTCCACACCCTTTTTTAAACCCGTAAGGAGTTGAACCTCTCCACTCCACCCCAATTTCACTTTAGTTAATTGGGATTTCGAGTTAAAATGAGGTTCAACTCGTATAAAATTTCAAAACAAAGTACATCTCTAAAGATTAAAAAAAAAATACAAATTATACTATCTCTAATACAATATAGAGAAAGAAAGAACCTAAAATCTAAGAATAAGAAGTAACATTAGAATTCTAATATTTATTTTATATACTAAGGATATTTTGTATAATTAAAAATAATATTAATTATTTAAATATTTCATAATATAATCGGATTGGGTTCGAGGTGGGGTGACGTAAATTATATCTCATCCCAAACTCGCATTAACTTTTACTTTCTTTCCTATACTCTACCTCTAACCCATTTATTTGTACTTCAAACCCTTTCAATTAGAAGCGGGCGAAGTGGGATCGAATTTTTGCTCTAATTGCCAGCCCTACCCTTGAACCTTCTTTTGGCCCACTTTTGTCCATGCTAATCACATCAGATGCAGCCCATGTGATTTTTTCAGCTGAGGTTTTAGAGCTTTGCAAAGGCACTAATTTCGGACCGTTGGTTCACACAATAGCGGTTAAAACACCGACCTCATGTGCTTCAACGAAAATTTAAAAGTGCGTGATTACGACGTATACAAACACACAGTCCACACTTGTCATGCCTCGTTTATTAATAGAAACAGAAACACTTTTAACATTGCATGCGATTCACACAATTTTCCAATCACTGCCCGCCACGCCTATTTGTAATGCATGCTCCGAGCAAGTGATCACCGCATGAATTTTGTAGATATCATTGTACATATATGTATATGTATATATGAATGTGTATGTAAATTAGTTATCTGGGGGATCTTTGGATGAATCAGATATCATCCTCTGAATCATTTCTCTCATTTCCGCCTCCGACATTCGGTCATCTTTGCTCTGAGATTCGGAGTAGGCCTCAAAGAATTCCTTGTTCTCTTTCTCCAGCTCGTTCCACACTGCAGGAGAGATTCAAGTCAGGCCATATTATATATATGTTCCTGCCATTATTATGCTATCTATGCAAAACTGACACATGGTACGAAGGAAAAATTTGAGACAACGTTGATTTAGTTTTACAAGTGAAAGGAGAAGTGGGCTAGCTAGGTTAGCTTACAAAGTTGATTTAGAAGTCATTGAGATTTCAGTTTGTGCAGCATCTCTTACTAATTATATCACATGTTTAGTCCTTGAAATTTCACTGTTTAGTTTACTTTCTATACAAGTTTTTCTTTTTCACTTTCTTTCTTCGATCTGTAGGTTTCCAAACAAACTCTGTGTGTGTGTGTGTGTGTGTATAGTGACAAAGGGGATATAAGGCCAAGGGGTGCCATGGCCTCCCCTAAGATTGGAAAAAACCCATTAGACATTGTATAAAGTAAGATCCAAAAAAAATTACATAGTATAATGGCGCGCCCCCTAGTTAAAAAAAAATCTATTACATGTTGTATAGATCATGGCCCAAAAAATCTGAACATAGACAAAATAGCTTTTTATGTGAAAAACATAATTCATGCCCAATTAATGGACATATAGGGCAAAATTTAGGAGAAAAATATATAACATTTAAGTTTTGTTTTGCAAGCAATTTTGCTCTGAGAGAAAAGCAGAATTGAGACTTTTGGAACAAGATGAAAAATAATTTTCTCATAAACGCTTTGATTATATACATTGAAAAAGTAGTCGCTGAAAAGTTTAAAGTAGATTCAACAGTAGATGAATTCCGTGATATAAATTATCGTTGAGTACCACTTTGATGGATACATTATGGTATGTATTAGAAGATCATTTTTTTAGTGTATTTTGCATCGTATATTGGTTAAGACTGATTAAGTATTAATTTTTATTTTAATATATTAAAACTAACTTGTACCGATTGGCCCCCTGAAGCAAAATGCTTACTTCGTACCTATATATATATATATATATATGTTTGTGCATGCAAGCGCATGAGTAACAATAAAAGGTGACTGGAAACTAACCAGTGGAAGTGATGACAGGTTCGATACTTGCATGTTTAGAGAGGGCTTCCATGCACTCCTCTTTACTCATGCGGAAGGTCAGACACTTCTCTATCAGGTGGTGCACCTGTATCGAGTTGTCAAAAACGCATTTTAAAACAAAAGAACTTCAAAACCAAACTAAGAGAAAGAACTGACTGAAACCCATAAAAGAACACAACTTCAAACCTAACATTTACAACAACGATTTCAGGATCAAACAACTATTAATTTTCAATTACGTACCATGTGTATATATGAAGCAGAGGAGTCCCCCATGATACTATCTCCGATCTTTACTGACACAGTAATAGTATGAGAAAGAAGGTTTATATAGAGGAAGAGTTGGTGTAATATGGTGATGGATCATGACCTGGCTAAATGGAAAAGAAAGGAAGTGATTGATGGTGGGGTGGGCCAAAGAGTCCCACGTGAGAGATAGACGATAAATGGTGGAGAAGGATTAGAGGAGATTTTCTAAATGACCATTTCTTTGTCTTGTAGGGTTGCCCAGGCTGCAGCCTCCCTCCCACGTGATAAATGGGTCCCAAATCCCCAATATGGACAAACCCTACAAGACTACAAACCCCGTCGCCAAATTCTCCAAAATGGACAAACCCTACAACCCCCAATGGCATCCTTGCTGATCTTAGCTATATTAGCCAGATTATCCTCCTCATGTATCCTCCACCAATCATGACATGCCACGTGGCATTACGGTCAAATGTTCAAGCCACTCTTGAAAATGACACGGGTAAATTTGTACTTTACTAACAGAATGGTTAGTTTATTGACATACAAAATTACCCATATTATGGTGTGACCCTATTGGCTTTCTGTGATCAGCCCAACAATAACCAAAGACCCAGCAACATTGTTGCTGGCTTAATAGTAAATCACTTTCGGGATATAATAAAATCATTTGAAATTTGCATAAAGTAATTTTAAAATCTTCTTTTTAAAATTTTTCTATCAAAGTTGTATTACAAACAAAACTTGAGAGAGAGAGAGAGAGTTGTATATATCTTAAAATGTTTTGAATAACATCGTTGTATATCTTAACATAAGTCTCTGAATGCAAAGACTCATATTTATAACCTCTGATGGGTTTTTGAAATCATCTCTACAAGTGGTTATGTCGGATCCGATTAAAATACATTTTTTCAATTTGAAATAGTAGCCGTTTTTTATTTACATTCCAAATTTCCAAGGTGGCTTGAGCCATAAGAAGTCATATGGCTCGACCCAATGTTAAGTCATGCCTCAAGCAATGCTATCTGAACCTGCACAGAAATCTGCAGACACACATGACTCGAGCCATCTTGTTCAAGAGAATATTTTTAGCAAAAACAAGCCATTTAATTCATTAAATTAACACCCATTACTCTCTAACTCTTGTTTTACCAAATTACTTAACATTGCAAGCTATATCATTAAAAAATCTCTAACAAAGATACCATGTGCTTAAGTATGGCAATAGACCGGGATAGAGCGGAGATTGGGATCTCCATCCCTGCCTCCACTTAAAAAATTCACCTTCAACCCTGCCTCCATTCCCTTTTGTATGGAGGCGAGGACCTTCATTCCCGCCTCCACGGTTATAAGATTGCCTTCACCCCTGCCTCCATCTCCACCTCCACCCCCACCTCGGTTTAAGCCCAAGTCCAAGTCCAATCTTTTTTTATTATTTAATTTGTTTAGAAACGATTAATTCTAAAATTCAAACGTTTATTTCATGATTGAGAACTCTTTGGATCTCTACCTTGTCTAATATATAATTTTTTATTACATATGTTGCCATGATAAAAATCGATGACAAAAAATTTAAACACTTGATATATCATTAGAGTTTAATTGTAGATTATGTTTTGTCATTCGATATCCAAAGAGAGAAAGACTTAAAAAAGTAAAGCAATTATAAAAATAACTTATATAAAAAATAAAATAAAATAAAAAGTGGGGAAACGGGGCAGGGGTAGGAGAGGGGCAAGCGAAAAAAAATCTTGGTCCATCCCCACCCCTATACCTATATAAATTTTTATTTTAATTTTTATTTTTACCTCCATTTTCATTTTAAATCTTCCGTACTCTTTTTGAACGGCACGGATTCAATTAAATCTGTATTTTTTCCGTCCACTGCCCTCTCTACATGCGCTTTCGACTTCTTTCGGCTCTTTGTTGTGAACCGTGCCACTGCAGCTTTGGAACTTACAATCAACTCAATGTTGTCTTCCTCTACATCTTCTCCTCTCTCTCTCTCTCTCTCTCTCTCTCTCTCTCTCTTTGTGGCTGTGTGTGGAAAGGCCAGACGGTTGTGAGGGATACTCCTACCATTTGTAGGATCTTGGCAAAGGTTAAAATTTCCTTTCTATATTGTTTTAGCCCGATCAAAAACACAAACTTTTCAAAAACATGATGAAATGAAAAAATAGATTATAAACATAAGAAAATATTTAAAAATATGAATCAAAGTTCATCCGTTTGAATTTTTAAAATTAACAAATTAATAATTGAATATAACGGCGGACCTATACTTAGACCAAGGAGGGTTGTCCCGTCAAGTTTTTAAAATTTCTTTTAGCTCCTATCAGTGGTTGCTCTAGAAATTTTTGTTGAAAGGTCATTCAAGCATAAAAAAATAATTTTAAAATTATAAATAAAGCAAAAAAATCTTAATATATAAATGCTATTGTTTTTTGTTCAAAAAATTTAAATATATGTACTTTTGTAGTTGTGCTCTATGAGTTTTCATATTTGGCATGTTCACATAAGAACCTCATTAATGGTATGCAAATGCTTGCTTGTGAATATATATTCCCAGCATAATAAATTCTACAAATTTTATCCCACTAATTCACAAACACGTAGCACAAGATAATTGTAACAAGTAGCACAAGATGGCAATAACATGTATCACAAGTTGCTAGAAAAAGGTAACACAAATTCACATATCAATCAAAATTTTAAAAAACTTCACACCGCAAAAAGCAAAACAAAAAAAATCAAATAGCACAAGATACAATATGGTGGTAATAACTTTTTCTTTTTAATTTTTCCTCCTCAGACTTTTAGCTTTAAAGTTTTTCTTTTAAAATTCAGTCTAACAAGTAAAAAAAAGTAAGCACACTAATAAAACTAGATCATTAAGCAAAATAAGCGCATTGAGCAAAATTTATGAAAACTATAAAAAAACCCAATAGATATCACAGAATATTTATTTTTTTAATTGGACAATGGAGAAATAATAATAAAACAAATTAGACAATAAAGTCTGAAAGTCACTATTTACACGATAGGGTTATTCCTTTAATTTTAGAGAATGTATGATAGTAAAAAAAACAAGTTTCTTCTGAGTTTTTAGAACATGATGGGGTCAACTAACCCCACCAACATACGCTTGAAGCCACCCGTGGCCCTATGAATTTTTGCGTATTTACTATAAGAAATAGTTTACTGCCCCTTAACATTTCAAATTTTTTGCCTTATCCCTCAAAAATTCAATTTTTTGCATATTTATTATAAGAAATGGTTTATTAGCCCCCTAACATTTAAATTACATTAGAGAAAACTATGAATTTATTGAATAGTGAATGCTAATCTGTATGAAGAAATAGTTAAAATTTTAATTTTAATATTTTCATTAGACATTAGTAATTGAGTTTGAAATTTTAAATTTAAGGACAAATTACACCAACCTCGCTTAACTTTTGGTCTAGTTATGGAAACCTACTTTTAATTTTTAAAAATTACAAATTACTCCTTCTTCGTTGAAACTTAGTAACAAATTTCTCTTTCTATTAGTCAAACGTCTTTGATCACGACAGAATTTAATGAAAAAAGCATATTAGTTTAGTGTATTCACAATTTTTTTCTTTGAAACTGAACCCTTAAAGCCATATTTTATTAAAACTTATTTTTATAGCAGTTTGGGCAAAGGGTAGGGGTGGAGAAAATATCATGTTAATATGGTGTAACAGGCCAATGATACATCAGAATGTTTGTTTTAGGCAAAAAGTTTTAAATTTTAAACTCCACACTCATCATGATTAGGATTTACGTCATTAGGTGACTTTGATCTATTAGTTCATTATAACACATTAGCACAAGGATATGATACCACGTCATACCCAATATTTACTCGTGTGAGTGGGGGTGGGAGTTGGTGGAGGAGAGGGGAGAGAAAAAGAGGAGAGAGACAGTGAGGAGAGAGAAATAATTATTTTGATTTTGATTTTACCTTCTTTAAGAGTCTCCATTACTAGACTAATTAACTATGACAAGGGGATATTTGTAATTTTTGAAAATTTAGGGTAGCTTTTTGTATTTAGGCCAAAGGTTAAGCAAGGTTAGTGTGATTTGCCCTAAATTTAATTTTATAAATTCATACTAACTTAATGTTGATCGATCATATTATATGATTACCAAATAATTTTGAGTTTATTGCATTTTTAATGCATTAGTTTTCAAATAAGGATCTAAAAATTTCACTTAAATTAATTATAATGACAATAAATAAAATCTAAAATCTCCCTTCAAACAATAAAAATAACATTAGTTATAATAATTAAAATAGTAGTAATAAGAAGGAAGGGAACTAGAAGTAAGGATCAAAATTACTTTATACATCAGGAGTTGAAATAACTCATTATTTCAATATATTTCATAGTTTTAAATACATTTTAATGCGTTTTCGCATGTTTAGACGAAAATATTTGAATTTTAGTATTTCACTAATATTTCATGTCAGTTCATAAGTAACGAAAATGTTTTTATCATTTCGAATGAAACTAAAGAGAAATTTTGTTCCTTCCATTTTACCACTACTACTTTGATCGCCTCCTCTTCGTTTCACTCAAGTCAGCCAGCAATGGACGTCCTGAAAAGTATCTATTGAAATTTTGATATTTCACTTATATTTTGTGTCAGTTCACAGGAAACGGAAACGTTTCTATCCTTTTCGTTGGGACCATGGAGAATTTATTCCTTGGATTTTACCCCAGCTATTTGGCCGCCCGCCTCTCATTTTCAATTAGGGTCAGCCACCTACAGATGTCGTGTATCTATTGGCTCATTGATCACTTGCATTACATGCACCAATCATATTAGCACAAAGCACACTGCAGAATGGACCACCTATCATTTGACAAACAAAACCCAATCGTTTGTGCTGATTTTTGAGCTGCAGCCCCCTTTCTTTTATTCCCTGCAGATGTGCCACCATCAATAAAGCATTGAAACCATAGCTAACCTCAGATCTATAATCCAGAGAGGTGGCTGTTTTAGAATATAAGAAACTTCAGAGGCAGCATTGCAATATATCCAAAGATGCCAATCCTTAGAAATAGGATGGCTCTCTCGGATGCAGAAAGACTTCTGTCTTCTTCCTCCTGAGAATTTTTGACAGGTTTGTCTCCTTTGCTTTTGCTGATCATCTAGCGCTGTTTACATATTCCTTGATGAAAACAATTGAGCAATCAGTTTCTTGTGGCATATTGTAACAACTTGTTATATATGCTATATGCATCCATAACAAAACGAAAATGATTTTTCTCAGCTCAGATATTTCTTCAGATCTCTCGTTTCAAGACACTCTCTCTCTCTCTCTCTCTCTCTCTCTCTCTCTCTCTCTCTCTCTCTCTCTCTCTCTCTCTCTCTCACACACACACACACACACACACACACACACGTATATAATGGAGGTCTAAATGTATCAAACCACCCCCAAGGATTCAGAAGTTTTGAGTTCAAAACTTGGCAATCCTCTTAGGATTAGGTCGTAAAAGATTTATCTTTTATGAATCTCATAGGCTCTAATTCTAATGTAAATAGTCTACCTTTAAAAAAATTGTCCACTGTGACCGTTAGATAAGGGTGGCTATTGATTAGGCCAGATCAGGTTCAAGTCAGACCTACACTAAAAAAATTTCCCATCAAGTCTAAAATTATATTTCAAACCTGGACAAAATAAAAACTATAATTCTCAAGCCTATCCAAGCCAGCTTATTTAACTTTAAAAAATTTAATAAATATTTTTCTTCAAAATAATGTTAAATAAAATCTAAATACATAAACATATTAAATTATAAAAATATATTATTTTAATATATTTCAAGTTCGGTCAGATTTCAAACACAATTTTTAAATCCGCCCATTAAACTAATCGGGTTTAAAACAATCCTAAGCCTTATAAATGATGGGCAAGCTTGGGCAAGCCAAGATGATCATTGAGCTGATGGCCACCTCTAAATGTCACACCACAACATTATGCTTATATAGAGTGACGATTTATTCATCTAATGTCATGTGCAGAGAAAGACAACACTTTTTAAAATATTATAGGCATTATACTAGTTGTATGGTGGCTTTTTAAATTTAAAATTCCCGCCATGTAAAAATTTTGACACGTGTTACAGTTTAAATAGAACGTCACACCACACAAACATGATAACGTGGTGTGACAGTCATCTTGGATAATTAATCTTGCCTTTGACTAAACCGTAAAGAGAATTAATCGAGATTCATATAAACTAGCCTAAACACTTTAGACCACATAACCAAAAACAAAAGAAGGCATGTGCATGCTATTAAATATGTGTTTATTTATGTAGTTTGTAAGTTAAAGCTATGAGTAAGTTTTATGTGTTGAGTAGGGATGTAAATCCAGCCAGAGGCCCATGAGCCGTCCAAGAGTGACTTGGGCCTAGCTTGTCCTGAGCCCGAGCACTTTATGGGCGGGCATGGACCCCCCTTCTAGTACCCCGAGCCCGGCCCAAAGTTTGGCCCGCCAGCTCGAGCTCAAGCCCGACTGTGAGCCTGTGAACCCCCCACTCAACGGCTCTTTTCCTTTCAAATTCAATTTGATTTTTTTTAAACACCCCTTACCCATACTTGTGACCCCTCATTTTCAAATTCATTTTTCTTAAGCATGTTCATTAATTTCATAAATATAATTGTATAAATAATTTGTCTTAGTAATTCTTATTAATTATATATAATAATAAATGTAAATGTAAAGTTTTTTTACATAAGTTCAAATACATTAAATATATATAAGCTTACAAATAAATTTTTAATTCATAGAGTCATAGTGTATAATTTGTTATAACTAAATTTATTAGTTTTAAAAACATAATGCTACAATAATAAAAAAAACTGGGCCAAAGTCCAAGGCCTAAGGCCCAGCTTGAAGCCCCAACCCAAGCCCAAGTCCGTTCCCAAAGTCGTGGGCTAGACTTGGACCTTTCCCTTCATATTTTTGCTCGGCCCAACCCGATTCAAAAATTGACAAGAGCCCGCAAAACTTGACTTGAGCCCGATGGGCCACAACCTGAGTCAGCCAGCCAGCCCAATTAACATCTTTAGTGTGGAGCCTTGTTCTTTTATAACACTTTCTTGTCTTTGATTGGTCTTACACATTCTCATGAAAGTAACTTCGAAAAGACACATGTTTTGGATGGTAATATAGTGGTTTGCTCCACACATGCCCGTGTCTCACGTGCGAGTCAGCTTGACAGGTTTTTACACCCATCAATCATTTATAAACAGCTGTTTGAGCATAAAAAAAGTATAGAAATATATTCAGAATTCGTATTCTCTCTTTTAATTGGCATAGAGTCATAATATACATTCTGATTTAAGAAGGTCTGAAAACTTCAGATATTGTTATCTATTGTTTTTCAAGAAGCAATCTCTTCGATCGGACCGTACCGATGGAAAGTACTCTGGAAATACTTTCGAAAATTCCCTGATTTACGCATTTCTCAAGTCGTTTGACTGTGCATTGCAAGGGAATCGGTGGAAAAGTCAATCTAAGCAGAGCGTCTCCGAGACGCTCCAGGGATTGCTGACAGTTGCAATTTTTGCACCGTACGATAGACGGCTTCGGGAAGCGATTTATCCGATCAAGCCGTATCAATGGAAAAACCCACAAACGAGGTTTCGAGAATTCCCTAGTTTACACATTTCTTAAGTCATTTGACGGTGCGTTATAACCGGGGAAATCGAAAAAAAAATGCAATTTTGGCATAATATCTGTGAGACGCTCTAGAAAACTTTTATCGAGTCGCGAGTGTTTAGCGTCGTAAGGTCTTCCTTAGGTTAAACAGGGGCGCATGGCAAGGCCCGTTGTTCAGTAACCTAAGACCGGTGTTGTTTTGGGGTGCGATTGTATTGCCAGGGGCAAAATGGTCAAAAATAGATCGGGATGTCATGTTAAGCGTGTCGGGTCATTTAGGAATGTTTTTAGGCGAGTCTTTTACCGTTCGGTGGGGTTTGTGCAATGCTGGGGTGTTCGGGGGCAAAACGATCATTTTGACCGAAGTTTGTCAGAATGGGATCAGAATTGGACCGGATGGTGTATGGAGTACACCTAACAGTTTAGTAACATTTTGAAAGGGTGGACTTATCGTTTTGAGGGATTTTAAACTTTCCCAGAACGTGCCTGGAGGCCCGAGGGGCAAGTTTGGTCATTTTTCACCAAGTTGGGCTAGTGGGCGCCAATGTTGACCTAGGTGTTGGTCCCCAAGGTTGCCCAATCTTAAGAAGCTACCTGGATGGCGTTGGTTTTCGTGACCGCCCAGTCCCAGAAAGCTACCTAAAATGCCTAGGAGCATAATGGTGCTTATGGCTCCAGCAAGACCTTGTGGACCCGAGAAGCGACCAGTTGATTGGATTTAAGTTTGAAAGACTTGTCTTGAGCTTACATGTATTGTGATGCTTGGAAACTGGACTCGGTCAGGCCGGAGATTGCCGAATGAGCAAAAATGGGGTGCTTACAGTGATTATGAAGGTAAAGAAAATAGGGAAAACAAATGGGGAAAAACCTATACATCTCATTTAGCGATTGCATATTCTAATTAAAGAGGATATGAACTAGGGTTTGCTACTGGCCCGCTCAAGCCAGCTCATCATTTATAGGACTTGAAATTTATTTTTACACATGATTAGATTAACGGACATGCCTGAGAATTGTGTTTGAAGTCAAGCCCGGCTTGACCTGAAATATATATGAAATAACATATTTTATATTAAATATATTTATGTATTTAGATTTGTTATTATTTAGTATTATTTTTGAAGAAAAATTATTTATTACAAATATTTTTAGGTTAAATGGGGCTTAGGAGTCTAGTTTTTATTTTGGATGGACTTGGAATTTATTTTAGGCCCAATGGAAAAACAATTTAATATTGGCTCAGTCCGATCAATGTCCACCTCTACTCTAAACCCGAGTGATTCCGAAGAAGAGTGAGTTAAAAAAAGTTCCTTTTACCATGACCATTTCACATTTGGTTACATGAAGGTTTTTAGAGAAATAAGACTTATTTTCTTATGATGCATAATCCAGTATAAATTGAAGGAAAGGATTTGAAGAAAAACGTTCTTGTAGGAAATAAAAAAATTTTGAAATATAAAAGAAGTTGCAAATTTAAGGTTCGATTTCAATTCTCAGTCAATGGCCCGGGGAATATAGCTTAATTATTTACCTAGCTTATATAGAGACACTTTAGATACAATTAAACACAAATGAGAGGTGAAAAATTCGTACATGCTGAAGAGAGAGGATTACTGCATGTTATGGAGTCGTGACCATTAGGAGACCGAACATATTTCAAACATATAATTAAGGACCATGCAATCAACCTCAATTAATAATTTTGAACCCAAGATTGCCAAAGGGACTTGAAGAACAAACTAAATTTTACTATGAGTCTCACCCATTTCTCATCATTCTTTCAGTATCCTTTCAATCCATTCAAAGAATAAGAGAGACAAACTTAAGTAAGAGACCTCTCTGTCTAGGTGGAGAGGGAGAAATATCTTAATTTCGATCCGTTTTTTGGACTAGGATCTTATTTAAAAACAGAATCCTAGTCTGACGACTCTTTATCTTGCCCATGAAGCAAACGAGACTTTTATACATAAATATATACAAAAGTCATGTTTGATTGAGGGATTGAGAGCATCGGGTAATCTAGAGGTCCTACCTCATCTCATGTTTGGTTAAAAAAAGGAAGATTCCCCAAATGAAGGATATGTCATCCCAAGGAACGAAATGTTATATCCGATCACGAGGGATAAGGCACATATAAAGTCAATTTTGCCGACTCTCACCTTATCATATATTATATTATGTATTATAACAATATATTATCTTGTATTATATTAATATTTATCTGTTATAGAATTGAATAGTATATTACGTACCTATACTAATAATAATATAATATATCAACCGAATTATATTATAAGTTAATAAATATTAATATGTTGTATAATACATCAATGTATAAAATTAATACATTATTGTAAATATTAATTCTCTTGCGCAAAGAAGTAATTCATACACATCCCATTTCTTAATACAAAGTTAAATAATTATCTTGTCCATCTAACTTTGCCTCAAATTTCAATGTCATCTTTTAATTTTGATTTCTTCTATTTAAGCCCTCCACTTTTTAAAAGGAATTCAATGTGATTAAACTTTTCAAAATAGATAAATAAATTAAACATTAATTATACTTTGACCCTTTAAACTATAATTTAATGTCACTTTATCACGTTGAACTAAAAATTGTTATATTTTTACCATTATAAAATTTAAAATTAGAGATTTATTTGGTCAAATTTGTATGTTAATCTCTGAAGCAAAGAGAAAAATAATTTCATAACTATGAAATGTTATAAATCATCTGTCTAAGAAATAGTTGACATGATTCATAAAATCTTACTTTGGTGAACTATCAATTATTGACCCTACCAATACCAAGTGGTTCAATAATATCCAATTGACTGTTAAGTACCTCAATTGTTGAGATCTTGATTCTACTCTCCCAAGTAGTGTAGTAGTTTATTTGTGATTATTATTAGACTTGTTACGATTACTTTTTTGTTAGACTTTCTCAAATAAATAATTATCTACTATAATGCATTTCTCCTCATGTAATTATCTCGTGGCAAAAATAAAAAAAAATTATTGACCTGCCAATATCAAAGGAGATTTTGAGTCTACACAGTTATTATTCCAAGATAAAAATCTTGTACCCATTTGTTACTCCAAGGCAAAATAATCTTAGAATGTATCAAATTAAAAAATGCTTCAAGTGTTCAAATTTTTTTTAAAATATTATCAAGTAAACATATGTAACAACTGAATTATGGCCAAATTGTAAATAATCTTTCATTTTTCTAACTAATTATAAAATTTATTTTGAATTGTAAGAACACATTCACTTTAATTCAAACTATGCCCGAAAGACAAATTTGTTACTCAGGAATTGGGGGAGTGGCGGTTGGGAGGCCCGCGCAAGCGAGTTCTGCAAAGTAAGCAGCGTCAGCGCTCGGCCAGCCTATAACCCCTCCATAAATTCTTGCGCATCAAATTATGTTTGGCGCGGCGAGCGGCTCTCACCGCTCGCTTTGTTTTCCTTACTCATTAGTTTAAGGCAAATTGTAACGTTGGCAGCTCCTGAATAATTATACGCCCCTTGCAGGAAGGAATTTTCTTTTGGAACCGATGTGGGACAAAGTGAAAAGTCAAATCTTCAATTTTCATTGCTGCTTGCAGTGCCGCCTGCCTGCTTCGACTCGGCTCTTCTAAAAGGAACATCAGCTCTAACAATTCCGTCCCCGTCTACCAAAGCAACTGAAAATGTTTCAAAAAAAGTGTCTACCAAAGCAACTGAAAATGTTTCAAAAAAAGTAGGCATACGACGTACAAAAAGTTAACGTCCTTCTTTATCTCTAAAGATAGGATGTCCTAACCATCCAACCGCTATAAATTCAACAATTTTGGTTATAAGGTTTTAAACTTCCTACTGTTTGGAAATTTTGAATTGGAATTTTTATTTACGACACCAAACGAAAAATCAAAAACTCATAAAAATTCCAGACTCAGCATGTACAAGCAAAGAGTCCAACTACCAATACTTACTACAAGACTCTTTATTAAACAAGTCACATACCCAGAAATGCTGGAAAAATGGATTAACAACGATAGATATAGTTGTGAATATGTATATATCTATGTGTAAGCCCTCCACACAAACCAATGGTACAAAGACAGACAGAGGAAGTAGACCATTTTCAGGATGACAACAATGGCTCCAATTGAGGGTCTGCATCGTTGGAGATTAGAGAGTGTCTATCACCTGACTCCAGCTCGGCATTTGAGAATTCTTCTGCTCTCTGTTTCAACAGCGTCTGGAAGAAACTGGGTTTATCCTCAGCTAATGGTTCTCGTGTCTCAGGTGTCTCCTTTAAGCTCTGGACATGCTGAAGGCAGACTTGAACAGCGTCATGCACTCTCACAAAGTACCACTCTTTACCAATAAGATCGACCACACCAGACCTTGCCAGGGTCAGCAAAACTTCTCGGTTTGGATTGGCATGTTGCAAACACAACAACCCTGGAACTATTCCTGCAGCACCTGGACAAAACTAGAGCAGCAAAAGAAAGCACAAAACAGCAACAAAAACAGAACAACACACAGCAAGAGAACAGGGAAAAATCAGATTTTTTGCTGAATCTATTTTTTTTGTATTTTTTCTGAACCTGAACACTCTGTTTTATATGAAACAGCAATTAGAGTCCTAAAACAAAACTACCAAACTAACTTTTACTAAACTCTACCACCTATACTCCTAACTCAATCCAAATAAGACAGACTCCAAATTAAACCAACTACCTGACCAGCTAACATAGCACATCAAATAAATTAATTCCTAAATGCTCACCGGCCCTACCCCTCCGGCATTGTGCAAGAGTCAGTGATGACTCCAACACTCCCTCTCAACGCTGACTCTCTGCTAATCAGGCCGAGTTGCCTCCTGAACTTGATGAACTTCTTGTAAGTCAACCCTTTCGTGAACAAATCTGCAACTTGCTCATCAGTACGAATTGGTTGCAAACAGATCTCTTCTTTGAGCACCTTTTCCCTAAGAAAATGATAGTGGACTTCCACATGCTTTGTTCTAGCATGGAAAACTGGATTTTCTGCAAGTTTAATAGCACTTTCATTATCACAATATAACCCAACCATGTAATCTGCGGATTGATGCAAGTCTTTCATCAATTGCATTAGCCAAACACACTCTTGTGAAGCCATAGCTGCAGCTCGGTATTCAGCCTCAGTTGTTGATAACGAAACCGTTGGTTGTCTCTTGCTACACCAAGAAATGGCTCCAGAGCCTAAACTGAATATGTATCCTGTGGTCGACCTTCGAGTAGAAAGATCTCCAGCATAGTCAGCATCACACCATCCCACAACTTCACAGGTTCCATCTTTTTCATAAAGCACACCAAAACTAACTGTGCCTTTTACATACCTCAATATTCTCCGAACTGCTTCAAGATGTGGTTTCCTTGGTTGTTGCATGAATCGACTTACTACACTAACAGCTTGAGCAATATCTGGCCTTGTTAATGTCAAATACAGCAAGCTCCCAACAAGTTGCCTGTACATAGTTGAATCTTCAAGTTCCTCTCCTTCGTCTACTCGAAACTTTACATTAACCTCCATAGGAGTGGCATCTTGTTTGCACGCTGTCATACCAAATTGCTTCAGTAAATTTTTCAGCGCTGTCATACCAAATTGCTTCAGTAAATTTTCAGCATATTTTTGTTGAGATAAAAATATGCCTTCGTTAGTTCGGTTAAGCTCTAATCCAAGAAAGTGCTTGAGCTCCCCCAACTCTTTCATATTGAAGCGCGTCCCAAGGTTGACACGTATCCTTGCAATTTCCTCTTGGTTATCTCCAGTTATTATCAAGTCATCAACATAGACTAGCACAACAGAAATTTTACCAGCTGTATTCTTCACAAATAAGCTAGAATTTGACGGAGCCACCAAATACCCACTAACAGTAAGGAATTCTGCAATTTTCCCATACCAAGCCCTCGGTGCTTGCTTTAACCCATATAGCGCCTTGCGTAGTTTGCACACATAACTTGGTCTGCGAAGATCCACAAATCCTTTAGGTTGCTCCATGAAAATTTCATGACTTAACTCACCATGTAAGAATGCATTCTTCACATCGAGTTGCCACAACTTCCACTCCTTACATGCAGCAAGAGCTAACAACACACGAACTGTGGTAATTTTAGCCACTGGACCAAAGGTCTCATCATAGTCATAACCAAACTGCTGAGAAAATCCACAAGCTACAAGACGTGCTTTGTATCTCTCTACAACTCCATCAGGCTTTGTTTTAATCTTGTAGACCCACTTACAAGAAATGGGTGTCATTCCAGCAATTCGAGGCACCAAATCCCAGGTTTCATTTTGTTTCAAAGCCTGCATCTCCTCTTCCATTGCCTTGTCCCATTCAGGAACTCCCCTTGCTTCTTCAAATGTTGTTGGTTCCAATAAAGTAACCACTCCATTATTAGCAGCTTCAGCAAATGATGCATCAACATACCTTTGATTTGGCTTACGTATTCGGGATGACCTTCACAAATTGCTCCTTGTTTCTGACATGTCTGGAACTTCCACTTGAGACTCCCTCATGTCTTCAACTATGCTTGGTTGATGAACACCTGATTTCCATGGATTTTGATCTCTTGGAACTAAATTTGAAGAAGAATTCTCTCTTTCAACTTCTCCATGTGCCAGCTCATGTGACTCCACTTGCTCCAAATCATACTCCGTGGATTCAAGTTGAAGTGGCAATCCATACTTTAACCTCTCTTGTATATCAATTTCAAGTTGCTTACTGTCCGGAAGAGTGGCCTGATCGAATGACCACCACGATGATGCTTCATCGAACACCACATTCCTTGAAACATATACGCGACTTCTAGTAGGATCAATGCATCTCCAACCTTTTCTCTCTGAATCATACCCAGTAAAAATACACCGAACAGCTTTCTTGTCAAACTTGCTGCGAAGACGATCAGGTACAAATACATAGCAAACTGACCCGAACACTCGAAAATGACTTGCAACTGGTTTAACATTGAACAACTTCTCATATGGTGAAATAAACCCGAGCTTTGCTTGAGGAAGCCTATTAGTCACATAAGTTGTTGTGTTCATACATTCAGCCCAAAACCGAGCAGGAACATTCTTGGCATGCATCATACTTCGAGAAGCTTCTGCCAAATGCCTATTTTTCCTTTCCGCCACCCCATTCTGTTGAGGTGTATCAGTGCACGTACGTTGCCTCCGTATTCCACATCCACGCAGATATTGTATAAACTCATTTACGGTGTACTCACCACCATTGTCTGTTCTCAAGCATTTGATCTTAACAGAAAGCTCATTCTCCACTTGTTTATGAAACTCAACAAACTTCTCATATGCTTCAGATTTTTCCTTAAGAAAATAAACCCACACATAACGAGAGAAATCATCAATGAATGTTAGCATATAACACATACCTCCAATGGAAGGAATTCTCACTTTACCAAATACATCCGAATGTACTAGCTCGAGAGGTCTTTTGGCATGGTAGGTAGACTCTTTATATGGAAGCTGATGCGCATTCCCGTATTGACAACCAGCACATATAGTGCCTTGTCGAACTTCTATCATAGGAAGTCCTTTTAACATATTCTTCTTCATCATGACACGAAGCTTGCTGTAGCCTACATGTGCAAGACGAGAATGCCACAAATCAACTGTGTCATTTTTCCGAGTCTTCTCCACATATGCTTCTTGAGCGGACATCACGTAGACTGAATCTACTCTCTTCCCTTCCATAAAAGGAGTGCCAACAACTTCCAATTGCTTGTAAACTTGAACATTATTAGGGCCAAACATAACATAATTTCCAGATTTTGTTAACTGAGAAACAGACAACAAGTTTTTCTTCATATCTGGAACATGATAAACACCTTTCAGCAAAGTTTTCTCCTCTCCTATCCTGCGAACACATGTGGCATCTCCTACATGAGTGATAGGCAACTTTGCATTATTTGCTGTGACAACCATTCGGTTTCCGGTATATTCAGTTTTAGTTACAAACTTTTGCTCATCGCCAGTCATGTGGTTTGAACAGCCAGAATCGACTATCCAATCCTTGGAATAGTCTATACGATCTACATTATTTATACCAAAAGTACTCTGAGAAACCAAAGCATCTTCAGTTATGAAATCTATTTCACATTTACCAGATTGTTCTCCTGTAATGGCAAGAAAAGCCTCCCATTCTTCCTCACTTTCTTTACCTTGTTCTTGGTTATTCTGTCGCTGTGGCAGCATTTCCTTCCTCTTTCTTTCTCTTTGGCAATCTGCAATCTCTAGCATAATGACCAGGTTTATCACAATTAAAACACCGGTACTTATTTGAATTATGACCTGATGTTCGCTTTCCAGGTTCGTGATTCCATGATGCTCTCTCATCTTGAGAGGTTTCTTTCTTTTGCTTCGCCTTACCCTTGTTCTTACCCTTTTGGTGCCTCTTCCCATGGCTAGTGAAAAGCACTTCTTCACTCTCCTTTACAGAGATGCTAGCCATTTGCTTAGCTAAACTTTCTTGATTAGCTAACAAGCTTTCAAGTTCAAGAAGATTAGGCTGAGTTGGCCATCCTTGGATTGCAGCCATGAATCCTCCAAATTCAGGCTTTAATCCTTGTATGACAATTCTCCGCTTACGTGCTTCAGAGATGGAAGATTCCTCATCAAGCTGTGCAATCTCATGACAAAGTCCCTTCACTTTCATAAAGTATTGTGATATAGTCATATTGCCCTGAGTAAGTGTGCTGATCTCATTCTCCAACATCTGCAGTCTTGCATCATTTGTCTTTGAAAACAGTGTTGCAAAAGCATCCCATGCTTCATTTGGAATCCTGGCTTCTCGAATATGATCCAGCAACTCTTTTTGGATAGTTGCTTTCAAGATGAACATAGCCTTACCAGCTCTGATCTTCCATTTTCGTGAAGCCTCTGCACCTTCTGCATTGCCATTTGGAGGATTAACTTCAACCCCATTCACAACTTCCCATAAGTCCTGCCCCTGGAGATACGACTCTATGCAAGACTTCCAATATGGATAGTTTGTATAACTCAGCTTCTCAATGCCACTCACAGAGTTTGTGAGATCCATTATTCCAATCACCCAACAACGAATACTGAGATTAGATCCTCGATCTAAAGCTTCAACGTTTGATCCTTGATCACAAACGTTTCAGATTTCAAGTTGGGTCTTGATTGATGGATGAAACCACTGGTCCCTGACCGAATGCTCTGATACCACTTGTTGCAAACACAGCAACCCTGGAACTATTCCTGCAGCACCTGGACAAAACTAGAGCAGCAAAAGAAAGCACAAAACAGCAACAAAAACAGAACAACACACAGCAAGAGAACAGGAAAAAATCAGATTTTTTGCTGAATTTATTTTTTCTGTATTTTTTCTGAACCTGAACACTCTGTTTTATATGAAACAGCAATTAGAGTCCTAAAACAAAACTACCAAACTAACTTTTACTAAACTCTACCACCTATACTCCTAACTCAATCCAAATAAGACAGACTCCAAATTAAACCAACTACCTGACCAGCTAACATAGCACATCAAATAAATTAATTCCTAAATGCTCACCGGCCCTACCCCTCCGGCATTGTGCAAGAGTCAGTGATGACTCCAACATGGCAATGGCTATCTGCAATATAACACATGGTTAGATTGAATAACATTGATTATGTTCTTGAGGATTTTTCATTTTCTGCAGTAGATTAAATATAAAAGGAGACGAAAGAACAAGGCCTTGAGTGATTCATCAATAAGAGGGACTTTCAACCTGGATGTCCCTCGACTTGTTTTCGTGGTGCAAGTCTTTCAAAGCTTGAACAGCACTTGAGTCGATATATGTAATGGCTGAAAAAGGGACAAAACACACACATAGAATTAAGAAAAATAAAGCATATTCCTAATATTAGATGTTCAAATCTTATCAGCATCATGTTATGGTCATATTTAGATGCAAACAATGCAAGCGAAAAAAAGTTTAGAGAAAATGATGAGCTTTTCTGCCAATTTAATACCTAAAAATTATTTCAAAAATAGAGATAAGAGGCAAGGAGCCTAATTGTAGACAAGAACAATGTTCAAACCATGCAAAACCAAGCAATGACTCCAGAAGTACTTCCCAGAGTGATATCATACAGAACTCAATGTGTCAATGATCTTAACCACCAACCTTTGGATACCACTAGTTGTAGAGATTATCCATCCAGTATCTATTTAGAATTTTAGAGATGAATGGCATGTACTAAACACATCCATCCAATGAACCACCTTCCTTTTTTGTTTGCTTGCAACTGTATCTTGGATTTGAAACAAGAAGCCAACAAGACCTCAAGAATACATCCCTATAGATTAGCTATTGATAGCGAACTAATTAAAAATGGAAAATGTGTAGAACAATAAGAAGGGCTACAATCAAGGAAATTATAGGAAAAGCAGAAAGAGAATACAAACTTCCTCCCTTCTTTCTTCTCTACAGCTGCTGACATTTCTCTTTGGCCTTGAAGGCATCAGAACAAAGGGTGTTTGAGACAGAAATTAGCATCATAACAGGGGGGGAAAGGACACAGATTTATGCTATAGGTCCAGCACCATAACAGCAAGGAAACAAAATGGATAGGCGAGCATACTCTCAAGCAATAAGGTTTTTAATCCTCCAAAACGCACAAACATATATCTTATATGCAAAAAAGAACTACTGTTTGTGATGCTTTTTCAAAACACATGTTTTAGCATCATGTTGTTTGTGTGGGTCCAAATTCATGTAAATACACATAATCTGTACTTTTTATAACCTACAGGTAATGCACAAAGACAGAAATGAACATCTTTCAATAATGAAGTGGGGAAAACAAAAACAGAATAGTATGGCCATTGGTGTAATATTATTTCTTGCGAAACATTGGATAGTATGGGGTCAAATGGTAAAGGTACTTGTGCAAACCAAAAGAAAGCACAAAATGAAAATCACTTACTAGCCATCTCTATAATTACAAAATAAACTCCTTCAACTTCTGGTCCACGTTTTGAAGATCCATCAACCTCAAATTCAAAATCCCGTAGCCTGACAAATGAACAATGGACAATTCAAGATTTATTTCTTAATTTAGGAAATTAGGTAGCACCAATCAACTGAAGAACAAGGTACATGTTCACATTAAACTAACAAGTTTCACATAGAAAGCACTGATTCTCACCTGTCTTTTATATAACTTATATTAGCAAAATAAATAGGTGCATCAATTCGAACAATCACAATCCCATTGTACGTATATGCTTCTGGGTACTGTTGAATGTTCCTATAGACAGTGGAGCCTGGAAGACATCCTAATACAGCTGCAGTATAAAACAAATTCATGAATAAGCAAATAAAAAATGTGTCTCAATGTATTCACACAGTAAGCTGAACATGGATGCAAATAAAAAATACACCAGGGACATGCTATTAACTCCGTTTCAATCCAAACAGCAAAACAGACTCTGCAATTTTGCCAGCAGGGAAAGGACCTCTTACCAAATCAACTGATAAAGCATAAACATGTGCAGTAGAAGCTGAAAAGTTTTGGAATCCAGGAAGAGATGATAAGGTGAGAAAGAGTCCAAAGGTTCAGCTTAAAGGGACACCTGGAAAAGGAAGTGGCTGGCTGACAAAGAGAGGCCAGAAGTTTCAATGCAAAGAAACAAGATTCTGGACAGAATGGAAAGGTAAAGCAAAATTTCGGCAGCTGATCCCAGTTCGACTGGAAAAGGATTTGAGAATGATGATGAAGTTACTGAAGTTGAAGACAATGGTGAGGGTGACGATCAAGACAACAACGATGATGACTAAAACAACAATTGTCAAAAAAAAAAAAAACCAAGAAATCAGAAACTCTGAAACAAACCAAGCAATATACATTTTTTTTAATAAATAAGACAAACTAAGCAATATACATAACATGCTGAGGTATAGAATTCCAGGAAGAGATTATAGTTGCTGTGGTACATTAAGGTACATGCATATCATTGTAAAACAAAAAGCTTGCCAATATGAGGATTTGCTGATTCATGGATGACAAAAGCAAGTGAAACACCAACCTACAAGTTACATTTTGCAACACTGAAGTAAGCAATGATTCATCTTACCATTCTAATAATTATCTATGCACACACAGCAGCAAAGAGCAAAGGTCAATTTGTTTTGACAACATAAAATACAAACGGAACTTTTACTACATTACTACCAATGCTACAATATTTCGAAGGACATATAGAATGAGGTAATGCAGCAGGCACTAATGAAAAGAAGAAGAAGAAGAAACGATATATATGCTCTTTATTATGCTTGACTACTTAGTCTACCACACAGTGCGTCAAAATTATCATTTTAGAAGCCATAAGGATTCTGAGAAAACTAAACTGAAGGAATAAACAGCAAAAGGAACAACCTCAACTAAATGCTACAGGTCAATAGCCAAACAAAGTTAGAACAATGATTTGTTCATACAATTGGCTTGTGCAAACCAACACTTCCACGGCCAGTCAGGCATTAGCTTATTGGACAAGGGTATAGAATTGCTCAGTTTCCTATGGATAAGAAACAAGGGTACAGCTAATAAATACAGGCCAAGTTCTTATTTCCTAATTGTTTAGACATTTAAAAAATGAAAAAGAAAAGAAAATAGGGGGAGTTGGGGAGGAAAAGAGGGAGAGCAATCACAATGCTCCTACTTATCCAAAATAAAAAATAAAAATGCTCGTACATGTGCCAATTTGAACTGAATATGCAAGGTAGAGTGACAACCTCAAACAATATTACCATGAGCGACTCAAGGAGCATAGTCATGCCATAATATACATGACTACCAACCATATCCTATTTTTGACTTATGCTTCAGTTATCGGTTAAGTTTGGCATAAATAGCAACTTTTTAAAACAAAAACACCATTTATCATTCTGTCAACAGAATATTTCTTTTGCATCTCCAAATATTAGGTGGCACACGTTGGACACAATGCATGTGCCCTCTTCTCTCTGTCACTGACAAACGAATGACAATAATCTCAAAATGTCTGGGCATTAAGGATGGTTGTCTATGGTAGAAAGCTGAGTTCAACTGGTCGATTGCGAGTTTTTGAATATAAAGAAAATTTTAGGACCCATCATAGAGGTGATAGGATAGGAGTCTAGATAGGAACATGCTATCAGATGAGCAGATAGAAAACCAATGCTGCCTCTAGAAATATGAAATCATGAATTAACTTCCATGATCCTACATTCAAGGGTCCTTTCGTAAGCTGCGATTTCCAACACCTCATCAAGTTGGTGGAGGCTTAAAAAGTTCACAAGAATTCAAACCACGGAGGAGTAAGGAGTGTACAGCCTCTTGGGCCTTTTGTTTTTAGGTCCTTTTTGTATATGGATGGCATCCCCTTGATTTCTTAATACAAATCTGCTATTACTTTTAAAAAAAATGTACTATGACAAAGCTCAATTGAGCAACACTCAAAACTCGAAAGCCACTGTCTCTGTCTCCATAGCTGAAAGCCTCTCTCTTCTCTATTCTCAAGCACCACCTTCCCTAAAGCTGCCTTTTCTCTTTCATGCCATGGAACCACTTCTAGGCAAACCATAGATGAGTGTGAACATAAGTCCAACATCCACCTCCTGAAAGTGCTATGTGCATAAGCAAGGCCAAAAGACATGATCAGTAGTGCACTTTCTTGCATCAAGGTTGAGAACTAAAGGTTGAATCTGTTGTGCAGTCAATCGCAAGGGACTTTGTGTTGAGTTTTAAATACTTCTATAAGAGAAGTACAATGCACTTCTATATGGGTTTATTAGCAAAATTCAAAATTATGTTCGTAAGAACCTCTAAAACGAAATTGAAGGATATTGGGTTAACACGAAAAGTAGTTATATTTAGCATTATCTATAATCCTGGAAATATTTATGGCTGAGAAAGTGTGGGGGCATGGAAAGTTGAAGCACGTCTTAATATTCCATAAAACTTGTAAAGTATCACAAAGATAATGTCTATATATACAGTAATACCCACCCCTACAAGGACACCAATCTCTATACCAAAGAACAATGTTGTAACACTTGTAATGGTCCAAAGAAGAAAATCTTTCTTGTCTACACCCCACAAAAAGATAGCCTCATCGTAATCCACCTGAAAGAATAACAATCACAAGCAGTTCTAGTTGCAATCTAAACAAGGTAATAAGGAAAAATGCATTATCATTTATCTAATCACATAAATTACACAAAAGTGCCTGATGCAACAATACCTAATGAAAGGATCCCATTCTTTCAAGGTCAACTTCTTTATGTGGTTGGCATGCATGGTAAAAATTTTATAATCGACAACTTAAGGAAGAGATAAATAACAATTCTTGGTGCTGCATGTCTAAGGAGGCTGGGAGTCACAGTCAAGCTCCTTAATCATTGCAGGATGGCCAGAAACCAAGGAAACTAATAATTTATTTTGAGAACAGTGTAAAATGCTAAGCCAATATGATCTACTTAAAAAGTAATCTATGGACATCATACAAGTAAATTGGATGGAACGACAAAAATGACAACCTAAGAAAACATATGGACTTCACAGTATAAAATTAGAATACTCACCAGCCCAATTACAGCAGAGATCACAATGGCAGCCAGAGCACACTGCAGAGGTGATAGAGACCACAAAATCCATTGTGAGCAACTAGAAGACAGATATTTCTTCATAACTGGAATAATAGAGCAGGCAAACATCAATAAAGAATTTAAATAGAAGGCACAAAGGTATCTCAAACAGCTAATGTTTTCAAGTTCCTGGACCATGGACACCACAAAAATCAGCAGAAAATTGTTATTATGAGCAAAACTTGATTTCGGAAATTCGAATCCAAAAGATTGGTAATCTGGGATATTGAAGCAGTTCCTCATGAAGAAACCAATTAATGAATCAATATGAAAACCCACCTGGGGTATATATTCAAATAACGGAGTCAAGAATAAAAGCGCACAACCCATTATGATTCCCATCACAAATCCAGATAATCCAGTTTTCGCTCCACTTTCATGATTGACGGCTGACCTAGAAAAGGAGCCTACATGACATTCAAAAAAGAAGAATTGTCTCTTAGAAGCATGTCATGATAATAGAAGGGTTCAACAATGCACGGATATAAAGTATGAAGTCTATCGTTTTTGTTCTCATATCTGAGTACTTACCATTAAACCATTTTGCAGCTTATTGACTCAAAAAATCTCACCTGTTGTGGGGTATGAAGAAAAGAATGAACCAAAGATATTGGCCACACCAAGACCAAGCAGCTGTAACAGAAAACAACAGATCCGTTACAACTATTTTCCTATTCTCTGTTCAGATAAATTAAACAGATTCCTGGTTTTGAGATTCCTAATAACACAAAAAGTACCAGATTGCATTCTATTTCTAGTTCTCAATTCTTTGGTTTTGAATTGGGTTGCACATATAAGGGAATGACAACTGATTCTCCCTCTCACAAGTGTGGGCCCCACAATGTGAGAGAGGGATTATTATACTACATCCACAGTGGGTGGGGATTGGGCAATATTCATGGTGAGCCATTGGAGCATGAGTAGTGCAACTATAATTTTATATCATTATACAGCTCTCACTATAGCAAATAATTCATTTTCCTAAGTTAAATGAATGAGAAATAGTAGCTCTGCTGCTTAATGATAACAAAGCCAACGTAATCAGATATTATGACAATGGATTCTCCAAAGCTCCATTGATCGACTAATAAAATCTCATGTATGGAGTTGTTTTGTCCAAACAAAACTCCATTTATTGGAGTACCAGATGCACCTATTTGAAAGTCTTAGCCTAAACTATTGAAGTTACAATATGGGAAGCTATATCATGGCAAGGAATGTGCTTCGTCAAATGGAAATATGTGATAGAGACCAAAGGAAAAGCAGACTACCAAAAGTTCAGGTTCCATCACAAAAATATTCTTTGAGCATTTACTACTTGGTTAATAGTGCAACCTATGATATTGATTTCATATTGTGCAAACAAAATGTAGCAGTTACGAATCCCATAAATACAAGTTAAAAGAAACCACAGGCACCTTTTGAAGAATATAAATTCTAGAAATTCAAATTTCCACTCGGACAACCATAAAGGGATAGCTACATGATGTATTTGTGAAGTGGAACACATGACAGAAAGTGAAACCCCATTAAAGTTATTTTGTCTTAGTGTGAATGCCCAAACAGGAAGGAACTGAACATACCATGCATAATTTCAAACAACTTCTTTGTGTACAAATTAATGGTTCAAATGAGTTCATGTTAAAAGCTCTATAAGTAATTTTTGTGTCAACACATCCAGCGCCATCTTCCCAACGTCCAAGTTACCCAGATTTGGTGAAGTTAAAAATGCCTTAAATTAAGGCAAAAGATAATATTATGATAATGTTCAATGACTTGATTTGGACAGAAGTCTTCATAACATGCAAAAATAGAATAGGACTCGTATCATTGGACCATCACCATTTTCAGTTATCACAGAATATACCTCTTGATTTGAATCCAACTCATACCCATTCTTTGCTGCCAAAGCTTTGGCAATCCCCACAGATTCCTAGAGTTGAAAACAATGAGATTGAACTAATATTTATACATGGAATTACAAAAAATAGTTGTCGAATGATTTGTTTATATTTTCTTACCAATATTGCCACACTGGTGATGAGAATTGCAGTTGGGATCAAAGACTTCTCATATCCAAACTCTTTAGGAATAGAAAATTTTGGGAGGCCTTGAGGTATGTCTCCTACCTAAATCAAAACACCAATGTCCTTTACAAGCTCAGGTCACAATTAATGTAGATTAAATTTATTTTCTACCAAAAAAGAAAAAGAAAAAACATTACATTAAAATTATAATGTAAACAAAAAAAAAGTAAATGAATAATAATAAGAGATTGGTTAACAAGAAGAAAAATCTTTATATCCCTCATCAATTCATTATTTTCCAATCTTATAGGAGGACATTATGCTTGACAAAGATCCTATGATGCAAGGAACTCTATTTTGAAGTCTAGATTCTAATCCTTCCATACCTCTTCTTCCCTACTTCACTAGATTATCTTATCCCAAACTTTCACATACAGAGAGCATATGAAGCAAGGTAGTTGTAATGCTCAATGTGATAGTACATGCTAATATTCTATCATGGTTGATCTTTATAAAAAAAATTAAAATACTTAGTTTATACAGGAGATTGAGTTTTTAGGTGGAAGTTTAGTTTAGATGCTTCTATATACTCCACATGTTCATGCATTAACCAACCTGTAGCATTCTAGCTTTACTTCAATTATTCCTACTAACTGGGGACAATAAAATGGGCAAAATACTCCATAAGCATATAGCATATTATGATGTTCTTGTTCGAGGGGGAAAAACACAGTAAGAGAATATAAAAGAAAATCCCACAGAGATTCTCAATTAACATTAAAGATAACATGAACAATTTTGTCTATATATTTACTATTTTATAGTTACACTTTAAATAAGAGTACAAAGACACATTTGTATGCAGATAAACCGATTTTGCTAGTCTCCTATATTGTGCATATTTGTTTAAGCATCATATTGGTAGCACAGTGTTCCAATAATTTATCTTTTGTATGTTTTGAATGAATGAAGTTAAAATGGTGCCACAATTTTTAACTACATTTTTTTGCAATTTTTCTTTCCAAAAAATGTTTAACTCTTGTTTTGATTGTTGGCATAAAGAAAACTTGTTACTTGGAGTTTTTTCTTTATTTGACGAGAAGCAATATTTCATCCAGAGGGAGAAGAAGAGTACCAGGTTAATTAAGCCACCAAGCAAGACGATGCATATTTGATCGGTGGAGCAAAGATGGCAAATTAAGATAAAGAGCGTAACGACTCAAAAATTGAAAAATGTCAATCTTCAATCCCCAATAGCAACTTTAAAGCAGTTGACATGGTCAGGTCATGCCCAGATATGACTAATGACAATTAGAAGCAAGACCACATGATCAAGGCCATAAATAGTGGAGAGGAAAACCATCTTGACATGTACGATTAGCAGGAAATTATTAAAATTATCATTCTTTCAGCCAATGCATGGCTTTGTTACTACCAGTTGGCATCAATTGGCTTCTTGAGTCTGAAAGGCAGATACTACATAATGAGGTGATATCCTCCCACAAAGCCAAAAATAAATTGTACATCTCCATGTACACCTTATCCCTGAGGTAAGCTCTTAAATAATACTATCTTAATACATTGGAACTGAATGGGAGGAATCACTGCAGCAGGGAGGAGAAAATATCAAAAGACAAAATTGATTCATTTCTGTTGTGGTAGAAATTCCCTGGATGATATATATTTCTTTGGGCAAGAATAAATACCTTTTGATAGCAAGTGAACAAGACAACAAATTTATATGAAATGTTCTTGTGAGTACATTGTTAAGATTCAATTTCAATAGCTTAGAGTAAGCTCAATTCATGTTGTTCTCACCACAGAAATGGAAGATGGATGAAATATTTTCACAAAGGTTGTACCCAGAACAACTGCTGTAAGGGGACCAGCTGCTTGCAGAACCCGCAAATACTTCCTTGATTTTCCCTATACATGAAACCATCCAATTCATTACATAACTCGAAAGTGCTACTGGTAGACACAAGTACTTCACAGGAGCCAATTTTGAGCTCATACCAAGTGCTTCATGACCAAAAGAATAATTAGCATGATAGCTCCCATTACAAAAGGAGGCCATGAGGACTACAAAAGAAAATCACTAATCATGTTTAGCAAAAGAATAAATCAGTAAAAACCCAAGGCAAAACATTTTGAACATACTTAAATCAAGGAAAGTAAAAGGCGAGTCCTTTACTTTGATGTGACAAAAGCAAATGGTGAAGAAAATGTTAACTTTAGATTGTTAAACACAACATAGCAGTTAATTTCCATATAAAGGGGCATGTTAAATTATAAAA
The DNA here is from genome assembly GCA_033060915.1 of Euryodendron excelsum. NCBI lineage: Eukaryota > Viridiplantae > Streptophyta > Magnoliopsida > Ericales > Pentaphylacaceae > Euryodendron > Euryodendron excelsum. The sequence goes on along the minus strand of CM065390.1, from coordinate 14,116,924 downwards.
CCTGTAAAAACATTAAATAAGTGCCGTTTATTTCTCAAGTGTGTCCATGGAAGTGTCAACGCCATTAACTTATCAGAAAAAGGGAGTGTCAACACAACTGCATGCAAAAGTAATAGCCACATAAGACATCAGTTCCTGAGGTACCGAAACCTTTTTCTCTCTCTTTTTCTTATAACTTTTTCTTAAAGGTCTAGCGTGGTGATGTTCATGAACCATTTTGCAACCAATATAAATGACTTTGATACATTAAATGACATTAGAAGAAATTTGAGCTCAACCGGAGGTCTTGGTTATTAGCTTCAGGCTTTTGTTACCTAAGGTTAAAAATTCTTTAGAACCTCATAAGTCTGGGGATTCTCATTAAAGTACGATAATGCATGATTAATTAATTATAAAGGGTTTTACTGTCAGGTAGGTCTGTCTCTAATTGACTATAATTTTGTTATAATTGTAATTGTATAATATAATCAAAAGAAAAGTAGAAATAAACAATCTTGCTACAGACAATAGTATTAAAACCAACATAATATTTGAATTTACACTAATCCGTGATATTTCAAAAAGTTTTATTGCCCCTAATAGATACAAGATACTATGATAGTTTTACCCAATTCCCATTAGCAATGAAACATGGGGATTTTTGGTGATGGAGGTCAGCAAAAAGTGTTCAACATACAGAATGATCTAGGAATATCCCGGAAGTAGATAGCACACCAATTAATAGGATTATGAGACACATACCAATTGATTTTCATTAAGATTAAAACTATTTTTTTTAAGTATGAATCAACATGTGAGTGATATCAAGCTTTAAAATAACAAATCCCTTGTTTTTTATTTTTTCGTATGTAATTCCCTGATGGTAGCACCTCATAAATCAACCAAAAAAAAAAAAGTACTTCTATGAGAAAATATAGGCATAAGGATAGATTACCACCAAAAGGATAACTCACTTTACCTTGTCAGCTCCAGATATTATACTCTTGACCAATGGAATAATTTTGCTACTTCTTACTATATCATATCCCAAGAAATATTTTGCTTGAGACAAGGCAATCACAATGGCTGAAGCAGATGTAAAGCCAGATATCACAGAATGGCTGATGAAACGAATAAGCCATCCAAGCCTGGAAGGGGAAAAGTAAGGTGTACGATTTTACATTACAAAGCGATCCAAAAAATTAGATAGGTGAGTCGACAAGGTCAAAGAAGATAACAATCATAAAAACATTTTGGGCAGGTGAAGAGGTTAAGATGATATCCATGCCAAAGATCCTTCCAGCCCTAAGATAAAAGGGTAGGCTAGTATGTTTCCAACCAGTAATCAGGTGTAATATCCCCGCTATCAAATGCTTAACAACTCAAAAAAAAGTTGTTGTCCGGAAGGTAAAATTAAAGTATAGTAACTCACTTTACAACTTGATAGTTCTGTGCCCAAGTCAAACTAAAAATTCCAATAACAGCATTTTATATTAATTTATTTTACGACCTTACAAATATATATATATATATATATATCTCAATATTAATTTATTTTACGACCTTACAAATATATATATATCTCAAAAAGCATTTGAAGAACTATTTCTACCACCAACGTCCATGACTGTGAGTCCGCTCACAAAATTCAGTCAATGCAAACTTAAGAAGCATGGATACAAACACAAGACACGGATACAATATAGACATGCCGACATAATAATTTTTAAAAAATGTAAGTCATGGAATGGAGGGAACACGGTAACAATATATATTTTATATTTTTCTATATGTTATGTATATCAATATTTTATTTGAACATAGTGAAAAATTTTAAGATAATACTAATTAAAATTAAAAATCATATATTCCATAGCTTAAACATTAAATTAGGTATAAATCTTCGTTATTTTTATTTTATCGTAAGATCCTAAGTTATTTTCTTCAAACTTGTAATGTGTTGCATGTGTACTTAAGTGTTGGACACATGTATTCCTTAAGTGTCCGAAGTGTGTACGATCTTAAAAAATTTAAAATAGTAGGTCACATTTGGACGAGCATCCAACACTTGTCAGTGGAGCGTCTGACGAATTTTATATCTGACAAAAACACAGCACCTAATGGAAGTGTCCATGATTATCAGGTGCAAACTTTTCCTATGTGTCTGGAGAAGATTGAACTTAAAACGTACATGGGGAAACATTTGTTTCCTAAAAAGTAGAAGTGGCATAAGTGCAAAAGAAAGTACAACTGTTTGGTCTATGGAATCCACTTTGCACAATCTAGGAATTTCCATGGAACAACCAAAACAAAAGTAAAAACAGAAACAGAAATGAAAATGAAAACAAAAGCAAAAGGAAATCAAAAAGGCAGACGTACCTCAAGAGCCCCATAATGCATTCTAAAATCCCAACCATCAGCGCCAACAGTATTGCAAGTTCTGTGTACAACTCATCAGATGAATCAACTATGCTGCCTAAGACGTTAGAGACCAGGAGGGAAACTAATGCTACTGGACCGATTGCAAGTTGGCGAGATGACCCAAAGATGGCATACACAAATATAGGCACGAAACCCGAATCTGACTTGCAAAGTCAAACCAAGAATGCCAGAATTGCACAGGCCATTATGATACATAAGTAGGTGTAAAACAAAAAGGTTATGATCTAATAACCAAAATATAAAGCAATTGCAATGTAGCCGCATTGTGACAGCACAAAATGCCAAAGTGTCATCACAATCGGGTGCTGATCACTAGTATTAAATAGTAAATAAATACTGGCAAATTTTTAAACTTCTAAGGTAACAGTTTCAAGTTCAAGCACTTTCAAAATTCACATGATAAGAAGTTCTGTTAAATTACAGAATTTGCTCTGTTTTCATAAATTTAAGAAGGAAAAAGAGCAAAGAAAATTCATCCATAACTCAACTGAGCACAAATCTTATCAAAATTGAAGAAGGGAATTTTGCTAAAGCAAACCACAATAATATTTGCATCAGTAGATAAATTGATACAAAGTAAATAATGTGATAATCTGATGAAAAACTTACAAAGTCCATAGATCGGATGCAACCCAGCTAACTTTGCGTAAGACATTGACTGGTAAAATAAACGATAAAACAAACAGTTAAAAAAAAAACCTGAATTGACGATCCGAAAAGCAATCTGGTAATCACATTTAAAACTTCTATGCGAGTCTTCCAAATTTTTCTAAATAGTTGTAGCTTTCCTAATGCAAGTTGGAAGTTAGAAATTTGTGTAAATCTCTTATCAAAGAAAGAATACACAAAAGGTTTGATATGTTTTTGTTTTTCTCACTTTTTTTTTTTTTTTTGGGTGCTAGGAAAATAGTTTATTAAGTAATTAGTTAAGTCCATTACGAGCATAACAAGAACATGAAATCTGGGCACAAGTGGATAAATACATGTAAGTTTCTCAATTTTAAATTTTTGTTCCTTAATAACAAGTCAATGGAACCGTCAACGAAGGTTGATGGAGCATTACTTCTCTGTTGTTTGTGTTCTAGTAGTTTCTCTGCTCCTTCTAACACAAAGTCCTGGTTCGAGGCCCGGCTCTAAGGCTAGGTGAGTAAGGCGCTCGCTTTAGGCTCCAATTTTCAAACACCTCCAAGTTTCAAAATTAGGTTATAATATTGGTCTTGTATAATTTTTTTTTCATCTTTTTTTACAAAGAGTCTCGTTTTGAAAGAGAAAAAATGCTTGTTAGAAAAAGAAGACATAAAATCAACTGCCTAGTAAACCTAAGGGAAAAAAAACATCACTTTAATCAATAATAAATTGAATGCCTCAATTTTTTTTAAACCTTATATGCTATAATTAAAAACTTATATAATTTTTACAAATTTTTTCTTAACGCTTTGTTTAGAATCTCGATTTTCAGTGAAAAAAAATAAAGCACAAAAAAAAGTGAGGAAAAAGATAACAAAAATACTATTTTATTTTGTTTGTTTCTCATTTTTTATTTTTTCTTTATTTTTTATCAAAAATTTGAGTACTCAAAAAATATCTCAATACCGGCGAAAAAAAATATCATATAAAAGTGATCTCGAAATCGACTACATTAATTAAAAAATATATATATCTTTCAACTAAAAAAAGTCTATTAAAAAAGAGCCCAAAATTAATATATCGATAAATTTTAAAACAAATATTAATTTTATCAAAAAAATTATTTTATAAACTAAAAACATAAAAAATCTCTTTTAAAATTGCTTGTATTGTGCCTCAAGTTTTAGACTTGAAAAAGGAGGAACCTGAGGGACGAGCATGATGCCGACGGTAATACCGGCCATGAGATCGAGCTGGAAGTACTCTCGCCATTTGTAGGTTCGAATCCAACGGTAACAAGGGAGGAAGAGCTCGATCCACTCCGTCAATGTCATGCGCTTCAGCTTCGACAGCCACCTCAATACCAGAGGAAAACTCGTCCCCGACCTCGAAGACGGCGTCGTGTCTGTGGGGTGCTGCAAGGGGATGACCTTGACAGGACGGCCGGTCGTCAGCATGGAGCCGGAGGAGCGATCGGCAGCGGAGCAGAGGTCGCGGGAGCTGGAGGAGGCGTAGGATATCTCCATGCACATCCCCCGCGCATTAGATCGAATGCAGGGTAACCGCCCGGCTGGTTGGTATTTACCGCGTGGTCCGCATGTATTACTAGTGATGATACATGGACGCATGTATCATTTGTAGTTTGAATAATGTTGGTGGTGTTAGTCGTGGCTGATCATAGTAGTGCCTGCGTCCAAACATAAGAATTACTACAGTTTAAGAATTCATTTGCACAGTCGTGAGACGACTGGTGGATCCAGAATTTTAGTTGAGGAGGGGTAAAAAAAATTTTTTTGTTGAAGAGAGGATTAAAGGAAAAACACTAAACAAATAATATAAACTGAGTTACAAAATCAATTGTACTTGAAGAAAACTTGTCTCAACTTCTCTTCCCCTAGCTCTTGTGAGTGTGATGTGAGTTTAGGTAGAGAGAGAAAGAGATGAAGAGTTGTTAGCAAGTGGGTTTCATGAGTTTTTTTTTTTATGCAAGTGGGTTTATAGAGTTTTGGGGTGAAGTGGTGATGGCGTGCGTTTGTGGGTGTGGTGTAGGTTTAAGCAGAGAGAGAGATCAAGGGTTGTCTCAACAAGTGAGTTTATTGAATTTTTTTATTTTTTTATGCAAGTGGATTTCTTGGGTTTTAGAGTGAACGAGTGATGGTGGTGTGCATACCGAATTTGTGGGCATGGCGTGAGTTTGAGCAAGATTTGAGTTTGAGACAAAATGTACAATTGATTTCAATCGTTGAATGCAATTTAAAATTAAATTTGAGTCGTAAAATCCAAACGTAAGGGAAACATTTTCAAAATTTTGAGGGGCCCGTGCCTCCGCCTGCCCATGAATGTGTAGACACTAACATTTTTGTTTGAATTAATTTTTGAGCAATCTCATCGATTCTTATCACTTTTAAAAATTGATCATTAGATCATTAGAGTAAATATCTAGAATATAAGTTTCAAATTGATTAAAACACCATAAGCTCAAGAAAAAAATTATTAGGATAAAACTCAATAAAACCGAAGCAACTTACTCTTATCAAAATCAAATAATGAATTACTTATATCAAGAGATTCTATGCACAAAACAACACCGTATTCACCTCATTAAAACGGGTCAGTGCAAAATATAAAATGAATCAGGTTAAAAAAAAAAAATATTTCTCCAGATTTCAGAGGGGGCGGGTGCCTACCCCCAGCCCAAGGTCAGTCCGCCCCTGCGTGAGACTAACCAAGCTACTTAATAATACTTGAACTCGGTTTGCGTTCAGCTTGTTAAAAACTCGTTCAAGATCGACTCATTATGTAAATAAGTCAAACTTAAACATATTTTAAAACTCAAAAAAAATTTAGTGATGCACTAAATTCAAATTAATTGAGTTCAGCCTTATTAAAACTTATTTAAACTACACTTAAAATTTAAATAAATCAAACTTAAATACATTTTACAACTCCTTAATATTATCAAAGCAAACATTAACAAACCCAACTCGATTAGTTTACAACCCTATTCATTTGCATGCGGCACATGGCATGAGAGGTACTGTTTTTACCCGTGAGACCCACGTGCATCATTTGTGTCCAATGAAAGGTTATGTTTGGGTGCAATGAATTTGAGAGCATACATGGATTTGAAACACAAGATTTGGAAGTCATTCGGATTTTGAAATGCACACTACCAACGGATTCTACATGGAATAATTGCTCTCATACTTAATTCATTCCATCAAATCTTGCATTACCACTTCGACACTGTTGCTTTTAGAATTTAAATTCCAGGTCATTTTCATTTCAAATGCAACGTAAGAAGTTCATTTATCATGTGATTAACATGCATATCACTCCAGTAACTCATCGCTTGAGAAAAAATTATCGTGTCATTTACTGTATTAAAATTTTTTTATTAATTACAAATTTATTTTACTGATGTAATTAAAACACTTTATATTTCAATTTAATAATGATGAACACTGAACACTAAATATTTTTGCCATCGCCTTCTTTGGACACATGTTGAGAACCTAAGTAACTAATTTCCGAAGCGGGAGTCGCGAGAGCGCCATTTGCAAAAATATCCATATACAAATTAATATAATTAAATATAATTATATAGGCATATAAATATGCATATTTTTAATAACTTTTTTATGGATCAATTTCTTTAAAAAATACGTAAATCTATAGTATTTAAAATAAACACCATAATGATTTTTTACTTAATGATAAAACTATTTATGCAAAGTCTTAATAAAAATGTGTTAATTTATATTTTAATAAAATAGTAATACATGTAGCAACCAATAATTGGTCCAAACTAAGACAAACATGACTTAATAAAGCTATGCCGCTAGTTTAGAGAAATTTATCAAAAACAATTCAATTTTTTATTTGGATATCTATAAAAAATATATATATATATGTATAAGTAATTTCATTTTCCTCTCAATTTTCTTTCCCTTGATAAATCCAAAATTCAAATATAGTATAACTATCAAAATCTTATTACAAAGGCAGGATACAAGGAAACAATTAATTATCATACATGTGTGTCCAAAAGTAAACAAATAAATGAGTGAAGAACAGCCAAAAGCTAAGTGGATAATAGTTATAACGATGAGTCTCAGTTTCTGTGATTTCGCTATTGCAGTGACAGCCATATTTTGCACAATAGTCCAGAACAGGGGACATACCAGTCTTACTGCTTGTTCAGGCTCCGAAGATTTTAAACCTTAAGCTCCTTTAGCTTGGCCAGTCCAAAGCAATCCTCGATATTGGTTACTTCCCAGTAGTAGAACCAAAAACTTACAGGTGGGAACAACAGTTAGTCAGTTACAATGGTTACAGCAAAACCTTTTTTTCGGTATTGTTTTCACACTAAAGATGTGCCTGTGCATGCTCAGGTTTATGAGTGTACTCGTAATCAAGATGAACAAAAGCACGCTCAATCTCGGGGAGGAGCTCGAGCTTCTCCTGCAAAGCCTCTCCAATATCGTGGGCATCTTGCAAGGGCATGTTGGCCGGCAGGACAATGTCAACCTCAACAAAGTAGTGCGACCCAAACGTGTAGGCCCGGACTGTGTCAATGTGCCTAATGGCCTTGTGGTGGTTCCAGCAGAGGTATGTCAGCTTCTGCAAATATTCCGGTGCAGCAGCTCTTCCCACGAGAGAGTTAACATTCTCCAACACGGTTAATGACCATGTGCGAATGGTGTATAAGGCAAGCTGCAATTGCAGTAAGTTACAGAGTTTAAAATCAGGTGAAGGATGAGAGAAATTTAGACCAGGGAAGCATTCTTTGACAGCCAAGATTAGGATCTCATCACCCAAAAAGGAGGAGGGGATAATTAATACTTACAATGATAGCTCCAACAGGGTCCATCCAATCACTAACGTAGTTAGCCAGTAGTGCAGCAATAAGTCCAATGATGTTGGTGATGACATCAAAAAAGTGATCCTGTGCGTAAGCTTTGACAATCTCATTGGTAAAAGAGCGGCAATACAGAACCAGGAGAAGTTTTACGAATGTCACAGAAAGCATAATCCCAACAACCCATTGTTCTTGCTCCTTGGTCAAGTTGAACTCATTATCCTGGAAAAGTTCATAGGGGCTAATATTAACTGTAGGAGAATGTGAAACAAGAATATGAGAATGCTTATCAAACAGAAAAAAATTAATGATAATAATAAATCAAGAACATGAGAATGGTTTCGATTTCAATGAATTAGTACTACATTCCAATTCCTAGCATCCAAAAGGTCAAAAAATCAAACATCCAATATACGGAAATGTAACCTCAGCATGCTAAGATTAAAGTTTACTGTTCACTTACATCAGATAATAGTGCGCGCACAGACTCCAAGATGATCTGCAGTCCAAGAGTTGCCATGACAGAAGCAAAAACAAGGATTCCCTACAAATTATTTTTCCAGTGTAGAATTTTAGTATCACAAGCAATATAGAGCTTCACACATAAATCAGCAGTAAGCAATGCCATTTGCCAATGGTAATGTTCAAAATTCAATTGGACTCAACATTCCATATTTGCAGCACAGCGATTTGTCAATGAATCATTATAGTCTGCCAGTTACACAATTTGCTTTGAACTCCAATTCTATGCCCTAGAATTCAAAAGAAAACTATTTGCAGCTCCACCCTGCTAGTGCATGATGAAAACTGAGTATGCCCAAAAATTGGAGAGAAGGAAGAATATACCACTGAAATCATCAACAAGGAGGAAGCAACTAATTACAAGTATTAATAAACCATAATATATCAGAAGTGGTTACCAAGTACTATGGCAGTTAAACTGAGTAAAAGTTAAGCTAGTGATGTCACATTTGCAGCAATACATAGCAAAAATTGTGGGACTAATTGCCGAATTTTGAGGGTCGAAAATGAGATTCCATTGTCAAATTATTAAAAAGAAGGTCATCCTTAGAAATATGACCTACGTAGGGAATTATACACCCACACCTCCAACTTATTATGTAATAATTACCATTTGGCCAGAAGCTTACACCTGGTCAATGTCATAACTCTATAGCCAACATAGATGTTAAGGAAACTGGATCTTCATTCCATTGCAACAATTATCATAATACTAATCGTTCATGATGGGTTAAACAGACAATCAGAAACGCTGACACTAGAAGTGGGATCTTTTTTTTTAGTGAAGATGTTATGATGCTCACCATAGGCCCTCTGGAAATGGGAACCATAGAACATCAATTTGCTTGTGAAATTAGATTGTTATCCTTCATGCAGATGGGGAACTCATTTAAACTTTCTTATCCTACCATTTGAATCCGAGCCATTTTTTGAGTAACATAATGACAAAACAGCTAGCTATGGCATTGTGTCCATGCCAAAGAGCATTAAGTCAATCTCATATTCAATGGCTCAAATCTTCCACAATCCCAATGTCATCTCTGACACATCCAAGCAAACCTACAATCCAATATCCAGCTATGCACCTAAAAACAGGTGCAGGAGCTTATGCTGCCACACACAACAAAAACATACTCATGCTTCCAAGTACATCTAAGAAAAATATTGAAGAAGACCCAAAAGAAACAACATCAACAAAAAGGCAAGAAGTAGGTGATATAGAGCACTATCTCACCAAAATGAAATCTGGATCAAATAGATGAACTCATAATCAAGCTCGGATAGTCTTGGTCTGAAAGTGAATAATTCAATCAAAAGGCTTAAGAAATAAATGCCAGAGGACAAGAACGTTTGTGGTAAGACTTATCAAATACCCAATATTGTCATTAGACAATTCGTAAGGTTGTCATTACAGATATTGTGTTAGGCAAAGCCATTTAGGTTGCACGCTGTGCAAAGCAGACAGTAATGAGAAACATGTTCAAGTAAATACAAATCCTTTTCAAGCAGAATATTAAGTTGCTTATTGCTACACAAATGACGCGAGTCCATATATATATGAATAAAAAAGTAAATTGAATAGAATCGGGGTAACTTACCAATGGCTGCATACGTTTCTTTCCAATAGGATATTGATATGGGTTTGGTGTTTGCATGGAGAATGCTGTAAACCACAGGATAAAGCCTGACAGCAGATCCAGAAGTGAATCCAATGTAGATGCAATAATGGCTAACGAACCACTCCTAATAGATGCATAAACCTTCGCAGTAAAAAGAATCATGTTTGCAACATTTGACAATCTAATGGCAGCTGTCTCGCTTCTAGCCAACTTTTCCTTCTCTTCCTGCAATAGAATCAATTGCCTATTAAGTCCAAGGCCTCTTTTATTTTTTTTTATGTATTCTCTTTGTATGCTGACAATTTACATTGTAACTGTTTCATAGAGATCAGAGCATGATGGGGATTACAACCTCTGACATTCCAGGGACAAAACCACGCTCTGCTAAAGCATCCATTTCATTAAAGCCCTCCAACGTTTCTACCTGCTGCTGATAATACTCGGCCACATAATCTTCTGGACCTGCATTTATCAAGACAACTGAAATTGGACTTGTGTAGTCTCAAAGTATTCTAATCAATGCATTAGTTTAGTAGTACATGAACTCATCATTACATATCCAAATTTTTTGTGATTTGAAGTGTAAAATCCAATCCATGATACCATAAATACGAAACCAACACAGGTGAATAAAGGGATCTATGATTGATCAATCTTATCAGCACTTAGTGGATTCAGTGTGATGTAATTAATCTATTTATGACTTTTTAAGGTGTTAAATCTCCAAATATGTTTCTAGCCCTCAGGCAACCAAGAAAACTAACAAAACTTTCTTTACCTGCATCATATCAAACTTACACAGTTCAGATAAATGCTTTCACTTCTTCAACAATAGAAACTTAGAAGTCAGAAGAAATTACAACCATGCTCCATTAGGTTGCTGAGAGACCAGAGCAAAAATAAAATGAAAAATATTTTGAACTCTATATTTCCATCATTTTGGTTTAGATGAGAGAAAAGAAATCTGCTTATCTAAGCCTCATACGATTGTTTGGCTCAATTAATTTAAGTATTCAGTTCTTATGGAATGGATTTTTTCCCTAAGCTTCTCTGAAAACCAAACACAAATAAAAATAAAGTCATAGGGTGGGTGTAAACATAAACAAATTTCAGCCTCAAAGAATGAATTTCTTCGAAGCAGTACCAAACTTTTGATTCCTAACAAATCCACTCAAAGTTTACAGACGCCAATTTACCTTCAATCGAGAAAATTAACTTCCATTTTTCAGGCTGCAACTATAAGGCTTCCATCTACAACACTCCAATCAAGTACCCACATCATCTAATAAAATCAACAGCCTTCAACCGTATTGAAACTTTTCCTCTAATACCACCTCCATCCTTCAGTACTCTCTGAGAAGTGTATAACGTTATTCTATGGCCTTTGAAATGCTAATATAATTCACGCGATCGACGTTCCTTTCAAGCAACCATTAACAAATGCATTAAGTACATGGCAGACCAAAACTAAAGGCTCGAAACCCCTTTTCATATGTATACCTAAAAATATATACTGATATATATTTATATATGTGTAACCACAGAAGTGGTAAAAAGAGAGAGAGCTGGTACACATTTTTTTGGACAGCCTGATTCACAGAAAATGGAGAAAAAAAAAAATCAGAAACGAAGAGATTCAAAGGAAAAAGCATTGCGAGAACAAGAAAATTTCTAGTCATCACAGAATATTTCTTATTCAAGACACCGTGACGATTGAAGAACAAAAGCAGCAAAATAAAGAACCTAAACTGATTAAACTAAGCAGTATTTTAACCAAAAATCTTTGAAAAATAGGCAGAGAAACTGAAGAAAATTACCTAAAACCCCAAGACAATCATGTAGGCCACGAGGCGGCTTCTCTTTGCGCTCAGAAAACTGGAAGCCGTCGAAGTTCAACTGCCATGACCGGTCGCCATTGTTTGCCTCCGACAAGAGGAGTTGCTCCTCCGAGCGGTCCCGATCGCCGTCGAGAGCCGTCAGTTCCATCATTTGCCGGTTACTCCGCACTGAGAGACAAGCCCTAGAGAGAGAAGTGACTAGCGAGGCATTGTTAGACTTGGAAACAAATATACATACATATACATATATAAGTGTAGAATGGAAATCTAATGGACATTGAAGGGCTTTCTAGGGATATAAATCAGAAGGTTGCTAAAGTCTGAATTTTCCGAAGCAGGCAAGCGGAATTGGCAATTCACGGAAATTTTAAACTCACGCGCGCTGATAATCTAAGCGCTATCAGACTGGCCATAGTGCCACGAGTCGGCATATAGTGGTAGATTTTGGCGCGTGGTCTATCACTGATCACAGGAGCTGCTCAGGCGCTGACTTGGGAAGATATGGGGATGGTGTCTGATTCTGAGCAGTGATCAAGTGATGTCGAGTGCCACGAACATCCTAGTCCTGAGGACACGTGTACAGTGTGGCAACTGTGCACTCCGGACTGTCAGTGTCGTGAAGACAGTGAAAGGAGCATGACATTGCAAGTGTGCAACGAGTCAAATCAAGAACAAAGTTCTCTGAGGCACATGATTCTCATCGATTAGTTAGTGTGAGTGGGTCCCACATCCCTTTAAAATTTAAATTGTCACAAGTTATCTGTTTCTCTGGGATTACGATTCGTCTTTGTGGGCCCTATGTCCATTAGGATCTACTTCTCGAAAGAGAAACTATTCAGTGCGCTTGAAGTTTCGCGTGTTCTTACTCTTTCTTTTGCCTCTGTTAAAAGTGTACATTAAGCATGCCGAGCGAGTTGGACGAGGCTTATACCAAAAAAAAGACTTCCCATTAAGCCTAAAATTATGATTACCAAATTCATCTAATTAACTTTAAAATATTTTTAATAAATATTTTTTTAAAAAATAAATTTAAATAATATAAAATTAAAATACATAATATAATAAAATATTAAAATATATTATTTTATATATATTTCAAGCTTTGCAAAACTTTAAACACAATTCTTAAACTCATCATTAAATTAATCGGGTCTAAAAAAAAATCTCCATCCCTATAAATGATGAGCAAGCCATAGGTCTCGTGTCCAGCCCTAGTTAGGGGTGGCCCGAACCCAATGTCCAGCTTGGTCCGTCCAAGCCTACGTATCATTTAAAAGTTTGAAATTTTTTAAATTGGTTATATTAATGAGGAGACTTGAGAATTCTGTTTGAATAAATATATAAAATAATATATTTATATACTTAAAAAAATTATTATTTAATATTTTTAAAATAAATAATATTTATTAAAAAAATTTAGATTAAATAGGCTGGCTTGAAAATTTAGTTTTTATTTTAGGCAAATTTGGTATTTGGTTTTAAATCTGATAAAAAAAAATTTAGTATAGGTCCATCCCGACCAATGTCCACTCCTACATGGAATAGTTCCCTACCTTCTAGGTAGGATATTTTGATTCACCTCAAAGAAGATGATAATATTAGTAATAGTAATAATATTTTTTTGTTTGTTAAAATTTTTAAATTTACCTAATTAATTTTGTAAGCCAATTTTGATATGTATAGAATCTACTGAGATATCTTCAAAAAATTTGAGTTAGAATGTCCATTATAAACCATAATTATCAATTTTGTACCAGTTATTGCACCGTTTTTGTCATTAGAATAGTAAGAATCAGCACTGAACTGCACCATCGCAGCGTATCGAACTTGCCGCTATAAATATTATATATTTATGTAGAAATTTATGTGTATATACTATAGATGTATGAAATAAAATCTCATTATAGCAAAATACACACAAATTATAAGTAGAATGTAATAGATAGCATGTGTTTTAAGTCTTTTTAAAGTGTTTTAAGTCTTTTTAAAATACTTGAAACTGATGATTTACAAAAAGTTTAAATATTTTGATATAACAAATCACTATCAAAAGGTCTTAGTCATTATTGTTTGTATATATATATGTGTATTCTAAATATAAAAATCACTCATATAAAAACTTTAAAAGTCATCAAAACAAAATATTTAATATAAAATATAATGATAAATTGTAAATAGAGTACAAAAAACCAAATTGTCTAGTACAATCCGGTACAAACCGATATAGTCTGGTATAAACTAATATGCTAGATACAAATTAATACAAGTTAATAAGTTAATTGATACAATGTTTAAATATTTTTATACTATATAAGTGCGGGTGGCCAGTGCGGTGCGAGATTGAAAATGTTTAAACCACTAATTGTATTGTTTCCAATAAATTTAAACAAACAAATTCGGCCATTACATGTGGTAATCACGTATTGACACGTGGTAATGGATGGCTTTGCCAATGAAAGGGATATTGCTTTATTGGGAAGATATGTCAAGCGAACTTGGATGTGATTTGTGGTCCGGACATAATTATCATGTATAATTCATCTAACATTTATCCGTGCAAAAATTATATAATTCTCTGGGACCCCAAGTTACTCTTACGGGTGATCGGTCGTTGAATAGATTTTTCACTGCATGAGCCTTAAACATGCTTACTGAGCCCATCTAAAGATTTAGATAGTAAGTAAATGACTCGTTGCATTGCGAGAAGTAAAGTAAAAATGATGTAATGCTCAAAAGTTGAATAATCAATAGTAGCATTTGTGTAGAATAGAAAAATGATTTGTTCACTTATAGTAGAGGTGAATTTTAGTAGGGTCGGGCTAGGCCAGTTCAGGCCTAGACTCTTAAAATCAAATCCCAAGCCCCTACAAACTCACCTATTTAACATACAAAAATTTTTAATGCATGTTTTTTGTTTCAGAAATAATGTTAAATAATACAAATACATAAATATATAAAAATATAAAAAAATATTATTTTATATATACTTTAGATTAGGTCAGATTTCAAAGATAATTCTCAAATTCATTCATTAATTTAATCGAGCCTAAAAATAAATCTCAAATCCTATAAAATATGAACGAACTTGAATGGGCCATCAGGCAATGACCACCGCTAACTTAGAGTGATATCTCTTTCTCTTCTTACAATACAAAGCAGTGAGCCTCTCCTATTTTAGATGAATTTTGAATCATTTCGCCTGTGAAGTAAGTGGGTCCTGTAATAATTTTTTGCGTGGAATGACGGAGAGGGATCCTACTGTTGGCTCCGCGTTCAATTCAAAGGTTTCAAATCTATTTTTATTCTGACATCTTCTTTAAATTTAAAGTTCATAGATTTTACTTTTTTACATTATTACTCCAATACACCCAACTTTCATTTCACTATTGATTCTTCAAATCACTATTCTTTTATATAAAAAAAAAGTCTAAAATTATATATTGCGCTCCTATTTTATTAAATATGTAATTATTTATTATCATATTTTAATTTAAATTGTAATTATTTACCAAATATTTAATTAAAATTATATTATTTAAATTATTTAAATTAAATAATCTACCCATGAAATTACAAAGTAAATTACATTAAAAAATAAATAAAAAAAACCTCATTGCAAACTAATGAAATACATGTAACAAAAATTAAAATATAATAAAGAACTAATTAAAACACATAAAATGAGACATGAAAAATTAAAATTATATTGATTGAGCATTTATGGGAAAGATATATATTTGTTTCATGTGACGCTTCTCCAAGCATTAGTGAATGATCAAGAAAGGTTATTTTTATGTAATCTTTTTGTTATTATTCTAGTCAAAATTATTTTCTATTTTCAATGGATATTGAAATTTTAATTGTTATTGGACGATGGTAGAAATAGATTGATTAATTCTTAAATTTACAAAAAAAAATAATGATTAATATAAGAGTCTCACATAATTAGTGTTTTGACCCTACATGAATAATAAAATGAAGGGACCTTCAAATATTTTGGAGAACCTTCAAATTTGAAGGCCTCATATGAAGGTCACCTTTATTTCTTTAAATTTTTTAAGAAATAAAAATGAGTTGAAGGGTAAAATTTGTAATCAACTTTTAAATTTAAAGATTTAAAAGTGAATTGTAAATGGTAGGAGAGAATCAAATAATTTCTCATGTAGGTGAGAGAATCAAATATTAGGACAGCTACTTTTTTAAATGCTTTTACGGATGAGCTGGAAGCCGAAGAGAAGTTGGTAAGCTACATCCAAGCCTCAATTTATCCGTTCTCCCTCTGTATCTTTTTTCCCATTTTCTCTCTTTTTATTTGATATAACCTCCTTTGCTTTGTCTATTCTCATTATCCTTTTGTTTTTTTTTTATTATTACCCCAAAGAGCTAGTTGATATTTTTCAATAGCAAAAAACAAGAAGAAAAAAAAAAGAAGGGTAAACTATTCCACTTGAGCAAGTTGCCTAGCTTCTTAAGAGGATAAATAAATAAATATATATATATATATATATATAATAGAATAAAATTACTAAGTAAGAATAAGTCTATAGTTATCTAGTTTGTGTGAGACGAGGGACTACACAAATTTCAAAATTAGTCGAGGTGTACATAAGTTAGTCCAGACATCCGAAACAAATATTCTCCTTTGTTCTTTGATTATAATTTTCTCAAAATATAAATAGCAACACAAAATCATACTAAATGGATAGAAAGCTAGATTTGAATCCTTGGTCGTATGATTAAAAAAAAAATCTAAATCCTTTATAGATTCTTCATTTCAAATTATCTATTTCGCTATAATTATATGCATTTAGATATGAGCATGTACATATTCTTGGAATATTTGGTGTAAACACCAAACTTTGAGTCATTGTTAAGGTGGGACCCACATGTCCTTTTGAGTGGGTCTAAGATGCTTTGTGTTCTCCTCTATGAGGAGATGAAGAACAAGCATTTACTTGCTCAAATCTATGGAGGTTTGAATGAGATAATGGTGTCCAAAGTAGGTACCATGAGTACGGTTTATGGGTGGAAATAAAGGCTTGTCCCACATTAATTTTCTATGGGAAAAGTATTGGGTATATAAAGGCTAAGTTTAAAGATGGGTTTGGGCCCCAAGGAGCACCCCACTTTTGTGGAAGGGGGAGGATCTATGGAACCCATGGGTTGACCCAATAAACCACACACGCGCGCGCCGCCATCCGGCCGGCTCGGTCCGGTGCTGGTGCGATTAAATTAATATTAAAATGGCTTGTGCCGGTTTAATATTTTTGGACGCGGGTTAAACCATACCAGAGTGAACCGGGTTGAACTGAACCGGTTCAAAATTTGAATTCCAACGGTTGCGTCCCTTCCTAAGGGCGCGTTTGGCTGGCACCGTTTCGAAGGGGTGCGATTCTTTCTATATATAGAAAGAATCCCCCTCCGAAACAAAACAGAACCCTAGCATCTGATATAGAATTTTTCCGTCTCTCTCTCTCTCTCTCGACTTCTGACGACGTGCCCAGATTCCGGCGACATTCAACGGTAAATCTCCGGCGAAGTACTGTCCAGAATTCCGGCGACTGTTCCAGACAGATTCTGACGCTTCATTCAGTCCAGAATTCCTGCAATTGTCTTAGAAATTCCGTACACGAATTTCTGTCCAGGTTTTATTCGGTTAATTTTATATTCGGTGTGATTAATTTCTGTGGAAATTATATCACTTTCTTCTGTGTTTCTATAGTCAATTTCAAGGTTGAAATTCTACAGAATTACTACTGATTTTCTATGTAGAAAATGCAGTATATTCATTTTCATATCATGTTGATTTTATCAGAAACGTCGTAGGTTTCTGTATGGAATTAAATGTCATAATTCTGTGTAGAATTAGACAAAAATTTCTCTTTGTTTTATATCATACATGATGCATACATTCCATACATTGAGAGAGTAAAATCAAAAGGTCGATTCGCTGAATCTTAATTATTGTAGTGCTATTTATTCAAGATTGTGATAATTTTATCCTGGAGATAGACGTCCGTTCGTCCCATGAGCACCTGTGTGGGGGACGAATCTGTATTAAGCTAAGAGTGGAAAACACTCGACTTGATCTCCCCTGCATCGCATATTTTATTATTTCATTATATGAGACTTGTTGAATCTATCATATTATGTTATTTTATACACGTTATTTATTGTTGCTAATTTCACCTTATGATGATTACATGACAATAATATTACTATGTTTCATTTCACTTTATTGTGACTACCAATTATATGAAAAACTTTATACAACACAGATATTATACTAAACCATCACTAGGATTAAAGAAATCAATAGTGGTTAGGTGAGAACTTTATCATGAGCTCCATGCGCCGTTTAAAAAAATCTTTGAAATCAAATGATACAAGAAAAAAAAATCTTACCCTGGCCTACAAATAAGACTCAAATAATTAAAGCGACACTGTGCAGTGAGAAGGACCTTTTGTGGCTGGTGACATCCTTGTCGATAACCACCAAACATCGTTTTCATGAACGCGCGGCACTAAAATCTGCAACCGAACAATCTTATTATGGGATAAAACCTGCGCTCGCAACTACTCATCCATAATGAGCCGGAAAAAGTGTTGAAGAGATCTCACATGCTTGATTGATATACCTAGGTAAGCTTGCCATGAAATAGATTGGTAAAGCAAGAACCCCAAATCATCATAAACATCCGGAAATATTCGTTACAACTGTTGTAACATGGCATTATATTAATGTGATATAACGAGTCAATAATACATAATTATACGAGTATATTATATCATAATCATCAAGATCTGATATTCATTGAAGCGATAAAATTTAAATGTTAAACTCAACACTTCTAATGGTTAAGATTTATATTATTATGTGGCTCTAAATTATTAATTTGTTATATCAAATCATAATATTCGCATGGTACCACTATTTTAGACCATGTGAATTGCACTTTCTTGCAGAGATCATGGAGGAAAGGTTCAAATGCATAGACCCATAAGCCACCATCACCGTAGTGGCAGGAAGACTAATGGCATAGTATTAAAGGCCTGTTTATTTGGGTTTTTTTCAAGTTTATTTTCACTTTTTTGCTTAAGATTTGAAGCTTTTTTGCTTCTTTTTTTTTTACTTATCTCCTTATCTTATCTTGTTAAAAGCAAATTTTTTTTTAAAAATCTAACTTTTTGGCTTATAAGTCAAAAAAGTAAAATAAAAAAAAAATTATACTAAACGTGCCTTAAATGTATATAGTGTGCTTTTTTTTAAGCAGCATATGAATAAAAAAGTTTTTTTGTTACTGCAAGCCTTCGACTGATCACTCTCTCAAACTTGTGTGCAGCTTGTCCACAAGCACCACTACTCCATTTCTCACCTGATAAACAGTAATAAACACTCATATGTGTTGTGGGCCTTGCGGCTGCTGGATTCAAGCCCACGTCTCTACGGCCAACATGTAGAACTCTTTCAACTAAACTTCAGCTACATAATGTCTCATCTTTTCTTAAAACTTTTACACAGCTCGTCTAGATAAAGGCTCCAATAGGTTTCAACTTTCATCTCTTAAACCCTTTTGCCTTTCAAATTAGCATTGCTCACGCAATATTTTGCTCAATAAAATGTCTATTTTTTTGCTATTTATCGCTCCTTGCATTGTATCTTTGATGTTCCATTGTGTGTTTTGCGTGGGACTTGACTCTTGTGTTTGCTAACTTTTTGAAAATGAAGAGACCATTTACTTTTTTTGCCACGGAGACCTTGGAGGTTTACCAAAACTCATTATCCACGAATCACAGAATCTCCAAAGAGGTAAAATGGTGTTTTCCTATTTCAAGTAGACCAAAACTTAACACTAACGAGAAATGCAAAGGCAACCCCTAATCCATCGAGATTGGGCTGGGATGTACTGGCGGACCAATGTAAAGATCAAGGAAGCCCGGACCCTTGGATTTTTAAAATTGTACTTACGCTTCATAATTTTTGTATATTTATGGTAAAAATTAATACTTTGGCTCTCCTTAAGTTTTGAAAATTCTATTTATATCCCACAATTTTTATAGTTTTTATGATAAAATTCTGAGTCTTAGTACCCGAAAACTCAAAAAAAAAATTTTCTTGACTTCTCAAAGTTTTAAAATTTTTTACCTTGACTCCCCCTCAAAAAAATTCTCGAGTTCACCCTTGCCTGGATGCAAGGTTTCTATAGGAAGCTGGAGGAGAGCACAGTCTAAGAAGCTAAGCTACGAGGAATATATATAGGCTTAACCATCCGCCTCTTCACGTGACAAGTTGTGAGAGGAAGGGCTATTATTCGAGGATTTTGTTATCACCAAAATTTAATTAAAAAAAAATGAGTGAGAGTGAAAGTGAAGTACTTGTTATTAGCATTTTTTTTTAACGTCAAGTATCATTTCTCATTTTTGTGAGAAATAATTATTTAGAGTAATGCTACGTACACTCCTACTGACTATTCTTCTCATTTGAGTAATGCTATTTCTCATTTTTCATTTGAGTTGGCACGTGCTGATAGACAGAAAGATATCAGCATGTGCCAACTCAGCCAGAATAGTTGAAGGAGTGGTCCTAACATTATTGAATTATTTAATGTATGCACCTCATTTCTCTCGCCGTCTATTAGCAAATGTCAACTTATCAAGAGTGATTAGAGAAGTAGCATTATTGAAGGTGATGGGTTTGTACAAGCGTGGGCCTGGTAGTTTGCATCAGTAGCAACATTAAATGTTCGTATGCCCATTCCAACCTTGTCTAGCTTTGCTAACTCGCCTTTTTCAACCCTTGTTGGTCGATGAGGACATTTTCTATCAAAGACTTCATGGACATAAATACTATTGAAGACTCGAAAATACTCCATTGAACAAGTCTTGGATAACATGGCATGGATCCCAAACCAAGCCCCATTAGATTCACAAACATTGGAACTCAATTTTTTTGAATCAAGAAAAATGGAGCAAATAGTTGCAGTTATGAACATATATCTTGTTTGCTGCAAGTTCTCATCCAAGGAAGTGCTAAAATACGGTATCCAAGCCACAAAATTACAATCGTTTGAAAGTTGTGCACGAATTGAAAATTAACTATTCAGTTGATCAATATGAAATAAAAGTTCTAGCACGCTCACACACAAAGTTCAATCCAGCTAAAAATAGTTGGTAATAAGATGTCACTCACATTTCACGTTAATTATTGTCTAATCAAAGAATTATCTCACTCAACACACAAATTCCTTTTTATTTTATTATTTTTTCTAGATACATACACATCCCTTTACTTTTGCATGTATCCAAACCTGGAGCGAAAGCTAACAGGCTGGGGAAGGGGAGGGGAGGAAAAATAATTGAAATTTTTTTTCCCTTTGTTTGATTCTTCCTAGAAGAAAAAGGGAGGAAAAAGAAGGTGGGGGAAGAAGGTTGGAAATATGAGGGAGAAAAAAAAGACGCTATCTCTCTCTTCTTTACTTCCATTTGCTCTTCACTATTTTTGCAAAACAAAACGAGAAAGAGAAAATTACTTTTCTTTTTTTTCCTTCCCTCCTCATGTTTCAAACTGGCTGTATTTTCGCACAACAAACGCCGTCGTTTACTTTATACTCGCAATGGTTGCTGGCCTTTTGGCATCAACGTTTTGTAAAACTCAAACTGTTAAAAAAGTACTACAATAATTAGGAATCGACTCACCTCCGGACCCTATCCACCGTACTCCTCCAGACTCAAGCCCCAAAAATGACATATATCTTGAAATGGATCCAACAGCCTAGGTGCATCCACGTGATTAAAGGAAAGACGTATAATTTTAGGAAAACTCCTTTCTTCACCTCTTAATCTGCTGTTATAGGGTTTCAATCCTTTTTTTATCCCTAAAACAACTTGGTCGTTCATCATTTCAGTACAAAGGCTTACCGATGACAATTACCCTTGATTTTTATTTTTGTTTTCTTTTTCAGAAGGTGGGGATAACTTATGTAAGTGTTGGGATCTGAGTTAGTAGTTTTGCTAGGTTTGATTTCCTTGCATTTAAGAAATTGGGTCAGCTTTGGTACAGGTATGTTTTTGCTATCATTTCATTGGATATTTGGATGACTTGAATGCTTTTGAGCCATGGATGCACTAATCAGCGACTCTCCGCTTGCGAAATGCAAAGTCTTGAACGGGTAATGTTATATATGAATTTAGCACACAAATTTCTCTACAGATTTGAGAGAGACTCAATTCTGAAACCGACTGCCAATGCCTAACTCCTGCACAGATTGCTCAAAAAATTAACTTTTGTCATTTTTAAGGACTTCCACAATCTCCAGTAATCATATGCCGAAAATTATGAATAAAGTAGTTTGTTGGAGAGAATGAAAAGAGGATGAAACAAGGAGAAAAAAAAAGAAAAAAGAAGGAGAAGAAATTTAGAAAGTATTTTTCATTTAATATTCTAACTCATTTGTAGCCTTCAACAATTTTCAGCATCTTACTTGCCTATAGAAGCTTGCCGGAAACGATGGAGAAGGGACAGAAGGCAGTTCTTTGGAGATAATGAAAACAGATGAAACGAAAAATAGAAATTTTGAAAATATTTTAACTTTAGAACTCTAAATAATTTGGACTCTTGTGAGCCTTTGGATCATTATATGGACACGTGGCAAGTGAAAAGTTAAACTCTGGAGGAGTTAGGACGATTGGAGTATGGAGGGGAACCGAACCTGAAAAATTACATACATCGAGCTCCATTAGCCGCCGTGTAGACGCCCCGTATCGCAGATTCGCAAGCACATATTTAGCTTTTTCCAAATCAAGAAAAACCTACGTTGTCCTTTCAACGGGTTGTGATTTGCTCTGGGAAAAGCAAAACCAACCCTGCCAATAGCAGAATCGGAATTGTGTTCATATTACACTCGTGACTTGTCGCTAGAAGATCACAGTCTCTACGTCAACCTCTGACCCTGTTCTCCACCAAACACTCTACATTATACATACAATGATACAAATACAATGGCCGCCGATTTCACTCATCATTCTCAGTTCATCACATCACCGCAAAATGGCCACCAATTTCACAAAACCAAACCCTAAGCCACTTCTCACTCTAATCTGTATATACATAGCTTTTATATCTATATCTGCCCTAGTTGATGCTCGAACTTTAGGGCTCAATTCGACCTCAGAAATCAACGACTCTCTCGTGAACCTATGGCCTCTGCCCTCAGAGTTCACTTTCGGCAGCGACACCCTCCTTGTCGATCCCGATCTCTCGCTCGCCGTCGGCGGCCACGCCGGCAGCTCCGCCATTGTTAAGGACGCGTTTGAGAGGTACAGAGCGATCATATTCAAGCAGAGCTCGTGGTTTTCGAAGTTGAAACTGAGGGGCAAGTCGGCGTACGATCTCAGCAAGCTTCGGATTATTGTCCATTCTGATAAGGAAGAGGTGAGTTAGTATTTATTCGAAATTGAGTGAGTTTAGTTGTTGACTTAGTGGTGAGCTTCGATTCCTTTCGAAATTGGATGATTCTAGTGAGTATTTGAAGTTACTTTTTAGTGGTTTTGAGTTTGTTTTGGTTGTTAACAGCTTCAACTTGGTGCGGACGAGAGCTATTCTTTAATGGTGGCAAAGAGCGAGGACCGTTCGATTATTGGAGAGGCGACGATTGAGGTAAATTGATACAAGAGCTTGAATTGTAAACTGATGGGGTGACTAAACACGAGTGGATGGACTGACAGTGAATTCGATAGTTCTTTGCTCATTGTAATGCTTTCTTTGTGTTGCAAATGCTTTTCTTATTCAGATCCGCTTATCACTTCTGACAGCATATCAGTTTTTACAATATTTCGGTAAATTAAGTTTACGCAGAATTTCCATCAGTTTGAACGTCTCTTGGGGGAAGAACTTAATTAAGAAGTAGAAAATGTGCTTATGGTGACAGGGCCATGGTTTTAAAAACGTGAATTTTCATTCAATTCGGTGAAGTTGTCCAAATCAGAATTTCTGACTTCATGGCCGGATTAAAAAAATCCTAGTCTTTAGGTATTTATTAGTTTTGACCGAAATTTTCTAAATTTCAGCCAATTTTTCCAAAAATTATTCTCAACTGAATTAATAAAAATATTAAAATATTTTTTCCCGAATTCCGAACTCAAAAATTTCTAAATATTCTGAATTTTCTGCCCATTTTTTATCCGAAATTTGACCAATTCTAATTCAGTCAAATTGTCCAAATGCAACTTTTTTGCAAATTTACACGTAAAGTTGGAGAAGTTTAAAACCGCGGACTAAGCATTGAAGTTCACGTATTCTAATTCTTTCATAGTGATGACTGCACTCGTTGTTTCATCAATGGAGATTCTGGTATTTTTCTGGCTATCCTAGGCCAACTACATATATTAGTTTCTCATTCTTTTCGGCTAACATACCGGGTGCATATGTGGATACTTGTCCAATGAGTGAGAGGCACTGATGTTTCTCTAGATTGGTATAATAATGAGGCTCCATTTTACAATATTTTAATATATTGAGATGAAGCGGGAAAACCTGATTCAAGTTATCTTTTTGCATAATATGAGCTTTCATCCCTTTCGATCTTACTTAGTAATTAGGCTTTGTCAATCAATAAGAATTTTTCTTTTGATGTATAAATCTTGTGTACAAGAGGAGGCTTTGCTTTTTTGTTTGAATAAAATTTTTACTTATAAAAAAAGAAAAGAATTGGAGGTCCAATATCCACACACTTTCAACAATGAAAACTTGAAACTAGGGGAGTGTAACATTATACCTGTGAACGTCACAAAAATTGTTTTCCACCTTTTCTTTTTTTGAGAAGTAAAAGTATAAAAATTAAAGGTGCCATTTTTCACATTGTCTTTTTTAATAGCAAATGTATGCACTAAAAGGAGGACAAACTGTGAACCAAGGAACAAAATTTTCATTTGTTTCTATCGAAACGGTCGAAACGTTTCCGTTTCCTAAGCGACCGAAATGAAACACGAGTAGAATAACGAAACACTACTATTTCCATCAAAACAATTAGAATATAGAAAAATGTATCAAAATGCAATGCTATATGCTAAAACAATAAGTTGTGTCAACCCGAATTTAAAAGTTTTCATAGATGTTGTACAATTTTCATTGAGAAAAATACAAAATGTTGTATTTTAATATTTATCACTTTTCAAATGTTTCTGAAACATTCGAAACATTTCCATTTCCAAGCCAACCGAAACAATCTCTCGAAACGAAATTTTGATCCTTGCTGTGAACACAATGACAAGGAGGTTCACATAAATAAAGAAAATGTAAAAACTTCAAAGACCAAAAACTCTGCAGAAAAAATTGTGAAGCAAATTCAAAACATATACATTTGACTAGGCGTATGCATGCCACTTAAAAATTCTAAAGGGGTATCTGTGTTTTAAGTTAAAAAAAGTCAACCTCTAATGGCAACGTCCATATTTCCCCCATATCACGCCAATAGTTTTTATGGTTCTTAAAATGACCTATAGCTTGTGATTGCCATCTTAGAGTCAGTGCTGACATGAAACCCACAAAACTCGATTTTAGCTACTACGTCCCGTGGTAAATTTACAAACTCTGCTTTGTAGGACCCCCTAACATGAAGTGGTTAAGCCTCCAATAGACTTCTTTCTACTTTTATTTTTATCAAAGAACATTTTCATAATCCATTAAAATTTAGAACTATATATCTTAAAAGTGCAGTCAAGGAAGCCATCTTTGAGGACATTGACACATTCTGTCTTTCTTTTTCAAGGACACAATACATTTCCTTCTAGAAATTCGAAGTTCTATATAATGATCACTTATTAAAGAGAAAGAAAATGGTTTTACGTAAGGAGTTATTGTTGACTTAAATACACAGACACAGAGACACACTTGAAAGTCTTTAGTTTCTCATAATAACAAATCCTAATTTCGCTTCTCATAAGTCACGCATGGACATTAATTGTTAGGTGAAGGGATAATGTTGCAAGTGCCATGTATCATGGGATCTAGAGAGCCAACCCTAACTAGCCCGCCATTCTAGCCACTTAGCCAACAAACTCTGCATCCCAAAGTTAGCACCATGACCCATGACCGCATTTGCGGCCTTTAGGACTTGCTTCCTGCCTGGGCTAGCATCAGGCTTCAGGTTGCAAGTGCCTACGCAATGCATGCATATCTCTAGGGGGAAGCCTATTTAGAGGTTATGACACAATTCCTAGAGGATTCCCTTAAGATGCACATTCTGGGAGATGGCACTTCTGACACAGTTTGTTTTGGATGTGTGCGGATATGATTTTAATTTTAGGAAGTTTCTCTAAGTATTGATAGATTTTCTGTTTATTGCAGGCAAATTCTGTTTTTGGCGCTTTGCGTGGGTTAGAGGTATGTACAATTTATTTATGGCCATCAAATTGCATGCCACAGTAGGTAGATACATATACATCAAGTGTTTCATAATAGGTTGCAAAGTGCCCAGTTTCTTATACAAAATGTGTGTTGGTGAGTGAGGACACTTAGTGTTCTCCTTTCAGTTTGTTTCTCAATGAATATTTTTTTCCTTACTTTGACGTGTCATGCAATCTTTGATTGTTGATGGACAATAGACAAAATATTTGTGGGGCTCTTTTAGTGGTCCAACATATTGAGCCGTACACGGTAGTGCCAGTTGATTCATGATTCATTGGCTGATAAATTGTGGTGATTGCCTTAGGATGATTATACTTGGGACTATTTATAAGCAGCAACTATTTGCATGCTTCAGTGACTATGCAGAGCAGAAGGGCTTTTGAGTTGCTTTTGGTTTCCATTGTATCTTTAACTTTTGTTTCAATATTCATGTTGTTGGACATTGCGGTGTTATGTCGAAATGTCACTTTGAAGAGAACAAATAGGAAATCAAATTTTTTTTAGCTTTTATAGTTCGCATGTGTGTTTATGAGGCTATAACTAAACTTGATGGAAGAGCTATATTGCCTGGAACTTATACCTCTCCAAAAAAAAGCGAGAAATCTCACTTTACCACCCTGTGGTTTGCCTCGAAAACATGTTGCTGCCCCCTTGTGGTTTAAAACACGAAATGACTAAAGTGGAAAACTGATTGGATTTTTGGTATACATGGAAATGTCCAAAATACCCTTGTTCTTTTCTCTAATTTCTTCTTCTTCTTCTTCTTCTTCTTCTTCTTCTCTCTCTCTCTCTCTCTCTCTCTCTCTCATGACCTCCCAAAACCATCCACCACCATAGCCATCTTCCTCTTCCCTCTCTCTACCTTACAATCATGCGTCAATGGTGGATTTAATGTTTCAAGATGTATTTTGTATCTTGGTTTATTCAGTAAATTAGACAGTTAAGATGTCCCTCACCTGTGTTATACTTCTTGTCCATACAGGCATTTGTACATTTACTAAGAGAAATAGATGACATCATGACAAGATAATTAAAACATAAAAAATTTACTGCTGAGCAGACAGATAATGATTAAGCATGTCTAGGATGGCAGCTCAGAACTGAACAGGTCCTTTTTAACAGTAGTATCAGTTGAGTCAATCAGATGTCTTAAAAAGGATCATCCTTTTCTTTTGCTAAGATGACTCTTTTTTTTTTTTTTAAGTAAAAGAGTTTCTGAATGACAATCCACACAATCATGCAACCATGCTTCTTGTTATGTGGGGACCATTTATTGAGGATTCCTGCTCAACTTTCACATCTGGTTATATTGACTATTGACACACTTTCTAGTTTTAAGGCTCACATGAGATATGTCATAGTCAAATAGGTATGCTCTCAGTAACCAGGGGTGTCCAGATTTAAGTGATTACAGACATTTTTCCTCCAGCAATAACATTTTGTTATGCTAAGTAGCTTAAGGGGTGATGTGAAGTCCCTCCCTCAATTTCTCTATATTTTTAATTTTCGTTTTATATTTTTTCTCCAGACATTCAGCCAATTATGTGCTTATGATTACATAACGAAAAGTGTACAAGTATATAAGGCACCATGGTACATACAAGACAGACCAAGATTTGTGTATCGTGGGCTTCTGCTTGGTAAGCTGAAGTTCTTTCATTGACAGGTTATGTAAATTGGCTGAGTTACTTATAAGTTATAATCCTGTACTGGAATGTTCAATGATGTCAATTATGTTTACGTAATCTTGCAGATACTTCAAGGCACTATTTACCTGTTGATGTAATTAAGCAAATAATTGAATCCATGTCATATGCTAAGCTGGTAAGATATGTTGCTCACCATTTCTTCTGCTGCGTGTATTTCAAATTTGAATTTGGTGTAAGTATTCGACTAATTATTATCCCATCCTCTTCTTCTTTATAAACCTGCATGTAATTCTGATATTGAGAATTGCATTCAGTAGAATGTGCTTCATTGGCACATCATAGATGAAGAGTCATTTCCACTAGAAGTACCTACATATCCAAATTTATGGAATGGGGCATATACAAAATGGGAGCGCTATTCCGTTGAAGATGCTTATGAAATTGTCCAGTAAGATTTCTGTATCTTATTCTATGCTCAGACACAAAAGCTTTAAATGGGTTCTCTCCAATATACTTAACTCATTTCTGTAATAAAATGGACTTAACTATCCTTTTCTTTTTTATTTTTCCCTTTTATCTTTCTTTCCTGGAGTGAGTCCAATTAATATAAATCCATACTGTATGCTACCACTCGTATAATGCTAGAAAGTATCAAAGTTGTCCTGAACATTGCGTCGAATTACATGTTGGACTAGTGACACTGCATGTTTTGTAAGTGAGTGCATTTAAAGAGGTATGGACTCAGAGTTTTGCCTTTGAAAAGGCAAGGAAATGTTAAAGAAATAATGTGTCAAGTAGAAAAAGCATATCCTGATTTACATAGAGTTCAAATCTATCCGTGTCAAAAATATAAAGCATTCGCATTATGAGATGATTAATAGTTTCAAGTTGTTCTTATAACATTATCAGTCTATCTTTCCATTGTTAATAGTATGTTGCACACAGATTACCATGCTGTCAGCAGCCATGGTTGTATTTGAGGTCTTCAACGTGGTTGAAATGAAGATTTCTTTGTGAAGGCTATATTTCTTTTATGTCAAAACTCTATGAATGAGCTTTTAGCTTTATGTTAGAAGTGATCTAGATCCCTTATGAGAGGGAAGATGTGCTTTGCTTCTGGCACTTTGCTCTCTCTTCACATGAATTAACTCTATAGTACAATGTACATCAGGCAATCTTGGGCTGAGATTAATTGTGATCTGATGCCCCTTTTTGCTCAGCAAAAAAAAAAAAAAAAATTGTGATCTGATGCAAACAGTACATGAACAAGAATAGCAATGTACATTGGACTAGATTCTAGATATTATGATGTGTGAACTATTCTAAAAGACAGCTGATGAGCATTGGATAAACAACTCATAGAAGTCACAAGTGCTCCAAAAGTGAACAAATGAATCCTGATTAAATATCTTCATTAAACCCTAAAACAAGATTTAACCAATTTGATTCAAGTAACTCACTTGCCTGTGAAGTTAAAGCAGCATTCACACTAACATCCCCTATACCAGAAGTGTATGACTAGTAAGGTATTGTACAACCATTGAACTCCTAGAAATTGAGAATATGACCTCCCTAAGCTGATGAGTTTCAACTGCCTTTCATCTATGGTATTTTCCAGCCTGCAATGCAAGTTGATAAGCTCCTTATATCCATCTGCTTGGCCACCAAATACATTATGATTGAAATTTAATCCAGGCCAATTAATATCCTCTAGTTCAGATAGCCCCTTGTGCAATAAACAAACTTATCTGTATGTGCAATGACAGACATCGTTGACAAAAATTTCAAAGTGCTTAAATAGATTTTGCTTATGGTTAATGGATTCTTCCACTATTCTATTGTTTGCTCCCATATTTGATTTTGTGGCTTTTGATTGAGGTCACATGATTCTACTGCCAGTTGCCTGCAAAGTGCAGATTGTTCGCTCCTCTAGTGTGTGTTTCCTATTGAAAGAATGAGTAACAGTAGTGACCAAATTATTGTATTTTTGGGCTATGGAGAGTGGTACGTCTCATCTACTTATCAGGAAAAAAGAGTTGTACTTCTTGTCCAACAAGGAATTTGGGTTGAAGGCTTTATAAATAGATTGTATACATAATACACCCCATTTTGCCCTTCCTTTTATGGTAGATGGCCAGTGCCATTTCTTGTTTCCATGGAATGGTGGAAGGCACACACGCACAGGCTATGTTACATGGACTCTTCTAAAATGTATGAAGTACTCATGTCAAACACTTGACATTTGGGTAATGCTGTAAAAGTATGGGTATGGATGTGTTTGACATGCACTGTTGACATTCACCTAACAAAAATGTCTAATAACTTGAATCGACCATATAAATATGCATAGAACTCCCATATTATGCATGAAATGCTTTATAGTAGTGTCTTGTAAGCACTATTTTATCTTATAAAGTAAAATAAGTATATTAATGAATATGAGTATTTTGCCGTGTCTCTATTTTCTTGGACATGAGAATTAGACGAATCTAACACTTAAGACATAAACCCACACCCATACTCGAGTCCATGTAACATAACCGACAGGAAAGGCCTTGCAAGGAGCCGTACCTGTTCCATCCCCTCGCAAGGAGCAGTTCTTTATACCAGAAAATGATATATATGTTGTGTCGTTGCTCGTGAATTTTGGTCTAGTTTATGTTTTCTTATTTTTTTATTTCATGCTCTTGTGGTTATTTAATATGCTAACAGTGTGCTTTATTTCATATCTCGTTGCTGTCAAATTTGAAAGCTTCGCCAAGATGAGAGGTGCGTGTTATCTTTCAATTTTTTTCGACCGTTGAATAAATATTTTTTTAATATGCATGTGGGTGCGTATATTGGTTTAGTTGGGATTACTAGTTTCACAGTTTCTTCCTTGTATTCCAATAAACTTAGTATTCTGGGAACATTTGTTTGTGTAATTTATGATTGAAACAATCAAATTCTTCCTTCCACATTGACAGGTTTAGGCTTTACTGAGCATCAGTGAAGTTTGTTTACTCTTTTTGGGTTTAAATGGTCTGTCTTTTTTCTTGAAAATATTGGATAACTTTTTGGCAGGTATCAATGTTATGCCAGAGGTAGACGTACCCGGCCATGCAGAATCATGGTAAAAAATTATTAGACATCCAGTTGCCTTTCTGTTCTTTTCAAGTTCCTTGTCATTCTGCAGTACAATATCTAATTTCCTTCCAGGAAAATTTTGAATGTTTGGAAAGGAATTATGCCTTTGCATTTCAATTTGTGTTTGTAAAGCGGGTTCAAATCTGGGACTCCTGTTTCTGTTCTATGCTTTTGTGGCAACAAAGCTGAACAATAACTAATTTCCTTCCAGGAAAATTCTGAATGTTTGGAAAGGAATTTTGCTTTTGCATTTCAATTTGTGTTTTGTAAAGCGGGTTCAAAGGGGAATGTATCCTAAATTCGTAATACCCATACAAACGCTAGTAACTGCATGCATGAATGCACATATTGAGATACGTATGTATTGCAGGCTGATACTTGTGTAACATATTGACTTCTGCTCAATTACAGATCCCAAACATGCATAGACATGTCTTCATGCTTGTACCAAGAACTATTCATGATCTGCCTGGGTGACTCTAGGAAATTTGGTTATGCATAAAGGCTAACTGAGAAACATAAGACAGGCATACAATAATGATCGTAATGCAGGCTGCACATTTGTAGAACCTTCCCTATTTTTCTTATGTTGAGTGCAACCTTTTAGTCTGTGGGTTCATGTCACAAATTTTGTTTCGGAAAATACTGGATGCTCTTATATTTTCAAATTTACTCAGAACATTATTAACCAACAATTTGTTTTTCCTTTTTTGGATAAGTTAACATTATTTCCCAACAAATGCCGGTTATATTTAAAAAACTAGGGCTGTTGAGAAAATTGAGCTGATTGCAAATCCAGCTCAGAATTAGGTTGCAGTGAAGATTGTTCAGGCTTATTCACCAAAACAGCATATAGGAGTTTGACTTATCTACTGAATGACTTAATATGTTTATAACTTTACATCTGCTTCCCATGCAGGGGCGCTGGGTATCCTGATCTTTGGCCTTCGGCTTCCTGCAGGGAGCCTCTGGATGTTGCAAAAAACTTTACTTTTGATGTGATTTCTGGGATTCTGACAGGTTAAGCACATGTTTAGATGCTGCTTTTGTTTGGATGCTTAACTGTATGATCAGTATATTCTTTTCAACATTCTTCTGCTGTTCACATTTTTCTATTTGATAACTTCCCCAAGCAATATTGCACATATCTCGTTCTTTTGGGTCCGATGGTGATGGGCTAATTTGAAGTTTCTGTGTATGCCAAGTATTTCTCCGAATTTATTATATGACTATTAATTTTGAGTGCATCCATATTACCAGCTGCTTTATCCAGCTGGACACCACATGATTCGTAGATCATGAGGTGGACTGCCATATTATATTCATATGCATGCATTTCTCATGCTATGTGCATCATAAGAAGTATTGAACCAAGTACAGAGAACTCTGCAAGTAAAATTTGAAATTCAAAAATGTAATACGTAGCATGCCTAATGCTTGGGGGGAAAATATGAGGTCTCCATTTGTCATCATTACTAAAACAATAGGGCTTTAGTGCTATATATAAATAATTAATGTACTATTCATGCACTATTGCTTGGCCAACATCAAGTAGTTCCAAAGGCCATGCTGCTCAATTACTGGTTTCTTGGTGACCCATTTTATTCATCAACTTGAGTTATCCTTGTCCAACTCCCATATTTTCATTCTTAGCATGATACTATCCTAGAAAATTCATGATTTATTCCAGAAATTCTAACAATTGATAAGATCAGACAAGTCTTACAATATGAACCAACATTGAAACTATTGGATAGATGCGATAAATCTGAATCACCTCATTTCCCCATTCTTACCTTTTTTCTTTTACAGTGAAAGACACTAACCCTACTAGGGTCTTCTAGAATATCTAATTCTGGCCATAAAAGAAAATTTTAGTAATAAAAAACTCTTATGCTTTACATCTTAATGATCTTTTCCCTTTAAGCCTGACTGATTAATAAAACACAGTTTTCTGCTGGTTGACAGCTATTAAAACCACCAATTTCCAATGGTTGCTTGGAATCTGTAGTTCATAGTCACTTGAATAATTACCTTCCAAACATATCCATGCATTATCTTTTAGTCCTTAAGACTAAGAGTTCAGTTCTTGCAAGAAGATTGCATACTGTGTTTTAGGAGGTATGAAAGATTTTCTCTCTTTCAGGAGAAATACTCATTTTTAGTTTTTTATTCTGCAGATATGAGGAAAATATTTCCATTTGAGCTCTTCCACCTGGGTGGTGATGAGGTTCATACAGGTTAGTAGTATGACTGGTCTCTTATTGGGTTTCCCTCTACCTTTATTGAATGTCTTTTCTTCTCTGGCTACAATTCACCTATCAATTAAAAAGTAATTGGGTGAGAGCCCATTTGGTAGCGCAAATTGCCTTATTGCATGAAAGGTTCCAGTTTGAATTAACATTCAAAACCTATGATTTGTAAATAAGTTAATTCAAATTGGTGTGGTTAACATTCAAACTTCATCTTGGAACACATTTTGCAGCTTCTAATTTTAGATTAAGTAATTTCATGTTTTAAAAGAAATGACTAAGTTTAACTTTTCATGAAGTAAAATCAATAGATTTTTGTCTTGTTATTTCATCGAAAACTTATCTAATATGTAAGTGGACTAATTCTAAAACGGCCTAATTATATTTTTGGGACAACCAAATGGGGTACCTAACTGGTTTTCTTGTTCAAGCTGACATTTTACTGTCAACCTAGAAGGATCTAAGGAAAGGGAAATTATTAAAGGAATAAATGATTTTTGGATTTATACCCATAGATTCTGTAAAGAGAGAGAAGGTGACAAACCAAAGGCTTACTTATTTTTGCGGTAATGTTGTCTTTTTTTTCATAAATTAATGCGATTTTGAATCAATGAACTGTCTTTTACTTCTCTTTCTATAACTTTGCCCTTGATTGTTTTCTGACCGGAAATTTTAGGTTTTGAAACTGTTGTTTGGTTTATCTTCAGCTTGAGCAATCATGTTAGAATACAAAAATAATCAGTTCAATTCTATAGGCAGATGCTATAACTGATAATTCACTCAGGCAGTCACTATATTGTCATGGCTTCAATGGTTATGAAGCTATTTTAATGATAAGCAGACAGAATGGTAAGAACACCTAGCAAAACACTAAGTTGTGTTAATAATGAAGAGAAGTTTGCTTCTATCTTTGAAATTGCACTATGTCATTAAAGTTCATGTAGGATTTCTGTTAGATTCATTATCATTGTTTATTAGGCTAAAGAAATGCATGTAACACAGAAGGCATTGTGTTTTTTATGTTTTCTTATTAATTTCCAAAAAGATGTTATCTCCTGTTACAATTTGGCTATTGATAAAGAAAACCTCTGTGCGCACGCATGGGCGTGCATGTATACATATTTAACTTTTTCTTCAGAGACTGCTGGACAATGAGTTTTCTGCTTCTATGACTTCTGACCTCTTTGCTACATTGAAATGTTGATATTCTACAGATTGTTGGACCTCTACTCCACATGTGAAGCAATGGTATGTTCCTCACCTTTTATAGTTTGGTATCCTTCATGGTTGTCAGTGACCTACAATTCCCATAGTGAATTTGTACTCATTATGCGTAATAGGGTTAGAAACAGAATATTGTAATTCGATCAGCTTAGGACATGACAGAGCGTGTGTGTTTTATGTTCTTCTGAGTGAAAGCCTTATGTTTATCAATCATGACCCATATGAGCCTGAGATTTGTATAAAGATTTCTAATCCTCATGTTTGCTATATATGGCTCCATATGCAGGCTTCAAGATCACAATATGACTGCTAAAGATGCCTATCAATATTTCGTACTCAGAGCTCAAGAAATAGCCATATCCAAGAACTGGACCCCTGTCAATTGGTATTTCCTATTTTATATCGAGAAGTTGTGAATTGGATATCTAAAGTGAATGGTGCCTTAAAATTTTCTGCAAGACAAGTTTTCAGAAGAGCCTTTCTCAGTTGTTCCTGTTTTGCTTTTATTAGGATTGATGAAAGTTTTGCAGGCCAATAGATAATTAGGGTAAGCCATCATGCAACCTTAAATTAAGAGAGTTTCTGTATTATATGGATTCATCAGAAACTCTTCACTAAACCTACTAGTAATAATTATTTAATCAAAAGAGGGATGATCAGAAACTCTTCACTAATCCTACAAGTCTTAATTATTTAATCAAAGGAGGGATGATTTAAGAGGTGATTTCGTGTGACGTGTTCCTCTTGTATATATTTACTATTATAAATATTACTCCCACGATGTTCTGAAATAATGATAGCAAGGTGTAACAATAATGACTTTTCTTATTACAGGGAAGAAACCTTCAATGCATTTCCAACAAAACTCAACCCACGGACTGTGGTGCATAACTGGTGAGTTTCAGATTGGATTTCCATGTGCAGTTATACAATTATATTAAGCCAGAGGCGTTATGGTCCAACTTGTAAACAATGTTATCTATCTGCAGGTTGGGCAGTGGTGTTTGTCCAAAGGCCGTTGCACAAGGTTTCAGATGCATTTTCAGTAATCAAGGTTTTTGGTATCTTGACCACTTAGATGTCCCCTGGGATGGGGTATATAATGCTGAGCCACTGGAAGGAATAAGTAATGCATCTCAGCAACAACTTGTTCTTGGAGGAGAAGTTTGCATGTGGGCTGAGACAGCTGATGCCTCCAATGTTCAACAAACAATATGGCCTAGGGCTGCGGCAGCTGCAGGTATGCCAATTGATACTCCAACAAGGAACTAATTGTAGTTGGAATTCATTTTCATTGTTATGAGCTGGTAGCTGTTAGAGCAAACATTGTGATTTAACGGTCTTTCTTAGGCCCCGTTTGGTGGTGCTGTGGCTTCTAATGAAGTGCTTTGATTTTAAGAGCTTTGCAGAAAAGTGGTTGTTATAAAGTGGTTTAGTACTATTTGGTGTGCTGCACTTGAGAAGCACTTTTATATTGTCTTGTATGTTAAAGCACTATAGTTAACTGCTTCACTGGAAAGTGCTTTAAGGCAAAAAAAAAAAAAAAAAAAAGAACTCTACATGTCAAAGTGCTTTCAATATGCCACCAAACACACCCTAAAGGAGTTCAAGGGTGCTTTCAAGCCTAATGTGCCAAAGTGCCAAACGGAGCCTTAGTCTTCTATTTAGTGATATTAGATTGGTTCTTGATTGTTATATATATATTATAAAAACATGTTTTGAATACATAAGAGCTGCTTTAAAATTTTCAGTAAATTAGTTTTTCTTCTTCCTTTCTTTCCATTCTCTGCAATGCATGTCAGTGCTTTAGCCAGTAATTGCAATTTACATGCATCTAGTTTGTTGCATTTACAGTGCATCATTACGAAGTTGTTATATTCTTCACTTCGAAGCAAGTCAGCACCTACTTTTTTATTTTAGGGTATTTTCCCCCTCTTATTTTTTCCTTGGGTTCCAAAGTCTATCGGAAATGGACTGATTCCATGTTCTTGGGATGTCCAAGCACCAATCGGTGTGTGAGTGCCCTCCCTGAACCTTTTGAACATCCATGCTGCTCTTTCCCTTTAGGTATTTTGGTGATTTGTCTTCAAAATAATTCTTGGATTTGGAAACTTCGAAAGGGTGTCTAGAAGAAATACAATTAATTATCTTTAATGTTCAAATCGGAAGGTTTTTGATGCTAAAATGCTTGAGAGCAAGTAAGATGAGAGATGTAAGTGAGCTTGGAACAAGTTAGGTGTTCAGTTTCAGGAGGTTGTGGATTTTTGAGAAAGGATGATCGTTTTGTTAGAAGACCGACTTCGGTTATTTAATTTTATTATTTATGTTAGAGGTAGATAGGTTGATTCTGCTGCAAATTTTCTATAAGCAAGAATTTTTTCCACAGTCTTCTCCTCTATCTCCAAGTATTTTTCGTCAGAGTCATGGTGTGAGACACGGGAACAACTCATTCAAATTTCTGGGATTACGGCATTTTCGATAGAAATAGCTTCAAAACCCAAGAAACGTTTTAACTGAATCAGCACTTTACTCTTATTCTTGCAACAGATCCAAGATTAGGATCTGGAATGAATTTAATGAAATAAAGCAAAATTACAAACACATAGAGCAAAGAAAGACAAATTACATTGTTTTGCTTAAAGCCTATGTATATAATAATTTGCAGTTGTGACTTGCACTTGAGATGGTGACACAAGACAGCTTGGTATTTAGCATTGTTGGCCTACATTCTAGGAGAAAAGTGGTGGGTTTGAAGATTTGAGCAAAGGAATGGGCTTAGGTTTTATGAAAACAATGGATTTCAATAGTGAGATTTATATTTGGATGATTTAATTGATGTAAACAGTATAAAGAAATGGAAAAGTACCTTACTCCATGAGGGATGGATTGAGATTCACACTCAAATCGACAAATGACTTCCACTCATACTTCAACCAAGAAAATGCTTCCACTCAACTCTAAATTTCGTTTTATAGCTAGAGACCCTTTGTACAGATATCAGAAACCCATATAAAAATTGACTCATTAATGCTGAAACATATA
Source organism: Euryodendron excelsum (assembly GCA_033060915.1). Classification (NCBI taxonomy): domain Eukaryota; kingdom Viridiplantae; phylum Streptophyta; class Magnoliopsida; order Ericales; family Pentaphylacaceae; genus Euryodendron; species Euryodendron excelsum. The sequence goes on along the minus strand of CM065390.1, from coordinate 14,079,339 downwards.
AGACTGGAACTCCAACAAAGCAGACAGTTTCTAAACAAAAAAAAAACTCGGGATTGTAGCCTAATAAATGACTCCCCACCAACTTAGAATGGAACTCTTAAAATAGGAAACTAAACCGAAGTGGAAATTGGAGAGCGTAGAATTTCTAAGAATAAAATGTTCACCAAAACAACTTTCGAGATCTCTTATAATGGCTTAAAACTCATCCTAACGAATAAAAAGAAATGAAAGAAAACAAAATAAATAGCCCCAACTCTAAAATCAGTAAAATACACCCACATTAAAAAGGTAATGACTTGTGATTTCTTAGGATATGTTTTTGACATTTCGTCTTGTTGCTCCTGCATCAGATAGAATGGAAGGACAAAGGGAAATCTTATCATTCTATTCTCGTTGGAGGTAGAGATAAAGTTTTACTTGGAAAAGCATATCATGGTTCGGGATTCCAACAAAGGTGTCTCTCTTTATTTGAATAGTGGCTTTGGATTCTATCCTCACAATAGGTAAGAGGGGAAGAGAGGCTTTTTGCTTCCAAATGGTGCTCTATGCGTAGGAAGACAGAGGAGTCTATGAGTCACTTATTGAGTTATTGTTTCACAATGAGGTGGCTAAAGACTGCAGGAGTATGTTGTTCACCATTTTTGGACTGGTTTGGGTGATGTCAGGCTCCATTCTCCAATTTTGAGAGACTTGAACAAATGGGTGTCTTCCTAGGAGGAGGAAGGCTTGGAAGATAAGGGCTATATGTTGATGAGGTTATGGAGGGAGAGGACTTGCACACTTTCGAGGACGTTAGGATTGCTATCCATGGGCATATGATGAGTTCACTTTATTCTTTTCGATTTTGACTAAAAGTAAATTTTTGACAGGTATTTCTATTTGGTGGATTTTATAGGAGAGCTTAGTAGCTGCTATATGGTTTTGTTTTGTATACTTTTGATGTAAAGAGGTTTTGCTCCTTTTTGTGCTATTATAAATACAATTATCTTACTTATCAAAAGGAAAAAAATAGAGATGACCAAGCCTTCTAGCTGACCCTAAGTAGTTACGGTAAAAGCTTGTTGAGTTGCCTTGATTTAAGTTTACCAATCGGTAATACCATCACGCTTTTGGGGATTCACACGTCCCATTTGTTGTTTTTATCTTGGATTTGTATCCTTCTTCTCATGATACTTTATTATAGCATGTTTGCAGGTTTGGATAATAGTGGATATTATTTCTTTTTGCAAGGCATATATTTTTTCTTTTTCTTAGATTTTTTTTTTTCCCTCTATCCTTTCCTTTTGCAAGGCCTTTTCTTTTTCCTTTTTCTTTTTTTTTTGGGGGACTGTGAAACATCCTAGTAACACTGACTTTGTTTTCCTCTTTAGAGCGTTTATGGAGCAAGAGAGAGGCCATATCTACTGGAAATCTTGCCATAACTGCATTACCGAGGCTGCAATACTTCAGATGTCTCTTGACTAGGCGCGGGGTTCACGCTGCTCCAGTTACAAATAAGTATGCTCGAAGTCCTCCAAGTGGCCCAGGCTCATGCTATGAGCAATAATTCTATTAGCCTGTCAGGTAATGTCATACCTTTGAAGCTGCTTTCAACATTCTGTACAATGTACGGGCTTTCCAGAAGGTCAATTTCGTTGCTTCAGTGCAACATCCCTTAGTGGTTTGATATCTTTTGGTTGTTAATGTCAAGATACTGTTGCTTTTATGATTAAGTGCATCTGATCTAGTCGCTGTAATTTGGAGATGATGTTGTTGTTGTAATAACATGGAGTATTAATGTTATTTTCTTGATTTTTTTTCTTCCAATTTACTTGCTTAATCTATATGAAAGCATATTTATGATTTTGAGGGAAACTGCCCCTTTTTAACTTTGCTTACACAAATAAATGCGTCCTTGGGACACTTTAGGAGAAAATTGATCCACCTTACTAGAAGGGGAGGTTTTCCTGCCATGGGCGGGCTATCCGCAAGAAAGACCTTGAAAAATTGTGGGAACATAGCTGACCTTGTCAAATAATCCAAAGAAAACCTGTAAATGGTAAGAATTACTGTTGACATAGTCATAGGCTGAACTTTTCTATTCAATTATGTTCTAGCTTGAATTCAACTTCTTGTCAGTTGACTTCAATGTTGCTGACTGAATCTTTGTGTATAGGGGTCTTTCTAATTTCTCAGGTAAGCTTGACTTAAGGTCCTCCTACTAAGTTCAGAAATTTAGTCTGAGGACTTTGCGTGACTAGAATGACTTGGAACAGCAACAAAGTCTTAAAACTTTAAGATTGCATAGATGACCAAACTAATCCACAGATATGCTCCTCTATTTTTTGTGCCGTCTCTCTACTGTTTAACTTCCCAGTTAAAAGTAGTCAATAGACTTCTGAGGTTGCCTGTGTGCATCCCTTAGGCCCTGTATTCCTAGGTTCAACAAGGATCAGTCTTGCAAAGACTTGAGTCGTATGTCCATCATCACCACTTATGAGCTTCTGTTCTTTTCATTGACAGTGGAGAGTGATAGTCATAAATCAGAACACTTAACAGAACAAAAACTTGCAGAAGTGGCCTTCTTTAACTTGTCCTAAATCATCTGCTTATGCTGTAGGTTTTCTTTATCATGCTTAATGTTCTTTGGATACCCATAGCCAGGAATCTCTATGCTGTGATTAGGAACAAATGGAAGAGAAAGCCTTGAATGCACGCGCCTCTGTGAAGGTATGTTTTTCTCGACAGTGCTGTTCATGGAACTATGCCTCCATTGTCGTCCTTCTTGTCACATAATTCCACTCAACTCAATGAACCTTCAAATCAAATTATTTGTAGTTGATTTGGCAGATTTATTTTTTCCTGTTGGTTTTTTTCAATACCTTATCCTCCATTATGTTGATTTTCTCCACCATAGGTTTTTAATGATAAGGGATTAACGAGAAACATACATGAAAGCAGTGATACAAAACAAAAAAGCATATATGTATTGAAGAAGAAAAAGGTGACATATCACTTTTGTTGACTGTATACCACTGACTTCGAAGTAGCCTTACTTGGTGGTTGATATATATATATACTCACCTTCACCTTCTTCTCATACTTTGTATGCTATTTCTGCTTGTTTTTGTATTTCCAAAGCCTCTTCTTCTTCTTCAGGAAAAATGGAAGAACAAAAAACGAAAAGAACGTTTACAAACACCTTTTAGAGCATTGATAGGTATACAGACATGCATACGTACATATATAATATTAATATATATCTGAAGGTGTCTTCAAATCAACAACCAAAGCATTTTTGGTTGTTAACCCAATATCTTCTTGGGTAGCTACCATTTGAGTCTCAAGATCCTATAGCTCCTGTTATCTCTTTCTTCTTCTTCTTCTTCTTGTGTTTTTGGGTACATCAGAATCTGAATACAGGAGGGACTAAGCCCTTTCGAAAGAAGTTCTTTGCTAGGAAGTTCTTACTTGTTCCACTCCGTATTTGCTAGTCCGCAGACTCTGCGCACTGGTTTCCTTCTTGACGATGTGCTTTCTCGATTTGTATTTATGGAATTAGAGATCGAGCTCTTTTGTTATTCATACCTACTAGAAAGCTGTTTTAACTGTTAAAACCTTAGTATCCAACGAGTGAGGTGAAAATTAGATTTGATCAATCTCACACCATTGTGTATTTTAGCTGTAATTTTTTAAAAAATAAAACAGGAAAATAATGGAAGTTTTAGGCATCTTTAACCTCAAAAATGTATTCAATTAGCTTCAACAGTGCAAGAATTTGAGATTTTTTGAACGGAATTCATGAGCGAGGTTTTCAATTACTTTTGCAAACTCATTCTTTTTGAAGTATTTTTCAAAGAAAAAAAAAAAACTTTGTTTTTCAGCTTAAACATGAGAACAAGTTTCTATTTTATATTCTGATTCCAGCCATGGAATTGGCCCGTTATTGGATTGTTATAGAAGTGCTTGATAAGCCATCAGACTGGACCAAAATATAAAATAAAAAGATAGCCATCACAAAATTGGAAAGTTTCTTTTGATTAGGAAAAAATCTTAAAGGCTAGATTTTTCTAGGGGTGGCCCAGTAATTATGTGGACCCCATAATTTTTTTGTGATATGTCATTATATATGTAATGTATGAAATTTACATAATTTTTGTTATGTAATTTTCGTTAAAGGTAAGTGTAATTACCCTTTAGTCGAAGGTAATAACGCGGTCGTTTCAGAGAACCTGAGTTTGTAACGAGAATCCAAATCCAACGTGGGATTTCTAGTGGAGAGGCCAAAAAGAGTGAAAGGGGAACATAAAGAAAAAGAGAAAGGGAGGACAGAGGAAAGCGCATTGTTATTGGAGAGTTATTACTCTCACCCCTGACGCGGGAGGTGGGATGATGGAACTACCGAGTGAATTTTTTGTCTTATTTTGTCCTTAAGTGTTATTGGTAGTTAAGAAACCGTTTATTTGTTTTATTTGTGAGTTAAATATATATTAATAGTTTATATTTTATTTGTTATTTTATTTTGATTAATTTAGTTTTTTTACAAAAAAAAAATAAATAAGAGTCACATCAATAAATAGAATTGTTAATAAATATGAGATTAGAGATTTTTTGTTCGAATATGTCTCTCTCTATACACTTAAATTTACCACTAATCAGACAAACATTTATTATTTTTTATTTGTTATTTTATTTTTATTTTGTTTTGATTAATTTGAATTTTTTAAATAAAAAAAAAATCACATCAGTGAGTCGGATTGTTAGGGAATATGAGATCAGAGATTTTCTGTTCGAATAAGATTTTCTATTCGGATATGGCTTTCTCTATACACCTAAATTTATCACTGATTAAGAAAGAATTTGTTATTTTTTTATTTGTTGTTTTATTTTTATTTTGTTTTAGTTAATTTGATTTTTTAAAAAAATAAAAATAAAGGTCACATCAGTGAGTGAGAGTAAAAAAAATTATAAAATTTAATTATAAAAATTTTATTTATATAAAAATTGAGGAGGTGAGAGTAAAAAGAAATTAAAAATTTTGATTAAATTTTTTTTAGTAAAAAGTTAAAAAGTGGGAGTAAAAGAAATTATAAAATTTGATCATAAAAATTTAATTTATATAAAAATTCAGGATGTGAGAGTAAAAAAAAATTAAGAGGTAGGAGTAAAAGAGAAAAAATTATTAAAAAAATTAGAGTAAATAAAAATATTAAATTAAGAGAATAAAGTTATGGACAAAATAAAAAAATTAAAAATTTTTAATGACCAAATCATGGGGTGAGATATCAGGGAGGGTGGGAGGGTGAGAGGAGAGATTTCCTTGTTATTAACTTATTAGTCTTCAGGCTTCACATGACTAGACAGAGAGAGAGAGAGAGGGAGAGTTCTATTATCCTATTTGAAATTGACGCATACTCCATCATCTCTCTCTCTCTCTCTCTCTCTCTCATACATATATATGTATATATATATATGGTTGCGTTAGCGTGTGTGCACTTTGTGGTTATGTAAGTCGCATACCTAGCAGTCTACTTCTCTCTCGTGTTGTTTCTTATACTCGGTTGATTTGTTGATCTATTAAACTCGCAGGTGAAATCTATGGACTTGAAATCAGGTACGTTTGCTATTCTCTGTTCCGTTTCTGCTTAGCCAGATGTGGCCTTGGTCCACTGTCTCCAAACCAATCAGAGAAAAATTAGGGTTTTAGTGGTTGATACATTGGTAATTAGGATTTGAAGTGGGCATGTTGGGTAAGGAGGATGCCGCCTTAGCTGGTGCGGGCTCTCAGGGGCCGTGCCAGGTTTCTGAAGCCCGGAAAACCTTTTGGCGGTCGGCATCGTGGTCCTCTTCCCGGTCACCTTTGAACAATGACAATGATAGAGATGGTATAGATCCAAATGGGAGTAACGGTGGGCAAAGCCGGAGGTTTCCTGCTCCGTTAACCCCGAGATCCCAACAGAATTGGAAGGCTCGGTCATGTTTGCCACCATTGCAGCCACTGGCGATTGCTCGCCGGAGCTTAGATGAATGGCCAAAGGCGGGGTCGGATGATGTTGGGGAATGGCCAGTTCCTACCACTCCGGGTGGGAAAGATTTGAACAAGAGTGGGGAAAGATTGAAACTTGATTTGTCGACAATCCAAACAAATTTGGACAAGAACATGGGGCTTGTTAAAAGGGAAAAGATTGCATTCTTTGATAAAGAGTGTTCCAAGGTGGCAGAACATATATATCTAGGTGGGGATACGGTTGCGAAAGATAGGGATATACTCAAACACAAGGGGATTACCCATGTTCTTAATTGTGTGGGTTTTGTTTGCCCTGAGTATTTTAAAGCTGATTTTGTATACAGAACTCTGTGGTTGCAGGATAGCCCCTCAGAAGATATTACTAGCATATTATATGATGTTTTTGATTACTTCGAAGATGTCAGGGAACAAGCTGGAAGAGTTTTTGTTCATTGTTGTCAAGGGGTCTCCCGGTCCACTTCATTGGTAATCGCTTATCTTATGTGGAGAGAAGGGCAAAGCTTTGATGATGCGTTTCAGTATGTGAAGGCGGCTAGGGGGATTGCTGATCCTAATATGGGTTTTGCGTGCCAGTTGTTACAGTGCCAGAAAAGGGTGCATGCTTTTCCTCTGAGCCCCAGTTCGTTATTGAGTATGTATAGGATTGCCCCACACTCACCATATGATCCTTTGCATCTTGTCCCAAAAATGTTGAATGATCCTTCTCCGTCGGCTCTGGATTCGAGAGGTGCATTTATCATTCATATACCTTCTACTATTTATGTTTGGATTGGTAAGAAATGTGAAGCCATTGTGGAAAGGGATGCCAGAGGAGCTGTTTGCCAAATTGTTCGGTATGAAAAATTGCAGGGGCCTATAGTAATGATCCAGGAAGGGGAAGAGCCACCATATTTTTGGGACGCTTTCTCCAAGCCTCAACCTTTGATGGATAAATCTAGTAATGGGGTGGATGTTGTTGAATCATCAATTGAAATTTGCCCAGGTGAGAGAAAAGTGGATTCCTATGATATAGACTTTGAGATTTTCCGAAAAGCAATCAAGGGGGGCTTTGTGCCTCCATTCTCATCATCTGAGACCGAACATGAAACTCATCTTCCTGCAAGAGAAAGCAGTTGGAGTGTGCTGAGGCGTAAGTTTGCTTCTGGCAATATGAAGGACTTTGTCACAGGTTCAAAGTTGGCTCTCTCCAGAGTCTACCCAGGTTCCATGTTGATAGTAGGTGGTTATAATTCTGTGACCAAATCATTACATTCTACTGCAAATTTGTTGTCGGCAACATTGCCATCATCAGTGTCATCGTCATCTTCATCTTCTTCCTTTTCCCCTCCTTATCTCTCTCCAGACTCAATCTCTTCTGATTCAAGCATCAGTTCGAAGTACTTCTCGGATTCCCCTGTAGTGTCTCCCTCAACAGTGCCATGTTCTCATACACCATCTTCAACCCTGTGTAGTTTCTCTGATTCATTCCTCCCCTCATCCAAACTTTCTCCTCAATCCATAACTAGAACTTCAGAATTTATTGACGTTAATTTTACTTCAGGGCCTCGTTCTCAATCAACATTGTTTCCATCTAAAAGATCTCCACTTTCTATTGCGGAGCGCAGAGGTAGCTTATCAAAGTGTCTCACGCTGCCAGTGCAGACTGGTGATTCAAGGGGAAAAGATGTCCCCTCAAGTTATCTCACCATTCAACATAATTATATTAGTAGAAACAGCAATAGCTCTATTTGTGAACCACATAAAACAGAAAATTGTTTAGAGCCGAAGGGAGAAGGAGATTCAAGTCGAGAATGTGAGTTACAAGGATCTTTATGTAGAGTAGCTAGTGCTGATTCATGTGATGAGCAAGCTGCTTTCATCAAAACTTCTGATGAACGATGCAGAAATCATCCTTTGGGAAAGAGGTTGTCTGGCTTTACTGGATTATTGGCCAGTGGTTCAGCAGGCTGTAACCCTTCACAACCAGTGATATATTGCTGGCCCAGCTTGGAAAAGGTTGTGACATTTGGTGCTCATGATTTGGACTCTGATGCTGCTTTCATTTTTGTTGCTTCAAGTTCAGGTTTAGGCAAAATTAAGGATAGAATTCTGTATTTTTGGGTAGGAAAATCTTTCAGTGATGGTAAAAACAACATTCTACTAGGAACCACCAGAGAGTTGCGTGTTCTAGAAGAGATTGACTGGAATCAAGCTAGTTCTGATGTTCTTACTCAAATGGGTCTGCCAGAGGACACTGACATTAAGGTTTGTATCTTCTTTGGAGTTTCAATTTGATTTATGTTGTTTTTTCACTTCTCTATATTGCCTACGCTCGTGGTGGATTGCATTTTAATTGTTAACTATACTGTTGCTTCATGATGTAATAATATAGAAGGATAACTTAAGAAAATAAAAATTAGTTACTAGTATTTGGGATTGTTGGGTTTCATTGTACCTTAGTTGAAGTTGTACCAAACATGAATTTGGCTTTCCATGCTTGGAATGGAATTTAACATGTGTGAGAGGTCTTTAAGCTCCCCAATAATTGTATGGGAACATGGTACACAGATCCTTATTGTTCTTGCAAACAGTTGAGCAGAATCAGATCAAAACGAGTCAGATTACAGTATGTTGGACCTCCTTTTAAGCTTCACAATGTATTTGTGATCACATCAGAAAGAAATTTATATAACAATAAGATTGTATGGCAAATGGATGGAATCAAGGAAAGAAAATGTTTTCAAAAAAGAATTGCTAGAATGTCACCAACGATACTCAAGGAGAAGGATTTTGTGGTCATGTTAACCTCGCCAATTTTTCATAGAACTCCCGGTTCCCCACTGCTAAAATAGAAGATGCTGCAAATGTATATTACGCCTCATTATTTTTACTTGGAAAAACTCTTGACTTGGGGCAGACCAGTAGTGGTTAATAACTTTAAATTCTTATCTCTTTAGAATATATACGCCTATTATGGTGATAATTATGGCTCCGCTCTCCCTTGATGTAGTGGTAATGGATGAAACCAGAATTGTACGGTGTTGCTGGGTTGCATGGAACTTAATATGGATTGAGGTATGTAGAGAAAAACCAAGATAGTTCGAGCCTGGAGACATAGGTTTGTTTCCATTGTATCTGCCAATAGATTCTAATGCATTTCTTCTTACTGGTGTTAATAAAAAAAACACAATGCATTTGTATGAAAGACATTCAGGAATTGGTCTGGTTCTATATCTGTTCGTTCATTTGAAGAAAGGAAGGATCCCAAAGAATCGATCTTTCTTTAATTGTTGAATCTCTCTTTGATTTTTCAATGTGTGATATTCCATGGTTAGCTGACTAATGTTTTTCTATTCTAATTAGCCTCCTGGTCATCCAGTGTTATTGTTACTACCATCATTCCTAGGTGTTTAGGTTCGAAGGCTGAACTAGAAGGATTATTCAGGTAAGATAGATTAGGTTGTGTGTGAAAGGAGAGTGGACAACACTATTAGTAGTTCCGCAAAAGAAGAAAATATAGGAAGGAGAAGGACAAATTGTGGAGAAGAGGACCTTAGTCAATGAGAGTTTGTTTGAGATTCACGCTGAAACCTATAGAAGATTTCCCTTCTCATTTGTCAAGAAAAGCTGTTTCACTCAACTGTGTGCTTATTTTACATCAAGGGGCCTATACAAAGATGGTAGAAACCGGAAGTCTCATGTAAAACTTCTAGAAATTACCCTATGGGCCTTCCCTTCTGCCAGCTTTTTTATTATCCTGTTTATTCTTTGTTCTCTTTTTGAATGTTAGCTGGCATGACACATGCCATCAATTGGTGCAACTCTCTTATCAGCTGTAGGATTCTGACCATGCACTTCTGATGGATGTGAAACAGATTGTTAAGGAAGGTGAAGAACCTGTGGAATTCCTTGCATTGTTGAGTTCTTTGTAAGCCAAAGGAATTATGGGGAGATTCTGCAATCTCAGTAGCTCACTGCTTGTCCCATTTCTTCGGCATGCATAGTTGTCCCTGCAACTTTGTCCCCGGCATATCGAGGAACCTTGCCTGACAAAATGATGAAGGTAATGAACTATCTTCTAACCATATTGAGTACGGAATTCCATTTTTTGAAACTTACTGTTACGTCCTGTGAAGTGGCTGAATATTGCGTGATTTATGTTATTACAATATTCTTATCCTATATTTCAACAACGAAACCTAAACTTCGTAAAGGAGAGTGCGTGCATGGATGCATGCTTGCTGGATGATTAATGACAAATCTTGAAATGAGTAAAAAAAATTAGGAGAAACTTTTAGAACGAGAACAAGGTAAAATAATGTATTTTAGGAGGGCTAATATGCTATTTTTGTCACAGATCCTGAGAAATACAAGGATCTAAGTAAAAAATTTTGAACTTTGAAGGGGCAAGGTAACATTTCTTTATTTCTTTATTTCTTTTTTGGGTTTTTTTTTTTTTTTTTTGGGGGGGGGGGGGGGGGGGGGGGGGGGGGGGGGGGGGGGGGGGGGGGAGGGGAAAGGGATATAGGGAAAGGGATATACCATTTCTCCTGCTAAATACCCAAAATACATAGCATACCAATAGAATTTTTAGAACTTTTGAGGGGCTGTGGACCCTGCCGGCCCTTCATGTCAGTCCTTCCTTGATAGTTGTAATGGTTCTAACCAAAAAAAGAATCACAGTGGTTATCATAAGTTATCAAACCAAAAAAAAGAGAGGATAATAACACAAATTTGTATGTCATGTAAGATCTCAAATTGAAAAGAAAAAAAAATCATATTTCATTAGAAAAATCACATCATGCTTAAACCGCTTCAATAGGTATCTTTTAAAGTTTGAATCATAATGAACTAAGAAAGTTTTCTGCATTTTTTTTATTTTATGTAGAATGATTGAAGGTTGTTCATTTTGTTTCTCCCTTATTTTTTCCCAATTCATATATTTTTAAGGAATAAGGAATAAATGATTATTTTATTTTTAATACAGAAAGTGTACTTAATAGTTTGTGACATTTTCCTATTCTTTTCATAAAAAAATACAGCCTTTTAAAAGGTTCCTGATAAGCCATTTTAAGAGAAATAACAATAATGAGAGGCCATGATATAAAAATTTTAGTCAATGAGACATTCACACACCCAAAAAAAAAAAAAATATGCGAAGATCCCCTCTTGAAGATTTGAACTGCTGGAAAAGGTATGATAAGTTTTGTATTCAAACTAAAGACAAACCACAGGATATAGGTTACATTTTTTCCAAAATTTCTGGAGCGCAAGGAGGGGTGGGGGTGGGCATATTCCCCCACTCGTTCCCCTTTCCTTCCATCCATGGCTGAACTCAACTCAACCAAGCCTAGTGTCTGTGTTAGGTTAGTTGGTTGGATGCTGTTTTGGCATATGTAATGTTTGATATTCCTCAGAATTTTCTGAATTCAGGGTTTTACGTCTACTAAGGTTTGTGTTGACTTTACTGCCACCATCAGCCTTTTGGAGTTTCTTCTCCTATACATATCTTTTGGGATGACATTTCTACCTTTTGTGATTGGGAGTCATGTTTTGTTCTATGAGATGCTAAATATCAAGTTTTTTTCTTTGTAATTTACAAAAATAAGCCTTTTGTAATTTATTTTATTTTTTACCAAAAAAAATTAAGGCGTTTGTTTTGGGGATTTTTCACTTAGACCATAGGTGGCTAATATTAGGAATTGCTAAGGTTTTTATCTTATGAGTTGAGTAGTGAGACTTGACATTGGGAACGACCTGTTTGTCCAATTTTGAAAAACTGGTTAAATTGCTAAGAATGTATGGCATAACTCTTTAATTGGTGCTCTCAAATGTGAAGTCCATGATTGTCCTCTGGTTTGCATTTCCTGTTTAGATCATTTCCTCGGTTCAAGCAGGAAAATGTAGTTATTAATGTAGTTATTGATCATTGTGGTGGTGGTGCTAGTTACTTTTATTGGACTCTTCTAGCTGTACTCTCAAATGCAAAGTCCATGATTGTCCTCTGGTGGTTTTCCTGTTTTGATCATTTCCTCATTTCAAGCAGGAAAATGTAGCCATTGATTGTTGTGGTGGTGGTTGTTAGTTTATTGCCAATCACAGGGTTTAGCTTGGAGATGACTGAGCGCGCCTTTTTGTTTGATTTATGAACATGATTTTTTTGTCCTTCAAATTTTGATCTTTCTGGCTTGCTCTTTTGTAGGTGGCTACTTTGCAAGCTAGTCACCGGTGATTCACCTGGTTGTACAGTTGCCGTGACACCCTCGTAACCACAAAGCACTTGTTCTACAGACATTTTTTTTTTTTTCGATAAGTACATTTGTCCTACTGACAGAACCTCTTTGTATATCTGCTATGGCTAGAAACTGACTTCAAAAGTCATTTCAGGCGTATAGATACTTTGATAGTTTTGTTCTTCACATTACCTCTGCATTTTCTTGAGCATGTTTAATGGCATTGAAATTAATATCACAGTCGCAACAAGAGACTATAGATGAACCCACCTGGAGATAAGCTGTTCCATGTGGGAACAGTAGTTACAAAATACAAACTTTTGAAAATCTGTAAAATGTCTATATGCAGCTGGTTGAAGGTTTATTACAGATTCACAAAAGGCTCTAAATTAACAGGTTGCATGTGTTTCCAAAGCTCTTTGAATTAAATATGCAGATATACTGAATCGTACCAGAAATTATAGACATCAGACATCGAACAATAGGCCTTGCACTTATCTGATGTGTCTCCTTTCTATAGGTCGGGCATGTATTTTCTGGACTCGTGAGATCATTATTCAAATCGTTTTGATTAACCCTAAATATTGCTTCTTGGATGTCCAAGAGTCTTCTAAGCTAATATGAGGACTAATCCAATTTTAATGGCTCTTTTATTGCCCTCATGATAGATGGAAGGTACCCTCTCTCTGTATTGTTAGGACAATGCAATTGAGATGTTACAAATTGATTGCCGTCCATCCTCTGTATTCATGTGTTGTCAAATTTTGGTGAGGTATCATAAAATTCTCGAAATGATAGGTATGGAAAATGGAGTGAAAAAATTTATAAATTGTTTTCTTTCTTTTAATTGGTTGAGTTAGGAAAATTAATAAGGTATTTATCAAATACCCATAAAAAATAATATGTATAAATAATTTTATTTTACTTTTGTTTTCTTTTTTATTGTCAAATCCAAGATCCAACCGGATAAGTCTCTATTGGTAGAAAGCATAAAATTCATGCAGGAATCGTGTTTTCAAATGAAGGCAGTCAACAAGATTAGCCTTAATAGTTTTGTCTGTGTGATTGATTGATTGATGTGTATTTATGAACGATTTTATAAGGTGACAACAACCAATGCAATTGTTTCTAGCTCCAAGAAAGAGATTTATCAGTCAGAACACTTTGGACTAAAGCTTTGAAAATTTTCCGCTTTAGTCCAATCATTCTGATAGAACTATTTGTCCTCAAATTACGAGCCTTTTTCTTTTGTTATTCTTACTAGGTGATTAGGTCCGTTGTGATTTGAGTTAAAATATATAATTTTTTATTTTTATAATTTGGCCTCATTTATAGAATATATAAAATTATTAAATTTAATAAAAATTTTGTCACAAAAATATTTTTGTCATTTTATATCTCTAAATTAAAACAATAAAAAGATGATTTAATGAAATAACAAAAAAATATCTCTCAAAAGACATAAAAGAGCAAAATCATCTTTTGATGTTTTAATTTGGAGAGATAAAATAATAAAAATATTCTTATGACAAAATTTTAGTTAAATATAACAGTTTTTATCTATTTTACAGATAAGTCTAAACCACAGATGATTATTTAATTTTGACTCAAATTACGAGGAAGTAAAATATAATTACTTATTTTTACTATTATGATTTGAGCATTCATGAAGCAACACAGGACTTGGATTTTCTCCATCATGAAATAGAGATTTTAATTCTATTGATCAATAAACTAGATGATGACTTATTAAGGTGTCTTATCAAAATTACATCGTTTGTATTAAATTATGTTTCTTTATATATGACTATAAATCTTTTATTGTATAATAAATTTTAAGTTAACTCATTTTAATTATTTATTTTTATATTAATTAATGTGTTAATATTTTAATCAATAGATTGAGATATCTATTTTAACTGAGGAATGGAGAGGATTCTAATCCGCTAATGCACACCTCAAATTTGCATGCAAAGTTTTTAAAAACAATTTTCTATTCTCAAAGCTACAGAAAGCAGAAAACAAAATAAAAAATTCGTTTGATTCGTTGTTTTAAAAATAGCGAAGTTAAAATGAACTAATTTTTAGGAAACACCAAAATGCTATTTTTTTTTGGCTCCCTGTTTCTTTTTTTTTTTTTTCAATTAGAAATACCAACGAAACTAGTCCTCAGAAATTTTACAAATTCTCAGAAAAAAAAAAAACACATGATGGTGAGAGTAGTTTTCTCAAAACTATACCAAACAGGGCCCAAGGACAGAATTAATTCAGACCAACGTCACCAACCATTGAGCGGGTAGACCAAGAGCCATTTAATTAATGGGACCGTTGCACTACTCTCTCACTCTTCACTCTCATTCTCTGTCCTCTCTCTGTCTCCTCTCTGCTCTCTCTGTAAGTGTGCACCTCTCCATCTATGGCTATGCTCATTCGAAACCTCCTGTTCTCTCTCCTCACCATTTCCCTCCTCTCTCTCCTCCTCTTCCTCCTCCCTCCACCTCCCACCCTCCCCAACCACCACCGCCACTTCTCTCTCCCCTCAAACCTCGCCATCCCCTACCCACCTCCACCCAGAATCGCCTACTTCATCTCCGGCACCGACAAAGACGGCCCTCGAATTTTCAGACTCCTCCAAGCCACCTACCACCCCAGAAACCACTACCTGTTACATCTCGACCGTCGCGCGTCCAAGGAGCAGAGGGAAGAGCTTGCCCGGATGGTGGGTTCGGTCCAAGTGTTTGTTGCTGCGGAAAACGTGAATGTGATCGAGAAAGCAAATTTGGTCAGAGAAGAAGGTTCTACGTCTCTGGCTTTGGTTCTTCACGGTGCGGCCATTTTGTTAAGGTCTAGGAGAAATTGGGACTGGTTTGTCAATCTCGATGCCTCTGATTATCCTCTCATTTCTCAGGACGGTACGTTTGAGCTCTTCAACACTTCATTCTATGCTTTGATTATTGAATTAAATAAGTTGTTGGACATGTTGGGATTGTAGATCTTGCTAGTTGACAGTGTTCAGTGTTTACATTGCAATGATTAAAATGTGATTTTCGTTTTCAAAGAGCTAATCAAAATGTCAATTAGGCATTTTTGTTTTGTTTTCTTGGATGTCTTCTTGAATGTTATTGGAGTTTTAGCAGTGACCACTCAACGAATTTACTGCAATAGTGCTTGAAATAAAAAAATTTACTCCATCTGTTGTTGTTTGTGGGCTTGTTGCAACTAGCAAGAGTGGTGAATAGGGTTATAAACCAAGCTGGCGGGTTAGACCCGAACCTAGGCCAATTTCTAGATTTTGTTGATGCCATGGAGACATAAGAAGTGTATAATAAACCATGCTGGGTTAGACCCAATCTAGGCCAATTTCTCTTTGCTTGTAGAGCTTTTATATGGGTTTGCATCCTCTTGCTGCTTCTCAATACAATATTATTACTTATCAGAAAATTAAACCAATCTGGGTAACCATATTAACTAAAGTAAAATAAATTAGGACAACTTGCTAACATAAATTATTCAGTAATTAGTTTAATATTGGCTGGTTATTTGTTTTTCTCTCCATCTTTGTCCTCATATCATGCATATAAACAATAGGGAAAAAAAAAATTATTGTATTGCCCATGGGACCAACTTCATTTTGATAAGCAAAGAAATATGCTAGAAGTAGATGAATACTGATATGCATGTGTTTTCACAGATGGTGTCAACATCAGGCACCTACTAGGCCACCAAACATAGGACTATCTTTCAAAAATAAAATAATTGGCCTTGCACTACACTAGAAAATTAGCACAACCAGTCATGTAACACTAAAGAGACGAGAAAAAGACTTAAGTGGAAGGTGTTGAAAACCACTCTCTTAAGGTACCTTATTTTATTTAATTTCTTAAATTGGGTATATATGTAAATCTCATGTCGTATTTCAATGTGTTTTGCATTTGAAGGGACTGACTGCATTATTGACCGTGCAATAATTACAACCATTTCAAACGATTGTGAGAATTCGAACTGGTACGTTTAATTGATCAAATGCACGTAAGTTCTATTAAAAAAATACATAAATCAATCCTCTGATAAAAATGAAGAAATTAATGCTTGCTCGTCTACTCTTGGTAAGGTTGTATCAGATTCCGAGTTGGATGAACCTTTGTGGGATGCAAATCCCGCCAAAGTTCACTTCAAGAGTTTCAGGAATTTGTGTTGATAAATGTTTTTATGAGCAAATTGTCTAAGAGAACCATCTCTAGAATTTCGTCAAAGTCAACTTGTCCAGCATGTGTTCACAGCAGCAAAGTAATTATGGTTTTTCTGCTGCCCAGAAACTAATCAACCATGATGAACCCAAAAAAATTTACCAAGTAAACATGAAATTTTTTCAGACATTCGCAAAAGTTAAAAGAGTTTTGTTCGCTATACTTTTATGAGCTTCCTTAAAATATATCCAAGACAAAACCAATTAAGCTACTTCAGCAGCAATTATTTACCTTAATCTGGTTGGCACTTTTAGATGCGAATTACTTCAGGCTGTATTAGAACCCCTCATCCCCAAATTTGCTAGTAGAAAAGAGATGTGAAGATGGGAACAACGTTATTATGCCAGTAGTATAATCATCTCCTCTGCTACAACTGTCACTTTCACCTGTACCTTCATCAAGGCCATCTAAACACTAGAACAGTTGCCACGAACTCCACTGGAAATGCTGCAACAAGTGTTCCAACGAAGCAAGCCATGTTATGTAGACTCACAATAACTAAAAAAATAAATTAGGAGCACTAGAGTTTGACAAAAAAATGCTACTCAAGAACCTTGATTAGACTTGGGAAGGGTTTTGAGATTGGAAATAACAAATAGAGGGCTATCTATCAATGCCAGTGCATCTAACCACTTCCATTTTTCTGCTCCATCAGTCTTTACAACTATTGTTTCTACTACTGTACCACCAACCACCACCAGTGCCACCTACCAAAGGCATCGTAGTTTTCCATGAGACCTTGGTCACGTCTGCTAATGGATTTTTCAATAAACTAGTCAATTCACGAGCAATATCTGGCATCAGTTGTGCATTTGTATGGTCCATGTGTTGCACTTGATCTCTTCTCATGGATTTATTCCCCCATTTTGGAAACCATCAATTCCTGTAGAAACTTGTATTGGTAACCGCATTTTAAAACATCATGTTTGTCTGCTACATAATAGTTTTTTTTTTGGCTTGTTCCATATTTTTATATTCTTTTACCTATTTGGGGGTTAATATGTTTTATTCCTCATCTGTTTACAGATTTTCTCCACATCCTGTCCTTTGCGCCGAGGGATTTTAACTTCATAGAGCATACTAGTAATACTAGCTTCAAGGAGTGAGCATTATCATTTATCTACGACACGTTTAAACATTTTAGCTGGCTCATGATTGGGATGTAGATGCTGATTGTAACCTTGCATTCTGTATCCAGGTATCAAAGGATTATGGAGATTGTTGTTGATCCTGGCCTATATCTCATATCGAAAGGCAGAATGTTCACAGGCAACAAAAAACGCATCCTGCCGAATGCATACAGATTTTACACAGGTACACTACTTGCAATCATTAATTTGTCTATGGTATTGTCTTGTTTTGGCAGCCCACTTTTTTCTTTCTTTGTTCCTCGTCTTTGTTGCTGTCTGTAGGATGACAACACTTGAATGTTCTGCCTTAGAAATGTGCTACTGCTATCTGGAAACCTGTTAGATTTAAGATTTTGATTTCATATTCTATTGATGACACATTTACCGACCATAAGACAGTACTTGCTATTTGGGGGAAACTGTCTCAAACTTCCTTATTGTAGGAAGGTATTAACTGCACGCACATAACCTGGCTTAATCCAAATTTCTTGTTTGGTGAAAGTTTTGACATGATAAGAACATTGTAGGCCTTTTTGTTGTATACAAAAGTCTTTGAGAATTGAGAAGTTCAACTCGTTATTACTGTGAACTTATGTTTATCCTCTTCGCCTATCCACTATTTTGTAGAGGATTTTTTATTAACTAGTTCCTTGAATCAGTAAAATTTGTTTAGATAACTATTAATGCATTTGTTTATCATCTATTGCTTGAATAATATCTGTAACTGTGGAAAATTAGCATGGTATGACATGGGCTTCCTGTGTAGTGCTTAAACGATTTTCTCACAATCCTTTATGAGGGAACTTACTTTGTTTATTGGTGATGGCTGGCCCATTGATCAAGGAGTTCAATCCATGCAAATGCATGCATCATCAACTTCTTTGGAGG
This sequence comes from Euryodendron excelsum, assembly GCA_033060915.1. NCBI lineage: Eukaryota > Viridiplantae > Streptophyta > Magnoliopsida > Ericales > Pentaphylacaceae > Euryodendron > Euryodendron excelsum. The sequence goes on along the minus strand of CM065390.1, from coordinate 14,060,855 downwards.
CTCGAATGAAAGGATCAGGCATGCAATTATAGGCACCAAAAGTTGAAATCTGCACTGATATACAGAAGCTATATCCAACCTTTAGGCTAAAACGACTATGCTTGGCTGAATGCAAAATTGAAAACCCCGTGATGTTGGAACAGTGGAAGCAAAGATAAAAACGCTGCTGTTAATTCTTCAGAATCTGGGCTACATGGTTCTCAAATTTTTCATTCACATTGAATCTCAAGTTATATTCGTTGGAATGGGCCTTGTGGTTCAGTACTTGACAGAGAAAATGAAATTGGGAAAAAATAACATTTGATTTCGGCAAAGATGCAGTCTTTGGTTGCCAATATGTAGCCATTGTAATGCTGTTTAAATTACAAAAAAAAATACTTATTGGTTTTTTCTTTCTTTCTTCCTTTTTCGTTTATTCTGTCAGCAATAAAATTTAACTACCTCACACATTGGAATGAATTGAGCACTGCTCTATGATGGTGTTGGCTATTTAAAGATTACTCCTCTTTTTGTTTGTCTTCCTCATTCCCTATTGCGGAATACCATAAAATATATAGGTAATTCCTCTACTATATGCTTAATCAATATTTCCTTTATTTCATCAGGTTCTCCACATGTGATTTTGAGCCGCAACCTTCTGGAGTTCTCCATCCTAGGATGGGACAACCTACCAAGAATACTCCTCTTGTTCTTTTCAAACACTAAGTACTCACACAGAGACTACTTTCAGACTCTTGCTTGCAATTCCAAGGAGTTCTCCAAAACAGTTGTCAACTCCAACTTGCGCTTCACTGAATGGATTGACCCTTCTGTAAAAGAGGCTCGATTTCTAAGGCTTTCTGATTTGGAAAAGATGCTGAGCAGTGGTGCTGCTTTTGCTGGGAAATTCCCTGCAAATGAACCAGTTCTGGACGAGATTGACTCTCTTGTTCTTCATAGAAGGGCAGGTATGATATCACCGGGAGCTTGGTGTCTGGGTAGGCGAGGAAGGGGCAGAGATCCTTGCCAGCACTGGGGTGACATGGGCATTCTCAGACCAGGTCCAGCGGCTAAGACCTTTGAGAAGCTTCTTCTGAGATTAATGGCTAACACTACTTTCTATTCGCATCAATGTTTTCGTCGGTAATCTCTTGCTGATGATGCAGCTCCTGCAGCAGCTTCAATTGTTGGAGGATTGAATTTGGTTACCACTTCAATTGTATAAATGGATTTATGAGACTGTCTGCAACTGCAAAACTTCTGTGGTTTCTGCCTTTCACCTAAACCACAGAACAGCAAGTGTATATAAACATGGATGTTTTGTTTTCTTATTGTGTACAATTCTATTGAAGGAACCAATTGATTTAGTTTCATGATCTAGCAATGGTTGTTAAACCAGCAGGATTGCAGAAAGAAGAGAGAAAATAGAGGTGGCTAGAGACGATTCAATCTTCTCAAGAGCAACCTAGTTTCAAAATGTGTTCGAGTCTGACTTAATTTAACTTTCAGGTCTATCTCAAATAAATTTCAATTGAACTGAACTTGAGGGGTTTGGTTATTTTTTTTATATATAATCCTTGAGAATTAATAAGATTCAAAATGAGTTCAAGCTTGACTTAGTTGCATACCAAGTTAATCTCAAACAACCTTTTAATAAATCAAATACGAGTTGATTTCAAAAAAGTTTTGTTTGTTTTACTGGCCAATATGATATTGTTTGGGTTTAAATCAACCCTGAACCAAAGAATTTTACAGCTTGTTTGGAACTTGGAGGAGGGAAGAGAAGGGAAAGTGAAGGGAAATTAGTTTTTTTTTCCTGCTTGATTTTGCAAAGAAAATGGAAGAAAAGTGGAGGAAAAGAAGAGAGAGATCAATTTAAAATTTTTTTTCCCTTTTTTTCCTTTACTTTCCCTTCCATCAAACAGAGAAAAGGAAAAGGGAAAGAAAATTCTAAAATTTTACCTTCCTTTCACTTTCCTTACCTCCCCCGAGTTCCAAACAGTCTATTATGTCCAAACAGGCTTTTAAGTAAATGACTGTGGCCCAGCAAACATGTCATTTTAGTAGCCCAGCTCGGCACGACCCAGCCCAGCCCATACACAGAATAGGTCACAAATTGATTCGAAGCAGAACAAAGGTTATTTTGGTAATTCGGTCACTATATAAGCGGCATTCACATGGTTCCCTCATTTCCGAACCCTACTCGTCGGCCGCAGCAACCCGAAGCTCCCTCTCCCTCTCTCTTTCGTTTCAAGGTACGTTTTGAGCTAAACCTACTTTCTCTTTCTATATGTATATACATCAATACGAATTTTATATATTAGTTATATATGCATATAGACGTGTGTATACATCTATGTTTGGATCTGTACATTTCATAGTTATTTTGTTTTTTCTATACTAGCTATGTTCAGTGGATATCCTAAGCTAGGGTTAATGTTAAATAATTTCAACATCATATGCGAAACGATTTTTTTTTTCTTCTGTGAAATTGTGTTTTGGACTGACAAAGTTCATTTCTGTGAATTTGATTTGACTGGTTTGATTTAGGTTGGGTTTGTTAGCAGCTGTCAACAATGGCTCCTAAAGGTACGTTCATGCACATTACTTTTTATTGCTTTTTTTGTTTTGTTTTGGGTAGATATATTGTTACTGAATATTAAAATGTTACTTGTGCCTGATTTGGCTTTCTTAAGCTTGAATGTGTTCTAAATTAAGAGATTGTATCACATGGAAGTGATTGAGCATGTCTTAAGTCATATTCTGCACCCATAACCAGTGGCTTTTGTACAATGAGTTGTTTCTCTTGATTTGTATTCGTGGTAGTTTAATTTGTGGTCAAGGGGATGCTATATAATAGATTAAGATGTGCTAGCCAATATCTTGAGTTAATAAAATCCAGTTAATGAAAGGAATCTCTTGTAGTTGCAAGTGCAATGGGTTGGACCATGAGAAGTATTTAGATTCTAGACACACTGGTAATTAGTTTGGACAATTGAAGACCTTTTTAGATATTTGGTGTTTCCCAACTTGAAATGAATGATTTTCTGTTTAATCCTTTCTAGCTCATAATCGTTGTGAAATTCAAGAGAAACAATAGAACAATGTTTTTCCATTGCCTCTTCCCTAGAAAATTTTGAATTTTTTTTGGCTTGTACACAGTTTTGTTTTGCAGTGATATATTAGATAAGGATTGCTGTTTGTTATTTACCGTTTTCTATGTTTGAAGTGATACATGACAGGCAGAAAATAGCCTAAACTGACAGTTCATCACTATATTTTAGCAGCAATTGCATTATCAAACAAGAAAAGAGAATAAATACTTTTTTATATGCAAATGGTTGGTCAACCTTCTATGGGTTGGCCTTTTGTTTAATCCATCAGCCTGTGCTTTAAGAAGGATGTATTCTGATTAGTCATCTGTTTCTATTGCTTAGATTGGGTTTTAAACCTTGAATGTTGGAGGAGCTGCAAATCCTCTTTTTCCTGTCTGTTGGGATTTACACTTTTTAACCTAAAGTATTAGAAGTTTGGTTACCTTTTTCATCTTTTCCATTTACCTACTCTTATCCTTTCTTCCACTGCAGCTGACAGTACAAAAAAGGGTGATCCAAAGGCGCAGGCCTTGAAGGCTGCCAAGGCTGTGAAATCAGGTTCATCAACCTTCAAGAAAAAAGCTAAGAAGATCCGAACATCAGTTACCTTTCACAGGCCGAGGACATTGAAGAAGGACAGGAACCCCAAGTATCCCCGCATTAGTGCACCCCCTAGAAACAAATTGGACCATTATCAAATCCTAAAATATCCACTGACAACTGAGTCTGCAATGAAGAAGATCGAGGATAACAACACCCTGGTTTTCATTGTTGACATCCGTGCTGACAAGAAAAAGATAAAGGATGCAGTGAAGAAGATGTATGACATTCAGACGAAGAAAGTCAACACTTTGATCAGGTACTCGATTAGCACGCTTCACTGTAATGTAGGATATTTTATTTGTTTACAAGCAGTTCTTTCATAGAATGTACGAATAGACTGTATAGTTTGCAGTGTATTAAATATAAAAATTACATGTTTTAGTGGTTAGCTATCCAAAGAAACATACCTACTATTGATTTTGGTAGAATTCTTCCATGAAATGATGGCTTATTTCACAGGGGTGTTTTGATGTCCAATTTTTAATGATCAAAATTAACCACTTTAGAACTTGTTGGTTGATTTTTATTTGACAATTGTGATTGATTTAATACGTCAATACTGTTTAATGAGTCAGAATTCAGTTCATATCTCTTTTCAGTGTGCAAGTTCAGCTGTTATATGCAGCACAGTATTTCTCCTAAAAATAAAATTGACCAAAAGTAGAGGCAACTTTGAATAACTCCAACATGTATTGTGTGATGCAGGCCTGATGGAACCAAGAAGGCATACGTGCGGTTGACTCCAGACTATGATGCCTTGGATGTGGCAAACAAGATTGGAATCATCTAAGATCGATTTAACTAGCCTTTTATCTTGAGCAAAAACATTTTATTGGTACTATGATAGTTTTGTTAGTCTGTGTTGGTCTTCAATAGCAATTCAGTGTTTCAGTCCGGTAACTTTGAATGTGTATTAGAATTTTTTCGGTGGTTCAACTTTCAACTTTGAAAATGAGAACATAATTTTATCATTTACATAATTGATTTTGTTACAAATGGTTATGATGCATTGCCTTCAGTGTTTTTTTGGGTCATTTTTGAATACTTGGAGAATGGATTGTATCACCAATGTTACCCGACAGAGGATGTGAAATGCCTCTCCAAGTTTGCTGTTGCCCTAGATTTCAACAGAGTGGTGAAAAAAGAATGTCAAACCCTTATAATTGAATGGTTTTGTTGAGCCAGCACTGACAGTTAATTTGTCTATTGCTTATTGAGCCGAAATGTTTGTCTTAGCTAGGAATGAAGTCTGTTTTTGGATCCTTTGAAGTGAGATTGGTCTCCTTACTTTTCTGGTGACAATTTTGTTAATATGACTTTGTTTTGCAGTTCTGGACTGTATAGTTATAAAATCATATCAATTTTATTTGGCTTTTGGGGGAAAAAAAAATTGAAGCAATGTCTGCATGTGCCATCTTTGTTGTTTGTGCGTTGCTCTAAAACGTACGGAAGGTTTGGATATTAAATGGCAGTGCAAGGAAAATGAAATTATCTTTTTATACAAATATGGAAAATCTTATTTTTAAAAAGAACCCTGATGTGGCCGTCTGTTTGTATAGCATTATTTAATGCTTTTTTTGTCTCTTTCCTAATCTAACCAAAATTAAAAGAAAAAATAGCTATTTTTCCCTTTATTTTCTTTGTGTTTTGTTTTTTGGTTGCCTTTTCTATGCAAATTCAAGATTAAAAAAAACACACAAGAGTGAAAGGAAAAATGGAGAGAAGGGTACAAGTACACAGCTGCTGCAGATAAAATGCTTCCCTGGCAGTATCAATAATTAAATGTCAAAAAAATCCCAAAACAGGCAACTGGAAGGAGAGGGAACAGCTTAAATGGACTGGCGAAAGCAATGATGTCCCCACCGGGCCACCACTCCCCGGCTGCCATTTTTAGATTTGTCCACACAAATAAAAATAGATATAATAAATAAATAGATAAAAGAAACAAACACCCAGTCCCCCTCTCCCTAATCGACACCTGTCCACATATCTCCTCAATTACCAAAACTACCCTTTAGTACCTGACAAGAAGACGAAAATTCTACACCCAACGACTACCCCTACCATTACATACGGAGGAGAGAGAAGAGAGAGAGAGGGGGAGATTCCTGACTGATTAGCACCTGTAAACGTCGCCGTCGGACGAGCCGTTTATTCACCTAACTACTAGTCAGCCACCAAGAAGAAGAAAAACCTTCGTGTCCGAGACAGCCCTCTCTCTCTCTCTCCGCCATATTTGACCTAGTCAGCCACTCCCCAGCCCGATTCCGCGAGTCGCCTCGACGGCTCACCCATTTCGTCTACTCTCTCTCTCTCTCTCTCTCTCTCTCTAAAAACCGAAAAGCAGAGAAACCGAGAAAGGGGAAAAAAAAGGTCAGAGAGATAGAGACAGAGGGATTGTTCGCCTTCACTTGTCTGCCACTCCGCCAAAATCTCAATTTAGCGGAGATCTCTAACCCCTCAGCTAAAATCTCCACTTAATTCATCAAATTCACTTTTTTGATGTGTTAGGGTTTTTGAGTGGGGGGTTGAGCTTGAGCTCTAAAGATGATGATATCTAGGGGTTTGTTCGGGTGGTCGCCGCCGCATATACAGCCGCTGACGCCGGTTTCGGAGGTGTCAGAGCCTCCGGAGTCGCCGTCGCCCTACCTCGACACCAGCGCTGATGGGGTCCCCGTCGAGGTCGAGGAGGAGATAGACGAGGTCGAGGAGATCGAACCCCCGCCCGCTGCGGTCCCCTTCTCCCGGCTCTTTGCCTGCGCCGATCGCTTCGATTGGGTCTTGATGGTGGTCGGATCGCTGGCTGCCGCCGCTCACGGCACCGCGCTGGTGGTGTACTTGCATTACTTCGCAAAGATTATTCATCTGTTGAGGCACAACCATCCGGAGGATAGGAGTGTTCTGTTTGACGAGTTCACAGAGGTAGTGTTTTGGGACCATGTGTTCTTCAATGTTTCTTTATCTAGTAACATTTCTGTAGTAGGCATGGTCTGTTTGAGCAACAAGTGGTGAACTTCATAATGTTTCGGTTTGTGTACTGTTCTATTAGACTTATGTGTAGGAAAATTGAATTTTTGTTCAAATTTAGCACCGGATTGAAGCAGCTTGCTTCACCAACATGTCCGGTATTACCTCCCCTTTCTTCTATCTCACTTGAAATTGTATAGCATTGAGATTACAGCAATTCTTTTTTTAATAGTACTGTTTTTGTTGAAGAACATGTATAGGTATGCATAATTATGACATTTCTAAAAGTTTATTACAGTGAGAATGATGGTGGCAAACTGCCTGTACGTGTCACTTGCTCTTGCATGAAATTTCCAGATGTAGTAAGTTTGTTGCAATTGGAAATTGAGACTGAGCTTCCAAGAGGATCCTGGAAAGCAGCGAATAAATCTCATAATTTTATTAGTATGTTTCCACGTTAGTATGAGCTTTTAAGGTTTTCTTGTAATGTGGGGGCTTGTGGTTTGTTGAGTAGGCGATGTAGCAAACTGTTGGAGTATCTTTTGTACATCTCATTGGCTTTGGCTTGCATCCATTTCCAGTTGCATTCTATGGTGAGAAGATTGACCATGCTTAGGTTGTATTGAGTTAAATATCAAAGTTGATATATTTTGTCCTACTTTAGTTCAAGTAGTGGATTCCCAGTGTCCTAGTTGAAATCCCAGTATCCTGACAGTTTGAAGCTTCTAGGGATTAAAATCCGACAGAACTGTAGTTGTCCTTCTTGATCTAGCGTAGTTGTTTGTAGTAACTGGTTCATCTGGTTTTCAAAGATGTTTAAACGAGATACATGGTTGGTTGGAAGAATTGGAGGGTTTCTGTTTATCCTGCAGAAATCCTATTTTGAATGAATTAGAGTTGGTAGAAGTAGTGGAAATATTTTTATTGGGTTTTAGCTTTTTGAGTAACTTCATGATGGGTTGTGAACATACTGTTGACGAAGTTTAGAAGTCGGGAGCATGGTTTTATAAAATACTTGGTGTCTTATCTGTTTAAATCCTAAATCTTAGGACTTGGGCACTCATTTGAATAGTCAGTATGACAATTCTACATCAGCATTAACTTTTGTTAAAGTGACATTTCTATATAAAAGGGGTAGGCTATTATTTCGGAAATATTCATCGGTAGAGGCTTTGAACCAAATTTTGGACTTTGTAGAGACCTTTGAGTGATGGTTATATATAAGAGTTTTAGATGCTTTGTTTTGCTTTCCTTATAGTGTATGCAAGTGGAACCCCCTTGGTGCCTTTATAATATATTTTGCTTATGAAACAAATGTAGTGGTGGAAAATGTTTATTTAAAGGTACCCTGTGATACTTTGAATGGACTGTGCATTCCCTTATTCCGCTACTCTCAAGGAGGTATCTGACAGTACACGTGTTGAATGCACATTAAGTCATCTTGTGGCTGAGACTATTGATCTGGCTGCATTAAAAGTTTCATGTAATATAAGGTGGGCCATGCTCTACCACTTCTGAGGTGTCAAAAGCATGTTTGATGGATGTGAAACTCATTGAATATGATAGAATCAGAAATGAGACTTGGGCGCAACCTCAAACAAAACACTAGAGTAGTGGGTCCTCAAAAACCATAGCATCGTCACCTATTTGGATTGAGGGGTTTGAGGGGGAAGTGAAGGATGCAGAGGAAGGGGTTAACATTAACCCCCTCAGCTTGTTTTTAAGAAGGGAAGGATAGAAGTATATGGAGGAATTGTAAAGGGCTTGCCAAATAAAAAAATGGAATTGTGAGATGAAGAGGGATACCTCCCCTCCTTCCCCTTCCATTTCCCTCATTATTTATTTATTTTTGATAAGTAAAGAGAGTAAAATTAAAGAGCATCGGGTCTATACAACCTCACACCTCTATATTTTCTACAAAGTCCAAAAAATGATTAAGATCAGGATTAGTCTTTCTAGAAAGCCAACTATACATTATGGACAACAAACCACTTTTGAATCTATACACGGGCAGCTCTGTGCCTTGAAAAGTTCTATGATTACACTCCCCCCAAACCAACCAACTTAAGCATAAAGGAATGGGCCTCCAAACCTTCCTTCTTCTATCTACAAGCGCCCAAAATTGCCTAACCACAGCTCAATGGAAGAGCAAATGTGGAGCAGACTCCCATCCATCTTACACAAACAACACCAATTGATCACCACCTGATGCCTCCTAATTAGGTTATCATTAGTAAGAATTTTCTCGTGCACTGCGCACCAAACAAAGAAAGCCACTTTTGTAGGTGCACCACTTGACGAAACCCTATGCTAGGGGAAATCAACCTCTTTGCACCCCTTCAAAGTACATAAAAGGATTTTACACTAAACCTTCCATTCGCAGTCACATCCCACCTAAGCTCGTCCGGACTCTCACCTATACTACAAGTCGCATAGAGTCTGTGCAACAATTCCACGAAACTCACGCTCCTGCCAATCCTGCAATGGCCTCCTCAAAATGATATCCCAAAACATTTGACCATGTGCCGCTTGAAGATAAGTAGCTATAGATGCCTCTGGATTTGCTGCCAGTGCAAAGATTGTTGGAAATGCCTCCTCCAATGTACAATCCCCACACCATTTGTGTTGCCAAAAATTGACTCTTTTCCCTAATCCTATTGCCCAATAGATGTGCCCCTCAAACCCGCGCCAATTTAGTCGAATTGCTTTCCATATCCCTTTGCCATGGGGCATAGATACCTCTGGAGTCCTCTAACCTCTCCAATCTGCTCTATATTTGACGGCTACGATCCTTCGCTAGCACCTATCCCTCGCACAAGCAAATCTTCACAACCACTACCCCAAAAGTGCCTTGTTAAGTTGTAAGCTTCTGAACCCCAACCCTCCTTCTCTGATAGGCGAGCACACCGTATCCCTCTTTACCTGATGATATTTGAATTCCTCTGCAGCCCCACCGCACAGGAAATCTCGTTTTAACTTCTCAAGCCTCTTGACCACTGACCCAAGAATGATGGAAAGTGACATAAAATCTGTCGTTAAACTCAATAAGGTTCTTCTAATGAGAAATAATTTAGCCCCTTTAGACAAGTATTGCATTTTCCACCTTGCTAGCCTCCTCTAAAATCTCTCCACAATGCCGTCCCATACAAACTTTGCCTTCAAAGATGACCCCAATGGCAGGCCAAGATAAGCAGAGGGAAGAGAGCCTACTGCACATCCAAGCATGGAGGCTAAACCCTCAAGTTCTCCACTTTCCTGACTAGAATCAATTCTGATTTCCTAATATTTACCTTCAGGCCCGAGACCGCCTCAAAGCACACCAGAACACAACGAGATGCCCCAAATGCCATGGATTTGCTCCACAAAAGACCATAGCATCATCTGCATAAAACAGGTCTGAGACTTCCAAAATCAATCCATTGACTTGGCCCACTTGACCCACCTGAAATGCTCCCAGGAAATTCCCTTGCATAGCCCTTACAGTCATCCTGCTCAATGCCTCCATCGCGCCTCCATCACTATAATAAACAACAAAGGTGACAGGAGATCATCTTGCCTCAAACCTCTAGAGGTCTGGAAAAAATTGGTAGACACAATGTTTACCAGGACTGACAATCTAACTATGGATATACACCATATGATCCATTTCCTCCATTTCTCCCCAAACCACATTCTCTCCATTAAATAAAGCAAAAACTCCTATTTGACATAATCATACGCTTTTTCAATGTCAAGCTTGCAAATCACTCTTGGGACCCCACTTCTCAGCCAAGGATCCACTGTCTCATTGGCCACCAAAACAGCATCCAGAATCTGCCTCCCTTCCACAAAGGCATTTTGCTGTTCAGAGATAATAGATCCCAACACTTCCTTCAAAGGAGCTGCTAGAACCTTGGCCAATAACTTGTATGCTCCCCCTAACAAGCTGATAGGCCTAAAATCTTTGATGTCAACAACTCCTCCTTTCTTAGGGATCAACGCTATAGAGGAGGCATTCAGGCTGTTTTCAAACTCCCTTCCTCGTGGAAATTTCTGAACATACCCATGACCTGTTCCTTAACTGGATCCCAGCACTGAGTGAAAAATGCCATTGCCATTCCATCCGGTCCAGGAACTTTGTCACCATTTAGAGATTTGTCACTCCCTTTCCTGTGTATCCAAGCATATAAGAAATTTGATGATAGGCTACATCTCAAGAAACAAAATAGTTGCCTCAAGCACCCAATCTTGTAGACACCTAATAAAAGTAGGATAACGAAGTATTTTCTAATCCTCCCAGGTCTCAAGCAACATAATCTTCCACCAACAGCTAATGGCCAGAAATGTAATACTTACGTTGATAAAGTTGAATGTTGGTGACTGAATGCTAGAATTAGAATGATTATGTAGAAACTTCTTAGGCTTTACTCTCTCATGGGAAAATCTGCTTCAGACTGGTAATTAGATACTTTGATCAGCAGCATTGCCTCTGCCCTTGTATCGGACTGGAATTAGGTACAAAAGGCCTTTTTGGCTAGCAGTATTTAGTCGTGACTTCCAGGTATTTATCATTGATGGGACTTTCTGAATTAGGCACAACCATGGGTTCTAGGTTACAATTTTAGTTGAGTTTTGATCCTGAACTCATTCTGCAACTGGAATTTTCCACAATTTATGCAGTTTGGTGAGAAAAAGGCTTATGCGTATATGTTGTTATGTTAAATTGGGAAAATATATTTGTTCTCTCTTCTTTTGGTAAACGATCTGCTGTCTGGCTTGGTTTGGGACGTACAAGATAAATATTTTGACACTTCTTGTCCTTTGAATTCGGTAGTTTGGAAATATATGTTATCAGCGAAGGAGACTGCTCTAGTGTGTTGGTTTTTTCTTTGGAATTCCAAGGTTTCTACATGAATAAACTTTTGATTTGAGAAAAGGAGGTTGCAAGTAAGGTTACCAATTTAACAAAATATTCACAAAGGAAAAAGCTTGTCAATTAACTTTTTTATGTTATTTCTGCAGCTTACTTTGACCATTGTCTACATTGCTGTGGGTGTTTTTGCATTTGGTTGGATAGGTAAGCCAAATGTTCATTTAGCAGTTATTTTTCAATTTCTTTAGTTGTCTCATGTAGAGTGCTTTTTTGTAACCACCAGTACTAACTCATTTTATAATAGAGGTCTCATGTTGGATTCTTACGGGAGAACGGCAGACTGCAGTGATCAGGTCAAAATATGTTCAAGTGTTACTAAATCAGGACATGAGTTTTTTTGATACTTATGGGAATAATGGAGATATTGTAAGCCAAGTATTGAGTGATGTGCTGCTCATCCAGTCTGCTCTTAGTGAAAAAGTAAGTAACTGATGTGAAACATTGCCTCAAAACTGGTTTTACATTTTACTACAGATAGTTAGCTGCTTCTAAATTGGTTTTGCTCCTTGAAAATGACTTGTTTAATCTTTAATCACTTTTGATGTGTCAGGTTGGAAATTATATTCATAACATGGCTACCTTCTTTAGTGGCCTTGTGATTGGATTTATCAACTGCTGGCAGATTGCTCTCATTACTTTAGCCACTGGTCCATTTATTGTTGCTGCAGGAGGAATATCAAATATATTTCTCCATAGGCTTGCTGAGAATATTCAAGATGCTTATGCCGAAGCAGCAAGCATTGCCGAGCAGGTTTTTGTTTTTCAAAATTTTCTGTCATATTTGGCCATGAACCCCCTTTCCTACTTAAAGGTTCTGAGGATTGATTTTGGTTGACATTTTTTTGGTAACTTGGATGGGAATTCTCAAAGGATCAGGAAGAAAATATTGCTTCTTCTAGAGTTCAAAACCCAAACTGCTAAATGTTTGCTTTATTGTGTTTCTGAATTATTTGGTGATTGGGCCATCTTTGTGTGCCTGTGCTTATTTGAAGTATATGAGATTTTGCTGTCATTTTCTAATCTAGGTGGCTAATTTTTCTGTTTGCACGCACTTGAAATAATTTCGTTGTTGATCATAAGTAGAACACAGCTCCTTGCTATTTTGATATTTTTTTTTTCCTGAAGAAATTGTCGTAGAATTATTAATATGTCAGAGTGTAGTTGTTTATATGTTATTGCTAGAAGGCTGTGTCAGGTAGTTGTTCATAGGATTGGAAAAAATTGAGATGTTCGTTTGTGTGAAAGAAATCTGCCACAGGATATTTAATGAAAAAACTAGACCGTCAGCTGCATTACTCAGAAGTCGGAAAAATGTGATTTAAGAAATGGACCAAATGGTAGATAACTTTATATGTTTGCTAGTATGTAATGGTATTTATAGCATGTGTTACTGGCAAGGCCAGTTTATGGGTGTGACTAAAATGGCATGCATATAGTTCCTATGGGCTGTTAGGAACTATATGTTACTGAATTAGCGTCCGTTATTGGCTATGGTGGTGTAATAGCCATTAGCTTGTTACAACACTTGAAGTTGGTGAAACTCTTGAAGTTGTTATATTTTGTTGCTTTAATCTCATTCTAAAACTAGGGAGCTCCCTGTGTGATTTAACTTCATACTTTTAGTAATCCAAATATAAGATCTGAGTGCAACCCTACATTTAAAAATGCAGGAGATCTGATGGCATTTCTTTATTCAAGGCAGGAAACTATAATGTCCAATTTAGCACCAATGGTTACTTACAAAAAATTTTTCTTTTATCCATTGTTGTCTATTATATTGCAACCCTAAACTAGAAAACCTAGTTAACTTTTTTGTTTTTTTTTACAGTTTATATCTATATTACATGGACTTGGGTTCGAATGTCGGGTATTGGTATGTGTCCTAAGTGTCGGATTCGTTTAAATTACATATCTGAGACAAGGGGCATGACAAAATATTCATATTTTTTAATATGTATTTCTTTTATTTTTTGAATAAAATAGTGCTTACAAGGTGCTAGAGAGCATTTTATGAATAACATGGGAGTTTTATTCATGGTTATAAGGTAAACTCGTATTGTCCAAAATTTTTGTTAGGTGAATGTCCAACAATACACGTCGAACACCTATCCATACTCGTATTTTTACCCAAGTATTGGAGTCTAAGTGTCGGGTGTCCGACACGGGCATTTCGTACATTTTAGAAGGGTTCGTGTAACATATGTTTATATTAGATTTCCACTTTTAGATTGAAAATAGCATTGACAAGGTCAAGCCTCCAGATCTTAAGAGTCACGGTTTCCAAAATTTGTATCACTAGTTAATAACAGGGTATCCTAATTCAATGCAGTTATATAGGATATATTATTGTTACCTTTTATGATTGGAGAAAATAGATCCATATAGCTGACCCCAAGTAATTGGGACTAAGGCTTGTTGAGTGGAGTCGACCCTTGTAATTTGTCAATTTTGCAGTGCTGATGGAGTGATAAGCTTGGTAGCTGTTATTTGGTAACACCCCAATGAACTATTGATGGCTCTAATAAATTGAAGCTCTTGAAGTTCTGGTTCGTGATAAGTTGGAATACTTCCATTTTATAAACCCCTACATTAGGTCAACCACTACATGCAATCTGCTTGTCTACATAGCAGGATTTAAAGCCAAGCCTTTCAATTGAATGTGGTGGGGCCAAAATTTGCATCGCTTGATGAAATAGCATATCTGATTTTGCACAGTTTTAGCATCAACTGGTATTTGATCATAAGTACTATTTGCTAAAATTTATGGTGCTGGGTTGATTACAAGCTTGTTACCTCCTATATGGTACTGTAGCACAGAATTGCACTCTTATGTGGTACTGCTGCTAGAATTGCTGGCACATGGTGCTAATATGTTGGAAGACTTAACTTCTGGTTTCCAATTGGTAAATTGAGATACTTCTATCTGGGAATCTGTAAATCGATTTACTGATTGCATGTAATTCCTATCATCCTATGTCAAAAAATTAGTTGGACTTTCCAAACTGGCAAGCTTGTTGGCTTATCTTAGTGTCGATATTAATTGTAATCCTAATCATAATGGTGAAAATGTGGCTAATAGTTTTTCTTATTGGCATTGACGTAAATCCTAAATAGAATCTAAGATCCATTGTAAATCATGCTTTCTATGTCAAATTTTTTTTGACCATCATCAGAAAGATTACATCCTGGCAAGCTGAGGTTGAAACATGGATTTTGATAAGTTTGTAGGAGATTTTATAGGAAAGAAAACATGCGCAGTTCTGGTAACCTGCTCACATTATGTATTGATTGACTTTCCTGATACCAGTGCGATGTCACCATGACCTTGATAATTATTGTAGCAGGTACAGTGGTTTAAATCGATGCCTCTTATGTTTTACCTAGTTTTTCCAATGATGTGCTAAAAGGCCAAACATTTTCCTGTACACTTGTGAAATGCCCCATGAGATTAGGAGGGGCTATTAATTATATCTTGGACTTTTGATGAGACCAAGGATACTCGTGGTATATATGCATATATATATGTTTGTGTGTAATCATCGTTGCAGAAGATAACTCGTGTCTTAACAAACATGGAAGCAATAACCACACAATAAATTCCTTGTTAAGTTTAAGGCATGATTCCCTTGTAGAACCTTATAACTGTATGCCATGGACATGGTAAATTTGGTTGTCATATCAATGGGTGCTCAAGTTGCTTGTATCATTTCACAGTTTCTTGGTTCCTAGTGACTCTTTGATACCATTTTTTAAAAAAATTTTGCAGGCAGTTTCCTATATTAGAACCTTGTATGCGTTTGCGAACGAAACATTGGCCAAGTATTCTTATGCAACTTCCCTACAAGCAACGCTGAGGTATGGTATATTGATAAGTCTGGTGCAAGGACTTGGACTCGGATTTACATATGGGCTTGCAATTTGTTCTTGTGCCTTACAACTTTATGTGGGGAGGTTCCTGGTCACACGTGGAAAAGCCCATGGTGGTGAAATTATAACAGCCCTGTTTGCTGTAATTTTAAGTGGCCTGTAAGCATCCTGCTCTTTCTTCTTGTCCTACTTCTCATTTTACTGTGTTTCCTACATACAAGGAAGAAAATTTTGTTTCGAAGTGTCATTTCGGTTAACTTGAATATGGAAACATTTTGGAAATAGTAAAAAAAAAAAAGAAAAATGGAAATGCACAAAACTCTTCTAAATGTATGTATCAGGTAGTACTTAAAGATGAGAATATGTTTGAGGTCTACTCATCCATTCACATAAAGGGTAAGTGTACAATTTGGTAGTAAATGTAAAAATGAAGTGAAGAGCATTAAACTAAAGTCAGATAAAGCAATTTTGCAATACACAATTGGTTATGATTTTCAATGTGCATAAGGTTCTTATCAAACAAGAAATAATAATGATAATAATAACACTGGCTACTAATAAACCGGCAGCATGCGGTTCCAAGTTATAGGGAGGTCCTTTTGGTAACAAGATTAAAAGAGTACTTTTAATAAGGTTAAGAAAAAGGTTCAACTAAAGAAGAGAATAGAAAAATGGTTCAAAAAATGGCTCAAAGGGTTGGTTTGAAGAATGGGGTTTGCTATTGTAAGAGAAAACAAGAGTAGATTCAAGAAGCAATAGGGGAAAAACTAGGGGTTAGATAAGTATGAAAGATAATAAGTGGCTTAACCCTGTTCTCTCTCTCTCTCATCTGCTTTCTCATATATTTTCAATCAGTTTTGAGATGTTTTCTTTGTTCTCAAAATTTTTCCCCCAACAGAAAGAGGATAATAGTAACAACTTTTGTGAGGGATTAGTTTTGATGTGTTTTGTAATGTTCTTGTATGTTTCATTGTGTTTTCAATGGAAATGCTAGACTTTTGGTTTTATTTGGGAGACTTACGCCTGTTTTGATGGAAACGAAACAATAACAAAATTTTGTTCCTTGCTTATATATGCTTTTTTTGTTTCTGGAGCTCTTGTATCTGATTTCTTGTGTGCTTCACAGTGGTCTGAATCAAGCAGCAACAAACTTCTACTCTTTTGAACAAGGGCGAATTGCTGCTTATAGACTCTTTGAGATGATAAGCCGTTCATCCTCTGCCGTTAATCATGATGGGAATACTCTAGCTTCTGTACAAGGAAACATTGAGTTTCGAAATGTATATTTCAGCTATCTATCCCGTCCTGAAATTCCTATCTTGAGTGGGTTCTACCTCACAGTACCCTCTAAAAAAACAGTGGCACTTGTTGGCAGAAATGGATCTGGAAAAAGCAGTATTATACCGCTTATGGAGCGGTTTTATGATCCTACATTAGGTATTGTGAACATCTGTATTTCCTATTTCAGTTAGTGCTCGTGTTATTCTTAATGATCTTGTCTTATTACAGATGCCTATGGCTTTTCCTTTGTGTGCTGCAGGAGAAGTTCTTTTGGATGGAGAGAATATAAAGAACCTCAAACTGGAGTGGCTAAGAAGCCAAATTGGTTTAGTCACCCAGGAACCTGCATTGCTAAGTCTGAGTATCAGAGACAACATTGCTTATGGGCGGTCTGATGCTACCTCGGACCAGATTGAGGAAGCTGCTAAAATAGCACATGCACATACATTTATCAGCTCACTTGAGAAAGGATATGAGACACAGGTAAAATTTGAGTGATTGAATGTCTATCTAAACTATATTGCTTAGTGGATTCGGTATTGATCACTTGTTTTGCAATCGGGAATTTGTTTCCCTTTACGCATGTCAGGTGGGTAGGGTTGGCTTAACATTGACAGAAGAACAGAAAATAAAACTCTCTGTTGCTAGGGCAGTTCTTTCAAATCCGTCTATTCTTCTTCTTGATGAAGTAACAGGTGGACTTGATTTTGAAGCTGAAAGATCTGTTCAGGAGGCCCTTGATCTCCTCATGTTAGGGCGATCAACTATTATTATCGCTCGGCGGCTTAGTCTTATAAGGAATGCTGATTATATAGCAGTAATGGAAGAGGGTCAACTAGTTGAGATGGGCACACACGAGGAATTAATAACCTTGGATGGCCTGTATGCGGAGCTTCTCAAATGTGAAGAAGCAGCAAAACTTCCACGGAGGTATTTGACTTTAGAAAACTTATGCTTTTTTTGAACAGGGTAAATTATCATGTATGAGGCAGTGCTGTCATCAAGGTTCTGCATCAATATATACAACCATTAGAATAATCCTTCTTATTACACTATGTTCTTTGGTTATATTTGAACATTATCCCTTAAATACTTCTTTGTACATTCTTAATATTTATCCAGGATGCCAATGAGGAACTATAAGGAAACTGCAGCTTTCCAGATTGAAAAAGATTCATCAGCTAGTCACAGCTTCCAAGAGCCGTCATCTCCTAAAATGGTCAAATCACCATCTCTTCAGAGAGTTTCTGGTGTCCATCTATTCCGGCCTTCTGAGGTTGCATGCAATTTGCAAGAATCCCCAAGAGTACATAGCCCACCGCCAGAGCAAATGGTGGAAAATGGTGTACCCTTGGATGTCACAGATAAGGAACCATCTATAAGAAGGCAGGATAGTTTTGAAATGAAACTCCCTGAGTTACCCAAACTAGAAGTCGTGACTGGGAATAAACAAACATCCAATCCATCTGATCCTGAATCTCCTGTCTCACCGCTGTTGATATCTGATCCCAAAAATGAACGTTCTCATTCGCAAACTTTTAGTCGACCACATAGCCAATCTGATGACACGCCAATGAAAATGAAGGAAGCGGAGGATGCACAACATCGAATAGCACCATCATTTTGGAGGCTTGTAGAACTTAGCTTAGCAGAATGGCTTTATGCTGTTTTAGGAAGCATTGGTGCGGCCATCTTTGGTTCTTTTAATCCACTCCTTGCTTATGTCATTGCACTGATAGTTACAGCATACTACAGAGAAGATCATCACCTAAAGCAGGAAGTAGACAAGTGGTGCTTAATCATTACTGGCATGGGTATTGTGACAGTGGTTGCCAATTTCCTGCAGCATTTCTACTTTGGTATAATGGGGGAGAAAATGACTGAGCGAGTTAGGAGAATGATGTTCTCAGGTACATGACTCCTTCCTAACTAGAATTTCTTTTTTCTGGCTTAATGTAATCTTTGTAGATATTTGTACTTGATTCTGAATGCATAACCTTTCTTATTGTCATCTTAATGTGTTTTGGATATGTACTTCTTACTCATTTTGAGTTCATAATTTCTTTTTTTTTTTTTTTTGTGGTTTTATCTAAAACCTTATATGTTACAGCAATGCTGCGTAATGAAGTTGGATGGTTTGATGAAGAGGAAAACAGTGCTGACACCTTATCCATGCGTCTAGCAAATGATGCTACATTTGTGAGAGCTGCTTTTAGCAACCGGCTTTCTATATTGATACAAGACAGTGCAGCTGTCGTAGTGGCTGTTCTTATTGGGATTCTTCTGCATTGGCGATTGGCATTAGTGGCTTTAGCGACCCTGCCTATTCTTATTGTTTCAGCTATTGCACAGGTTTGCATCATGTCTACATGCTTTCCAATGAAAATTCTCTATACTATCACAAAATGAGTACTTAACCCTTCTCCCAATTGCTGTATTATTTTATCAATGAACTGAATAAACATCTGCAGATTTCTAATCATCTTACAAGGTTTAGAGGGCCATTCTCATCAATCTGATGGGGACCAAAAATTTTTTGGTGCATAGTATTTGAAATTTAGAGTTTCCTATGGTATCTTATCCCAGGGATTGAGAAATGCCCTGCCCACTTCTCTGGTTTTTGTACAGTGCAAGACTAATTCTCATGTAGGCATCCAAGCACTTGTAAATCTAGCCATGTGCTTCCTTCCTTCTCCTAAAGCAAAATAGTCTTATTTATTTTACATCATATTCCTCTTGACATGAGACATAGGAACTTTCCTGAGAATTAGTGTGGCCTTATAGAATCAGATAAACTTGAAAGCAGTCATTTCAGTAGGTTTCTCAACTAAGCTTTGAAGAGAAAAAAACCACCCCAGAAATTGCTCACACTTCATACCCTGTTGTGGCCTCGCCTATTAGAAGTTTATCAGATACTGTGCAGCATGACCCATGCATTAGTTGTTTATGTAAGGAAGTTCTTCTGTGGTGGGGGATCCAATGTCTAAAGATTCACGGTGGGACTTGGAAGTTTGATGGCATACTGTTGAGGAACTTTAAATATACCTGCTATTCTATTTCTTTGGCATCCTTGTCTTCAAAATCTAGTTGACTGTTAACAGGAAGGCTTGGGTTTTGGCACCTTTGTGTCTGTTGTGGTGCGTGTGGTTGGAAAGAAATAGATGATCATTTGATGGCAAGGAGTGCAATATTTTTGTCCTGAAAGGACTATGCTGGCAACCTTGTTCTCATGGCTCCGAGAGGATGTTAGGTTTTCTATTTCATCTTTTGTTTTATTTTTGGGGGAGTTGTACATCCCTGTAGATATATAGTTTTTGGGTTTGCTTTTGTTTTTTGGCTGTATACTTCGAGTGTACAGGTGGCATCCCTTTTGGCGCCCTTTCAATGAATTTTACTTATAAAAAAAAAACCATTACTATTGTACTCTTTTGACACTTCAATTGGAACAACTTCTGTTCTAAATACTCCTAACCTCACTTCCTTTCTCTTCTAAAGCTTCAACTCCGCATACATAAATTTTACAAAGATACCTAGAGCCATAATGCTTCTAAGAAGCACAAATACATGACACGGATATGACCCAAACACGTTGAAACAACAATTTTAAAAAAATGCAGGACATGACAAGTCATGAAGATAGAAAAATATATTTTTTATTTGTCATATAAATTAGTATTTTATTCAAAGATAATGGAAAATTGTAAGATAACACTAATTAAGTAAAAACCTTATATATTCACAGCTTAAATGTTAAGTTAGGGATTGCTATTATTTTAAAACTGGAGCGCATTTTTTTTTCTTTACCAAACTTGCAACGTGTTTAATTTGACATTAGGCCTCGTTTGGTAACGTTTATTGTTTTTGTTTTTTGTTTTTTTTTTCAAAAAAAACAAATATCGGCATTTGTTTAAATTTTTTTTTAGTTTTTTACAAAATTCCAAAAAAAAAAAAACTTAAAACACTAAAATGGGTGTGTTTTCTCTTACCAAAACATTGGTCTAGTACTATTGGTACAACAATAATCTATAAATGGCCATCAATAGACCTCAAAAAAAACACAACAAAAAACGAAAACTGACAGTGTTACTAAACGGGCCTTAAGTGTTTGATGTGTGTTCAATTCTAAAATAATTAAAAATTATAGGGCATGTTTGCTGTATATTTGACATGTATCAGAGGAGTGTCCGATAAGTTCAGGTCTAACGTGGACACGATATCGTCTTAAAAGTATCCATGCTTCTTTGTGTAAATATCACTTACTTAAATTTTGTATGTGCACTCAATGCTCTAGCAATTGATTCCAAAGTTTGTTGACTATTGTCTTTCATTAACTTCTACACCTTTGATGCATTAATGCAGGCTATAAAAAGCTCAAGAAATAGTAAATTTAAAGGGGTGGCAAAAATTGGGAATTGGTTGGCTTAAGCCAAGATTAGGGTATTCAAATCCATTCGACCCGACAACCCAGCCGACCCAACCCGAACCAAGCTGAACCTAGACTGAGTCGAAATCGGTTCCAAGGTTTGTGAACCTGACTTTGACGGTTCGATTGGTGGATCACCACCTTAAGCCACCTGACCTGCCACCTCTATAGCAAATCGTCGAGCCAAACCCGAACCCCAACCGAGTCAAAATCGGTTATTGTTTCTGAAACCGAGCTTGGCGGTTCGGTTGGTGGGTCACTACCCAACCACACCCATGAACACCCCTAGCCAAGACTCTATTAGTGCCTTGCATCATCGAGTGTTTACCTTAGTGGTCCTATTTGGTGTTTATTATTGCTGCAAGCCAGTTTTCATATGCCTTTCAAAATATTTAGGAGTCCGGCATTTTAGTAATTTTTGTACTTCTTGGACATTAGGGATCGTAATTTGGGTCAAGTTATGCTATTGTGTCTGTATACATGTTTTTTATTTGGTCTTTTATGGATTTTTTACTAATAAAAAATGAACCTTATATGGATTTTGGAAGTAATAGTTTCCAAATTGGAATCCAAGTTGTAATAGGCTGGGAGTTCGCAGTAGTTTTAAGTCATGTTGTACTTTTGTTCAGTGGATAACATGTTTTAGAGAAATTTTTCTGAGCTTTTGAAGTATCTATGGGTTTTGGTGTTGTAAGTCTAGCCCTTCATGTGATGCTTGTGAGGATCTGGTTGTTATGCCTAGAATTTTTTCCCCTCTTAGGATGGTAGCCTTAAAAACTCCAGAGCCGGAACTGATTCACCTTTTTCCTTACTCATAAAACTCTGCTTTCTAAGCCCTAACCCTTGTCCCTTAAAGCATTCAAGTCTACTACACATAAGGAACAAAACCAGCCAATATAGCTCCTAAACTTCTACAACACAATCCATGGACAGTTCCTAGACTTCTACTCAACTAATTATAGCTCTGAATCCCTCCCCTTTTGACACCTCATAGAAACCCTTAAAAGCCCTTTGTTTTTACAAACTTGTAATCACCTACACTGAACATAATCAGCCGTAAATAAAACCCTTTTCTGCTGCCCTAGTTTTATTTTGGGCTCGCTACTTGTGGAAGAGTGTTCTTTGCACTTGGACATCATGCAGTTAGTAGGATTTGAAGTCTCTACTTTTCCTTTTTCCATATCTTAGGTTGTATGCATCTTTTTCAACATCCTTCACATTTGTTTAATATTAATTTAATATTTATGAGTGTGCTGCATTTTCATTTCTTATTTTCATTCCAGCCTAGTTATGCCTTCAAAAATTTTCGTCGTGTATATTTAAAAATGCCCCTTTCTATGAATTCCTACCTTGGCATCATAGTTAAATGGAGAAGTTCCTTTAGATGATGATCTGTTCTTTCTAACCTATGGCATCGATTGTATCCTATTCTCTATGCCGTCAGATCAGGCTTGGGACCTCAGTTTGGATGCTTTGTGCAGTTCATCTGTTGACAGCTCTGCTCTTCTAGGCAGAAGAACATTGTGTCGTGACATACTATGCAGAATCAGAGTATACTAAGGGAACTTTTTAAAAATAAAATAATATGTTTTTGTGAAGTTTTTTAATTCTATAGCGTCTTTCCTATTTTAGTTTAATTCAGATCATGTAGGAGGAAATTTTTTTCTTCGGGCTCTGCATTTTATTTAAATGGTTGCTTTGATTTAGTATTTTATGATGATTTAACCATATAGTCATTTGCTGGTATGAAGTTAAGAGTGATCAATTGTTTATACAAAGCCTGACCAATAAGCTCTAGTTTAATTAGCTATCTGATTGAAATATTGTGTGAAGAATAAAAAAGGGAGTCGAAGCAGCGAATAAGTTCGTCTGGCTCAGTAGGAGTGAAGTTCACCACCTCAACTGAATGAGGATCGCTCTCTCTCGCTCTGATTTGCAAATGAGGATAATTCTCTTTTACACTTGGGAATGTTTTATTTATGTAAAATGGGGGACTCCAAAATTCTTTGATTACACTCTAGAAAAGTGATGAAGCTCTCATTTCTTTGTATTGATTCAAATTTTATTTTCTGTAACTGAAGCACTACGATTTATCTGATACTTCCCCCCAATTCCTGATCCGCTACTGGTTTAAATTTTGCAGAAGTTGTGGCTTGCTGGATTCTCTAAGGGCATACAAGAGATGCATAGAAAGGCCTCTTTGGTTCTTGAGGATGCCGTTAGAAATATTTACACTGTTGTAGCATTTTGTGCTGGTAACAAGGTTATGGAGCTCTACAGATTGCAACTACAAAAAATATTCAAGCAGAGCTTCCTTCAGGGGATGGCTATTGGTTTTGGATTTGGGTTTTCACAGTTTCTTCTTTTTGCCTGTAATGCTCTTCTTCTCTGGTACACTGCTTTATCTGTTAAAAATGGATATATGGATCTGCCTACGGCTCTCAAGGAGTACACAGTGTTCTCTTTTGCAACATTTGCACTAGTGGAGCCTTTTGGCTTGGCTCCCTATATACTTAAGCGGCGGAAATCTCTTATTTCAGTATTTGAGATCATAGATCGAGTGCCTAAGATTGACCCAGATGATAACTCAGCATTGAAGCCCCCTAATGTCTATGGAAGCATTGAGTTAAGGAATATTGACTTTTCTTATCCAACTCGCCCAGAAGTGTTGGTATTGAGCAATTTTAGTCTCAAAGTCAATGGGGGACAAACCATAGCCGTGGTGGGAGTTTCAGGGTCTGGAAAAAGCACCATAATATCTTTGATGGAGAGATTTTATGACCCAGTTGCTGGTCAGGTTTTACTAGATGGTCGAGATTTGAAACTCTTCAACTTGAGATGGTTGAGGAGCCACATGGGTCTTGTTCAGCAGGAACCTATTATCTTCTCAACAACCATAAGGGAAAACATCATCTATGCGAGGCACAATGCAAGTGAAGCAGAGATGAAAGAGGCAGCAAGAATATCCAATGCCCACCATTTCATCAGCAGCTTGCCACATGGGTATGACACACACGTGGGGATGAGAGGTGTGGATCTAACCCCGGGACAGAAGCAAAGAATTGCAATTGCTCGCGTTGTGCTGAAGAATGCACCTATTTTGTTATTGGATGAAGCAAGCTCATCCATCGAGTCTGAGTCTAGCCGAGTGGTGCAGGAGGCTCTTGATACGCTGGTCATGGGGAACAAAACAACCATTCTAATAGCCCATAGAGCAGCTATGATGAGGCATGTAGACAACATCGTAGTACTAAATGGAGGGCGAATAGTAGAGGATGGGACACATGATTCATTGATGGCAAAGAATGGTTTGTATGTCCGTTTGATGCAACCTCACTTTGGGAAGGGCTTGCGTCAGCATAGACTTATTTAGGCGGGGTTTGGGATTGGTTGTAAGGTGTGCTTTTCGGAAATCTGTCTGTTTCCAAGTCGCTCAGAATGTTGGTACCTGCATGTTCCGGAAATTTGAGGCGGCGAGAGTTTCCACGATGGTTAAGATGAGCAAGGATGATGCGGTCTTACACTGATGTTCATAATGGCGGTTTGGTGGCATTGAGAAGGGCGGTAGCTGTGGTTACGTTGCACAAAATTTAGAAGGGGGTGAGAAGTTGGGTCTTCAGAATTCAATTTACCTAAGAGGGCAGGCTCTCAATACATATTTTTTCGGAGGCAAGCATCATCATTAGGTTAGGATTGTGCTTTGTCTCCATGGTATATTGATTTGTTAATTATAGAGTGGAATGCGGTTGATTGTAATTTCTCTCTCAAGTGGTAGCTACATCTTTTTCCTGTTTGCCCGTCGGTGTATGGTGGATCTCTCTCTCTCTCTCTTGGGGGCCATTCTCACCAATTTTCCTGGTGTACATCTTTCTTGCAAATGTGAAAACGACAGAAGCTTGAAAGAAGGATAGAGTGAAGGCATTTGTTGAAACTCTCTCTTGTATATAAAATGATTATATAATTTGCTAGCTTATTTTATTTATTTGTATGATTGGTTAACATATATTTGTATTACCTTATCTTTTCCAACATCATATATACCTTGTCCATTATAGTTGTATGGAGCTTGTATATTAATATTTTTGGGAAGGATCTGCATCTTTTTTTTTTCTTCTTTTTCCTGGCAGACAATGAGCGGGTTTGTGAGGAGTGAAAAAAGGGAATTGAGAGTGCCTTGCTTTCTTGTTCATACTGACTGGGAACTCCTTCCCAAATTCTGCACCTGCTTCCCACAAAGTCTCTTCTGTTTACTCTTTTGGGTATGCATTTACAGGACAAGGTTACAAATTCGGGCTGGTTCAGAATTATACGCCAGTGATATTAAAAACTTTTGGTATAAATATCATGGCAGATTTGGAGTAAAGTTATGGAGAAAATGGAGAAACAAGAAAGGGGAGTTGGTTAATAATAGTTTTAACTTCTCTCTCTCTCTAATAATAGTTTTAACTTCTCTCTCTCTCTCTCTCCTCTTATAATAGGAAATATATGTTTTGCCCCTTAAGCATTAAAAGATTTTTTTCCCCTTTCTTCTTCCTTCTTTCGTAACTAGAAGCTAAATTTTCATGTTATCCTTTCATTTCTTCCTTCTTGCTTTTATTAAGGGATTTTTTGTGGGGTGTTAAATTTAAAGTTCTTATTTTTTTATTTTATTTTTATAGCTGCATTCAAAACTTTTTCTCTCACACAAGTGGAAAAATAGGATGCCCTCTCTTACAATGGGTTAGGTTGAACTGGCACCTCTCACCTTTTGTGTGACCTTTCTATATATATATATATATATGTATAATGTACTAGCAAAGTTTTATTTACTGCCACTCCCTAAATTAATACCCTCCATAGGGCCTTAATCCAAAAAAATATTGAATTTTTTTTTTTTATAGAGGACTATGAGTCTTGCCTATTTATCTTTTATAGATCGATCACGTTGCACTGGCACTTGTTTGTAAATCCGGATGCTCATTCAGAAAAAGGTTTTGGATTTAAACTCGGATTTGATGTTGTGCTGAAGTGAGCTTGGGACTCAAAAATTTTTTCACCTTTCATCGAAGTTCGTCACGCATGCTCTCATTCACGTGTATAGTAGCAAAAAGAAGCCCATTCATCCACATGCACCGCAGATGCGCAGAGCATGCGCAACAAAAACATAGGTTTATTTAACATTTCAATGAATTTTGCTTTACTGGGTCCGAGCACATGTTAACGTAGATGGATTTGAGAGTATGCAATGAAATTAATTTAGGTTATTTATCTTAATTTGTATTTTATTAAATAATTTTATCTTATATTTTAATTAAAACAATTAAAAAAATACGTATAAAACTTAATAGAAATATATTTAGCATTTAAATGTTATTGTATAATAAATGTTGAGAAGATATAGGCTTTTAAAAAGATTATTGAAAGCTGTTGAGTCAATGTTTCATGTTTTAATTAAAAATTACTACATTTAACTCCACCCTAGTGGTGCTAACCCCTCTCGTTTGTTACATGAATTACACTCTTAGGTGTTGCAATTCTAAATACATAAACTATCTTTATATACAAAAAGTAAGGCACATTGGACCCTCCTTAGACCCACAATGATAAAAGAGCCTCATTGGACTGCTTTTTTTTTTAATTATTGGGAACAAAGGTCAACGTTGTGGATCTAAAACTGGTTCTTGAAGCATGTGATTGTATAGATTTGTTCTAAATCTGTTGCAATATGATTAAATCTGTAGCTACTTTTAATGTTAATTTTTTAGGTAGTTGGAAGTTCACTTTCCAAGAAGAATCAAAATGTCCCACAGCCAAAATCTATTAGACTGTGGTGTACTATAATATTTAACTTTTAGTGCCTATACCCTTTTCTTTTGTAAAATTCTCTTTTGTAAAATTCTTCAATGAAATTTTGACAGTTCAGTACAGCGGCTGAAGACTTCAGTTAGGGATTAATACTATAGAAGTAAAAAAAATTTATACAAAATTTATATACAGTGTGGATAAATGATAATCTTTTATTTTAAAATAAAATATTTATTGTACTTAATGACAAAAATAATATTGTCATATTATTTTGGTTAGATTTTTTATAAAATTTTTTTACAAAGAATAGCATTTTTCTTAAAGTAAAATTCAACCTGGTAGAGATATTAGTTCCAGCCGTAAGTAAATTAGTCTCGATAATAAGTAAGATTACCAAGCAATAAATAATTTTATTATCGAATATCGGTACCGTAAAAAACAATTACCATACGTAGTTGTTCCTTAAAGTAAAGAAAAGATGTTGCAGAGCGTTAGAGCTTTGCAAAATTAAGAATAACTGCCCCCCTGGCAATCAATTTATTACTGCAATTTCATCTGCTAAACTTCAAATTAGCTTATTCGATGAAATATCAGGTTGGAACTACATAGAGAGCTCGGCTCGCCGGAAAATAGTTGTCCTACTGGCAGTTGGTCAACATATTTTTACCAGTTTTTTTAGTTATTTATTTATTTATCTCTTGGTTGGTCTTTTTGACCAGTCAAGTCAAGCTAAACAAAGACTTTCCGTTTAGGGAGCTTGAGCTGCACATGGCCATATGCTTTGCCTTCAACGTTCTATTTTTGTCATACGAAATATTAGAACAAAGAGAGAAGTGGTTTATCTCATAAACATG
Source organism: Euryodendron excelsum (assembly GCA_033060915.1). Classification (NCBI taxonomy): domain Eukaryota; kingdom Viridiplantae; phylum Streptophyta; class Magnoliopsida; order Ericales; family Pentaphylacaceae; genus Euryodendron; species Euryodendron excelsum. Next base: position 14,033,090 of record CM065390.1, on the reverse strand, counting down.
AACCCATTGATATGCTAACATATTTGATTAATCTTGTTCTCAAATCATCTTGAAAATTTTATTTAATAAATTCGTAGGTCTTGCCAATACATTGTTTTAAATAAACATGATGTATCGAGTTGTACAAAGTGTGAGGTCACTGTGTTTTTTCGCAGATTTTAATACTGTAGAACTAACAACTTAGCATTTGGCCTATATTGATATTAAATTATCTACCAAAAAATAACTGCTAGGGGCTCTGTTAGTTATAACACTGTCCCAAACTTCAATTAAAAAGTTAATGCAGCCCTCAGTCCTCAACAATCCACACACCAAATCTTGGAAATAGCAGCTCAGATCTCTCTCTCTCTCTCTCTCTCTCTCTCTATATATATATATATATACATGTATATATATATATAAAGTAGATTGAATCACCAGGTATGCATTCTCTCATTCAGTCTCTAGAATTCTATCCTTACAAGAAGATTCAAGGCATGTGAGAATCAAAACGGGTAATTCTTTTCTAGCTTCTACATTGCTTTATTTGCTTAATTCAAGATATGTGAGAACAAAAAAGAAATGGGTAATCCAAATGGGTTGTATTTCGTCTGCTTTCTATGTGTTCTTTGTGTTCAATCAATAGCCTGCAATTCTTTATTCAGTCCTGTAGACAGCTTCTTGATTAACTGTGGTGGAAATAACACATTAGAAGATGACGATGGCAGGGTTTTTGAACCCGATTTTGGAAATTCAAATGTGGGTTTCTCTAGAACTGATTCCCAAATTGTGGTATCGAACGCTGAAATGGGTTTTCCAAATCTTTATAACTCTGCCCGTGTGTTCACCAAGAGTTCAACCTATACAATCGGCACAAAGCAATTAGGTCACCACTGGCTACGCCTTCATTTCTACCCGATTGGGAATAACCAATTCAACTTAGAATCAGCAGTATTTTCTGTGGTAGCAAGTGGGATTAAACTGCTTCATGGGTTCTCTTTCTCGAAATTCAGCAAAAAAAACCCTCTCCTTAAGGAATATGTAGTTGAAGTGAGAGGTTCGAGTTCAGGAAAATTAGTACTGACATTGTCTCCATGGAACGGTTCAATTGCATTCATCAACGGGATTGAGGTTGTATCCATGCCCGATGGGCAAATCCCTTCGAGTGCTGTCCCAATTCCGATAGGTTCACCACTTGAGATCCCAACCTATGTGGGTTTTGAGACAGCTTATAGACTTAACATGGGAGGTCCAGTTTTGACTCCAAAGAATGACACATTGTGGAGGATTTGGGAATCGGATCAGCCTTTTCTTGTTAATGCTGCTTCTGCTCGTAATGTTTCAACGAATCCCAGTTCAATCAAGTACCCTACTGGGGTTTCGGCTGAAATCGCACCAAATTGGGTTTATGCCACTGCCCAAGAAATGGCAGATGCAAATGTCAACAATCAGAAGTTCAATATTTCGTGGTCGTTTGAAGTTGATGAAGGCTTCACTTACCTTGTTAGGATCCATTTCTGTGACATTGTTAGTGTAGCTCTTTATAGTCTAGTTTTCAATGTCTACATCAACAAACAATCTGCTCTAGACTCTTTTGATATCTCAAGCAAGACAATGGCATTATCAGCGGCTTACTTCATTGACTATGTTGTGAATGTTTCAATGGGAGCAAATCAGATTTTAATTCAGGTTGGTCCTCCTAATCTGAGGAATGTCCCAACCAATGCAATTTTGAATGGTTTGGAGATAATGAAGGTGAGTAATCCTAGTAACAGCCTTGATGGGAGTTTTAGAGCCAACTCCACAGATTTGAAGGCCCCCAAGGGTGGCAAGCATGTGTTGCTAGTGATTTTTTCCTGTTTGGGTGGATTTGCTGTTTTGTTGCTCATCTTGGTAGCTGTTTCCCTCTGTTTCCGCCATCCAAAGAAGCCAAAACATCAGCCGTCAGCCTGGTTGCCACTTCCTACTCATGTGGGGAACTCAGAAACCAAAGTTTCAACCGATAGTTTTGCTTCAACAACACCTTCTCTTGGGTTAGGCCGCATTCTAGCTTTCTCAGAGATTTGTGAAGCAACCAAGAACTTCGATGAGAGCTTGGTCTTGGGTGTAGGTGGGTTTGGCAAGGTTTACAAAGGAGTGCTAGAAAATGGCGTTGTGGTTGCTGTCAAGCGAGGAAACCCGAGATCCCAACAAGGACTGATTGAATTCAGGACAGAAATTGAGATGCTGTCTAAGCTTCGCCACAGGCACCTGGTTTCTCTCATAGGCTATTGTGAAGATCTCAATGAGATGATCCTTGTGTACGAGTTCATGGCCGGTGGCCCCCTTCGAAAGCACTTATATGGCTCAGGCTCAGACCTTCCTCCTCTTACTTGGAAACAAAGGCTTGAGATTTGCATTGGAGCTGCAAAGGGATTGCACTATCTTCATACTGGAGCAGCAGAAAGCATTATCCATCGCGATGTCAAAACAACTAACATACTTCTTGATGAAAATCTCAATGCAAAAGTGGCAGATTTTGGATTATCAAAGTTTGGCCCAACTCTGGATCAAACCCATGTAAGTACTGCTGTGAAGGGAAGTTTTGGGTACCTTGATCCTGAGTACTACCGGCGCCAGCAACTCACCGAGAAGTCTGATGTGTATTCTTTTGGAGTAGTCCTTATGGAGGTTTTATGTGCTCGGCCGGCTATAAACCCTACTCTCCCAAGAGAACAAGTTAACATGGCAGAATGGGCCATGAGCTGGCAAAAGAAGGGCCAACTAGGGAACATAATAGATCCCCATCTTGTTGGTGCTGTTAATCTTGATTCACTTCGAAAATTTGGAGAAACAGCTGAGAAGTGTTTGGCTGAATATGGGAATGAGAGACCAACAATGGGAGATGTTCTGTGGAATCTGGAGTATGCTCTCCAACTGCAAGACGCTTCTATACAATCTGTTGAAGATGAGAATAGCGCGAATTATATTCCGGAGATGCCGGACTGGATTCCCCATGCTGAGCCAGTCCATGGTGATTGTGTCGACGTTGTTAGTGACCGAGAGTCTGATGCAACAACAACAACAACAACAGGGGTATTCTCACAACTGCTGAATCCAAAGGGAAGATAGCTTTGAAGGGGTCGGCCTAGATTAATCTTTTTCTTTTTTTTTTTCTCTTTTTACAGAATTACTACTCTCTTCACTGTTTGTTTTGCATTTCTAGGATCAGTAGGAACGTTTTGACATTCATAGTCTCGCACAAATAATAGTTCATCTGCCATTGTTTTCACTGAGATGAATGACCAAACTGTGATAGTGTTTCCATACAGGATTGCTTTGTCTTGCTAATCAGAATGGTGAGAATTGCCCAGGAGAAACAATATACTGCCTGCTTTGATGATGTACATTAAAGGGATGTAAATTTGCCTGGCCTGGCTTTGAATTGGGCCTGGCCGTGCCCGGTGGGCTAAAATTTTATACCCACTTTACGCTTAGGCCCAGCTTGTGACCCTAAGGATACCAGATGGGGCTGGGCCATGGGCTTTGTCAATTGTTTATAAACATGGCCAGAATTAGCAACAGATGCCCAGGGGTCCGGGCTTGAACTTCAGCTGGCCTAGGCCAACAGGCTTAGTTTAGGGCCGGCCCATGGGCTACTAGGCAAAGTTACATTCCTATACATTACCTAGTGTTGGTTTGTATTAATCTAGGATGTTGGAGTGAGTGCAATAGTATACAAACCTAACCTTACAAGGGCTAGTAATCTGATTTTTGAACTTATCATCAACTAGACCCAATCATCTGTTGGTTATGTCAGAAGCTGAAATTGTGACCACGGTTTGTGCAGAACAAAGAGATTGCACAAGTTTTGAAAGTAATCGAGGTGCGCGTAAATTAACCTGAACATCCGGTTAAATTAAAAAAAAAAAGAAGCTAATAAGTGTCCCACATGTTTGACATTCATTTTCTTCTTCTTCTTGGTCTTTAATTTCTCAATTTTTTGTTACACCAGAGCATGCTCTGTACATTTTGAGTTGAACCTGATCCTTTCACATTAACAAAAAAAAAAAAAACTCACTAATTTTGAACAAAATTTGACTTATTCCAGATAGACAGTTTAGTGAAACGAACACATTCCAAATTTGTCCCACACATAATAATATCAGCATATACTTCAACGTTTTGAAGAATCTTCACATTTATTTTGAAATATTTCTTTTTTGGCCCAATGGTGGTGATCTGTATAAGGGCAGGTATCTCTCCCCTCGCACCTACAACTTGAATAAAGCTGAGATTCCATCCTACATATCTGCTACTACTATCAAGGGCGACTCGTGTTTGGGCTGTAAGCAAGCCGAGTAGCACATTCTTTAAGATTCGCAACTGTTTAAGTTTGATTTGCTTATTTTTTAAACTAATCTCAAACAAGTTTTAATTAAGTGTAGCTCGAGTAACTTAATTATTTTAGTTCACGCAAGCTTATGGAATTGATTTTGAGCCAAGTTTAAAAAATTAACGATTTTTAAAATGTGTTTAAACTTGACTTGTTTGCATAGCGAGTTTTTAACTAGCTCAATGCAAGTCAAGCTCAAATAGTTTTGGTTTGTTTATCGCCCTAGACTGATGTTAAGTTTTTTAATATACTTTTTTAAACTAAAACTTTTGTATCAAATGTTATGAAAGTGTTATTTATTTTTTGGATAGGGATTTCCTTCCATGTAGGAATTTTTATTACCCTGCGTACCATTTGCCATGTATTTATATTTATATTTTTTATTTAAATATTTTTTTTAATAAATTTAGTAATTACATAAATAATGTCAAAAATCTAAAACAATAAAAATAAATTAATATAATTTTAATACTTGAGCTGCCACGTATAAACCGGCCGACGGAATTCTTCCAACCGAGATGGATATCGAAGAACTTAACTAAAAAAATACACGTGATGGATACAATGTTGGCAATTCCCCTCTACATCACTTCACAGACTAGTCCAAGTTTGGTCTTCGCCGACCCGGTAGAGTCCAATAATCTTTACTTGCGGGCCCAACAAAAGATGTAAAGTTTTCCAATTTCAATGTCAAATGATGTAAAGAGGCGTAAGACTTTTCGAAATGTCAGTTTGGTCGGTCCAATAGAAGGAGATTTGAAAATGATACGTGTATACCCCCCTTGTATCTAACAAGGCTAGATTGGCTTGGGACTGTTTTCACTTTTTCACTAGGATTGTTTCTTTTCACACTTAAAAAGTGACCCTTAAAGATTTTCCCATTAAATACTTACCAAATAATGAAAAAAAATTGTTTACCCCAAAACTTATAAGACTAAAATTAGGAGTGCACAATAAAAAATAAAAAAAATTGATATTCATACCAACTTAACTCATGTGAGTCAGTATGATTTGAGCTCGTTCAGGTCTGATTTGGTTTTAGGTCTTAAAATAGAATACTCAATTATTTTGGTTGGCTCGTAGATTAGCATGGTCTAACTTAAATCTCAATACCCAATATATATCACAAATTTATATGTGTATTATAAGTGTACTTAATTATTATTGATATATTTTGTATTCGATCTTGATTTTTGAAAAATTATGGTTTCAAAATTGTGATCTTTTTTAAAAATTTAATTGAATAAATAAGATATTCTGTAACATAGGTGGAAGTTGGAACCCGACTTGAGCCAATCCAACGATGGAACCGCCCCGAAGACTTCGGTTGACTCAGTTCAATAAAATGATTGTTACGGTTTTGAGTTAAAATATATGAAACTGACCTCGATTCTAGTTCTAGTCCAAACCCGGATTTATCGATGCAGATTCCTCATTGAAATTAGCTGATTGGATGGTCATATTGAAACAATTGGAATGATTGATCAGCCCTTGACACCTTGCTTTTGAGTTATAGGTTTTAGTCTCTACCTTTCCTTCCCCATTTTTTAAGCAGTTGGTGTTGTGATTGTTTTAAAAATCAGACCCTTGATCGAATTAAAAAAGAGATTAGGTGATGGGAGATTAGGTAATGGATTATTAGTTCAAACTTTGAATCAATCGTTATTGATTCGTAATGTCATAATTATGTCATTAATTTATTTATTAATAGTACTAAAATATATTTTATTTTTTTACACTAATTTTAATACTTAAAATTTAAAATTTTAAAATGAAAATCTAAAATTTTATCTTAAAAATTAAATCGAACTGTCTAATAATCGATTTTAGTGACTGGATCACGGTTCAATCGTAATTTTTATTGAATTTGACCAAATTTTGATCAAAATAAATTTAAAAAACTGTTCAAACCATTGCTTAACCTAATTCTTAATTATTTTAGCTCAACCGGAGTTTCAAAACAATGATTGTTGTATTCTGAATGTGTTTAGCGCCAAAATTTGAACTCAAACAGAATAGAATCAAATTTCTAAATTTTGCTCTCTCATTAACAAGAATAAGGACAGAAAACACAGCAATCAAGTTTAGATTTAAAAATATATCCTTTTGACTAAATTCCACTTTCAATCAACTCTATCTAACATTATCACAAAAGCTAGCTAGCATCAAGGGCAGGTAGTCTCCTTCCTTATCCTTCATATTCAATCATGTGACGTAATGGATGAAGGGTAGTCCTTTCCTTATCTTTCATATTCAATCAGGTGACGTAATTGATGACCTCCATATCGATTTAGCCGTTTCAGCATTGGTTTGCAGGATCTCGCATTCCTAACTTTCTATTCATTATAAATAAAAGGTGATTAAAGATAGTTCTTGATATAATTAAAAGAATAAAGAAAAAATAAAAAAGAAGAAACAGACAAAAAATAAAAAAAATAACAGTATAGATAAATTGTAAATATTATATTATATTTTTATTAATTAAAAAAATTTTAAGTGATTCAGAAAATCAACTTATAAATATTTTAGAAGAACGAATATGATAAATATTTGAAAGTTTATGTATAATTATTTTATTATATTTTGTGTTGAGTTATTTTTTTTGTCTTATATTCTTTACTTTTATAATACGTTATCAGTACGATGTTTTAACCAGCTGAGGTAAAAACTACATCTGTGTTATTCACGATGATATTCTATATTTGGATGTGACATGTGCTATTAATATATCAGTTAATTTTGTTTTTTTCCTGTTTTCTCTTTAATTCATTTGCATGATTTATCACTATGTGAATGTTGAATAGTCAATGAATAGTATGAACAATAACTAATAATTCATGTCAATTGCATAATACTATTTATGAATAGTAAAATACTATTTATGAATAGTAATTACATAATAATAATATAATATAAAATATTAAATAAATAGTGTGTTGCACAGTATTTTTTTATTTCTATTTTGAATGATTATATTTTATCATAATAACTACCTAACATTATTATGCTAGGTAAAAGTTTTCGTTTAATTATTTGTAGATCATATTATCGTCATAATTTTGTCTTGATTTAAGTTTATTGTTTTGTATGGTATAACATTCTGAAAATGTCAAATCTTACAAAATTAAAATTTGCCGCCCTTGATATTTTTGGTAATAATTACTAATCATGAATCCTTAATGCTGAGATCCATCTTGCTGCAAAGGCACTTGAGTAAATAATAGTGGAGGAAAATGATGCATCTCAGCAAGATCGTGCTAAAGTCATGATTTTTCTTCACCATCATTTTCATAAAGAATTGAAATCTGAGTACCTTATAATAAAATATCCATTGATATTATGAAAAAATTTAAAGAAGAGATACAAGCACCAAAAGGCCGTAATCCTCCCAAGAGCTAGATCTGAGTAGATGTACCTGAGGTTACAAGATTTTAAAACTGTCAGTAAATATAACTCCGCATTATTTAAAATCAGCTCACGATTAAAATTATGTGGAGACAATATTACTGATGAAGAAATGTTAAAAAAAAATATTTTTCACATTTCATGCCTCGAATGTGCTCCTGCAAAAGTAATATCGAGAGCGTAAATTTAAAATATATTATGAATTAATATCATGTCTTCTTGTGCTTGAGCAAAATAATGAGTTATCTGTTAAAAAATCATCTGTCCTAACCTACCGGTTCCGCACTATTCCCTGAAGTGAATGCAATTTCATTTGATAGTCGGGGACGCTGATGTGGCCGCAGACATGGCTGTGGCCACCACTGGAATGGTTTTCAAACTCGTGGGAATTATCGTGGAGAGAACTCTTCTCATATGAGGTTTAAGAATATCACACCACACCATCAGCAATAAAATAATTCTGAAGTAAAAAAAAAAAAAAAAGTTTACAGAATAAACCTCTTACAAAGTATGAAGATACTTGTTACAGGTGTGGAATGAAAGCATATTGGTCACATACTTGTCGTATGCCCAAACATTTAAGAGAGCTTTATCAAGCCTCACTTAAAGATAAAGGAAAAGATGTAGAAATACATTCTACAAATTTTAATGGCTCAATTGATATTACTCATCTGGATGTCTCAGATTCCTTTGAACATGTAAGTGGAAGAATAGACCATGTTATTGGTGATGGAAATGTTCACACTACTTAATATTATTGCCTCGTTGTTCTAGTCTATTCAATTTCTTATCATCTTTTATATGTTTCCTTCATATGCTTTTTTTTGTAATAAATTATTATATTTTAATAAGCACTTTTAATATGTTATATAGATACATGGATCGTACCAACGCATTGAGTATTTCTAAAATGAATGGTGAAAACATATGTCTGGTAGACAGTAGAACAACGTACATAATTCTTTGAAAGTAACAATATTTCTCACACTTGACATTATTTGAAACTAATGTCAAACAATCTCTGGCACAACAAAATTAATTGAAGGCTCTGAAAGGGCTAATATAATATTGTCAAGAGGAACAAAACTATGCATTGATGATGCATTATATTCTACTAAATTTACAGGGAATCTGATCAATTTTAAAGATATACGTCGTAATGGATATCATATTGAGACGACGAATGCAGATAATGTAGAACAGCTCTACATTACTTCTTATATTTTAGAAAATAAATATATATCAGAGAAATTTGGTGCATTATCTTTTGGATTATATTATACTTCTATAAAAGTGGAAGAATCACCTGTAGTGATGCACCAAAAGTGCTTTGATCCAAAGAATTTTATACTATAGCATAATCGTTTAGGTTATCCAGGATCAACAATGCTGCGTCGAATTATTAAAAACTCACATGGACATTCGCTAAAGAATCAGAAGATTCTTTTGTCAAATAATTATACATGTATTGCTTGTTCACAAGAAAAATTAATTGTCAGACCATCTCTTTCAAATGTAGGTTTTGAGTCTCTATCATTCTTACAAAAAATTCAAGGGGATATCTGTGGGCCAATACATCCTCCACGTGAACCATTTCGTTATTTTATCATTTTAATAGATGCATCCACACTGTAGTCACATGTTTGTTTACTTTCTACCTATAATATTGCTTTTGCTAGACTTCTTGCTCAACTTATTCCCTTAGGGGTACAGTTTTCAGATTACCCGATCAAGTCTATATGACTAGAAAATATTGGGAAATTTACTTTTCAATCCTTTGATGATTACTATATGTCAATAGGAATTGATGTTGAACATCTAATTGCTCACACACATACAAAATGGTCTTGCCGGAGCTTTTATAAAACAATTTTAGTTTATTGCTCGACCTTTACTTATGAAAATAAAATTACCTGTGTCTACTTGGAGACATGTTATATCACATGCTGCATCATTGGTTAGAATCCGACCAACTGCATATCATCAGTACTCACCATTACAATTTGTCATTGGTCAACAACCAAATGTTTCTCACTTACGAGTGTTTGGTTGTACTGTATATGTACCTATTTCACCCCCACAACGTACTAAAATGGGTTCTTAGGGTAGACTTGAAATTTATGTTGGTTTTGATTCTCCATCTATTATTAGATATTTGGAACCTTTAACAGGTGATGTGTTCAAGGCATGTTTTGCAAATTGTCATTTTGATGATTTAGTATTTTCACAATTAGGGGGAAAAAAACACAATTAGAAAAATAATGAGAGATCAGTTGGAATGTGTCGATACTGTCTCATATAGATCTTTAAACGAGTCAATGTGAACCAGAAATTCACTGAATTATTTATTTACAAACAATTGAAAATTAATTGTCTGATGCATCCACTGACACAAAGAGAGTGACAAAATCACATATACCAATTACTAATACTCCAACACATATTGATGTTCCCGTAAGACAATCTATTAGTATAGCAGCAAAGAAATCTAAAACACGCTTGAAGCATGGAGGTTTGTCGATGCAAAAAACATTGTTTTCAGAAAAAGGAAAACACAAGAAAAAATGCATAAGCAAGTTGGTGCTCTTGAAGAGAACACAATATCTAAACTTCCTAAAGAAGAGAATCCTGAAGAAGAATTCCCAGAAGAGAAACCTCATGAAAAGATATCTCCTGTAAGTGATATGGTACCTGAAAATAATGAGATCTTAATAAGTTATATGAATACAGGGGAAAGCTAGCATAGAAATAAAATGATTGTCGATAACGTATTTTCATTTAAAGTAACTCTTGGTATTACTAGAAGTAATGAAGAGACTGAATCACAAACAGTCGACGGATGTTGACGTGGGATTGATTGGCCAAAATGGAAAGAAACCATTAAGGCAAAATTACACTCATTAGCACAACGTAAAGTACTTGGACTAGTAGTCCACACACTTGAAAATGTGAAACTAGTTGGATATAAATGGGTATTCGTACAAAAGCGAAATGAGAAAAATGAAGTAGTACAGTATAAAGCCCAACTCGTAGCATAAGATTTCTCGCAACGACCTGGTATTGACTATGATGAGACTTATTCTCCAGTAATGGATGCAATTACATTCAAATTCTTGCTTAGTTTATTAGTCTCAAAAAGACTAGATATGCGTCTAATAAATGTAGTGATTGTCTACTTATATGGGAAATTAGATAATAATCTATATATGAGAATTCCTGAAGGATTTAAGATGCTTGAAACAAATATTTCAAAAATACAAAATTTATGTTCAATCAAGCTTCAAAGATCGTTATACGGGTTAAAGTAATCCGGTCGCATGTGGTACAGTCGTGTAAATAAATATCTCTTGAAAGAAGCATATGTGAATAATACCATTTGCCTATGCGTTTTCATTAAGAAATCAAAATTCGAATTTGTTGTCATTGCAGTCTATGTTGACGATTTGAATCTGATTGAAACTACTGAAGAGATTACTAAAGCTATTAATTATTTTAAAAAAAATAGTTTGAAATGAAAGATCTTGGGAGAACCAAGTATTATCTTGGATTACAGATTAGGCACTTATCCAATGGAATTCTTGTCCATCAATCAGCATATGTTGAAAAGGATTTAAAACAATTTTACATGGATAAAGCTCATCCATTAAGTTCTTCGATGGTTATCCTTTCACTAGAAGTACAGAAAGATCTTTTCCGTCTTTAAGAACACGGTGAAGAACTTCTTGGTCCTGAAGTACCATATCTTAGTGCAATCGGTGCTCTTATGTATCTTGCAAATTGTACACGACCGATATAGCATTCTCTGTCAATTTATTGGCATGGTGTAATTCTGTACCAACACAAAGACATTGAAAATGAATTAAACATACACTGCATTACTTACAAGAGACAACTGATATGGAATTATTCTATTCAAAGGAGTCACACCCTAAATTGATTGGCTATGCTAACGCTGGTTACCTTTCTGATCCTCATAAAGCTAGGTTTCAAATTAGATATGTGTTTACTTATAATAATACTGTTATATCCTAGTGATCGATAAAACAAATATTAATTGCAACTTCATGAAGCAAGCCGAGAGTGCATTTAACTAAAATCCATGATTCAAAATATTTAAGAAAGCTGCGGAATGTCTACAGTTAAAGATACCTCGACAATATTATACGAGAATAATGCAGCTTGTATTGCACAGGTTAAGAGAGGTTATATCAAAGGTGACAGAATGAAGCATATTTCTCCAAAGTTTTTCCATACACATGAGCTCTAGAAAAGTGATGATATTAACGTTCAACAAATATGATCTAGTGATAATTTGGCAAACTTTTACTAAAGCCCTACCAACTGCAACATTTGATAAGCTTGTGCATGACATTGGTATGCACCGTCTCAAAAACCTTTCATGAAGCAAATAAAGTTCTTATTATTCAAGGGGAGTTAAGTATTGTACTCCTTTTCATTTGCTACGATTTTTTTCTCTGGATTTTTCCTAGCAATGTTTTAATGAGGTAATTTTAACATATCCAACAAAATATACATCTTGTATTGTTTTGCGGTCATTTAAGAGGGAGTATGACGTAATGGATGACCTTCATCCATTTAGCCGCCTCAGCATTTGTCTGCGACAACCCCCAAACCCACCCCCCCCCCCCCCCCCCCCCCCCCCCCCCCCCCCCGCGCGCATCCTTGATTGCCGACTCATTATAAATAAAGGTGATTATAGATAGTTTTAAGTATAACCAAAAGAATAGAGAAAAAATAGTAAAGAAGAAGCAGAGAAAAAATAGAAAGAAGAGCGGTATAGGTAAGCTATAACCACCATGTTGTATTTTTATTAGTAATAAAATTTGGATAGTTCAGAAGATCAACACTTAAATGTTCCAGAAGAATGAATATGATAAATATTTGACAGTTCCTGCAGAACTATTCACTGTATTTTGTGTTGAGTTATTTTTTTCGCCTTATATTTTTTTCTTTTATAACAAATCATTCATTTTTTTTCTTATTCTCATAATAATTCACATTTTATAGTGATAAAACTGCTGTCTCCCCTCGTTTTACTGCCGCTAATCCATTGATTTAGCCCTCGTTAGTAGCGTTGATTTTTATTAGACGAAAAAAATTCATCATGAGATCGACATGATCTAATTATTTTCAACCCAGTATTTTTAGGTTCGATTTTACATACCATTTGAGAGGTGTACCCTCTCAATTAGGCACTACATGACCATTTTATAGTTTTATTGTTTGCATCAATACTCCGATCAAAATTCTCATCCACATGCCAATCAAAGTGGAGCCTTTTCTCTCCTTTGACCCAATTTGATTATATATGTTTTCGTTTACATTTTATTGCAGTTGAATTATTGCAATTGAGGAAGATAGTTTTGGATTGTCTAGAGAGCTCAAGAGAGCATTTGGCCTAGAATCATGGGTAAGAAATTCGAAATCGTGTGGTCGTAAATTATCCACATCATCAATCACTGTCAACTGAGGAGTAATTGTTGTACGCGAGATGTCTGTGTACGACTGTACTGAAAATTTGTCCCTACTCGACGGTTGGAGAGGATCATTTGTTTTGTACCATTGTGGGTCCACCGCGCCGACCCAACCATACACCTTAGTCCCCACCAACAACGGTCGGTAGATGAAAACCTTATACAATGTAGATGAAAACATAAATACAAAGTTTGTATTCATTATTTCATATGTACAATGGTCGGTCGAGATGTCTCGCCGGCCATCTCTAGCTCCATGAGGTTCATATGCTAAAACAGTACTTTGAATGAAGGTGGACCCACCACTTCACTTGGTCGGCCACCCAACCACACGATCTGTTACTCCACGGGGCCTAGACTAAATCCCTACCACAAATTGGGAGGACCATGACGGCCTATGGGCCTGCTTGTTAGCTGTAAAATGATACCGACAGGTGGCTTCGAGAAAATGGATCGTCTTGTGGTTACTGGGAACTGGTTGTACCGGTTCTTTATCCGTTATTTTAGGCATGTATATATAGGGAAGTCCTACTAACCAAGTGAGCTATACAAGAGACAGAGAGAGGGAGAGAGAAAGAGAGCTAGAAATAAGCAAGCAACAAAAGTGCTTGTGCTTGTGCAAATAGATCTCAATTAGGTTGAAGAGAGTAAAAGAAAGGTAGAAAATGCCAATTTACAGAATTGCCGTGGGGACGCCGAGAGAGGCGAGCCAACCCGACGCGCTCAAGGCGGCGCTGGCAGAGTTCTTCTCCGTGCTCATTTTTGTTTTCGCGGGAGAAGGGTCCGGCATGGCCTTCAGTAACTTCTCTAACACAAATCCCACTTCTAGTTTAATTCCATCTCTAGTCTTTTTTCTTTTGAGGAAAGTGACACTAAATCACAAGAGGGTAGCTCTCTTCTATATATATATATATATATATATTGGGAATACAACCTCCCAACTTGAACGAAGGCAACGTGATATAGTTTTTTCACTTGCACGGTAAAATTGTATACATCTAGAGAATTTACAATAAGAGAGTCATGTTCATTTTCTATTTTGATTTGAAATGTATTATTGATACTCTGGTCATATTAGGTTATGCCAAACTCACCAGACAAGTAGAATTATATGACATTTTTAAAAACACTATATTTCGCTTTTGTACTTCTTTATTTATTTAATGGTAATGACATACATATGAAAAAAAAGTGTATTGCATATCGCATAGAGTAGCTAGGTTGTGGACACCGGTGGACCTACACTTAGACAAAGGGTGTTAGGCCTAATTTTCAACATTCTACTTAGACCCTACGCCCTTCTCACAAATTTTATGTGTAGACCCCTAGTTGTGGGTTAATATTTTAAGATAAAAAAAAACTTTCGATATTATTTAATTATAATATTATTACCGTAACATTATTTTAATATAAAATTTTGTAAAAGAATTTATAAAAGTTTAGGTCTGTTTGAAAGTACTGTCACTATTTATTTTTTGTTGTATATCATAGTGTATATTTTTATTTTTTATTTTTTATAATTTGATGATAATATTTTTAGGTTACTTTTTTGTTAACAGTATCAGACTAATATTTTAAAATTAAAAAATACACTTATTTTAATATATTTTTTATTTTTTAAAAAATAAAAAATAAAGAATAAAAACAAAAAATAGCAACCAAACCGACCGAGCATTTTTCTTAATTTACTTATGGCTTTGAAGTGAACTTTGAGGACTAATAATTGGTGGTATGATTTTGACAGACAAGCTTACGGATAACGGATCGACGACCCCTGCTGGTCTTGTAGCTGCATCATTGGCTCATGCGTTTGGACTTTTCGTGGGGGTTTCTGTTGGTGCGAACATTTCTGGGGGTCATGTGAACCCCGCCGTCACATTCGGTGCCTTCATCGGCGGCAACATAACTCTGTTGAGGGGCATTTTGTATTGGATTGCACAGTTGCTGGGTTCAGTTGTCGCTTGCTTGCTTCTTAAGTTCGCCACCGGCGGATTGGTAAGAAACTTATCATAGCACAAATTGGTGTCATATAATGAATGAAAATAAATTGAAATTTTGACCAATATAATGCAAATTGAATTCCAAAGTACTCTATTGATACAAATTTTGAGTAAAGGCCTACTATACAAACAAAATGATGTGGTGTGATTATTTATATTCATTTCATTTCAAAGAAATGGTCGTAAATTATTTATTTCTTGTTAATACTTTATTTTCAACATGAATGATCTATATTTGATTGGATCGAGAAAAGATTAATTAAGATAAATACAAGCTGGTTTGAATCTTCCAGATTTATACCAAAAAAAAAAAATGATAAACACCCACCATGCCACTGTCATATAACTTTGATGGAGTTTATTTTTTTTATAAAAATATTGTAAAAATAGAATTTGTTTTATTAATATAACTAAACAACAATAACAGTAGGGAGACATAGAGTAGATGACACTACTTACGGAGCACAAAGTGTGGGTCATGGTTTGAATTCGAAAATTGGACACTATTCTACCTTTTCATTTATAATTTTGTGAAAAATTCCCTTTTTACAAGCTTTTTATACAGAATGATGCGTATTTTTATAATTTAAAATTTAATTTTGAATGATATGTTCCAATTCAATTGTATCATTATGTTTTGTATGTTTGTATAATATTATTTTAATATTTCTAAATTTGCTACAGGAAACATCGGCATTTTCTCTATCCTCCGGCGTTTCCCCATGGAACGCGCTCGTGTTCGAGATTGTGATGACATTCGGGCTGGTCTACACAGTTTATGCCACAGCATTGGATCCTAAGAAGGGGAATGTGGGCATTGTGGCACCTATTGCAATTGGTTTCATTGTGGGTGCCAACATCTTAGCCGGTGGTGCCTTCGACGGTGCATCCATGAACCCAGCGGTCTCTTTTGGACCTGCCGTGGTCAGCTGGACCTGGACGAACCACTGGGTCTACTGGCTCGGCCCCCTCATTGGTGCAGCCATTGCAGCCATTGTCTATGACATTATCTTCATTGGTAACAACACACATGAACCACTGCCCACCAGAGATTATTAGAATGAATGTTTCTCTTACTTTCTCTGGGTTTGGGGGATGAAATAATGTTTGGTTAGATCTTAGAAAACATATGTTCAGGGGAGGGCTATGGGGGTGCTCTTGGATTTCTTGAAGTTTTGTTATGTGTTTTAGATATTTGTGTTGTAATTTTCTCCTTGTCTTCTGGTTTAAAGCTAGTGGTGTCAAGTTTCTTGGCTGTTTTCGTTTTTTCAAATTAATGGATGTATCTTGTTTGTTTTGCTATCGTGATTATGAGTACTCCCCCTTTTGTGAGTAATTATGACAATCACACATTATGACAATCACTTTATTCAGATTGTGATACTAATTTTTTATTCATGAAAAGAATTTTAAATTTAAAAATGAATCATACAGCTAAAATAATATCTATAGTTTTTAAAAAAGTATTCTCTCTAAAACATATAGCCACATAGCATCCTATAAATAAATTATCACACAATGTACTGTCACACTATGTAAGAGCAATGACATAATGTGATAATTTTTTCATGGCAAGAATGGTGTGAAAGGGAGAGAATGGGTATCTCGTTAACAAAACAAAACCAAACAAAAATTATATTATTGATAATGAGATTCCTAGTCAATGCTATTCAAGTATTTGAAATTGTCATGAAATTTTATGTCGGAAAGTAATAAGATTTCGACAAGAATTCAGAAATCAAGAAGTCAGTCATTTATGGCAATCGGTATTTAGATTTTTATTACCCGTATAGTAATTGGGTTTCAAGGGCCATAGTGGGCTGAATGAAAAGCCCATAGAACTCAAAGTATATCGAAATTGGGCTGATGAAGAGCCCGATGAAAAAATGCAATTAGCAATCGGCTTATTTCTACAATTAGTCATTTATGGCATTTGGATCAAGTGGCCCACAGACTATACATCATTTTAAAGCCCAAAAAAGGGACCCAATGTATCAGCTGTAGTCCCATAAATCCCAAGACCTTCTATGACTTGGCAAGTATTCTATCAGGTCCAAAGAGGTTCAATTCTGCTCATTAACCCACTCGGGTTTTTTTTTTTTGGTGTGTGCCATAGATTGTTTAGTCCTTTGGCCGACTAGTCTTTCGAGCTTATGCAATGCTACTGTTCACTTTGAACTATTTAAAGCTGGCCACAAGGGGGCGTCAAGCTAGTCCCTCAAGCTCATTTAAGGCTATCGTTCACTTGAACTATTTATAGCTAGTCACAAGGGAGCGTGATGAGATATCAAACTTGAAATCTCATGCTTAGATGAGGACTAAGCCGACTATTGAATCACACTTGGGGTTTAGCATTTAGTATCTTCATTGTTTCGCAACCCTTAATATCATTAGGATCAACTCCTAAAATAAAACCCAAGGTTTCTTTGTGTTGGTATTCGGACCTATTCGGGAGCCTATGGGCATGCCCTAACCTAAAGACCCACCCACCACTTGTGTTAGGTGGTTTAAGCATGCTCCCACTTACCTTGGTGGTTGGGGTGGTTGTTCAAACATACTCTCACTTATCTTGATGGTTGGGGTAGTTGTTTAAGCATATCCCCACTTACCTTGGTGGTTGGGGTGGTTGTTCAAGCATACTCTCACTTATCTTAGTGGTTAGGGCATGTGGCAACCACCAAGAGCTAGGAATGGTAGATCCATTCCACACTTATAAATGTTCAAGAGATCAAGAGAAGAAGTAAGATTTTAGTAGCTACATTTTGTGTGTGCAAGAGTATGTGAGTAATTCTCTCAGTGTCTTTCCCAAAACACATAATCATGATAGGCACTTGAGTTGTGATTAGTGTGGATGCTTTTGGCTTTCGAGAAAGGTTTGATTGCATTCCACTGCGGGTAAATTTACAAGAGAATATAGGTACACGTGGAGAATTTTTTCGATCAAGATTAGTTCTTCAGGCTTGCGTTCGGATACACTTCAAGAGGTAAACCTGATTACCACTTTCGCTTTAACTATATGTAGATTCTACATTGGTATCAGAGCCTTTGAAATTTCTCTCGTCGATGATTACATGTATTTTCCTACACTGATTTTTGAAAAAGCTTCATTGGAGCTTTAATGACTGTTCAAAGAAACGATTTCTATTTGGCCTAAAAGTTCAGTATGTCGTAGCCTATATGCATAGTAGTATATCTAAAAATTTTCATCTCAAATAGATGAGTGGTTTGAGAGAAATCTTGAACCCTAATTTTTATGGAACCCTAATTTTTATGAGTGGTTTGACCAGGAGCCGAGCCACGTTGACCGGGCTGTTGACTGCGAGTCGAGCCAAGTTGATAAAGTCGTTGACTGCGAGCCGAGCTGAGTTGACTGAGCTGTTGATTGTGAGCCGAGTTGAGTTGACCGAGTCGTTGACTGTGAGCCAACCCACGTTGAATGTGAGCCAAGCCGCGCTGGCCTAGAGCGTTGCCCACTCGCGACGTGCGGCACGTGGGACCCCTTCCCAAGGTTATTTTTTGCCCAATTTTTTTATGTAAGTTTACGAAAATATTTTCTATTTTAATATTATTTTTCCAAAATTTTTTACTGGACAAAAAAATGATTTTGAAAAATAGAAAAGAAAATAAAGGAAATAAATATTTTTTAGTGGCTTACTTGAGAGCGTTGGGGTGTGTGCATGGTTTCTTGGGCCTCGGGTTTTGTGCCATGTGGTTCTGGACACTTGGGTTAGGTGTTGGTGTTTTGACTTGAATTTTCTAAATCCCTACTATATTTTTCTGTTATTTACTTAAGTGTTTTGTTACTTTAAAAAATTTCAAAAAATTCAGAATTGAACCAAATAACATGTTAGCATATTGGAACTCTATTATTCTATTTTTGAATTATTAGAGTTACATTTAATTCATGTTTTATGCTATGTTATGTGATAATTGTTAGTTTTAATTTCATAATTTGACTTGTTTGATAGCATAGAATATTATTGCGATGATATTTATCTATAGGGAGAGAATTGAAGCTTACCACATGCTTGGATATATTTGTTTAGTAGGAGGTTGATCGATTAAAAGCATGCTAAGAATTTTGACTCCTGATAACCAATTTTTGCACATTAGTTAAATTAAAATTTGATAATAATCATTAGTAGCGCGGGAGATGATTAGGAGTATAGCAATCTTTCGATCTTACGACTTTTGAGAGTTATCTTATTTTTTGAATTTAGATTTTTGCGGCAAAAATGTGTGTTATGCATTATTCTTATATCTTTGTACTTTTATCTCTATTAGAGTTCATCATGACTTCTAAGAATGTAGTGGTTGACATGGTTAAAGGAGAGAAGCTGAATGGCATTAACTATGACATTTGGCCCTGTAAAATTCAGTTTGTTCTCAACGAGCAGGGTCTATTGGCACACATTGACCGTCTAATGACTGAGCCTGAACATGGTACTACAGCTTAGCACTTTAGGGACCTGGCTAAGTACAAAACTTGGTAAACGAAAGATCAGGATGTGCACTATCTTATGTTAAGCAGCATGGAGAATGATTTTTTGCTAGAGTTTAAGTCTATCCAGACTTCCTATGAGACTTGGAAGGCTTTGAAGCTGAAGTACGGGGTAACTTCTCTTGCTAAACTACGCGGGTTGACACTCAAATTTGATTCTTATAAAAAAAAAACCTAACCACTCCATGAGGTAACATTTGCGAGTGATGTCAACCATGATACACGAGCTTAAGGTAGCAAGACATATTCTTACCGATGAGTAACAAGTGCAGTCAGTGATCTGCTCTCTACCACAGTCATGGGAGCAAATGAAGCAGAATATGACTCACAATAATAAAGTGAGGGCATTTGAAGATATCTCCCGCCATCTGGAGTTGGAAGTTGAGTGCTTAGAGGCTGCTAAGACTAATGGTGGTACTACTTGTGTTGCTGAGATTAACTCGTGTTGGACCTCTAGGTTTAAGCGTAAGAAAGGCGGTGGTGCTACTAATGCTGGTAAGAAACGTTTTGATACTGGGTCCAGTGGGACTAAGGTTGCCAAGCATATAAAGAGATGCAAAAGAGGTAGTAAGAAAGATAAGACTAAGATGAAATGCTATAATTGACAGTAGCTGGGACACTTCGCTCATGAGTGCATCGAGTTGAAGAAGGTACTCCCCATTTATGTTTCTTGCATTGATTGTTTTGTGTCTAGTTAAGTTTTGATTACTCATTCTCCTCAATTGTGGGTTATAGACTCAGGAGCAATCGACTATATAGTGAGGAGCAGATTTGGATACGTGGAGTATCGTCGTGTACCATTCGGTAGCAGAAAAGTTTACATAGGAAAAAGGTCCAGTGTGGATGTCATTGGGATTGATACCTATCGGTTGGATTCGAAGGGTGGCCGCACCCTTGACCTTCATGACATACTTTATGCATCGGGGATATGGAAAAATCTATTTTCAGTTACTAGTTTGCTTAGTCTTGGTTATCGTTTAGTCTGTACGCATTTTTTGTGGGTTTGTTTACCATGTTTTTGGATATTTGTTGGATGGTTTTATTTTTCTAGATGTTAATATTTCGAGTATAGATGATGTTTTAGAATCTGCAGTTTCATTTAATGCTTCTGTACATGATTCTTCTATTGATTCTGTGAGATGACATTCCAAACTAGGACATATTGGGGAGGATAGAATGGCTAGGCTAGCTAGAGAGGGTATTTTGGATTCATTCGCTAGGGTTGACTTGTCAGTTTGTGAGAGTTGCCTTCGAAGAAAGGCAACCAGAAAACCTTTTACCAAGACTCAAAAGGCATCTTTTCCATTACAGCTTATTCACTCAGATATTTTTAGTCCCATGAATGTGAGGGCAAGACATGGTGCACCTTATTTTATCACATTTATAGATGACTACACACGTTTTGGTCATGTTTATCTACTCTCACATAGGTCGGAAGCGTTAGATTGTTTTAGATGTTATATTCTTAAGGTAGAAAATCAGTTAGACAGGAGTATTAAGGCTTTAAGGATTGATCATGGCCATGAGTATGTATCTAAGCTGTTCTAAGAGCTCTATGAGAATAAGGGTATACTTAAACAGTTGACCATTCCAGGTACTCCACAACAAAATGGTGTAGTAGAGAAACAGAACCGCACTTTGTTAGACATGGTTAAGTCAATGATGGCGCAAGCTAATCTACCAATATCTTATTGGGGGGGATGCCTTGTTAACTTTCGCCTACATTTTTAATTGTGTGCCTTCAAAGTTTGTCACATCTACCCTTTATGAGCTATGGATGGGCAGGAGGCATGACTTAAGTCATTTGAGACTGTGAGGTTCGGCAGCCTATGTACACAATACTTCTCATAAGTATGAGAAGTTAGGCCCTAGAGGGAAGAAATGTATCTTTATACACTATTCCAAGCACTCAAAGGGATATGTGTTCATTGGGGAGCAGTTGGATGGGAGTGTGACTGAGACGGAGTCACGGGATGTCGATTTTCTGGAGGATGTTTTCCCTAGCAGGGGGGAGGTGTTTAGAGATGTAGATCTCTATGAGATGGATGATATTCTGGATAGTGCACTAGGTAGACTAGTTGAGATTGAGGGAGAGATTTATCAATCTCCTAGGGACAGTGAGAGCGATGCACTGACTGAGATGTTAGTTGATGAGTATTTTTAGGACACTCCATTGCGTCGGAACACACGTGGGACCGTCCCTCGTCGTCGTTATGAAATTGAGAGGGAAGCTTTCATGATAGCTTCACACGATGATGTTGAACTTAGGACAGTTAAAGAGGCTCTCTCTGTTGGCCCAAGTAGGCAACCCAAGAGGGGGGAGGAATTGGGTTTTATAGAATTTATACCAAACAATGCAACTAAAAATTGATTGAGTAATATAACAGTGACTAATCAAAGTATAACTCAAACAAACAGACAATAGAATGCAATACAAGCAGTGAGCAGTCAAACTAGCAAACAAATACTAAGATGTAATGCAAGGAAGTAATATGTGCAAAGAGATGAAGAACACCAGATTTATAGAGGTTCGGCCAAACCTTGCCTACGTCCTCTCTTCCTCGATCCTCTCGAAGGTATTCCACTATGTAAACTTTCCTTACACAGCTGCTAGTTTTTCTCCAAGTGCCTAGCTCACTTTTACAAGAGCTCTTCCCCAAGCTCTCAAAACCCAAGAGATTTTGTCCAAGCTTCTCTCAAACTTACGAGTGATTTTGTCCAAGCTTCACTCAAACTTTACAAGTGTTTTTCCCAAGCTACACCCAAACTCACAAGTGTTTTTCTCAAGAACACTCAAACTCACAAGTGTTTTTCTCAAGAACACCCAAACTCACAAGTTTACAAACCAACCCAATAATAGATAAAGGTTGTACAATGAATAACTCTCTCTCAAAGAGTAGATGAACAAATTTTTAGCTCACTCAAGAACCCCCCAAATGAATAAAAACAGTGTATAAGATGTAGAAGATGAAATATCACTTTGTAGCACTTAATCTTGTGTTCTTCTCATGTTCTTCTTGTTCTTCATCATCATATATGTGTTGGGGATCTTGTATATATAGCCTTGAGTTGATTATAGCCGTTGGAGATGGATGGGAGACCATTTGATACGAAAACGGCGGAGTGTAACGTTCAAAAAACTAGCCGTTACCTTAAATGAGTCGACTCTTTTGCTGCAAGGGTCGACTCTTTTTGTGTTGCAGCAGATTTTTTAAGGTTCTGCCCAAATGAGTCGACTCTTTTGGTCCAGGGGTCGACTCTTTTGGTCTAAAACTGCACAATCAACTCTCTGTTGGAATGACGACTCTTTTATGCTAGGGGTCGACTCTTTTGATGTTCCACCAGAATTTTCAGCCTCTGTTTGAATGAGTCGACTCTTTTGCTTGAGGGGTCGACTCTTTTTAGGAAAATCCTTAACTTTTGCAATACTTCTTCAATCTTCTTCAATATCTTCAAGCTCTTTAAGGATCATCCAAATAAGGTTTCTAAGGCTTGAAAAGACTTCTTCAAGGCATGTTGACTTCAAGAACATCTTCAACTCTTCAAGATAAAATCAATACACTTTTGATTATATTTAGAGTTCTTCAATCAACATCACTTCTTCCATTGATCTAAGTCTTCTTCAAAATCTTCAAGAGAGCTTTCAAGACTTGAGATCTCTTTTCTTCAATTGATCTTTCATGCTTATTGAACATCTTCAATCTCTTTGCTTGATCTTCATCAAATTGATTTCTTCTAGGATTCTTTAATCAATATAACTTCTTCCATCAATTCAAGACTTCAACATAATCTTCAATGAAGCTTCCAACTCTTGTGATTTCTTATCAATACTTTCAAGACATCTTCAAATCTTCAAGGTGAGCTTCCATGTCTTGTAAGAGTCATCTAAATGAGGTTGCAACTATGAGATTGCTGAATATATCAACTCATCATACTTCTTGTCTTCATTGTTTCATGACAAGCTTCTCACCACAAGTTCTTCAATATCTTCAATGTGACAAGTTCTCCACTGTTACTTGACAAGCTTCAACTTGTTGCTCCCCCTTTCTTTTATGCTTTATGCCTCAATGCATTTTCCAGATTTAGAGTAGAAAAATTAACCAATTTAGAAGTTCATAGCATGCATGATGATATAGTGGACTTGATATGGACATGAGGATCGAGGGTCTTCATAGTGAAGTGTAAACCATATTTGTATGGTACCAGCTCTTCGGTCTTCAATTTTACTTGAAATCCTTTGTTGTATTTGCACTTTTATTTGTACTTTAGTCTTCAAGAATTGATTCCATGTCAACTTGAAAACTCTTCAAATAATCTTGTGTGAGTGCTTTGCTTCTTTGAATAACTTCTTGAATCATTATAAGATCTTCAATCACTTGTATCCTTCTTTTCAATACTTGTTGAACTCCATGAGCATCTTCAATCTCTTCAAGAATAAGATTGTCTAAGTAATCTTCTTGTTTGATACTCAACCGATCAACTCAATTATTTTCTTGTTATCAAATGATTGTAATCTAATCTGCACACTCAAGTGAAATCATTAGATAACAACCACATGGTTTTGTTATCATCAAAATCAACATGGGGATCAACCTTGAGTCAACAATCTCCCCCTTTTTGATGATGACAAAACCTTAAAAATATATGCAATTAAGCTTAATATAAATGAAGCATAAGGATTAAAGAATTTAAAGCAACATGCTTCTTGTATGGTTTCCCCTTACTGTTTCAGAATAAGAATACTCTTTACTGCTTCTTTCATTCACATTTTCATATATTTTTCATAGAGTGTTTCTCCCCCTTTTTGTCAATCAATCAAAAAGGGCTAACAAAAAATAGAATGCAAATGTAGAGTAGAAAACATTCATGTATATTCCAGATTTTCTCTTCAAAAATATTTCTCCCCCTATGGAAGATATAAAATCATGTACACCAATATTTTTCTCATATTTTCAAATAGATTATCTCTCCCCCTTAATAAAGGATTTCTCTTTGATATGGCATACAAAGAAACCTTTTTTTTTTTTTTTTTTTTTTAATATAAACAATATGCTCAAAATCAAATAAGCTCAATAATGTGCAATATAAGAAAAATGTAGAGAAAGTGAGAGTTTCATACCAAGCATTTGCTCATCCTTGCTTTTGTACGTTGTGCTTTAGAGTAGTTTGTAGGTTCAATCAAAGCTTTCAACTAACTCAAAAGTTTCAGAATAGGTAAGTATGTGGAAATACATAATAGTCATGCTTTTGCTCCCCATTTCTTACCAAACATATGCTCCAGATTATGTTTCAGATTCAGGGCAAAGCAAACTTGAACCCAGATGGTCAAGGCATGTTGGTACTTGGAAGCTTAGAAGATTCATGCTTCCCCTTTCGCATCAAACCAATGCTTCTCTTTTCTTTTGCAGTTGATGCCTCATTTGCAATATAACTCATTTGTAGTCATTTAGTAATAGATAATGAAAACTAAAATGTAACATATATTTCATGTCAAATATACTCAGCAATACATTAAGGAGTGAGTATTAATGAGTGTTCTCTCCTCCTTATGATCTTTTTGAGAATAATTTCTCCTTTTTGTCAAATCCTCAAAAAGAGGAGTAATAGTTGGAGAAAAATAGACCGGTACAACAACAACAATATTAAGATGGAATGATAATTCTTGAGAGTGTATCAGTAACCAAATAACATAGAAAGTTCATTCAAATACTTAAGATATTAATCCATCAAAATCAAGAAGAATGATAGTTATTCAAACTATTCTAACAAGCATTCAAAATATCCAAAATAGGTTATAAGAATTAAGCATTCACAAATTGTTGCATGATAAATATTTTCTTGAGATTATGATCTATGTGATCAGAAAATTAAAGTTCAGCAATGTAATGCTAATGCAAAATCATGCAAATGGGGGTTAGGTTATATCAATTGGATCTTTGGAGAGTTTGGAAGTTAAGATTCTTGGTTTAAGATAGTTAAACCTTCGTAGAGTAGGCACCATATAAAGATATGCAAAATGAGTTACCATCATTCAAAATATGCAAATGTATGATGATGATGTATGCTCATGCAAATTTTGGTGAAAGAAACTATGTTATGTCTGCTGGGTTTTCAGGGGTATTGGAGAATGTGGAGGTTGAAATTTTAGGCCTAAAAGAATATTGCTTGGTAGGAGGGACTGCTGGTTGTTTTTCAACAAGAGGGTGTCTGTCAACAGGAGGTTTGGCTTGTTTTCCTGGATGAGCAGATTTTTCAGATTTTCTGGTGGAGGCAGAGAAGATTTTCCTCTATTTTTGCTCCTGCTGCTGCAAAGTAAAGAGTTTTGTAGTTATCTCCAAGAATCAAGGTAATATGCTTCCCAATATGCTCAGTGGTGATCTACAAAATATCCTCTTTCACTTTCTTCTTCATTGTTCACCTTTGTGTTGATTTTTGTGAACATCTCTTCTTGACATTCCCTTATCATATTCATCAACACATCATATTGCCCATGTTTAGTCTTGAGAACCATTTCATATAACTGCCTTGCAGTTCCACAAGTTCCAGAAGGTCCAGCCCTGTTTGAAATTTCTATTATGAAACGAATTTGCTTTGGAACTCTTGAAATTTCTTCTTCTTGCTTCAGAAGTTTCTCTTGATGGGAGTATCCTCCTTCTCAAAATGATATCCAGTTCTTGCTTCAAAAACCAAACATTTGTTCCTTCATTCAACTAGTATCTCATTCTCTTTAGAGTAAACTGATTTTGATATCATCTCCTTCTGTGCTTCCTCTTTTCAATCCACTTTAAAGAATCTTGGTCAAGATCATTTCATAATGCAAACAAGATCTTTTCAGTTTCAGCCATATGAATCACTATATATGTTGTCAAAGTGATCTTGGTCTCAAATAGATAAGTCCGCATGAAGAATAGTTCAACATCATAAGTATAATCAAATTCAATCCATCTTCCTTTGATAACTTTTCTAGAGAAGTATTTCGAGTTCATACCTTTCCTTTGCAGATATCTTCTCAAAATAAAGATTATTTTCCAGTCAATCATCCTCTTATTTTTCAACAATGTTTCTTTGTCATTTGAGAGGATTCATCTTTCCCTTTCTTTTTGTTACTTCTCATTTCTGGTGCACAATATCTCATAATTCCATATTCATATTTTCTCCTTGACTCCTTTCTTCTTTGTGAGAGGTTTGGGTAGACAAGGGTTAGTTTTGAAAATTTGAATAGGTAGAATGAGAGGCAAAAGTCATTCTTGGTGTTTGGAAATGTAATTGATAAAGATTGGTTAACAATGAGGTTTGAAATCCATGCATAATGTATGTACATGATTGATGCAGATAAGATTCAAACACATTTATAAATATGCCAAGGTTCAAGGGGTTGACTCATTTTCTGCTTAAAAAGCTTTCTGAGTTATCTGTCAACAGGAGTCGACTCATTTAACAAGAGGAGTTGACTCTTTTCAACAGAGGACTTCTGGGGCTAATTCTAGAATCCAAGGGTCGACTCTTTGAAGGCATGAGTCAACTCTTTTCCTCCAGAAATGCAGAGATGTGATTTTAAAAATTATGAAATGCATCAAACAAGTTTGTAATCAATTTCATATGCATTTATCAAGCATATATAAACATCTAAGCATTCAAGATAATGGATTGCACATGCTCAACATGAAATACACAGCATATATATATCATCAAAATCAATCAAATTAAAGGATTACACATGTTCAATACTCTTAACAGTCAATATGTGTGATTCTTTAGGAATGACAAGAATTCTTGCATATATACACATATTAAACATGATATATGTTCAGCTAGCGGTGAGTTATAACAAGGATCCTATCATGCTTCTATAAAGTTTAGTATTAAGAGGAGTACCTTGATCATCACCATTCAACTTGGTTGATGTAGCTATAGGATTGCTTAATATATTTGAGTTTCTCACATCAAATCTTTTGAGTAGATCTCTAATGCACGTGACTTTGATTTTACAAGAATTTCTTCCAGTTATATACTTTGAGAAGCCAGCTTCCAAATGCCAACAATCCTTCTTGACTTAGGATTGAATTGTAGGTAAACCTACAATGAGAACAATTCAAGTTTTGTTCTTTGGTACCCATATCATCTTGGGTCCTTGGGGGTTAGTATTCAATGTTCCTTTTGGAACCAAAATCTTTTTATGTGCATATGATTTTTGCATTGCAAAACATTGATTTGCAATATGACCTTTCTTATGGCAATAAAAACAAGTAATCTGAGATTTTCTCAAGGGGGCCTCACAATGATTTTTGAAAATCTTTTTCTTCTTGAAAAGATTATAACCTATTCCAGTCTTGTCAAGAGAGCATTTTTGTTTACCAAGCATAGCATCAAGTTTATCTTTTCCACCAACACATTTTGAAAGAGATTTTTCTAAGTCTTTTACTTTTTCTTTCAAAACAGAGTTTTCCTTCTTCAAAAGATCATTTGCAGATTGTAAATCCTCATTTTCTTTTGTAATAGAAGCAATCATCTTTTTAAGCATACTATTCTTTATACCAGACTTCCTAAATTCAGTAAGCAAATCATCAAATGCGTCTTGTAATTCATCAAAAGTAAAATCAGAATTTGTTACCTCATTTTCTTCTTCATATCCATGAGCCATTAGACATAAATTGGCCACTGCTTCAATTTCAGATTCCTCATCCGAGCTGGAGCTTTCAGCGTCACTCCATGTTGCAGCCAGTGCTTTTGCTCTTTTGGCTTTCTTCCATCTCTTTTCAAGGTGTGGACATTCAGGTTTGATGTGTCCAGGCCTTTTGCATTCAAAGCAAATGATGGAAGAGTCATTCTTTCCGGAATCTCCTTTAGGTTCGTGCTTCTTTTCTCCTCTCCATTTTCTTTTCAAGAATTTCTTGAACTTCCTTGTAAGCACAACAAGTTCTTCTTCATTTTCTTCATCACTATCAGATTCATTTTCTGAAGTTTTGGATTTGAAAGCAATAACTCTTTTCTTCTTTTCATCATCTTCTTGAATATTCTGAACTTGGGTTAGCTCATATGTCATGAGTGAACCAAGTAATTCCTCAAGTGGCAAGGTGTCCAGATTTTTTGCTTCCTGAATTGCAGTCACCTTGGCTTCCCAATTTCTGGGCAATGATCTGAGTATTTTCCTTACCTGTTCACTATTAGAATAAACCTTTCCAAGAGATTTCAATCCATTAATAACATCAGTAAATCTTGTAAACATTTCAGTAATGGATTCTCCTGATAACATTCTAAACATTTCATAATTATGTACAAGAATGTTAATTTTCGATTCTTTAACTTGGTTAGTACCTTCATGAGTAATCTCTAATCTATCCCAAATTTCTTTAGCAGATTCACAAGAAGATATCCTATTAAATTCATTTGGGTCTAATGCACAATACAACAAATTCATGGCTTTAGCATTCAGCTGCATAATACTTAAATCAGATTCATTCCATTCATTTTCTGGTTTGATAACAGTTACTGTTTCTATTATTTTCGTAGGGACTTTGGGACCATTTAAAATAATCCTCCATAACTCATAATTCACAGATTGTATGTAAATTTTCATTCTATTTTTCCAATAGTTATAATTTGTTCCATTGAACAAAGGTGGTCTACTAGTAGATTGACCCTCAACTAGAGAGCTTCCAAATATGGTTGCCATGGATCAACTCTAAGGATGTTAAGCCTTTAAAATAGAGCACTAGCTCTGATACCAATTGTTGGCCCAAGTAGGCAACCCAAGAGGGGGGGTGAATTGGGTTTTATAGAATTTATACCAAACAATGCAACTAAAAATTGATTGAGTAATATAACAGTGACTAATCAAAGTATAACTCAAACAAACAGACAATAGAATGCAATACAAGCAGTGAGCAGTCAAACTAGCAAACAAATACTAAGATGTAATGCAAGGAAGTAATATGTGCAAAGAGATGAAGAACACCAGATTTATAGAGGTTCGGCCAAACCTTGCCTACGTCCTCTCTTCCTCGATCCTCTCGAAGGTATTCCACTATGTAAACTTTCCTTACACAGCTGCTAGTAGTTTTTCTCCAAGTGCCTAGCTCACTTTTACAAGAGCTCTTCCCCAAGCTCTCAAAACCCAAGAGATTTTGTCCAAGCTTCTCTCAAACTTACGAGTGATTTTGTCCAAGCTTCACTCAAACTTTACAAGTGTTTTTCCCAAGCTACACCCAAACTCACAAGTGTTTTTCTCAAGAACACTCAAACTCACAAGTGTTTTTCTCAAGAACACCCAAACTCACAAGTTTACAAACCAACCCAATAATAGATAAAGGTTGTACAATGAATAACTCTCTCTCAAAGAGTAGATGAACAAATTTTTAGCTCACTCAAGAACCCCCCAAATGAATAAAAACAGTGTATAAGATGTAGAAGATGAAATATCACTTTGTAGCACTTAATCTTGTGTTCTTCTCATGTTCTTCTTGTTCTTCATCATCATATATGTGTTGGGGATCTTGTATATATAGCCTTGAGTTGATTATAGCCGTTGGAGATGGATGGGAGACCATTTGATACGAAAACGGCGGAGTGTAACGTTCAAAAAACTAGCCGTTACCTTAAATGAGTCGACTCTTTTGCTGCAAGGGTCGACTCTTTTTGTGTTGCAGCAGATTTTTTAAGGTTCTGCCCAAATGAGTCGACTCTTTTGGTCCAGGGGTCGACTCTTTTGGTCTAAAACTGCACAATCAACTCTCTGTTGGAATGAGTCGACTCTTTTATGCTAGGGGTCGACTCTTTTGATGTTCCACCAGAATTTTCAGCCTCTGTTTGAATGAGTCGACTCTTTTGCTTGAGGGGTCGACTCTTTTTAGGAAAATCCTTAACTTTTGCAATACTTCTTCAATCTTCTTCAATATCTTCAAGCTCTTTAAGGATCATCCAAATAAGGTTTCTAAGGCTTGAAAAGACTTCTTCAAGGCATGTTGACTTCAAGAACATCTTCAACTCTTCAAGATAAAATCAATACACTTTTGATTATATTTAGAGTTCTTCAATCAACATCACTTCTTCCATTGATCTAAGTCTTCTTCAAAATCTTCAAGAGAGCTTTCAAGACTTGAGATCTCTTTTCTTCAATTGATCTTTCATGCTTATTGAACATCTTCAATCTCTTTGCTTGATCTTCATCAAATTGATTTCTTCTAGGATTCTTTAATCAATATAACTTCTTCCATCAATTCAAGACTTCAACATAATCTTCAATGAAGCTTCCAACTCTTGTGATTTCTTATCAATACTTTCAAGACATCTTCAAATCTTCAAGGTGAGCTTCCATGTCTTGTAAGAGTCATCTAAATGAGGTTGCAACTATGAGATTGCTGAATATATCAACTCATCATACTTCTTGTCTTCATTGTTTCATGACAAGCTTCTCACCACAAGTTCTTCAATATCTTCAATGTGACAAGTTCTCCACTGTTACTTGACAAGCTTCAACTTGTTGCTCCCCCCTTTCTTTTATGCTTTATGCCTCAATGCATTTTCCAGATTTAGAGTAGAAAAATTAACCAATTTAGAAGTTCATAGCATGCATGATGATGATATAGTGGACTTGATATGGACATGAGGATCGAGGGTCTTCATAGTGAAGTGTAAACCATATTTGTATGGTACCAGCTCTTCGGTCTTCAATTTTACTTGAAATCCTTTGTTGTATTTGCACTTTTATTTGTACTTTAGTCTTCAAGAATTGATTCCATGTCAACTTGAAAACTCTTCAAATAATCTTGTGTGAGTGCTTTGCTTCTTTGAATAACTTCTTGAATCATTATAAGATCTTCAATCACTTGTATCCTTCTTTTCAATACTTGTTGAACTCCATGAGCATCTTCAATCTCTTCAAGAATAAGATTGTCTAAGTAATCTTCTTGTTTGATACTCAACCGATCAACTCAATTATTTTCTTGTTATCAAATGATTGTAATCTAATCTGCACACTCAAGTGAAATCATTAGATAACAACCACATGGTTTTGTTATCATCAAAATCAACATGGGGATCAACCTTGAGTCAACACTCTCATCACCTATTAGAGAGAAATGGATTGCTGCTATAGACGATGAGATAGATTCCATGGGAGTTAGTCAAGTCTAGAACTTGGTTGAACTCCCACCTGAACATAAGGCCATTGGGAACAAATGGATTCTCAAAGTCAAATGTAAGGCGGATGGTTTTATTGAGATGTACAAGGCACGTTTGGTCGCAAAGGGATACACTCAGTGAGAGGGTATTGACTATGAGGAGACTTTCTCCCCGGTAGTTAGATTTGCTTCCATTCGCCTTATGTTAGCCATTGTAGCTTATTTGGATTTGGAGCTGTACCAGATGGACGTTAAGATTGCATTCCTCAACGGTGAGCTGGATGAGAAAATCTACATAGATCAACCTGAGGGTTATGTAGTTGCTAGCTAGAAGCATAAGGTATGTAAGCTTCGTAACTCTATCTATGGTCTAAAGCAATCATCCAGGCTATGATACTTAAGATTTCATCAAGCCATTATTTTCTAATAAGTTCACGATGATCGATGCGGACCATTGTGTGTACGTTAAATAGTCTAATGGCAGTTTCATTATATTGTCAATTTATGTGGATGATATCTTATTGACTAGTAATGACATGGAGTTGATTGTTTCCACTAGAGGGTGGTTATCATTTACTTTCGAGATGAAGGACATAGGAGAAGCGAGTTTTGTATTGGGAGTAAAGATCCCTAAGAGATCGCTCCAAGAGACTTCTTGGTTTGTCTAAAGAGACTTATATTAAGAAGGTCCTTGAGCGATTCAGAATGCAAGATTGCAAACCCATTGCTACTTCTATTGCGAAAGGCGAGAGAGCCTAAGCCTTGGTATGGAACCTAAGACTTCAGAAGATAAAGAACATGTGTCCCGAGTATGATATTCCAGTGTTGTAGGGAGCTTGATGTACATTGTGATGTGTACTAGCCTTGATATTAGTTATGTTGTTGGGTTAGTGAGTCGTTACCAATCCAACCCAAGACCTGCTCATTGGAAAGCAATCAAGAGGATACTGAGGTATTTGAAAGGGACTGCAGATTCTGTACTATGTTATCAGCATTTTAATATGCATTTAGTCGGCTACAGTGATGTTGATTGGGGTGGCGACCTTGATGAGTGGAAGTTCACATCGGGATATGCCTTCTTGCTCAGTGGTGGGGCCATTTTATGGAGCAGCAAGAAGCAGTCTTGCATTGCCGTGTCCATTGTGGATGCAGAGTTTATGAGGTGCTCGTCTACTGTACAGGAGGCTATTTGGTTGAAGAGGTTCCTTAGATATTTGGATGTCATCACATTCCCTTTTAAGACTTTGACTATTCATTGTGATAGCATGATAGCATTGCCCTATGCTAAGGATCCTAAGTACCACGGCAGGACAAAAAACATTGATATGAGACATCATTTTATTAGAGACATGGTAGCACAGAGGGAGGTGATCCTAGCTCACATCCTTACGAGTTGCATGTTAGTAGACCCTATGACAAAGCCCATTGGTAGAGAGACTTTTGTCACTCATGTTAGGGCACTTGGACTGCATAAGTGGTGATGATGTGTAGTTTGTTATCAGTTGATCATTTTGTACCTTTTTGGATGTTTGGATATTTTATGTTATGATGCATAATTCAGTTCAGTAACTACTGTATAATTTTGTTTATTGCATAACACATATATAAGATTGAGAGTATGTCAGTAGGTTAATAGGCTCTCTCACACGAGCTATCACTTTTGGCACTTTTGAGAGCAAGCAAAGTTAAGATGCTACAGGCTATTGCGTCGCCCTATTTTGAGATAGTATGAGATTTGATTGTTGAAGATTGATGGTGGTTATTTTTCGATATCCACCATAACCTATTTAAAAGCCAGATGTGAGTTTTACATTTTGTCGCCTTATTAGAGAGCGAGTAGATGAGAAACACAAGTTAGACGCTTATTTAGCGACTAGACTAAGATCTGTATAGTGTTGATAGTCTGACATAGGTTCCTCAAGGGAACTATCACTGTAACATGTATTCATACTACATGTGCTAAGCAACCAAACTTAAGGAGGTGAATGAGTCCCCAGTCTCTTCATTGTGTGAGCCCTTACTAATCAATAGTGATCATATGTTACTATACCCTCATTATGACTTTTGATTATGCCATGAGGTGAAAGAGTTAATGCATCTACTTTGGCATGAAACCTTATGGTCATGATTGATTCAACTTTTCGGACATCGTTGGGAAATCAATTAGTCCTGATTCTAGTGGCATGAGGGCAAATGAAGGATTATCATATACATCAGGCATATATTCATAGCGTGCAACTTACATTCACTTTTCAGTATTGTGATGTAAGTATGAGTACAGTGCTGACCTTGAGGGGTTAAGTATGCTTCTAGAAGGGATGAAGATACCTACATTGATGTATTTTGAAGGATTCGGGGTACTTGAGTTTTACATTTTGTCGCCTTATTAAAGAGCAAGCAAATGAGAAACACAAGTTAGGTGTTTGTTTAGCAACTAGACTAAGATTTGTACAGTGTTGATAGTTTGACATAGGTTCCTTGAGGGAACTATCCATTGTAACATATATTCGTACTACATGTGCTAAGCAACCAAACTTAAGGAGGTGAATGAATCCCTAATCTCTTCACCGTGTGAGCCTTTACTAATTAATAGTGATCATATGTTACTGTACCCTCATTATGACTTTTGATTATGCCATAAGGTGAAAGGGTTAATGCAGCTACTTTGTCATGAAACCTTATGGTCATGATTGATTCAGCCTTCCAGACATCGTTGGAAAAATGGTTAGTCCTGATCCGAGTGGCATGAGAGCAAATGAAGGATTATCATATGCATTAGACATATATTCATAGCGCGCAACTTACATTCGCTTTTTAGTATTGTGATGTAAGTATGAGTATAGTGCTGACCTCTAGGGGTTAGGTATGCTTCTAGAGGGGATGAAGATACCTACACCGATGTATTTTGATGGATTCGAGGTACTTAAGACACTTGTTTCTCATTTTCAGATGTGGTTGATGTCTTTATGCTGGCTTTTATAAGTTTGGTATAGAGCTCCCAAAACTTAAGTGTATTCAGCGGTCGCATGACTTATTTGTTGTATGATCTTACATTGTGGTGTTTAGCTGGTCGAGAGATTGTTATTGTTCTGATGTATATCCATGTGCGAGTGGGAGATGTTGGTATGACCGGTTTGGGTCGGTTTCGAGTTCGGACCGGTTTAGGCGCCCATGGATATGCCCTAACCTAAAGACCCACCCACCATTAAGCATGCTCCCACTTACTTTGGTGGTTAGAATGGTTGTTCAAGCATGCTCCCACTTACCTTAGTGGTTGGAGTGGTTGTTTAAGCATGCTCCGATTTACCTTAGTGGCTGGGGTGATTTTTTAAGCATACTTCCATTTACCTTGGTGGTTGGGGTGGTTGTTCAAGTATGTCCCCACTTATCTTAGTGGTCGGGGCATGTGGCAACCACCAAGAACTAGGAATGGTAGATCCATTCTAGACTTATAAATGTTCAAGAGATTAAGAGAAGAAGTAAGTTTTTTAGTAGTTACATTTTGCGTATGCAAGAGTATGTGAGCAATTCTTTCAGTGTTTCTCCCAAAACACACAATTAAGATAGGCTCTTGAGTTGTGATTAGTATGGATGTTTTTGGTTTTTCAAAAAGATTTGATTGCATTCTATTGCGGGTAGATTTATAGGAGAATATAGGTACACGGGGAGAATTTTTCAGATCAAGATCGGCTCTTTCGGGCTTGCTTTCGAACAAGCTTCAAGAGGTAAACTTGATTACCGCTTTCGCTTTAACTGTAGACATATTCTACACTTCAAATTGGCACAACTTGTTTCGATATAAAAAGGGCCTAATCGCATAACAAGAACTTATTTTAAGGCTCACCACCAACAAAGTTTGTGTGCTAAAGAAGATTAGTACAGGTTAGTATTTTTTTTCTTTCACTTATCCTGGAGGCCTTTGAGGCTTAATGAGTTGTAATGTAGGTTCAAATTGACTTTATTTACCTAACAAGTCGACTTTGGAAAATTTTGTAGCCAGCTGAACACAAGTTGAACCAACTGACTTGACTTGTTTTACCACCCTAACTTTTTTACAATTCATAAGCCAGTGGTAGAAGCGTTCTTTCAGTTGATCATCCAGTGAAAGAAAGACATAAGAAATGGGAAGGGTATGGCATGGCCTGTAAAATGTAACACTATACAAGCAGTGAAAATTTGTAAATAAATTTAAAAAAAAAAGGATAGAACGACGCCGTACTGAAAGATACTGCGATCAAATATATATAAACGTTTCATTGGCACTATCAACTTGCTCCTTGCCGAGAACGTTTTGGGGTTTTACCTTCCAACTCCAGGCTGCAAGTCCAACCCCCAAGACACCCCCGTCCCTGATTTTGCCGTTTTGGGTCTCTCTCTCTCTCTCTCTGTCTCTCTCTGTCTCTCTCTCTCTCTCTCTCTCTCTCAGCACAATATATGTATGTATGCTATTAAGAATCGAAAATGGTTTTATCGAACAAAAGGTTAAAGCAGAAAGCCAGAGCTGCTCTGGCGGAGTCGTTATCAGCATCAGAGGCGGCACAGAACGACCTGACTCACAACGATTCCACAAACCCAGAGCCGAACTCGCTGACGCAACAGTCCCTCAAGTCCCTCCTGGGCTCTGCAACCCAGAAACCCAGGTTGTCCAAGAGAGAGAAACGCAGAAAAACCGTCTCTTTGCAAGGTCCAGAGGATGTGAACAGAAGTGGTAGTGGTGATTCAGAGAAAAAGAGTGAGGAAGGTGGGTCAGAGGCTGTGAATGAGAAGAAGAGGAAAAGGAAGAGGAAGAGAGATGAGGGGTTGGAGAGTGGAGGTTCGGAGTCGGCGGAGAACGTAGCGGCAAAGAATTCGCAGAGGAAGAAGAAGAAGAAGAAAAAGAAGAACAAGAACAAGAAGGGGAATAATGCAGAGAGCGAGGAAGTGGAGGAGGGTGAGAAGAGTGCAAATGGAGGGAGTGAACAAGGGTTGACAGAGACAATTAATGCCAGTGATAGGTATGGTTGTTCTTCTTTTTCTTTTTTATTGCAAAATTAGCCAAATTGTAAGATTGGATGTTTGTGATTTATATGCTTATGAGTTGGTTGAGTTCATTTTGTGATGTGCTAGTTTTGGTGCATTAATTTGGTTGAGTTTCTGTCACTCTGCTCTGAATTCTGTATATGAACAGAGTTTATTGGTTGTGTAGTAGAATTTCGGATTCTTGTCATGGAAATATAAGGGGGTCTCGAGTTCACCTCTTCCCCCAACCCCAACCTCATCCCAAAATATAAAAATAAAAAATAACTGATCAATGTTCCAGATTTAGCTTTTTATGATGTGTGTAATTGTAGTTTGAGTAGTTAAACATAGTTGTTTTGCTGAAAGCTATGTTTTCCAGAATTATCTTATTTGTTTGATACCTGTATGGAATGATTTTATGCGCTTCATTCTATTTTGTTTCTACTGTATAGCAAACTTGGAAGAATAACAGGGAAAAAAAAAGTATTCGAAATCTCTTTTTGATTATTTAATTCAACAGATTTTTTTTTTTCATTTGATGCTATAACTCCTTTTTGGTTTTTTTTTTTTTTAGGGTAGGGGAGATGGTATTATTTACAAGTCGAAAAAACCGTAGCTACTATTCTGTACCTCCCTTTCTCTTTTCCTTTCATACGGCTTAAAAAACTGAGTCTTTCTTTGGAGTATTTAGTATTGAAATGAAGATGTCTTATTTTGTTATGGGAATAATGTTGTGTTTTAAGCTTTTCATTGATTTCATGAGTTGGGTTCTATTTTTACAGTCAAGAAACTGGGAAGGTTGTTACAAAAGTCTATGTGGGAGGAATTCCATATTATTCGACTGAGGATGATATTCGGAGTTACTTTGAAGGTTGTGGCACCATAACTGAAGTTGATTGTATGAAGTTTCCTGAGAGTGGGAAGTTTAGAGGAATTGCCATTATCAATTTCAAGGTAGGTACTTTCATAGATTAGTTTCTGCATTTTAGCAGTGCTTGTTTTTGTTATTTTCATCCATGATGCATTTAAACAATGTTGGTTAACACACTTCAAAACCCTTGCAAAGTGCAGATCGGTGCTTGGTTTGCCAAATGAATTTAGAGTTTATACTTGAAAATGTGTGTTTGTGAGTGTTTTGAGTGTGTGAGTGCATGTACTTTGGGTTGCTGTCCAGATGGGTTGTTTACAAGATGGTCAATGTCACAAATTTGACATTAAACTCAGGAAGTCTTTCTAAGCATAATGAGTTTAAAATTTGACCTCTCAAGTTTATACATTTGACTGTTGTGGGAGGGAGGGAGGGTGGGTGGGTGGGTAATCCATGTGCTTATATTTTCTTTCTTTATCTTTCTATTTTATTTTTTAGTTTTCCAAGGGACGGGGTAGTTTGGTAAAGAGTTGTGACCAATATTACAAATTTGACTTTAAACCTGGGAAGATAGCCTATTCTTAAAATTCTACGGCAATATGGAAAAGTATTAGAGATGATGCAAATCTTAGCCGAGTTTCATTACCGCTGTTTCTTAAGAAGATGTTAGTCACTATATATAAGGACAAAAGGTTTCTACTTTAGTAACTTTGAGCACATCGCTCATCTCATTGATCTCCAATTTCACTGTATTTGTTGGCTGGGTGAAAGTGAAGCAAGAGTGGTATTATTTCCTAGACCACCCTGTCCTCCCCGGTGCCCATTTCAAATTGTTTCGTTTTCCATTGTGGGAACTTTCTCACGTTAGCTGCGTCATTCTTAATTTATGCTGTTTTTCCACTCTTGTGGACTATTCTTGTCCTCACCCTTATAAGAGATGATCAGTAGGTGATTATAGCTTCTTGACGATTATTAGAGTAGCTGAGTATAAATGAGGTGCGATCTGTGTGACAATAATCAATGTCCACTGACCTCGGTTTCAAGTGGGAGGAAACATCTGGTGATTACGACCCAAATTGGAAGCTTTATCTCCCTAGAGCCCAAAAGACTGTTGATTGATGTCAGTAATCGACACCAGAAACACTCTCTAATCCTATTCTGTCTTTAAGGTTCACTAACTCTTGGCATCTTATGGATCCCTGGCGGTGTTAGTGCTTCACATGTGAGGTAGTACTTGGCATGCACGCCTCACATAACTTCTTGAAGCACATCAAACTGATGGTCTAGGTCCTTTCTTCTGTGGCACCCTGATCTTCTCTGTTAAATGCTTGGCAACTTCAGTAACCATGCCTTGCATAACTACCTGCAGCACATCAAAGCAGTGGTCTAGGTCCTTTCTTCTTTGGTACGGTGATGTCGTCTATATCAAAGCATTGGTCATCTTTGGTGTTGTAATAAGGTTGTTAGACACTTGCTGTGATGGGCATTAATGGAAGGCTGGAGCAAGATTCCAAATTTGGTTCCAGTGTCACTTCTAGTCCTGGTCAAACTTCAGCCCCCACCCCCAACACACACATGAAAACCAGCAGCAGCCTTCTTTTGGTCCAGATCCATCCCGAACTGAAATTCCAAATTTCTTCAAAATGTTGGCACTCCTTCCAGGAGGCCATATCATATTGGCTAGAAGTTGTATAAGAATTGGCTGGATTTAAGTGAGGAAGGGAGGGGGATCTGAAAGATTCATTCATTCAAGTGTTGAAATTTTTACACAATGCATTGAACATGTATTCTTCAATAACTAGAAGAGTTCTTGTGGGCTTGATTCTGTTTCTGCATTTCTTTTGTAGACTGAAGCTGCAGCTAAAAGAGCCTTGGCCCTTGATGGATCCGACATGTGAGTAACATAAAAACTACATGTTATTACCAGTATCTTAATTTTCCTCCATCATGCTTATGGAAACTTTATTTTGTGCAGGGGTGGACTCTTCCTGAAAATCCAGCGCTACCAGTCAACTAGAGTTAAAAATGTATCTGATTTTGCTCCTGCAATTGTGGAAGGTTACAATAGGGTGTATGCTGGAAATTTATCATGGGATATAACTGAGGATGATCTGAAGAAACTTTTCTCAGATTGCAGTATATCTGCAATTCGATTTGGTGAAGACAAGGAAACAGGGGAGTTTAGAGGTTATGCCCATGTAGATTTCACTGATAGTCTCTCTGTAAACATGGCATTGAAACTAGACCAAAAGATTGTTTGTGGGAGACCTGTGAGAATAAGATGTGCAGTTCCAAAGAAAATAACAGAGAGCAATTCAAAATCTATGCCAACAAGTAAGAAAGCTGACAAGAAAGCTGATGAGAAAGCTGACAATGGTGGCACGAGCTCTGTCAGTGGAAAGATAAGGAGAAGAACTTGCTATGAGTGCGGTGAAAAAGGCCATCTTTCATCATCTTGCCCGAAGATACAAGCTGCTGAGCTAACAAATCGCAGTGCTACTTAATCTAATGTATTTTTTTTAATTTTGTGTTGTTTAATATATCAAAGTAAGGAAATTTAAAATAAAAAAAATAAAAAAACAAAACAAAACAGAGAAGTGAAGAACTTTTAACATTGTTACAGGTGTAGTTGTTAACCTGTTGCACATTCCTCAGTTTTGACGTTTTGATTTGTCTTTTTTGATTTTTTATTTTTTCCCTAGCTTACCCTAGTTGAATGCAGAACTTTTTCCTTTTATCACTGCACGTTTTAATCCCTTTCTTATAAAGTTTCTTGCTAAAGAAGATTTGTAGAGATGCTCATAGTTTGCATGCTTCGAACCAAAAGCAATGCAGCAGGAAGTGTTTATATTATGGTTTTTTTACATGTTCTTCACAGGCTATGAGCACACAGGTGGTTTCACATTCTTGTCAGTCATTCTCAATATTGAAACAATATGGAATTTATGAAGAATTCGGAAAGAATGAGCAGGGATGGCGTCTGATAGCTCGAGGGAAATAGGGAAATAAAGGGTGCATAAAAGAATCGAAAAATCTGATAACTGAACCAATCCAGTTTCAACTCAAGGGAAATAAAGAGTGCATAAAAGAATCAAAAAAATATGAGAACCGGATCAATCGAACCTTGTTCTGTTTGGTTTGAGTTTGTCTAGATCTCGGTTCAGAATCTTAAAATAATCAACTCGTTTATTTTGACTTGGTCTTGCGTTAGTATTTTATAAGACCCACCCCAACCCAAAACAAACAGAATTGAGGTCCAGTGAGCATATATTACAAAATTTTTTCTATATTGTCTTCAATTTGTTGTACTTAATTATTATGGCTTTGTTTTGTACATTATTATAAAAAACTTCTTTTGAAAATTGAGGATGCAAAATGGAGATTTTTTTATTTAGTTTCTGAATGAATAAATTAGTCTCTATGCAATATAAAAAACTGGACCCAACCCTAATTGATCTTACCTAATCCAACCTGTACCATGAAATCACAGTGAACCAACACGAAATGACTTGAATTGGTTCGGTTCGATTTCAATGATTGGTTCGATTATGAGTTTGTCGCAGACCCATTTAATCTTATTTCCCTCCTACACTATTTACTTTATGCGGACCTATTTCAACGGCACTTCTAAGCTATTAAATTAATCAAATTTGATCTTAATTTAGTGGTAGCTTGGGGACTACAACCAACCGAGTGTCAAGATTTTAACAAATCACTTGCTTAAAAAGAGCCCATACATTGGTAGCAACAGTTCTTTTTATCTAGTTTTGTTTTTTGAAAATTGTTAAAACTGCATTAGATAAACTAGTTTTGAAAATTGTTTTCAAGAAATTTTTTAAAAACAACTCTATTTAAAAAACTATAAAAAAAATTATTTTCTAAAGTTCAAACATTTTTATATGAAAATGCAAACCTTATGAGACCATAGGCCTTTTCAAATTTCCTATTATTTTCATTCTATAAAACACAAATAATATAAGGAAAACACTATGAAAAATTTGAAACCATAACCAAATGAGGCTAAAAGAATGCCTTCAATGGAAAATATTTGTTTGCCCAATGTAAGAATATGTAATTTTTTAAAACAAAAGATAATAAAAAAACAAAAAGGAAACACGATTTCTCCCTCCCTCCTCTCAAATTTCTGTTTTCTGGCTTTGAATATCGTAACACTCTCGCTGGTACGCTACTTTTAGTACTTTGACCTAATTGAGAGCATCATTCTATGGTTCTACTCAAATTAGCAAAGCCTACCTGTGACTTTTCTATTATTTTTTTTGTTCGTATATTGCAAAAAAAACAAGCACTACCTTGTTATTTATACTAGAAAGGTAGATGCATTATGTGCATCTAGTACATTACACTTAATTTTGTTTTACTATTAAATAAGTTGTTAGTGTTTACTTGGTTGTGTAACTGAATAGAAGTTAAAAAGATGAGCTACATGTGGACAAACGGAGGACTATTACTATTTTATCTTCGAAATGATAAGATTTTTTGAAATAATTTTTTAAATATTTTAGAACAGTTTAGGAAGGTTAAATAGTGTGACAGATTCATACCAAAGCCCAAGTGTTTGCTTTATAATAGTACTAAAAGGATGGTACACATTATGTACATGTAGTATTGTCAAGATCCAGAATCCATATAATACAATATTGTTCACTTTCGACTTTGACTTGCACGACTTTAAAATGAGTTGTATCAAGGAGATACAAGTACAAATCCTTACAGCCATCTTGACTTTGGCTTGCACGACTTTAAAATGA
The DNA here is from genome assembly GCA_033060915.1 of Euryodendron excelsum. Taxonomy (NCBI): domain Eukaryota; kingdom Viridiplantae; phylum Streptophyta; class Magnoliopsida; order Ericales; family Pentaphylacaceae; genus Euryodendron; species Euryodendron excelsum. Next base: position 13,990,581 of record CM065390.1, on the reverse strand, counting down.
GTTGTATCAAGGAGATACAAGTACAAATCCTTAGAGCCATCTTACCACTGTTGTAGTCTGTCAGGAATTCGTCCCCGCCCACGTACAGCTATTTGGGTCTCACAATTTACCCCTTTAACGAGCAATGCGTCCTTGCATTGGGATGGATCCGTACACTTCTGACTGGGATTGACTTTGATACCATTTTGTCATGACTCAAGATCCACATGGTATAATATTATTCATTTTGGGTCTTAACTCACACAATTTTATAAAGAGTTGTATTAAGGAGATACGAATGCTTACATATATAGCACTTCTCATCTTCTTCCACAGGTGATGTGGGATCACAATACAAATTCTTGGAGTCAGCTTGCCACTGCAGTAGCCTACTAAGAACTCATCCCTGTACACGTGCAGCCCCCCGAATCTTACAAATACACTACACTCTATCACTTTTTCTGCCTAATTACTGTAATTATTGGGTTGTGTAATTGAAGAGAATGTAGGAACGGGGCCCACATGTGAATAGAAGGGTAGACTATTACTTTTTTTATTCTTAAAGTGATGAGATTTTTACAGTAATTTTTTTTAATATTTTAGATTTGTTTGGAAATATAAAAATAGTATGACAGATACTGACCAAAGCCTTAATGTTGCTTTTTGAAGTAACTGGAAGGATACCCTCACTAAGTGGGTGAGATTAATTTGTTCGAGTGTTGTAAAAAATAAGAAATGTGTGATAGCGATAACAAAATCTAAATTAGTTCTTTACTGTTTTGTCTTTGTGAGTAGATAAGATGTGCACAAAATTAATAATTTTTAAAATATTTTAGGATAGTTTCGAATAATAAAATGGTGTTACAGATCTTGACCAAAACCCCACTATTAGCTTTTTGTAGTAGTATAGATAATATAAATAGATATATATATATATATATATATATTTTTTTTGCGATTATGAAATAGAATATTATATGTTTAAAAGCTAGAAATGGAGATTACATCTAAAATTTTTGAACTATGTGAATTTATGTTTACTTAAAGTGCTTGATTATTACCAATTAATTAATCTAATAATTTATTCAGTTCATGAATATGATCAAGTCACTCACAATCACATGTCATACAAAAACAAAAATAAATAAATCACACACAAGATAACACCCGATATTTTTAGTGTGGAAACTTAAACCAAAAAAAAAATTTCATAAGACCTAATGTAGTTAAGCAATCACTGTCAAGAACTAAATACAAAATAATCAACTTATAACTCAACCCTAGATATGTCAATCCTCAAGTGATGAATTCTCACGCTTTCGGGCGTGTTTTCCTTGTCTGGACTGAACTTTATGATAGCGTACAAATCCACACACGATACAGTTTTTTAGTAATTGCTAAGTGTTGAACACCATAACATCATCGGAATCCACCAAACGCTAGATATTGTAGTCCAATCTTCAAGTACTACAAATAACGAATTGTTCACAAGAATAACTTAAAATTGTACCCACTCAAAATTCATGAATATACGTTGAACTGATCTTGCTCGCATATATCGCAATTCACCATTCTCCTATGTTTAGATCATAACGAATTTAATACCACGAATTCCCATCTTGATGCAGCACTAAGACTAAGTGATGAAAATTTAAAGTTTTTGATTTTGCTAAGAAATAAAGGGATGCTTCTATAGCTTCAAAGATGTCTTCTTCACATAAATAATAATTTCTCTCAATATCTCTCTAATAGTGTATATTCTATTAAGATTGCAGTGAAGAGGTATAAAATCTAACTTTGACTTTCCTCTAATCTCATATTTATAGTAGAAGAGGTTGGGTAAACCTAAACTTTCAAATTAGTCCAAAACTCCTTTAAAAATTGTGCATAGACTTTTATAGAAGTTGTAGAGCAATCCCAACCGAATAGAAAGATTTCCAAAACAATCTTCTAGAGTGATGGTTGCGGCGCCAAGGTAATGCCAAGCCTCTATCTTCGATGAGGCTTTTTGGTCAGCTATGGCAAGAAGGTAGCACCAAGGTAGCACAACTTTCTGAAACTTTTACTAAAAACTAGTTCATTTCTTGTTACGGCTATAGATAGCACTAGGTAGCGAGAACTGATGGAGTTAAAATTTTAATTCAGAAACTCTGGAGACTTGCATAAGTAGTTTAAAAACTCTTTAACATTTGTTTGAACGCCTAATCACGTGAAACTATATATCACTCAAACCCTCAAAATTAATTTACAGGATAGATCAATTAAAATTATATTACAGCCAATCAATAAAAGTCGTAACAACATCAAATAAAAACAATAAATCAAATAAGTATACCAATCAAAAGAAAAATAAAAAACAAAAAGATAGAGAAAGAGAAAGGCCCCATAGGATGCTATCGGCCCACAGCACTTGGAACGTTTTCGGTTCCCTTGGCGGCTTTCAACGACACTTCCGCAAACATTTTACCATTGCATGACCAAACCGAGTCACCCCTCTGCAACCGAAGCATCTTCATCTTCATATCCTTCTTACAGAGACGCCATCCTCTTTCATTCAAGTTCTGATATCTGTCTATCATCTCATTCGAATACTGGACTGCTTGGTGGTTCTTTGTCAGAGGTTTGAATCAACTGGGTCTTTTGAGTTTCGATGGGACCCATTAGAGGGCACAAGAGGAGGAAGAAGGTGGAGAGAGAGGTTGACCAAAATGCCGCCCTCCCTTCACTACCGTACCAGCCCCAGCCCTTGGATTGGTGGGACGAGTTCTCCAAGAGGATTACTGGTACATAAACCTTGCAATCTCATTCTGTGCGTTTCTTTATTAGCTTTCTTGATTTTTGTTGTTGAGCTTTGGTTGATTATGGGTAATGTTACTGGTCTTGCTGGGTATTCTTGAAATGGTGTTTATGAGGCTATTACTTAGGTTTTGTTTTATTGGGAAATTTTTTTGGACATGGTTGTTATGTCTTTGATTTAAATATGCTGATTTTGCACACGTAATGCACTTGGGTATCTCCCATCTCTGTTACATTTCCAGTTTTCTATGTTCTTTTTTAAGCTGTATGTTCACAAGTATCCATTGGTCTGGTTTGGGTGCCAAGAGAACAGTAGTGTAGGAATTAAAATGATGCTAGATAGCTAGAAAATTATTTTCGTTTTTGGTTAGGTAAAAGAAATTTATTGTGTTTTACCTCCAGGAAATTGATTATGAAAGCAATAGGCAGGGAAAGACCCATCTGAAAGTTCTCCATTAGTGTATACTTGGTAGCCTGGAAACGTAAACTGTTTATGGGGAAATTGTCATTTTGTGAAAATAGGTGTTCAGGGCAGCAAAAGAGTTGTTTTGGTCAAATGGTTTTTGACAAAATATTTTGGGGATTGGTTTGAATTTTGAGTTGTTCAACTAATATACTTGTTTTAGTCAATTTACAAATAAAAGTCTTTGGTTGTGAACAAGTTTTTGGCTAAACGGTCGGATTGATTCTAAACATATGGGTGTTATGAAGTCATAGGCAACTTAAAAGGGTTTGCCGCTATGATCCGAGTTGCATTATTTGCAGATCCACTTCAAAGTGGGTGTCTACATGCTCACGTTGCTAATATACATTTCCTCCTTCCTAGTAACGGAAGAGTGAACTAAACTTTCGTCAAGACCTAGATGTTATTAAATAAAGCCTAAAAACGAATTCACTTCTAAATGTGCCCGTGCTTTCTTCATCGGATTGAGTTGCATGATTGCATCCCAGAAATAGTGGGAGACTTCATGAAGTGCATAACGTAATTGTTGCACCTCATCTGAAGGGATAGCTAGTTAGGCTTAAAAAATTTGTTTATTGAGAGGAACACCAATAAATTGTTTGGCTGGGCTTCTTATTGGTAAGAAGAAGGAAAGCAATTTGTTTGCTTCCTTGCTTTCCTTCCTCTCACTGCAAAGCAAGTATCAGAAGCACCCTTAGCAAAGTAATGCAAGATTGTACTTGAGTTTAACAAAGAAAAAAAAAGAAGAAAAAACGATAAAACTTGCACAGTTGTACTGTTTTTGGAGGTGACTCTGGGGGTTTTGAGTGGCATTATGTTTTTCAATTTGTTACTGATGGAGGCAGTGACATTGAAGGACACTAATGGTTGTGGTGGTATGTTAGTTGTTGAGTTGACAATGATGGATGGAGGTGGCAGCAGTGGTGGTGGTGTTAACTAAGGAGGTGTTTATGTGTATGACTGTGCTAACAACTTAAAATGGTGGTGATGGTGACAATTGTGAATGTGTTATTGGTTAACTGATGCAGCGAGTGGTAATGAAAAACCACAAGATTGAACAAATTTCATGATCTGTTGAACTTCACCACGAAGATACCAGAAATAGGCAACTATTGTTGAATTCTTCACCAAAAATACAATGAGTGAAAGGAATAAAAAGATAACCTCTCTGAATATTATCAATCAAATCAAAGTTGACTAGGACGAAGGTCCTTACATTGTATTTAAAGAGCAAACATAAACCCTAACCCTAATTACCGAATTAAGGCAAAAATAAAGAAAATAAGAAAATTATCAAAAATAGTAAAATTTGAGTTAGGCTCAAATTTGGAAACTACAAACATAAAGAAACTACCAGGAAAAAATCTAGACTAATTCTGATTCGTATAGGCTAAGATATTAAGCAATCAAATATTTTCAAACACGGCAAAATTGCACTTTTCAATGTCTAAACGAGTGAATTCTAGCAAAAATTGATAGGGTCCATAGTTTACTATGGATTTTGATCTCCATCACGTTTTCTATCAAACCACCTAGTTTCATATAATTCTGAGCTTGAAATTCTCAAGTTTCATTTTGCATCATTCTCTCCTTGTTGGAAAAACTCGTCCGCGAGTTTAGATTCTGAAAGTGCACTCTAAATTTTTCAATCTTTTCACAATATTCATTCAGTCTATATGTCCAGTCAAAATAAAATACTCCATAATTAATTTCTTGATAAACCATAAAGAAGATAAGTTAAAACTTACAAAATCGAATGGATCTTCATAATGATGATTTAATTGAAAGCATTCAAGGAAATCAACTTGAAGCATGTCTTTTTGCATAAATAATTTGTTGCAATCTTCTTTTTTGGTTTCTTCATCAATGTGTGGTTCTTCTTCAATAGATGCTTCTTCTACAATAGATGACTCCTCATAAAAAATTATTGATGTAAATGAAAAATCACCATCTAACACGTCACCATCATCAGAGTAATTATCAAAGACTGGTAGTGAATCCCAATTTTCTGAATTACCTTTTGAAAAATCAAGAATATCTTTATTCCTAATTATTTCTTCTTTGACAGTTTTTTTCCTTCTCCACAAAATGCATAGATGGAGATCAATCTCAACATTGATATATAGCTATAAGGACTGCAAACTATTGAGTCAATGCTTTGATCTTTTGCGCCAATCGGGCTATGTCATCACGTTCATGCACAGCTTCAATAGGTGCATGTTGACCACCGCGTCTTCCTCCCCCACGAGGCATGATGCAGGAACAATAGCTATACTCTGATACCAACTGTTGTAGCAAGCGGTTATGGAAAACTACAAGATTGAATACCTTCCACGATCTGTTGATCTTCACCACGAAGATACCAAAAAGTAGGCAACTATTATTTGAATTCTTCACTAAGAACACAAAGAACAATAAGAGTAAAGAGAAAAACTCTTTGAATATTGTTAATCAACTCAAAGTTGTCTAGGATGAAGGTCCTTTCATTGTATTTAAAGAGCAAACACAAACCCTAACCCTAATTACTGAAATTGAGGCAAAAAATAAAGAAAACAAGAAAATTACCAAAAATAGTAAAATTCGAGTTAGGCTGAAATTTGAAAACTAGAAACATAAAGAAACTACTAGGAAAAAACTTAGACAAATTGGATTTGTATAGTCTAAGATATTAAGCAATCAAATATTTCCAAAAAAGGAAAAATTGCACTTTTTGAGGCCTAAATGAGTGAATAGGGTCCATACTTTACTATGGATTTTGATGGCCATCACGTTTTCCATCAAACCACCTAGTTTCATATAATTCTGAGGTTGAAATTCTCGATTTCCATTCTGCATCAATATGCATTGTGCAAGATGCAGTTTTGGTGTCTGCTGTCTAAGGTGGTTGTGGTAAGAGTATCCTAGGGCTTGTTGAATTGTGTAGAAATTATGCTACAATCATAGGCTAGGATTGTCCCATGTGATTCTTGTTATGCTTGTGGGCTAGTTTTTTTCTTTGTTGCTATTGTGGTTGGAATGATTTGGTGCAGTGATCCTAAGACACGACATGGAAAAACATGTTCAGTGTGGAATGTTTTTTTTTTGGTTGAAGTTTTAGCCCTTTACTGGAATACATTTTTTTCCCCTTTTATGGGTTACTACTTGACATTGTACATATTTGCCATATTTTTGTGCTTCTTAATCAGCCTGCTGTTTAAAGTGTTATTTCATTGCGGACATGTATCACTCAAATGATGGTTAGGGCAGTTATATGAGAAAAGTAAAAAAAAAATTTCTCTTGAAAGCAACAACTTTTTGCTTTTACCAGAAAGCTTCTTGTTTTGGCTCCCATATATTTGACTGTTATGGCCGAGCAAGATGTAGTGGTATTGACAAGTATGGCCAAGTGAGGTGCTTTGTGAACCATCATTTTTCCTTTCACTGCATGAGGAAGGAGATGGAGAAGGATGTTTCCCATAGATTTAATAGCTTCATTATTAAAGTGGACATGTTCTGTTTGATGCATTCCAAAATAAAGGGTAGAAACTTAGTAGGCAATAAGACAACTAAGAATAGGTAGTTAAAAAAGGATGCTGATGTCTATACAGCATGGACATGTTGCAGGATACAGGCACTCAATATTAACATCCCCATATTATAAAAAATTTGAAAATAAAGTTTTATGGATACATCCAGACATGATAAGGTTATTGAGTATTCTAAATTCACAAAATATGTAATATCAGAATTCATCTCCTTACTTAAAGTGTTTGTGCATGCCGACTTCTTGAAGTGTTTGTGCTCGAGAGGTTGATATAATCTAATTGAAACAATGGACAACATAATAGAAGGAGAAAGAGGAGAGACAGAGAGAATATTTTGGATAGCATAATTGATTATTTCCGACTAATTTGGTGAAATGAAGGAATGGAGATCAGGAGATCATTCAGATGTGCATGACAGGCCATGAACAACATGAGAAACTTAGTTATGCGAATTTAAAGATCTAGAAAAGGTGTTGGGATGGCCAAAGAAGATGCAAATAGAATTAGCAAGGAGTTCAAAGTGTTGAAATAATTCCCTTCTGAGTAAAAAAGGGCAGTCCAGTGCACTAGGCTCCCACCACTGTGGGGTTTGGGGAGGATAAGATGTATGCATCCTTACCGCTGCATGCTTCAGAAAGCCAACTTTATTAGCTTCATGTCTACTGTATCATGAATCTTATAATTGTGAGATGTTACTAGTCTTGTATAGTTTTATATGACTGGTAAATTTTTTAACATGCGACAGGTCTACTGGAAAATTTTAGAATAATGGAACATAACTTTGGGCTTGAAATGGGAGACTATTAGATTGGTTTGTAATGTCAACCAAAGAGTTCACAATTGAGGATGGGTAAAGTTTTCATCTATAAGGCTGCTGCGTGCTTGTTTATCACAACATAAAGTGATATGTTGTCAATTATTTTGGATAATAATTTGATGTGGCATTCAAGTGCAGCATGCACATCTGTAGACACACAGATGAATGGTTGTTTTTAGCTTGTGAAGCTTTTGGCGCTTCTTCATGCACACATAACCTACTTTCAGGTAGTTTGTTTTATATATATATATTCGTTCTTCACTCGGTCATATACACACTCGTTGACTATGTTCTCAGTGCACTCTGTCCCTCACTTTGGTTCTTGGCTTCATTGCTTCATTTGGTACAATATTTCTTAGTTAAAGGCTTGTTCTGATTAGCATTGATGTAAGAATCGATCTCAAATTTCAACACTGCTGCATTTCAGGATGAGAGTTGTAAGTACATAAAGACTCATATTGGTTGCCTTTATTGCTGATTAGTTATGCCATTGGAATAAATCTTGCTGTGTATGTTGACAAATTGAGAGTTTTATGGATAGCCAAAACCGGGGATTCATATCATTGTACACTGACTAACCAGATGAGATCTGATAACCAGACAAAATCTAGATTTGGTGATTTATAATATCTCAATCCATCAAATTGTTCACAATTGGTATTTTTATTCCAACAAAAGTATTACGTGTTTTGTTCATATTAAATGTAATAGTTATTTAACATTCTCCCAAACTAAGGATGTCTTAACTTGGCATAATTTTTTCCTCAAGGGCCAGTAAAGTTTGTTTTTTTGGAGGAATTTTATTGTGGAGTTACATATGAAATGTAGTGAAATTATAACCTCTCTTTCCTCTGGATTTGGATGCAATGTGTTATAGTGGCTCGTAAAGTGTTGTAAATTCTGGTTGATAGTTTGATTAGTCAAATACTGACGTAGTGATTGCCCAAAAAAAAAAAAAAAGGAAAAGGTTTTGTCTCACTATCTCAGCAAGAGAAGAGATCCGTATTCCACTCAGAGTCCCATGCCTCACTTAGGACCACTATCTGACCCTTACCAATCAATACATGCATGCATCTGTAATGGGAGATGAGTAGTTGTCTTTGTTGGATAATATACTAAGGTCTAATTGTTAGTTCTGCTTCCTGATACACACTACTTGATCTCTTTGTCATTCATTTTCTTTTCCTTTTCATAAGTCAACTAGCAAAGTATGTGCTTATTATATCTAGGGTGTAAAGTTCTGACTTTTCGAAAAACTAGAATTATGAGTTTTTGTTGTGATATATATATTTTTTATTTTATTTTTGATCATCTGGCATAATGTTATTTTAGCTAGTTTCACATTTATGAATAGCCTCAAAATTTGAATAGGGTTTTGCTTGCCATTAATGGTTACTATTGGAATTAACTCTCCTAGTAATTAATTTTGTTGCGGGTTCTTTTCTTATGGATCATAGCAGAAATCATTCCAGAGTTTTCTGTTCTTAATCAGTTCACAATAACCTAGCATGGGTTGACCTGATACTCGAAATATGTCGTCAATTTATTGACTTTTGAGATACAGCTCCTTAGACAATCTCGAATGGCTTCAATGGTGCATGTTTCCAATCTTGACCGTAGAGAAAATGTGATGTAGTTTATTTACTACTACCTCTCTCCCCCAAATGCTGCATTTTGTCATGTTTCCTATTCCATTATGTTGTTTTGCTTTAAAATGCCAAGGCTTGAAATTTGTTCCCTTTCCCACATGAAGTTCTTTTCCCAATGATAGCATCAAATACAGAAAAGACAAAATTGGAAGAAAATTTTTCTATAGGTTAGAGGGAATGCTTTAATTAGATCCCCTTGAGATATGTGTTGCTCTTCCAAAAGAACCAATCTTTGTGGAAGGAACCAGTAATAATTCAGGGGGATGATCCACACCGAAAAAATAGAAAATCAAAATCAAAACTAATGTGTTGTTATTATGTGTACTGAGAGAAACTCATAAACCTCATCAGGGCTGAAGAATCCAATAAAAGAAACCTTTTGACATACAGTATCCACAACAAAGAACAAAGTCTTTGAGAAGGTACTGCTTGTTATAAGGTTGTGTATCACTATGTGCGGGTTGAAATTATGGTTGTCAAAAGATGCCTACTCAGAATGTACTGCTTGTTATAAGGCATCTTTTGACAACCCAGGTATAAAAATGCTGTTTGAGATATGTAACCATTAATGGCAAGCAAAACCCTATTCAAACAAGCAGTACATAGTGACACAGATTCAGGTATAAAAAGACTTTGCTGTTATAACAAGCAGTACATTCTGAGTAGGCATCTTTTGACAACCCAGGTATAAAAATGCTGTTGAAATTATCTGAATACTTGTTGGCTGTTTGAGCATGTGGTTTATCATATCTGGGCAGATTTATCTCAGAATGACTGTAATATGGACTCCACACCACCATTTTGAGGGCATTTTTGTATTTTTGTCTGCTTTGTGAAAACATACATTCCTTATGCTTTGATGGTACCCTTAGATTTTGACGAGGCAGAGAGTGAGCAGTGGCATTAATATTTGTTTTCCCCCAGGAATTTTGACTGGAATGTTTCAAATAATTCATGACATGAATGATTATTTCCCTTTTATTTATTTATTTTATTTCAGGGCCTTCATCCCAATTAAAGGATCTACCTAAATTTGAATCTGTTTTCAAGATTTCAAGAAAGACATTTAACTACGTCAGTTCACTCGTGAAGGAAGAGATGATGGCTAAGCCTGCAAACTTCACCGATCTTAATGGCAAGCTTTTATCTCTGAATGATCGAGTAGCTGTTGCTTTAAGAAGGCTGAGCTCTGGAGAATCTTTATCAGCTGTTGGTGATTTGCTTGGGATAAACCAATCAACCGTTGCCCAAATAACCTGGCGTTTTGTGGAAGCCATGGAGGAAAGAGGGCTCCACCACCTCCGGTGGCCCTCCACAGAAGCAGAGATGAAAGAGATAAAGTCTAAGTTTGAA